>JAUPFV010000001.1:155627931-156369895 GCA_036936605.1 Limnanthes douglasii subsp. nivea
AAAAGTTAGATTGGTGACCATATATTAGTACTTGTGGTAGGATGATTCATCCATAGTATGCACTTCGAGATCCTTCTTATGCCACTCCATAGAGTCGGAGTCTTTTCCGGACAAGGTGCCTCCGTCGGAGATGGTAAATAAAATAAATTAGATGCCCTTATTGAGCCTTTTGTCTCGCCACTGTACATTGGACTCATCCAATTGATTTTCTACCTTCGTGTCAACTCTGCCGGTTTTCCCTTTGGCACTTAATGAACTGAACCAACTCCCCATTGTTAATTAGATGCTGGATTTATTCCTTAAGCTGCCAATA
The DNA here is from genome assembly GCA_036936605.1 of Limnanthes douglasii subsp. nivea. Classification (NCBI taxonomy): domain Eukaryota; kingdom Viridiplantae; phylum Streptophyta; class Magnoliopsida; order Brassicales; family Limnanthaceae; genus Limnanthes; species Limnanthes douglasii. The sequence continues at coordinate 155,628,245 of JAUPFV010000001.1, forward strand.
GTTTTTAGTTAGGTGGTCATAATTGTTACGGTAAGAGCGAAATTGTCGATTATATATTTTTTACCCAATAGCATGCATGTTGCGAGGGGGTTGATATTTTGCTCGCCCCTTAGTTCGATCGTGGATTACCGATACCATCTTTATCAAGGGCATGCGATTTTGTGCTAGGTTATCGTAATAAGATGTTTTTAGTCTGTTTGTGGTTCCCCTAGCGTTGTCTTGATGTCTGGTGTCTTCCTCTCTTCTCCAATCAGACGATTGAGTCTTGGACTCTGAGTGCTTATGAGGAGTACGATGGATCACCTTTATTTTCATCATCCTCCATAATAAATTAATCTGTTTGGGCAAGTATATCCAATTTTTTCTTCACTAGAAATTAGACAAGGTCGACATACAATTCTCCATCACAGTCGAGCTCCATTTTCAAAGACACCACGACCACCGACTCTTCCAGATCAGACAGGGCGTTCATAGCACAATGAACATCTTAACTTAGCTCTTTAGTGACTCTTGCTTCTTTGGTACATATCTATTATAGAGTCATTTTACTTTTTAGGTTCTTCGTTTCCCACGAGCCTATCTTTGAAGGTGTTCTACGAACTTGAAAAATAAAGAATCGAACATTTTGGTAACCCACTAATCCAATCCATAGTATTACATTTGACAGTCATGGAGAGCACCCTGCAAAGGATGGTATCGTCGGGGTTGAACGCCATCATCATGCTCCAAAACTATTCTAAGTGGTGCTCTGGGTATCATGTCCCATCATATACTTTCATTGAAAATAAGTTAAATTTGCGTGGGAGCTCTGCTTCCGAGATATTTCTCATGAATGGGGGCTTATTAAGAACGTAGGTGGTCATCTTAGGGCGGACCTGGTCATATTGAATCACATTCTTATTTTTGGGTCGCTTATACGGCATCAGGTCCATTACGTCGTCGCGCTCACGACCCTAAAATAACTTATTTTTACCATTACTTTCATTTCCCCCCTCATCGGGTTATGTTTTTAGCCTTATCTCCGCGACTTGACTTACTGGCCGCCCGCGACGCCCTTTTCTTATCTCTGCCACTTTTTAATATTTTCTTGGTTAACAACTGTAATGCATCACTTATTTTGGTGAGTGTGGCATTGGAATTTTGTTCCTTAGCCTCTTGTAGCTGGAGCGCCTTAAGTTATTCTTACTTTATTTCATTCATTTGCGATTCTAAAAATGAACAACATAAAGGGTTACTGAGATACCTTGGTTCGTAGTAGGGTCGGTATTGGCGGGCGTGACGTCTTCGCCAATGGTAGCACTGCCACTACCGAGATCAGTAGGTGTCAGGCCTATTCTAGTTAGAACTTCATCTGCAGCGTTGATTGGGCGGTTGAGAGGACTAAGCGTCGGGATGGTTTCAGTGGGCAAGTTACCCATGTGTCAATAACATTTTCCAGATCATCAATAAAAGGGTTCCCTCCAGAATATCCTTTTCTCGAAATTAGAAAGTTTAAAGGTTGTTTGCGACTAGAAGTTTCCACATAATATGGCTAATTTGCTAGGAAAAATACTTATAAATGACTGCCAAAAGGATAACATTATTAATCGAGACAAAAAAAGGATACATTTTGTATGTTAGTAGCCCTATTTATACATTTCAAGATGAGTTTTTTCTCTCTTTAATTAATAAGTAACCGTCTGTTTATAGTGCGCCGGTGAAGTTGAATGTGAACTAGTGGAACGAAGTCAATAACGCACGAATATGCTCGTTAAGTTACATATCAATTCATGGTGGTCAACACATGGTGTGAAAATTATAATTAGCCTTGACGAAGAGATTGTGTCCCCTCACTAACTTTTTGGATTACTCATCGAGCGGTATACCTTTGTTGTCCACTCCGCTCTGTCTAGGTCTTCTTTACTGAGCCCAATGATACTCATTTCGTTTATGGGTCTTCCGTGCCCATATCAAGGATAACAGGTCAACCGAGGGATTCTTCTCTTCTTGTTTATATTTTTTCCCTATATAAGGGGTGAACCTTGCACTAAGGTTACAACTTTATCAGATGCAAGTTTGATGGGTTGTATAAGTTGTTTTTAGGCTGTTTGTCTATTTTTTAAAGATTTTTTACTATTTTTATGTTATTTTTTGGCTAACTTGTTGCATGTTTAATGAGTTGTATATGTTGTGTTTGAGTTGTTTGTTTACTAATTCTAATGTTGTTTTAGAATGTTTCAGGGTTGCCTTTTAAAATGTATTCATACTGATTTGATATTGATTTGATGGTATGTGCTAGCTGTTTTGGTTTGTGATTAATAGTTTGATGCTGCAATTTATTTTGGATGTGTTTTGTGTTGTAATAATATTTTTGTGGCTTACTGTATTATCCTAAGTTGTTTGTAGTTTGTGTTATATTTTATGTTCAGACTGTTTTTTGGTTGTTATTTATTTTACGTATGTATTTATTGCAAATTTTGTATAATAGTCGAATGCGACACTATTGAACATACTAAGGTTGTGGTTATATGATTGATGAGTAAAGGTATTTCCCCTCTAATTTTTATTATTTTCTCCATTTTAAATCTAAAAAATAATATTCAACATTCACTTTTATCTTCTTGCCTTTTATTTACTTTCAAAATTATATTTTAATGTCAATATGCACTGTTCAACTCGTATTCCAACAAATACACTATTAAATCAATTTACACCCAATATATATCATTTAACTTTTAAAATTAAACCCTAAAAATCCAAAAAACTCAATTTTTTAAAAAAGTACTCATAACATAAAGGAAGAAGAAAACACCCAAATCAAAGATTAAACATCGGAGAGCATCACCCAAACAACCAACAATGTAATATAATCTTGTATTTTAGTTGTACATTCATCTAACATCAAAATCCATTTTCATAAAAACTAAAATCGAGAATTCCGATTTTTCAGATTCAATTCCGAGATACCCACTCGGTTTAGTTGTTTTAAAAAAAACTATTTTGAGACAACCATTCAAAGTTAATTTTTTTTAAAACAAATGATTCTGAGTGGGCATCTCAGAATCATGTGTTATATTTTTAAACAACTAATTCCGAGTGGTTGTATCAGATTAATTGTTTTTTTATAAAACAAAATAACACACAATTCTGAGATGCACACTCTGAATCATGTGTTATTTTTTCCAAACAAAAATAAAGGTTTATAGAAATCGATTTCATAAAATTTTGAAAAATATTTGGAATTGATTTTGAGAAAAAAAGTAAAGAAAAAAGCAAACAACGTTTCAAAAGTTTCATGAAATCGATTTAAAAAAGTTCATAAAAATCGATTTCATGAATGATCGATGAAATCGATTTCAAAAAAAAAGTTCATAGAAATCGATTTCATAAACAATCGATGAAATCAATTTCTAGAATAAAAAAACAAGAATCAAAGAGTTGTGGTGGCTATGGTTTTCTTTGTTGGGTTAGAAGGTAGAATAAATTAGTGTTTGGACAGAAAATTAAAAGAAGAGTAAAATATAATTTTTATTTGTGGAGGATATAACAAAGTGGTTTTTTTTTAAATATGGAGAAAATAATAAAAGTTATAAGGAAAATAACTTTATCTAATATTATTTTGTTGCAAGTTACGGTCTTTAGAAGTTTATGTATTTATTGAACAAGAATACATGTACTTAACAATTAATGTGGATGATTTGTTTTTAGAATAACCATTAAAATATAAATTTACACGTTATTTATTTATTTTTATTATATTAATGGATTATTTTTTTAATATAATATTTATTTATTATTAATATACTTGTAGATAACTATTTATACGATAATAAAAGGATTAGACTAGACTCTCAAAATCCTAACTCTGTGAAGTGGATTGCTTCTACAAATGGAAAATTCAATCCTAAAGACATTTGGAATATGATTAGGAAACACCACAACATATCTAATCTTTATGGAAAGTTATGGAACTCCATCACACCAAAGAAATGTTCATTATTAACCTGAAGACGAATCAATAAAATACCTACCTATTGATACTATCCTACAGAAGAGACACATCTTTGGCATCTAAATGTCAATTCTGCTCCAAGACAACCACCTATTTGTGAAATACATTTTTTTATGGTCAATCTTGTCCTATTTCACCTACATTTTCATAACCCACGTTGCAAGACACATGAAAATAGTTTGCATGCTGAGAAATTGGTTTTGGAATCAGGATATGCCACTCATATCTATTATATACTTCCATCAATCGTCTGCTGGACTATTTTGCAATCAAATAACAAATCAAAGATCAAAAGTATGAATGTCAATCCTATAAACTCCATAAACTATATAGAACAAATTCAATAGGCTTTAGACAATATACCCATCCTCAATAAAAATTATTGGTTAAACACATCAAATGTTTCTCTTGAGATGAGATGCTTCAAATACACAAAAGACAACAAGAAGCCAACATATCATACTTGGATACCTCCTTCAAAGAACAAATTGAAGCTAAACATGAATGGATCCTCTTTGGAGAATGCTGAAGCTTATGGAGGCATAATCATTAGAGACTCAGATGAATCCCTCATCTATGGCTTTGAAAACACCTATGACAAGCTCTATCCATTACAAGAAGAAGCTTATGCTCTGTTAGATGGATTAACAATCTATAAAAAAAGGTTCCGTTAATTTTGACATTGAGACTGATTCACAAATTCTAGTACACATTCTCTCTAAAGGTGAAAATCCTACACCTTTATATCCTATTCTGATTAGCTACATAAAGCTTATTTGGTCTACAATGGTACTTTATCATATAATTATAGTCCATAATAAGGCTACCGATTGGCTAGCCAAATGGATTTCCAAATGCAAAATGAAATTAGAAATTGGCTTTGCAAATGTTCCTAACTACTTGAATGCCATTATCTTTCTTGAATGTAATGGAACACGTTAAATAGAAATAAATAATTAATTGTGTTCTCAGCAGTCAACAAACCTGCCTTTTGAGATCTCTGGATAACTGTAGAATTCTGACAAAATAAAGCCAGAGAACTCTTCAATTCTTAATTCCTTCAAACATTTTGGAGAGCATCAAATTGAATACAACTGAATTTTTTTTTTACAAATAAAGTTTATGCATAAGTTATCACAATTTGACAAAACTTGTATCAATGAATGCAGTATGATTCTGCAACTTTCATATTTGTAGTCTTTCCCAAGTTGTAGTCATTCCTAACTGCATCATCCTACTATTATTTGGACAGAAAATGGCAAAATACGCATGGAGTTAGTGGCACTATTTTTCAATCCTTTAGCTAAAGCAAATATCAACACTAATGCTACAACCCAAGGCTGATCTAAGTACAATAACACAGTAGGAGTGAAATGCAAAGACTGCATTAGGGATTTAATAGTTGTTCATTCGAGCTTCGAGATCAGGATGCAGTACTTAAAAAGGATTTTTCTATTGATTTATCGTGATATGGAAATCATTGGCTCACGAACAATGCTCCTAAGTGGCTCTGGAATTGAACTATCGATTTGGAGAGGACTAATTAAAAGAAAATAAGAACTGACGAATCTAGAGAAATTCACTCAACAAGTTCGTCTTCATTCCAAACAATGCTCTTATTGATTGCACAGTAGCTGATCTTCCCCGGAGATGATCTCTTGCAACTTCCTTAAGCTTCGCCCAGTTCGATTTTCTTAATAAGATATAACTCGACATCTACTTCATTTTGCATGTCATTAAATGAAAAGGCCGATGTCCATTGATTATACTGAATTTATGAAGTGGATGGTCTTATTAATTTTTCCAAAACCTACCAAGGAATTTAATTTCTTTGAAGAAGTTTGAAAGTTATACTTAGTGATGCTTTGTGTTCAAAAGGAAGCGTATTTTGTGAAAGTTATGGCAGTAGTCCAAATTCTCGACGGCTTATACTTCAAGAGATCTATTTCTCATTTTTTTTATAACTTTTAAGTTTTTACCTGGTGATGCTGTTCTACGCCTTTACATTGGCGTACGCAATGTCGACCACGCCACAAGGTGGCGAAGAACAGCAAAAATGAGTTTTTTTTACAAAAATCTGTTTTTTTCGCGAAAATGAGTGAGGGAAATGCAATGTACCTCCTCGGCGTGCAGTTGCTCTGCATGGGAAGTGGTTCCGACTATTTTCCGGCCATGTTATAAAGGTTTTGAAGTTTTTGAGAAAATGAATTTTGTTGGTTGTTGAGTTTCGATTTTTAGTAGTTTGGAGAAGATGAATTAATGTTGGTGTTTGAAATTGTGTTTGCAACTTCACAGAGTAGTTTGGAGTCCTCAATGACATGGGTTGTAATTTATTTGACTTTTAAGGGGTTTTTTTGAATTTTTTGCTTAGTGCAAATTTTGTAAATATTGAAAAAAAAAGCGACTTCGCGGAGTAGTTTTGGGTTTTCTTAGCAATTCCATTTATTATATCATTTATGTCATTATCCTATTCGTGTTTGGTCTCGGCCTTTGGGTTTACGTCGTATTTCTCTTTTGAAATATTTTGATATTTTTTATTTATATTTTTTAGTTTTTATCAATAAATTACAGTTACACGACAATTTTTTAAAGGGAAATTACAACTAATGTACCTACTCAACTATTTTATTGTCATCTAAGTACCCAAGGTTTACCTACTATTATTTTAATCCCTCGCCCTTCATGAACAACCACTTAAAAAATCTATATCTTTCAAACCGGAGCTCGAAAAAAATAAATGAAAATACTATCGTTTTTGTTTTTTTTAAAATGAACAAAACTAGATCCATTGATGCATTTTTTTGATTTTTTTAAAAAATAAAATTTTACGGGTATCAACTCTCAAGATACCAACGAATATATGATGGGAGATATTTTTGTCTAAATTTCAGTTCGAAATACCAAATGAAACTATAAAAAAAATATACTAATGGATAATTATATAGTTTCTTTTTTTTAACAAAACTATATATTTTTTTGAAGCGTGTAGAAAATGAGAGTCTTTTTCCTCCAAGAAACAGAGTCATCCTCTGCTCTGGGAATTAAAATTAATCAACTCCTCGTTGATTAATCATCTTTTTTTTTTTCATTTGTGATTATTATTCTTCCTAGTGATCTCTTCCATTGGTGATCTTCGTTATTTTTCCTAGTTGGTTTGCTTGGTTTTTGGTTAGTGGTTTATACTCTGTTCTTGCCGAGTCTGGGATGTGCTGGGTTTTTTGAGTAATAATGGCTACGAATATGCTTAATATCGAGGACTTCCATTCTTTGAATGATGGGAATAAGAAGTTCACGGCTGTTGATAATAGGGTTACGACTGAGTCGAAATCTTACTCAGAAGTTTTAAAGAATGATACTAATTGCAAAGGTTTTTCTCCAGATGGTGTCAAGACTTTTCAAGATCATAATGTGTTACAATATTCAAAGAAAATTAAATCTATCCTTATAAAAGATTCAAGATCCACTATAGTAGCGAAGTTTAGCCAGGGAATCCCAAAAAAAACGGCATTTCAATCCTTTCTGGATTCTTTCAAGTTCAAAGGACTGTTCTCGTATGCTACTCTAGATTCAAGAAAGATTTTTATTGAGTTTAGTTTACTAGAGGATGTTGATAGAATTTGGTCAAAGGGGATATGGAAAGTCGACGGAAAGATTATGCGAATCATAAAGTGGAGTCCCGAAAACAACAAGAATTATGAATGTCCTACTACTCTTCTTTGGGTGCGATTTGAAAGATTGCCAGAATTTCTGTATAATAGAAATATAATCAAAGATATGGCTGATTCTTTAGGGCCGGTTCATCAGGTTGTAGTTCCCAATTATAACAGGGATTTGGTTAATGCTTGCTATGCTTTAATAGAAATTGATGTGTCCAGATTTTTGAAAAGAAAGTTGTGGATTGATTTTGGTGAGTAGGATGGTTGTTGGGTTGGGATTAGTTATAAAAATGCGCCATATTATTGTAAAAAATGCAAGCACTTGGGTCATAGTTTTGAGGAGTGTAAAAAGACTGTAACTAAGGATGATTTGGAAGCAAAGTCTAATAGTTTAGAAAAAGGCATTTTGATTTTGGTAAAACAAGCGATCTTAGGTCTCAACTTCCTAAGGAGGATCAGGTTCAACATTCTTGTCAAGTTTATAAAAGGAAATTGCAATCTATTATTATCCCTCGGGACAATTCTGTGATTGCTCAAAACAATGATATCTCTCCAAGTCCAGTAAAGGTGGTTCTATCTTCTACAGAGGGTCATAACATTCATAAGAATGATAAGGGTGGTGAATGTATTCAGCAACATGAAGAAATGGAGATTATCGAAGCCATCAAGAATCTCGAACATGGATGCTATCGTGGGGATTCTCCCGAAAATAACAAATCGGATGGAAGGGACCTCTGGGGATCTGATTGTAGTACTCCTGAGGATCAGATTGTGAAACAGTCTTCATCTATGTTTAAAGATATTCTTCTTAAAAATTTAAAAACTAATAAAAAAAATAAAGAAACCTAATTAGAGAGTTGTGAAATCCTTACGTTTTAAGGACAGTCGTTACAAACCATACTCTGATAATGATAAATCTGATTAGTTGGAACCTTCGGGGGATCAACAATAATCCTACCATTTTGAGGTTAAAGGACTTGATTTACTCTAATAATATTCAAATTCTTGCTTTGCATGAACCCTTGGTGTCGGCTGATAAGATTAAGGAGTTTGCTGATAAACTTGGATTCAGCAACTACGTTGCTAATATGTCTAATAAAATTTGGTGTTTCTAGAAAGATGATGTCAAGATTGATGTACAGATTGATCATGAACAATATTTAAATTTAGAGGTGTTGATTTCCGATTTGGGGTTTAAGTTTATGTTATCGATCGTGTATGCTAAATGTAACAGATATGAGAGAAGAAACCTCTGGAGTCTGCTTCATTCTATTTCTGATACCGGTAATGCTTGGCTGATAGTTGGAGATTTTAATGTGATCTCCTCCTCTGATGATCAGATTGGTTGTTCTTCATTGTGCGTGAATAGCATGAAGGAGTTCAATGGTTGTATTAACGATTGTTTGTTGGAAGATGCGGGTTATGGAGGCTCGAGATTTACGTGGAATAGGGGTTCTAAATGGAAGCGTTTGGATAGGGCTATGGTTAACATTTATTGGAATGATTATTTTGGTAGTACAAAGGTTTTTTATTTGATCAGAACATGTTTAGATCATTCGTCGTTATTGATTAAAGCATATAAAGTCTTAAATGTTAATCTTAAGAAAGGCTTTAAGTACATGAATATGTGGGAGAATGATGAGTCTTTTTTTGGCATTGTGGAAGCTAATTGGATGCTGCCTATTCATTGTTACCCTAATCAGATTTTTTGGCAGAAGTTAAAGAGACTTAAAGTTTGTTTGAAAGTCTAGAATACTAATAGTTTTGGAAACATTTTTAGTAAGCTTAAAGAGGCAGAGGTGGAGGTTAGGAAGTTGGAAGATTTGTTGGTGATCAGTTTTGATGTTGATTTGAAGTCCAAGTTAGATAAAGCCAACTGCTTATACATCAAGTATCTCAAAAATGAATCTGATTTTTGGAAGCAAAAATGTTATGGTGACTGGTTTATTGATGGTGATAAAAATTCCAAGCTTTTTAATTCCTTTGTGAACAAGAAGAGAAGGAAATGGAGGATCAACAGTATTAAGGAGGGTGATTGTTGGTTAAATGATGATGAAGGCATTGGTTTGTCTGCTGAGAAGTTTTTTAAGGACACTCTGGCTTCCGAGTCCTATAGCAGTAAGAACGAGGAAACTCTTATCCTTAATGATGATATTTTTAATGTTATTCCTTCTCTGATTTATTATGAAGATAATGCTGCTTTGATGAAATTAACTACTGAGGAAGAAATTTGGTGTGTGATCTCTTCTATGAAGTTGGAGAGTGCTGCTGGTGTCAACGGTTTTAATCTCCATTTCTTTAAGTTTTGTTAGAAGATTATCAAGTGTGACCTTTGTGCTTCCTTCAATTCTTTTATCTGTGGCAATTACATTCCTAATGGTATGTTTGCAAATGGTCTGTCTTTGATAGCCAAGACAAAGAATCCTACTACTTGGAATGAGTACAGGCCTATTGGGTTGTGCTATATGATGAACAGAATTTTCTCCAAGCTTATTAACTCAAGGCTGGCTATTATTCTGCCCAGGATCATTTCTTCTTCTCAGGGGGCGTTTGTTCGTGGGCGTTGTATCCATGATAACATTCTTGTGGCTAAGGAAATGGTCTATGACATTAAGAGGAAGCCTAAAACTGGCAATGTTATGATCCAGCTCGACATGTCTAAAGCGTTTGATAAGATGTCTTTCTCCTTTCTTTATAAAGTCTTATTAAACTTTGGTTTTTCTAACGATTTTATAAGTCTTATTAGCAGGTTGATTTCGAATGTCAATATATCTATTATATTGAATGGTGGTTCTTTTGGCTATTTCAGAACTAAGAAAGGTTTGAGACAGGGTGATCCCCCGTCTCCTAGTCTTTTTATTATTGGAGAAGAGGTCTTGCTGCGTGGAATGCAAAATTTATTTGAAACTAATAAGAAGATGATGTACAATACCAGATCTCAAATTTTATTGCCCTGTCTGGCATTTGCAGTCGATATTCTTATTTTCATTAATAGTTTACATGACTCTATTGACAAGCTCAGTATTTTACTTGATAAATATCAACTTGTTTCTGGACAATTGATAAATAAACAAAAGACTAGACTAATTACTTCTTCTTCCCTTCAGCATTCCAGGGTTGCTTCGTTGGAGGTTCAAACTGGCTATAAAACTGAGCAGCTGCCTACTAGTTATCCAGGGTGCATCCTGAGTAACAGCAACAAGCCCTGCAATTTCATCAAAATCCTTGACAGTATTAATGATAAGATTTCTGTTTGGGATTCAAAATTTTTATCTTTTGGTGGCTGATTAGTTCTCATTTCTAATGTTCTTATGGCTTTTCCTAATTATTGGCTTCAGAATAGTATCCTTCCTAAGAGTATTATCTTAAGAATCGAGAAGATTTTGAACAGGTTTCTTTGGAGGTCTAGTTATAATGAGCCTTCTACTCATTGGGCTAATTGGAGTTCTATCTGCAAGCCCTTTGAGGAGGGGGGTCTTAACATCAGAAGGATTACTGATATTCAGTATACTTATTCTATGAAGTTATGGTTTTCATTTAGGCAAAATGAATCGGTTTGGGCCAAGTTAATGCATAATACATACTCTAAAAATACTCATCCTTTGTATGCTAATTTTAATAGGGCTGAGTCTCATACTTGGAGAAGGCTGGTCAGTGTGAAGAATGATGCTGAGAATAACATTGGATGGGTCTTGGGCAAAGGCGATATTGATTACTGGAGGGATAACTGGCATAATTATAAGCCTATTCACAATGATCAAAATGAAGTCAGTTACCTGGAGGCGAAAGTAAACTCCTTTTGGAAGAATGGCAGTTGGGATACTGATGCAATGGTTCCTTTCCTTTCACCTGAAAGATGGAGACAAATTCAGAATTTAAGGGTGGACAGTTCTAAGAATGACATTATGATTTGGACTTGTTCCAATGATACTACATTCAACACCAAGGTTACTTGGGATTCCATCAGGCACAAAGCTAATTACTCTAGCATGTTCAACAAAATTTGGAGTTCAATTATTCCGAAGAAGTTTTCCTTTCTTCTATGGAAAGTTATAATGCATTATATCCCTATTGATTCTATTCTTAGGAAAAGGTATTTACAGTTGGTTTCTAAATGTCAATTTTGTAGGAATAGCGAAGACATTAACCATGTTTTTGTCAACTGTTCTCATTCATGGCAAATTTGGAATCATTATAGTGTCATTTTCAGAATCAACATTAAAAGATGCATGATTCTTACTCACGTTATCAAAATTTGGCATAGTTTTTCTAGTAGTAAATCTCATATCTCGCATCTTATGCCTGCCATTATTTGCTGGTTTATTTGGTCCAACGGAAACAAAGCTAAATTCAAGGGAGTTGCCTATAATTTTGTCTCTACTATAAACAATATTAATCGTATCATCCTAGCTTTAAATGTATCTATTCTAAAGAAAAGACATTGATTAAACACTAAGAATGCAAGTGTGCTAATGGGTTGTCCTATTTTCTGTTCTAAGCCTAGATATAGTACGTGGAATTTTCCAATTGAAGGTCGGATCAAGCTGAACATTGACGCTTCTGTGTTGAGAAATGCGGAGGCTAGTGGAGCTGGTATCTTCAGGAACCACCTTGGTGAAGTCTTGCAGTGCTTCGGAAACACTTATGGGAAAATGTCCCCTTTGTTAGCTGAAACCCGTGCGTTGCTGGATGGTTTGCTGATTTGCAAGCGAAACCACTGGACCAATGTTGACATCGAATCTGACTGCCAGATTCTTGTCAATTTTATTGCCTTCGGTGTTTCGCCATGGTATCTCTGTCCGGTCATCAAGATTTGTCGCATGGCCTTCGCTTCTTCGATGGTGTTTAAGTTTATTCCCAGAATCCAGAATCAGGCCGCCGATTGGCTGGCCAGATGGATTCTCAGAAGCACCATTAAGCCTTCTTTCACTCAATTTAGTTTTCCATCTGAATTGATTGCAATTCTATTTCTGGAAGGCTTAGGTGTAGGTTATGTAACTTAGAATTTTGAGGTTGTGTCTTTTTTTTTTCAGGTTGGAAAAAGCTTTTTGGTTTGGTCGTTTTTTGAAGTTGGGCTCGAGTGGTAGATTTGTTGCAGCTGTTTCGAAGGGAAGACGGAGATGGAGTTAAATCTGGTGTTTCTTTTCAAGGGTAGAGAGTTGTTCAAATAAAGGAGGTTACTTAGATTGCTGAGTCTCGAAAGTGGCGAGGAGTCTTGGTGAGCTGAGGTTTTCTTGGCCGGTGCTCGAATCTGTTGGAATCAAAGGTTGGGTTTAAGATTTTTCGATCCATAGGCTTCAAAGATTATGTTTTTGAAGATTGGTGATTTAAAAGGGAGCTTAGGTTGGAGAGGGAGTTTGTATCTGAGTTTGTTTCTCAAATTAGTTCTCTTATTTTGTAAAACTCTCATTTGGGTAATATATTGTTTTTTTGATTAAAAAAAAATAGTTTCTCTTTTTTAAATCTAAAAACTATTTCAGAACACTGTCTATGTTAGTTATTTTTAGAAACGCATTGACGATATATAATAAAACCTTCCAGAAACCTTGACCGTATTTAGCCTCTGGGCAAAATTAAACAAGCTAAACGCCATAAGACATAGAACAAATTGTAAGTGTAATTTGACATCAGTTCACTGAGTAAAAGTAAGAAGATGAACTTAAGACAGTGTTAAGTTTTGGTCCACCAAATTCAACATCTGCACAACGGAGAGAAGAGAAGAACCAGGCAGGTCTTCCTTATTTAAGTCACTCTCTTCAAATTCTTCTCTACTCTATCCGAAGGAAGCTACCATGACGATGATGCAATCTTCTTCTCCTTCTAAAGTACGCTTCTACCCAACCTCCAATTTACATTGATGAGGAGAAAATGTTTTTGATGGACTCAATTGTCGAATTCTCATTTGTTTGTTAGAATCTCTCTATTATTTTTCTCCATTATTTTGCATCTGCGTTCTGAAACTCGTACAAGAATTTTGGTTTGGTGTCGTATTGTTCTGGTTATTATTAAATTTTTGGTGACAATATTTCGCTTAGAGATGATTTACCTAGTGCACACCAGCTGTTTGATATATATCCCTGTAGGCATTGCCTTTTCTACCCCAAACTCCTCTTTCAAGCCACTTCTTGATGCTTCTTATTCGATGAAGTTAAGTGCTGTTTGAGAATCGGCTTAATAAGTTAAGGAAACCATTTTTTTTTGCGTGTTCTGCTATTTTTTAATTTGGTGAAACTTTTTGGGTTGGTAATATATTGCCTAACATTTCTTCTTTATCTATTTTTAGCAGCTAATAGTTTTGTTTAATGTACTAAGGACATAGTTAACTTGGCTAGCGTTTTTTTTACCTTTTTTGTGCCTATTTGCTCAGGTTATTTCACAAAGGACTTATTCATCTTTGAGGAAAAACTCCTCTCTACACTCATATTATTCTAGGGGAGGTTCTTCTAGTAAAGTTTTCTCATTCTTATACATGGCACAATGTTCATTCTGCACCTGCAACAAGTTTTCTTCTTCAAAACGGAGAGCACGGGACCTATAATGGCAGCAAAGAAGGCACTTGAAGGTGTGTTCTTTAATGTTCTCTTCCCACTTAGTCATCATGACAATCTTTGTTAGCTAATTCTCTAACACGGGCTTGTATGGGATCATCAGCCAAGCCAAAAAGTTGGACAAGGCACAGGACGGCGCAATGATTAGAGTGACTCAAATAATTAAAAACCCTAAGAACATAAACTATACAAGTTAAGGAGATTTAGATTAATAAATCATCATAATCAACCAAAAATGAAAACGTAAATAAACTACCGCAGTTAAGATCAACATATTACCAAAGAAACTCAAACTTTATAAGGAGTATCGAAAATAGGTTAACAACTTAAAGCATTCCCAGAGGATATTTCAAAATCGTATATAAGAATAACTAGGCAAATTTTGAAAGAATTGCCAACTAATTTGACTGACATATCCTCAGCGATATGCCAAAAAAACTAGTACTGTTTATTAAAATAGTATCTGAAGTAGTGTGATATTGCATAAAAATATTAACTCGTTTTAGTTTAGCTTTATGTGTTGGATCCACCATTTGGCATAGAATAGAAAGGTATGTTAACTTTGGCACACCACAAGCTATCTTCAAATCCACATTACATTTAAAAAAACATATTGGTTGTGGCATTGAATATCAAATCTTGTACTCAAATCCTGTTTACAAATAGGACTTGACATATAGGCTGGGAAGGATCTAAGGAGGTAAAAATCCGCGTGTTATAAAGTTAAATCAATTTGTAAGATAAAATTAAAAGGAAAAGAAAACATTAGGGGTCAATTAAGTCTGATGCTCGCTATTGTTCAGGGGTGAAGCAATAGGAAGGAAAGTACAAACATACTGTTGATTTGCCAAAGACAACATTTGGCATGAGAGCAAATGCTTTGGTGAGGGAACCAGAAATTCACAAGTTGTGGGATGACAATCAGGTGTTCAGTAAAGTTGTAGATAGAAATGATGAGGTGATATTTCTACTTATTGTTAGTTGACACTCAGCTACTTGGTCAGGAAAATTTTGTTCTTCACGATGGTCCTCCGTATGCTAATGGTGATCTACACATCGGTCATGCTCTAAATAAATTTTTGAAAGATATTATTAATCGTTATAAGGTATTTCTCTTCTTGCACTCTGACATTCCAGTGTATTCTTATATATTATCCAATTTATATTTGCATAAATAGAGTAACCAAAAAGTTCGTTATACGGAGCATCTATCTTAGGTCAAACATTATGAACTTGTGTTAGCATGAACTTACTCTAAAATTGTCCTCTTTCCGGTGAATAAATGGTTCAAGTCTAATGATAATTTCTTCATTTTGTATGAATGATTCTTGTACTAATTTATAACTTTTTTTGCGACTTCTAAAGATCACACAATTATTAATGCCTTTTTCTTGTACTATATTTTTTAAAATTTGCAATGTTTCTTTATTTCCCGTCAAACTGAAATAGTTTTCTTTCTGTTCATTTTATTTTGTGCAGCTTCTACAAAATTATAAAGTTCGCTAGTTCCTGGTTGGGATTGACATGGCCTTCCAATTGAGTTGAAAGGTAAATTTCTGCGTGTTCCTTTGCTTTTGCGGTGTTAAGTACTATTATTCTAGATTTCAGATAATTCGTAGTAGCTACTTGTTCATGGTTAGATATTAGGTATTATGAATATTTCTTCCCTTAAGACTTATTAAGCAAAAGAACCCATAATTATAGAGACAAAATCTATATGATTGTAACTTGCATAAAAAAAAGTGATGGCATATTTGTTCTTTTATGATTTCTGTTAGTTGTCTAGCACTTTTATTATAATAATTAATTTTTGTCAGTTTTGCAGTCGCTTGATCAAGACACTAGAAAGGATCTGACGCCCTTGAAATTAAGGGCAAAGGCTGCTAAATTTGCCAAAGCAACTGTTAAAACTCAGATGGAAGCTTTTAAGGTGATGCACTAGCTTAGTCAATTGATGGTATCTCAGTCTCAGCTTGTAAATATCACTATGATCATTTAAATGATTTTTTATAGTATGGACCCATGTTGTTTCCTAATATAAAGTACATGTTAATGATTTATAACCAGTAGTACAGACAAGAATTTCATGTCCAAAATCCAGATTCCGTAAAAAAATATCCCTACTTGAATCGTGGTCGGGTCCGAGTTTTGATTTTTGGACAAACCGGTCAGGTTTGGGCATTAAAAGTGATCAATTTAGGTAGGAAAATCCAACTCGGGTACAAAGAAAACAAAAGTACATTGGAAATTGAAGTTTATTTCAACAAGCTAAAGACAGGCTAAAACCAGGCCGGGTTATATGAATAAAAAAACAAGTTAGGATTTGGAGATTCATGTGTTTGAAACTTGGGTCTTGGTCGGATCCGATTCCAACAGATTATTAAGCTTAGTCCGATCCGTGATCGACTTTTTCCGCCCCTATTTGTAACTGACAGATGATGGTTAATATTTGTAGCGGTATGGAGTATGGGCAGACTGGAATAATCCATATCTAACTCTTGATCCAGAATATGAAGCAGCCCAGGTAGCTGAACTTTCTTCTTAACACTTAGTGGCTAAAATATGTTTATTGCAATATCGTGGTATTTGAATTCTGAGTAGAGAAGTTGAAGTTTCTGACAAATGAGTTTTTGTGTCTGTTTGTACCATATGTTCCGGAGGTTCATCTCAAGCTATACATTTTGGGAAAAGACTAATATATAAGAAAAAGAAATGATGGTAGGAAGGAAAGGTAGAGGAAATTAGAATTTCTGTGCTAGCAAACAAAAAGAACTGAGAAATATACGTGTACGAACTATATAAACATATTATCTACTTTGAATTGATAGGTTATAATAGTTTTTTCAAAGAAGAAGAACGGTGTCTATGTATGTTTATTCCCACTCCCTTTCCTCTTTTCCTTTTGGTGTCTGTTTGGGTTAATAGAGAGTCGATAAAGATAAAAAAAGGACTTTATAGTTGTCATGTAGATGATATATATAGCCTGAAACTTTTTACATCAAAGAGGAGGGGAGATAAGATTCGATCCATGTAGTTGGTTCTTAGATTTTGCTGAATAGTCTCAAGTCTTAAATGTCTCACGTTAGTTTTGATGCGTCATAATATCATGCCTAGATTGAAGTATTTGGCCAGACGGCCTTTCAAGGGTACATCTACAGAGGCAAAACACCAGTTCATTGGAGTCCATCATCTCGTACTGCTCTTGCAGAGGCAGAACTTGAGGTAACTTAATTTATATGTTTTTCGGCCAATCACGACTCAAGAAAAAGACCAGATTTACAAATTACTGATTTACACTTTTATTTTTTGTACACAAATCTAAAAGCTAAACCATGCATATGATGAAGTCTACTCTTGCTATGGTGTTACAATCCTTAATGTTTTATCATCCTCCTTAGTAAATGTCATTTGAATTATTTTTACTTTTATTTCGAAGGCCTCATTTCCAAGCTCAGTTTTGTTATCATTCTCTTACATCATAATCTCCAGATTCTTTACTTTGGGGCTAGATCCGGACTCATTTATTTAAAAATATTATTTCATAATGCAGTATCCCGAGGGACATGTTTCAAGAAGCATTTATGCAATTTTTAAATTAGTAAGTGCGCCAGCTAAGGAGAGCTTATCGGAACTTTTTCCAAATCTATGTTTGGCGATATGGACTACTATTTCCTGGACTGTTCCAGCCAATGCTGGTAAATTTATATAAATTAGACTTGCTATACCGAAAAAGGCAAATGATTGTTATCTTTATTCTGCATATCAGGGATTCTTATATTCGTGTCCTGTAACATATGCCCCTATTTGGGTCACCTGTTACTAGCAAAGATTTAATTGCTCAATAGGCTCATCTTGATGTTTGCATAAATTTGATATCTGTTATGCATGTATGGTGGACCTTTTCTATGATAGAACTAATGAATTATATCATTGTAATTCAGCTATATCTCTGTCTCCAAAAATTTGAGCTCTTGTCTCTTATCATGACATGCATTTCAGTTTGTTGCCTTTTATTGTCTTAAGAAAGCATTTTGGAAATGCAGTGTACTGTGTAGTTATGCACAAGTCAAATTGCAAGATGTTACATGCTGGTATCGACAGCCTAAAACCGTGAATTTCCCTTTTATTTTTGCAAATGGTTGAAACAAAAATGTTGTAAAAGTAAGGTTTTGCAACTTGTACTTTATTTGGAGTTAATGTAAATGTCCAACTGTTGCCATTTTGTACTGGGTATTTAGATGTATATAGCATAAATGCGTGGAAGTTTGTACCTGCAGTCTTAGACTTTCCTTCTGATGGATTTATAGTGGTAGCATACATAATGTTTAATTTTGGGCGGGCATCTGTACATATCAGCTGTCGCAGTGAATGCCAAGCTTCAATATTCTGTTGTTGAAGTCCAGACTGTTCAAGGAGATGAGTCCATGTCGTCACGAAACAAAAGGCAAAGGCTTGGGAATGTTATGAAAGAACTAAAGAAACTTTTTCTCATAGTAGCAACAGATCTTGTACCAACAGTACCCTAGAAGGAAAATGGGGTGTGAAGCTTGCTGTCAGCAAGACTTTGCTCGGTTCAGATCTTGAGAACTGAAGGTTATGATTAACAAATGGAATAGTGTAGATATATTGGAGTACGGTCAAGTACATTCAGATGTTACTTTTAGTATCTATGAAAAAGAGCGAGAATGATTATGCATGCCCTGTATATATGATAACATTTTTTTAAAATATTTTTGTAGGTATGTACATCCAATTGATAATAGGCAGTGTCCAGTCGTCATTGGAGGTGATTATATTACAACAGAATCAGGAACAGGATTAGTGCATACTGCTCCAGGACATGGTCAGGAGGATTATGTAACAGGCCAAAAATATGGATTGCCTTTACTTTCCCCTGTCGATGATGATGGAAAGTTCACAGAGGAAGCTGGGCAGTTTAGCGGGCTTGACGTCCTTCAGGATGGTAATATGGCTGTTGTTAATTATTTGGATGACAAATTGTTCCTTGTGATGGAAGAGTTATATGGTAAGTTTTCTGTTCGATAAACGGTTAATCCATAATCTCTTTACCGTTGATTCTTGAAATCAATCACAAATCTGAAACAAAGACTGCCTTGCTGTAATATTGTTTTGTTCTTTTGGTGCAGAACACAAATACCCGTACAATTGACGAACTAAGAAGCCGACAATATTTAGGGCGACTGAGCAGTGGTTTGCTTCTGTGGAAGGGTTTCGTCAGGCACTATGGATGCAATCGGCCATGTAAAATGGGTGCCACGATAGAATATGGAGATGCTAGCTGTTAGTTTGATATCTGTATAACTATTGAAGTTGAAGAATATCTGGTGTATTATAAGAATCTTCTTTCCAATGATTAGACAGTTTCCTTCCTGAACAATGCAACATTTCTGATGCTCTATTTTTGTGAAGAATCTTACAGATGCGGCTTTTAACCTGTTTATTATTTAGGCAGCAAACGGAATTTCAGCAATGACTTCTAGCCGCTCGGATTGGTGCATATCTAGGCAAAGAACATGGGGTGTTCCGATTCCTGTCTTTTATCATGTGGACACAAGAGAACCTCTATTGAATGAAGAGACAGTTGATCACATTATCTGTAAGGGTTTACTTAGAGTCTACTTATTTCATTAATTTCTTCTTCTTGTTTTCTGTCTCTGAGATTATCTGAAGACCTATGTGCTGTGTCCAACTGTGTATTCTGCATCTTTGAATATGATGTCTTTGTAATGCTTATAAGGCTGTATAAACTTGTAACTGATTATGGGGCATTATTCCAATGGATCTGTTTGGCAGCTATAATTGCCGAAAAAGGTAGTGATGCATGGTGGTACATGTCAGTGGAGGACCTACTTCCTGAAAAATATCGCACTAAAGCATCGGAATATGAGAAGGGAACTGATACAATGGATGTCTGCTTTGACTCAGGTATTTTATTATGCTGTGCTCATAATACTTGTTTAGTGCAGATTGCAGAATACAGAGAATGTCCCATATATTACAACTGGGGTTTCAGTTATATAATATTCAAAGTAGTGTCTATAGGCTCATCTTGAGTAATAAACCATAGAAGATAATGCAGGTACAGCGTGCGGTTGATTTGAGTAGAAACATTACAATTTTTTATATATAAGCTGAAATATCCCCAAAATACTAGCTATAAACCTATATTTCCATCTCTTTAGTGTTATGTATTCATAAATAGCGTTCATTGTGATATTTAGTCCAGATAAGATAATTCCAGTAGTCACAGAATAGTGTCAGCCTTTCTGTAGAATAACTCTTTTTATTTAAGGCTAAACCAACTATGTTCGACTTCTCATGGATGCTTTAATTTGTTCCTAAAAAATAAGTAGAATAGCATGCAAGGGAACAGTATCTTTCTTGCTTCAGTTTCCTGGACGAACGGGAGAAAGAGTCTTACTAGTTGACAGCTGAATAAAGGAAATAATGACCATTGCTTAATTTGTACCCCAATTTAATATTCTTCCTTGGACGTAAGTTGTGGATTTTTTGGATGACAGATTTCAAATGTATACAGTATATATATGTAAGAGAGATTAAAGAGTAGGAAACTTAAGTCTTTTTACCCTGGTATTAAGATGCAGCTGTTTTATAAGGAAATTTTTGTTTGTGAATTTGTGCTTGCTGCATAAGGTTTCGTTTCAATACTATACGTCTCCACAGTATGCACTCTGCCTGCATATTAACAAGTACTTCCAGCTTGAAAATTCTTTTTTTGGGACACCTTTAGTTTCACGTCTTCCAGCGCGATTTTGGGGTTTCTTAGATACTGGATTTCTATTCAGGTTCTTCTTGGGCTGCTGTCTTGGGAAAACGAAATGGTTTTAGTTTCCCTGCAGATGTGTACCTTGAAGGTACAGATCAACACCGTGGGTGGTTTCAAAGTTCCTTGTTAAAATGCATTGCAACAAAAGGTAATGAGCATATCAAGATGGTTCTGACCATGTGAACTGTAGTAGACAACCTTGTTTTTTCCGTTAAATAAGGACTTCCAATGAGAAGAAGATGCTATCTAACTTTTTATTTTTCACCTTTCATACAGGGAAGGCTCCATATTCTACTGTTATAACACATGGATTTGTATTGGATGAAAGAGGGTTCAAGATGAGCAAGTCTTTGGGTAATGTTGTAGATCCAAAAAAAGTAATTGAAGGAGGGAAAAATTCGAAGGTGACATTAGTGATCATGATCCATTCTTTTGTTCTTGCGCACCTTATTCTTTCAGTTGTTATTTTATAATTGAGTGTCTTTTGTTGCTAGGATGCACCTGCCTATGGTGCTGATGTGCTTCGACTTTGAGTTTCTAGTGTAGATTATACTGGCGATGCAGTGGTCGGTCCTCAAATCCTCCGTCAAATGTCTGACATATACAGGAAGCTAAGAGGAACCTTGAGATATCTTTTGGGAAATCTGCATGATTGGAAAGTATGCTTTTTGATTTATTTGATTTTAATTCATCAATTTTCGTAAATACTCAAACACGTTAAATTTGTTTTGTTTATATCGTGCATATTTTTCAGTCCTACGGCAATGTTGTTGTTTGCAAGTTTATCTAATTCGCTGAGCACACGAACAATTTGTTATTGACAGGCTGACAATGATGTTCAGTATCATGAGCTTCCCATGATTGATCGACATGCACTGTTCCAGCTTGAGAATGTTGTAAAGAACATAAGAGAGCACTATGAGAACTAACAGTTAAAAATTCCAGGTAATTATAGACTATCTTTGACTTTGATATTTTCTTTTTACGTATTTGGTGCCATAGTTTAAGAAATTATGAAGTTATTTTTGCGTCAAATTATTTTCTTAGTTTTATGGTGGCCAAATAGTGATAACCTGAGCTCTTTTGCTTTTCCTTTTAATTATTTGATAAGAATATAAACATAAAGCTTGATTAGTTCAATGTATTTGCAAGAAAGCTACTATTGGAATGCAAGAATGTAAGTCTACTTTTACTTCGTCAACAAAATATTGAAAGCTTTCAAAAAATCTTTGTCATTTTCAGTTATATAGAAATCCTAAAATTATTCGATAAGAATATAAGCATAAAGCTTTATTAGTTCATTGTATTTGCAAGAATGCTACTTGTGGAATGTAAGAATTTAAGGCTGCCTTTACTTTGTAAACAAAATGTTTTCTGTTGTCATTTTCAATGAAAGCTTTCAAAAAATGTTTTTGTGTTCATTTTCAGGTAAATAGAAAACCTATTTGGTTCATGAAAATGAAAAACTGTTTTTTATTTTAGTAAAGTTGATAATATTAGACACATATACGGAATAATATTTCAATTAATTAATATACCAACTTTTTTGTTTACTTTCTGCCAGTTTAGCTAAAAGTTATGTATTTCAGCTAATAGCATTATATTCTTTTCTGAACGCAGATCATCCAGCGGTTTGTAATTGTTGACCTATCTAATTTCTACTTCGATGTTGCCAAAGATCGACTTTATGTTGGGTATTATCGGCTTTCTTGACTCTGCTTGATATATTCAGAAAAAAAACATAATTTGGTGTACACTTTTCCTAACTATATATATGACAATACAAGTCTAGTCTAAAATTTGTGTTCTCAAATAATGAGTTCTTGGACAGAGTCTAGGTGAACTTTTGCATAAGTGGTATACTTTTGTGTATGTATCAGAACTCTGATTTAATTGTTTTACTGATGAAATAAAGGAACCTTAACAAGTTGTATGGTATGTATATAGATCTAATTTCCACTCTCTCCAAAACATTGATTAATTTTCCAGGGGCACAACAAATTTTACCAGAACAAGTTGTCACTCAGACTGTTCTAGCCTCACATCTCCTATCCATTGTAAGGGTAATTGCTCCAATATTGCCTCATTTGGCTGAGGACGTTTGGAAAAATCTGCCATTCGAGTACAAAGCTGAAGATGGTTTGATTGCCAAATTTGTTTTCGAGTTGAAATGGCCTGCCTTGAATGAAACTTGGCTTTCGTTTCCTGTTGAAGACATTGATTTCTGGGGAAGACTTCTCGATGTAAGTATCATTTCTGAACGACTACATATAAGAGACATAGAAGAGAATCTATTTTTAAAACTCAAGGGTTGTACCTGTATCCACTAGATATCTCAATATTTTGAAATTTTATATTGCAAATCATCATATTAATGTTTTGGATAGACAAAAGGATCTGGAATATAGTAGTAAGATTAACTCGCAAAATGTTTTGTGAATCAATCATTCGTTTCTAATTTAAAATTATTTAACCAGCTGAGAACAGAGGTCAACAAAGTCCTTGAGCTTGCACGCACTGGGAAGTTGATTGGTTCCAGTTTAGAAGCAAAGGTTTATTTGCATTCTACTGATGCCGGCATGACTTCCAGGTTATGTGAATTGTGTGCAGTAAACAATGACACAGATGCACTGCACCGCATATTCCTAACATCTCAGGTATGCTAATGTCAAGAACTAGTGAATTACTTATAATGAGCTTGCATATGTTGCCACGATTCCAAATACTTCATCAGTGTATATCAACTTATGCTTTACATAATACACTTTTGATGTGCTTAGTCAAGTTTATCGCCTGATTATATAAGCTATCATGGTAGTGTTCATTTCTACTTCAAGTAAGTATCAGAAACCATCATCAGATGAAATCACTGTATCGTACGAAACACTTGTCTCAATTTTTTTTAAAAATATTAGACCTTTTCCGTATTTGTACTTTATAAAAAATGGAAATAGTATGCATATAGTATCTATTATTTTATTGGGTCCCTTCTTTTCAAACAGATTGCCAGTACTGTGTATTATTAGTATTTTGTTTGGAAAATAAATAAAATACTATTTCACGGCTAATATTTCAAATTTTGATATCACAATGATTTTCCAAGGTCTAATAGGGCTTGCAGTGCGGGGTCATATGGAGCTATTAGCAAACTGAAAAATGATAGTTAATATTGAAAAATGGATGGTTGCAGGTAAAGGTAGTCTAGTCTATAGAGGATGAGATGGTAACAAGTATGGAATACACCGGGGATTATCTTGAAGAGACGGAAAACAAGATCTGGATTGGCGTGACACATGCGGAGGGATCTAAATGTGAAAGATGTTGGAATTATTCTACCTAAGTTGGATCTTTCTCAGACCACCCAACTCTTTGCAGCCGCTGCTACAATGTCATCACTGTTTATCCACCTGAACCCTTTGTTGCCGCCGTATGAGGTGATAGTTTGGTTTGTTCACTTGCCTTTGAATGAGCCACGCCTTCGAGTTTTAACATTATGAAAACGAAGAATCTGGGGAATCTGGCTACAAAAGTCATTCCAAGTATGCGGAGCCACTTAATGGAGAAGATGTGGCTTTGTGCTGTATAATAGTTGATAATCAGTATAAATTCTCATTTTTTACTTTGATTTATTAGTTTACATTTTTATCTTATTTAGCATAATAAAATTTAAAGCTTAGTCTATGTATATTTACTTCAATCCTATCGGGTGTTGTTATCTATAACACAGAATCAGTTGTTTACTTTTTGAGTTTTTTATCCGCTCAATCTTTGGCATATAATTGTTTCTACTGGAATAAGGCTAACAAGGAAGTGAGACATGCTCTTACCGAAATATGATCGATATATACCACGATTATTCTCGAGACGTAGAAACTGCTTTTTAAATTAATAAGAGCACTGTTACATAACATTTATCCATAATTAAAGACCAAAATATAATTGAAGTTTAAAGAAATAGTGACAATTTAATGGATTTTTTCTAAAAATAGTTATGTATTTAAATTTGTTGGGTTTTTTTTTTTTAATCAAAAGAATACTTTTAGGGAATTGCTAAAAAAACGGTCGAAATTACTCTGCGAAGTCGCATGTTTCTGATTTTCAAAATTACTCTGTGAAGTTAATTTTTTTGACAATTTTACCCTTCACGAAAACCTTTAAATAGAAAAAATTACTCAGTGAAGTTACCATAAATTCAGAAAAAACATGGTATTCTCTCTTCCTTTTCTCTAAAAAAAACCAAACTTAAACTAAAAACTTGAATTCAACATAATAATTGGTATAAAAGTTTGTGTAAATTGAAATGTAATTAAAATATGAAGTTAAAGTAAGTAAATAACAAATTTTATAAACTAAACTAAAATTAAAATAGAAGTTGAGGACTTACCTTTTGGCATTACCACCAACAGCAAACCCACGCCTATCCACGAACATCACCACGCCTATCCACGAACAGGAGCTATCGACGCCTCTCTCAACAAACCTTCTCTTACCACGAACATCATCCATTACCCACGCCTATCCACGAACAACCTATCCCATGTTGTCTCTCACCCAGCTCTCTTATCCTTACTAGCAGCAGGAGCAGTCTAAGTCGAGGAAGGAGTGGAGGGAGCAATCCGGCGATTCGAGCGACGGTAAGTGTAATTAAACTCCTATTAGTGTTAGGATTATCGTTAATAGGGTATCGATTGGTAGTTTGTAGGTGGTCGGTTAGGTTTAGGTTCGCCATTGGAGGTCTGGCGATAGGTTTATGAGTTGCAGTGTTCTTCGCCACACGGGGGCGAAGAACAGGGTCCCTACACCATTGTGTGGCGTAGGGACCCTGCCCCACGTCATCACTGTGGCGTAGGCATAAGGGTGTACGCCATAGTGATGGCGTACACCTTTATACCTATGCCACAGTGATGGCGCTGGCTGCTCCGGTCACCGGAATGGCCCGGGATCAGTTTATTTTTGTTATTTGGTGTGTGTTAGTCTGGTTTATGCTATTATTTGTCTAAAAATGCTTCCAGCATGACAATTTGTGTTTTCGACGAAACTTGACATTTAGTACGTTTTTTTATTTCAGGTGATGGATCATGGCGACGCCTCACAGTCTGCGGATGGCTCGCGGACGAAGAGAATAAAAAGGCGGAGTAGGGTACGGGAAGCTGGTCAACACGTTTTAGTTTCCGATTCAGCAGTTTCGATGGATGAGCTGCCTATAGTTTCCGGACCGCATGCGTCCGGCTCGAGTTCTGCTTCTGCTTCCGCTTCCCGCGGACGACGACATCCCCCCCCCCCCACCTACAGGGCAACATAGAGCTCCTCCTCCGTCCAGATTGCCACCGCTATTCGGCGAGGTTTTCATCTCCCACACTGCATACCATCTTTGGATGGGAGAGGTAATATCGAAATTCCAATTTGACATTTTATGATTGTTTAGTGTTGTCGTATGCTAATTCGAACAAATATTTTCAGGAGCGAGAAATGCGGCTATATGCCCATTATCCTAGTCATAGAGCATGGAGTTTGGCTGCACAGACTAGGGTACGCGCCGTAGTTGACGTCACTCCTTTCGGTCGTCTCATAAAGTCGTTCTATCACATGCACACACACTCCAACATGACATAGGTTTTTCTAGAGCAGTGGCATATGAAGACTAATAATTTCCATTTCTCGTTCAGAGAGATGACGATTACTCTCGACGACGTCCACACCATTTTGGGACTCCCAATTCAGGGTGAGCTTGCTGTGTTTCCTGTTATATCTGACAAGAGTATGGTCATGCACGAGTGCGCTGAACTGCTTATGGTGGATGAGTTATCCTTCGTGACGGAGGTTGAGAAATACAAGGGCGTTGGTCTGGGGTTTAAATGGCTCCGGAGTAGGTTTAGTGGGCCAGAGTTCTGCGATGACAGCCTTGGTCTGAATGATCTGATGGTGGATGCGGCTACCCGCGCCTACATATTGCATATGTCCGGCACGGTCATATTCCCGGACAAGAGCAACATGTACTCCAATTACAAGTATTTGTTTTTGTTGCGCGATTTGACTCAGGAGGGTGTCGGTAGGTACTCATGGGGTAGTGCTGTTCTCGCTTACTTGTACCACCATCTGGGTGAGGCCTCCCTTCACGACACGAGGACTATGGCCGGATGTATCGGCTTGCTGGACACATGGATACGGGATCATTTTGTCATGCTCTGTCCTGTTACTCGTTTCACTTACACTGAGCGCCAGCCCACTATTTGTAGATAGGATACAACTGCAACAGTATCTGACTCCCGGACGAAGCTGAACCTTCATATCTCCGTCAACAACCTAGAAGAGAGCGATGTAAGTCTTATTCTTTAGTGATCCCAAAACTGATTTTTTATGTGTCTATGTTCGTATCCGTTTGTATTGCAGGTATTGTTTGATCCTTATCGTGCTATACGCGATCATTTCCCGTTTTTGAAGATATAGCGTGGTTTCGAAATGTCATATGCGGTGTGGAGCACTCTCAGGGATACTATCCAAAGCAAGTTCAGCGGCAGTTTGGCCGTGTCTAGAGGGGTATCGCGCATCCTTTGGTAGATATGCAGTCGAATTCAAGGAGAAAACCGAAGACGATAGTGTATGCATTCGAACCGGATGATTGGGGGGACTGGGAGAGCAACAAGTTGCATCAGGCTTATTGGGGAGCGATGGTGGGAGACGAGATGGAGTCTTTTTGTGAGCCTGAGTACCTTCTCCTTCATCAGAGTATTAGCTCGTTTGAACTCATCAACACCGCAATCTACTCGCTCGATGACTATGTCCATGAAGATCGAGAGGGAGCTATCATCCGATATTTGCGTGCTCGTATGCGTAGGATCTCGTTGTTTCCTGGAGTTGGTGAGTTTGATCATGATTTTGATCGTATGGATGTGAAATCAATTTTTTTAAATATAAGTGAACACAAAATGGAACGTCAATACAATACGAAGTGAGTTTACAAAAAAAAAACAACATAATCAAACACAATAAATTCGATTTTAAACTAAATATTACAACACCAACTCAAATATCAATCTTTGGTTAAGTCCACTATAGGATCATCATGTTCAACGAATGTGTCGGGGTGGAATTTTGCAGTCTCGAAAATATACGGACTCTATCTAGCAAAGGGATCGACCAAGAAATATCGTCTTCTCTCGTCGTTCGCATCCACGTTGGATCTATAGTCGGTATGGGTGACCCTTTAACCAAGTCAACCTACAAATTCCCATTTAATATCAATGCGCGTTAAGAAAATAAATGATTAAATGCGTGCGAAAGTAAAAGTTCTTACTCACGTGAACAAAATGGTTTTTATTGTCGAATGCCACGCCGATCTCCTTTAAATAACCATCGCTCGGCGGTGTATTTTTCACCGGTAGGTAAGTTATACTTCCACCGGAAGCGAGGCAATAGAAAACACAATTGAATGTCGTTGCAACTAGTTTTCCGCAACTAGGCAAGGACATCCAATTTGCGAAAGGTGCATTCTCTTTATTAAAACTCAACCGGTTTATCTCCTTATCGACTTCGCTTTCATCGCCGTAATATGCAACCCATTTACAAAATTCTCAATCTCTCTTTAGCTCGTGAAGCAAGGCTTCTCTAACCATTAGCCATCCACTTTCGTTACCGACCATACCATGCGCGATGTTTCCAAAACCACAATTACTGTCGGGCATTACATTTGTAATTTGGCTTATGAACGGACTCATATATTGAGGTATGTCTTTTGAAAATATCGAGTCCGAAATATTTGGTAATCTAGCCGGGAATGGTTTAGGCGAGAATGACGGTATAGCCTTAATGTGGTTTGGCGCATCCGGAGTGCCTAAACCAAAGCATTGAACCTGTTTCGCTGTATTTTTTGGCAGTTTTGCTCCGGAATTAGTAGGAGTATGTGCGGCGATCGTTCTTGCAGTGCTACCGAGAGTGCCGACCGGGGTTGCTATACTAGCGGTGGGTATTACCACTCGTAAAGTTTCGGCATTATCGTGGGACTCGAACATTTCTTGTTCGACGTATTCGTGATACAAAGGATCCATTTTCGTACAATAATCACGTTGGACTTTGCTACCTTTAACGCAACCCCGACCCCGTCCACGATCACGGTTTCCAACACGTCCGTGAGTTCTACCGCGGGTTTTAACCTTCTCGAGAGGTTCACAAAGGAGTGTAGTCGACGGATCCAAAAAAAATTAAATTTTTTTGAGCCAATGACTTTGTTTGTAAACATCAAACTCTTCAATTTTTGCATTTAGATTTGCGAAATTAAATTTTACTTCTTCTTCACCGGTGAGTTTAACTCGCTGAACGATATCTAGTCTCTTCCAATGCTCATCTATAATCCGAGTAGGTACATGACCGTCCACTCTTCGGATTGCCTCAAGTTCGTGGGAACACGACAAACCATGGAACGTACGATCGATGCAAACCCACAAAGATTTTTCACCGCCGCTTTTATCAATATAGTTATCATATACTATCGCCAATGCAATAGGTGATACGTACCCCAGTAAAAATTTGAACGATTTAAAATCTTGGAATTTTTGAATTAGACGGCACTTGCTAAGCTCCATCGATTCTTTAATGGTCGAATGTTGCATCGCTAACAGGCCATGTACTTTATCCCAAAACCCATCAAAATCCAATCGGCTAGACCCCACATATTTTTTTCAATGTAGCATGCGAGCTTTCCGCCCTATTAGAGGTGTGATTATTGAAATGCATGATTTTGTTAGTATAACTGTGAACAAACCTCTCTTTATAAAGCGTAATCCACGAGTCAACCAAATAATCCACCACCTTATCTTGGTCTTTGAACACCGGCCGCATCTTAGCCAACCTCTCGTTCATCACCTCAACGGTATTGGATGAAACAACGTCGTTCCAAGCCGCCAAAATATTTTTAGCCACATCTCTGTCTTCAAACATTTTTTTTCGTTCTCCCGCTAACATTTTTATTGATATGCCACTCGCATAACATGTGACTAACACTAGGAAATATTTTTTCGATGCTATTCATCAAGGCTAGTTCACGGTCCGTAACGATAACACAAGGTAATTCACAATCATTCTCCTCCATTACCGTTTTCAAGCATCCCAATGACCATTCGTAGTTGTCTTGTTTTTCACTCACAATAAACGTGAAACCAATGCAAAACGTTTTGTTGGTCGATGTTACCCCGACTACTTTGAACAAAGGCATCCCGTAACGAATAACTTTATATGTGCTATCCATGATTAGCAAGCGTGGGAAGGTCCGTAGTAAATCAATACTAAGCGGACATGGTGAGAGGTGTATGTTTTCTAAGTTTTGGGATCAAGGAAAATATAGGAACTCTGTGATAAAAAGTATCATTCAAATACACAAGTAATAGACCTTGGATCCAGTTTGTCAGGAGTGTAAGCTTTGATCTATGGAAAATACAGACAGCTAAACCATTTTTTATAATTTGAAAAAGCTTAAAAAAGGTTTTAAAATAAAGTTTAATATTGTAAATAATGTTGTAGGCTCTACCAAAAGTTATTTAACTATTATAGTATATTTGAATTGTCATGTTTTCCTTCAAAATGAATGATAATTTAAGAAATAGTTCTCTCGAACATTTAAATTCATTCCCTGTTGCGACTAATGCTGTAAACTCAGACTCTATAGTTGAATAGTGATACATATGTCGGTTTCTTTTATCACCAAGAAGCAACACATTATGCAAAAATGAACACACACCTTGTTGTAGATTTGTTACAGCTTGACTGGTGTTCCAACTTGCGTTTGTGTGTCTCTCAAGTACCCCGTAAATTATAATATTAAAGGCACACATTTTTTGTCTTCTTCAAGTACCTAACAATCCTTTTAATAACAATATAATGTTTTGTATGCTGATTACTAGTAAATTGACTTAATTTACTCATCGCCAATAATATATCTCCCATAATGTGTAAATTTACATTCATCATAATTTATATAAACCTAGTGTATGCTATTGTTCGTGTCTCATTCTTTCAAATTATTAAAATATGATTGAATGATGTATGTGCTTCTTTGAACTTCATATGTTTAAATTTATCAAAACGTAATGGGATTGACTTGAAAAATTCTTACTATTTTTAATACATTTGTTCCCAAACTAGTGTCTACCTTTTCAAGATCCTTTATATCAAAGGCATAAAAATTTCATTTCAATAGTATATTACATGTCAATACTAAATATAAGTAAACCATCCACATACATACAATGACCATTGTTTAACTTCGAACCTTAGTACATAAATACTTGACCACCGTATTGTATCTAAATCCATTGGATATAATAACATGATGAGACTTTTCATGTCATTTATTATGTTATTGATTCATAGAATATAATGACTTAAGAAGCGTATTTTTTTTATCACTTCCTGGAAGTAGAAAACCTTTGGGGTTCCATATAGATATGCTCTTCTCTCGTCGACATCTGTATTTAAGAATGATGTTTTGACATCCATGTGGTGATATTAAAAATAGAATTCTTATGTTCATGGTTATTGAAACTGGAGTATACGTGTCAAAATAATATATACATATATATATATATATATATATATATATATATATATATATATATATATATATATATATTATTTGCCGAAAACTTCTGACTATTAATATTTTCTTGAACACCTGAATGGTACCATCCATGTGGTATTTCTTTTTAAATAAAGACTAATAACAAATTGGTTTTGAATCCAAAAGTAATTAACCAATTATCAAGTGTGGTTAGCAATAATTGGATCTATTTTAGCATTTATGGTCTCGTGCCAAAATACAAAATCCCACGAGGATATTGCTTTCTAATAAGATTTAGGATCGTTTCTAAATTTAGCATCTTTAAAATATTCCATATAATTTATTTGGATCCTCTGAAAGTGTATCTTACCGGTTCCTATACTTTTAGTCTGTTATCCATTTGTGTTTTAAGAGGTTCATGAGGTTGTTCTACAACCAAAGATGATTCTTGCAAAGTCATTTCCATGATTTTAACAATGGCTTGAGTCTTATTATCATCAATAATATGGGTTCAAAAAGTTATGCTTCTCTAGATTTAAATATAAACCTTAGAAGTTTTGTTATTGCTCATGCATCCAATAAACGAACATTTTATAGTTTTTGGATCTAACTTTATCCTTTTTAGATTTGTGTTATTGTAAATATCAAACTTCTCCACAATATAGGATAACAAATATTTGGTTTCATTATTTTCCATAACTCATATAGATAGACTTCAATTTTCTTAAGTTGATTACAATTAGCTATATGAAATGTCGTTAATACGACTTCACCCCCATAAATTTATATGCAACCTAAAATTAACTAGAATAGAATTTGTGATCTCTATAAATATTTTATTTGTGCATTTAGCTAGTTTATTTTTTTAAGATGTATAAGGTGAAAAATATTGGTGAATTATCTCATATTATTTTCCAAACTAAGAAATAATATCTTCAAAACTATTCGCCACCTCTATCACAATGTAAGATTTTAATTTTACTGTCTAATCAATTTTTAAATTCTGCTTTGACTATCGTAAACATGCTAAATATCTAATCTTTATTTTTATGAAATTAAATATAAATGAATAGATACCTATGGATACCTATGGAAGTTATAAAATATATGTTACCCGCACCTGTCAAAATACCATTTAACTCTCATATATATATATATATATTAAGTCTAATAATTTGATATATCTTTCTACTCTTATAAGAATTTTATTTAACTTTGATTCTACGCACAATTTACATTTTTCAAACGAACCTATATAACAATTTTACAAGTCCAATTTGACAATTTTATAAATAACACTATTACCAAATATGCGTAAGCCTACCATGCCATAGTAAATAATTTTTACGCGAGTGAGAATAAATAGATTTTTTCACTTTATTGATAACTACTCATTATTATATATTTCGTCATGTTGTTACACGAGTATCCATTTACAACAAAGATAAAAGAACCCTTGAGAAAAAAGATTTTCGGATTCGTACACTGATAAAATTGTGACTTTAGCCAATAGGTCACGAGAATTAATTTTTTTTGTCTATTTCCTGAACATACAATATATCTACAAGAGTTATATGTTTACCTCTTGTAAATAGTAACTAAATGTTATGACATTGTTCCACTTTGGAGTTGATTGTGTTTTTAATCTGCACCTATTTTGTGTTATTGCTCTCTTACATTGATTTGAATGTGGATTTATCATGACAAACATGAATCGATGTGCATATATCATACCAAAACCCGAAATTATTTTCCTCTATCTAATTGGATTCTCTCATCATAATAATATCTTCATAAACATGATTAATGTTCTCCTCCTTCATATTAAGATTGCAATCACTCATAAAATGACCCGTTTTGTCACAACATTAACAATTTCCTTTTGTTATTTTGAAGGTAGTTTTGTTCTTGTTGCCAAATAATTTTTACCCAACTTTCTTATTCTTGTATTTTGGATTTATTGAATTTACCCTCCTATAATGTCTCATCTTGGATCTTTCTTACGTATCTCTAGTAAATGATTCTTTTTTTATCTTGAAGTATTTTTTATATGTTTTTGATGATGGTCGAGTTAGTTAGAACACTACAAAAAATTCAGCCTAGTTAGAAACCATTAATATATATATATATATTACAAAGAGAGAAAATAACTAAATGAATGAATAAAATATTAATTGTTCACCATTCCAAATGTATGTGGCAAACCTATTTATGCTATACAAGTGAGGTTTTGGCACATGAGGCTCAATTACATAACATGTTATTATTTGGCAAGGGGTTACAAATGTTACTTGCTTTTAATAATTGAATAAAGTCGTATAATCACCCGACTAATAATTTTCATATCAGTAGCCCATCTAGTCATTACGAGCTAGTTAAGAAAAGACTATATGAGTGACACTCTCATATTTTATATGCTTGAAGAGACTTGTCTAGACATAATCTCAATCATGAGTGATCTCGAATACTTAGGCTTTAGATGAGATGAATTTTTTTTTTGGAAAGTTTAGGGGTTTTCGAGACTCATGTATGTCTGAGGGTGTTGCGGTCCATCTTGAGATACTTAGAGGATATGATAAGTTGAATGGAGAAAACCTAAAGACTCATATTTTTTCTTGACTTTCAGGACCTTACATGAATCTTAGTTAGATTTGGGACCGATAGGTTGAGGTTGTCGAGGTCCCTATAGAATGGGTGTAGTCTAGATTCATTATATGAACGAGTTATATGGACCCTATAATTATGTTGAGCTGGATCATTCGATAAGAAGGTTTGAATTGGAAGAATTTCAGAAGATTGACTATTCATGATCACCAGATGATCCAACTATTTGGACCATATAAGGGTGTTATCTTTTTAATATGTAAAAATACATGTTTATATTTGAATGGTCTTGTCATGACTCATAAGTACCGGTGAAGCTAGAATTACCTAGGTATCTCAAAGTGTGTGACCCTTTAGTTGCATGCATGCTGTAATAATTAAAAAATATGAAGACGAAAGATGTTAAGTTAGTCTATATAAACTTGACCTCGTCTGAATATTCATATTTTACTCAAATTTATTAGAGAGAAAAATATCATATTAATAGCTCACCTTCTTCATTGTCGCGCATACCGTTTTCCCTTAGCTAAAGTATGAACACATCTGAGTGTGTCAAGTAATATCAGAGTTTTTACACTCATACTTTCTAGTTTCCAGATTAGTTAAGATAATACACATTTTATTTTTATAGTAAACATAAATAACTACTTGGGTAGGCAAAGACATAGATAATATTAAATAAGTAGAGTTCCTCCATGACTCTTTGGAATAAGACCTGTATAGCATAAAATCCCCCATGAAAGCTGAGGGTGGAAGAAATGTCCAGATAATCGACCGGCATAGTGATGATTCCTGATCCTTATTTGGTCATATCTACATAAACGTTATGAGAAAAATCCTAACTTCTCTAAATTTTCACTCCAAGGATAACCGGTCCAAGGACCACATCTCTAACAACTCAATTTATGAAGGTATTTATTTGTTGTAAGATAGATAAACCGATTTAACTATAACCGAGGTACACCATGTTGAATCACATATTCAAACCTCATAGCTTCGGTGATATCGGAAGTATAAGTTGGTTATGAAAGCCAAACCTAGTTTTGATCAGCCCGAGAATATATCCACAAATTTCATGAATATTAGTCGGGCCTTGATATATAACCTGCTGGACATCAACTACAAATATCTTGACCCTATCTTTATCGTTAAACTTCACTGCGAAGATATTTTACAAACGTTTTCACGAACAATCACCTATTCATGTCTGGATTTTGGCTTATGTTATAAAAAAGATAAGAGTCAGACAGCCTTGACCCAATAAAACTGCAAGCCTAATTTATGATACTATTATAACCAAATACGTGAAGTGTGTTAAGATTGTTGTCGCTACTCTATAGTCGTAACGTCTGGAGGTAGAAAAAAAGTATAAGGCCAAGTTGGGTGAGAAGAGCAAGACAGATTTATATGGCATAAACCTTTCCACCAACCATGAATATGCTATCGGGGGGTCGACTTCATCTATTAAAATATTTGTTATTGAAACTATGAACATTGTTGGAGGAAAATATCTTGTTGGGGTCTTAACGGTCTCGAAAACTAGTAATAGTGCATAAAGAGATCAAGAGGAGAATGCA
This sequence comes from Limnanthes douglasii subsp. nivea, assembly GCA_036936605.1. Taxonomy (NCBI): domain Eukaryota; kingdom Viridiplantae; phylum Streptophyta; class Magnoliopsida; order Brassicales; family Limnanthaceae; genus Limnanthes; species Limnanthes douglasii. Next base: position 155,663,978 of record JAUPFV010000001.1, read on the forward strand.
TATATCAAGGTCGACATATTCTAATCCTGGACCTCGGACATGTTGTAGCTTGGTATGGGCATGCTGCCAAGAGGCTTCCTATTGCTCCTACTAAAAATATATTGATTGATGTATATGTCTGGTAGGTAGGTCTAGGCATTGAGGTAAATATTTTTGCTTAAATATAATTAATCATGTCCAGTACTTGCTTTTAATAGCTTATATTTTTTATTTTTTATATGATGGGTCATATGTTTGGGACTATCTGAACCGTGGTTGAGAAGTATAATGTGGTTCTCCCTGACTGTGCAAGTATTCTAAAGACTCATTTGAATTATCCCAATGATATGGTCGAGACTGACGCCAAGCTTACGAGGGATAAGATGCATATGGTTACTTCCAAAAATATGTAGGATAATAAGAATAAGGATTATAATAAGGCTACTACTCAACTGAAGAAGACTCACCAAGTGAGGTCAGTATTTTAGAATATGAGATAAAATTGTTAAGTAATAAAAAATACGTTGTAGAAGAATAACACCATTTTGAATAACAAGTTAAAAAAGAGTGAGAAATCCAAAGGTAAGGTAATAAATAATGTTACAAACTTGAATATAGGGGTGGCCTGTGACCAAGCCAAACAGATCATAATATGTTCCTTAGCATTTATGAGTTATTTTCTAACTTGTTATTATGTATAAAGTCATTTTTATGAGATTTACCGACCAGAGATTGAAGAGCACAAGGATCAAGAGACAAATATAGTTTCCGAGTTCCAGACCTATCCATTGGACACTCTGATCTCAAGGTATTCATGTTGATACATCTGTTGTCAAACTTGAACCCCTGGGCTCTTGAACGATACATCTACTAGCGAGGATGACGTATCTGTAGTTGAAAAGAAGGCTAAATGGTCAAGGCGGCAAAAATTGATAGTGGAACTAAGGACACCTAAATCATGTTTATATTTCCTTACCTTACTTTCTTAATTTATTTTTTGAACCAAATCTTTTGGACGACCAATGCACTATTTACATGTGTTTTTACTCTTTTTTAGCAACAAGTCGTTGGAAGGCGGAAGCATGCCGTGTATATTGTATGTTGTATGTATGGTTATATGCCTGAGAAGCTTGGTATTTTTTATTTTTTTTTAAATATGAATATTACCCTTATTACCAATATTATCAGGTCTCGGATTTCCCTCTCAGATTTCCCTAGAGGTGATTAATTTGTATTGGATTCTAAACCTTAAACATCTTGTTGATTTCATATTTTGGATATTTATATAAAAACAATTATGATTACGTAAGGCTTGGTAGAAGCTCAAAGTAGCACATCACCGACCTCCATTGGGACTCTGCTACTTTATGGAACTTTGTAGATCATGTATGTTTTTGTTGGGTTAATGTAGCCTTAGATTGATATAGCTTTATAATTTTTAAGGCCTTGTTGCGCAAAGTCGACTTTCTAACCCTTATGCTAAATTGAGGCCAAACTTATCGTTGTTGAGGCTTCCTCAATATATTGTCACAAACATGGAAGCTTTGGCCATACACCTTTGAATTATACTTGCTTCTCATTAATGTTTTATATATTGGACCCTCGAGTGTGCCTTAGTCAAATTTTTTTATATCATGTCTAACTCGATCTTCGTTCTTTCACTATTGTTGTCTTCATTATAGTTTACAACTCTAAAGAAAAGAAGAACTGTCTCAGTTGGGACTATTGTGTCCATTCTATATAGTAGGGAAAATGAGGTCTCTTTTTTGGTAGTCTGATGGGTAGTTCGTTAAGCCCAGAAAAGCTTATGTAAGAATTCATACCATTTAGCGGCCGAGACTTTCAATGTGTATTTTAGGAAATTAATTATGCTTATGTTAGTAACTTCAACTTGTCTGTTAGTTTAGGGTAGAATAGTGTTTAAAGGTGTTTTAGGATATCTTGATTTTGGAAAAGTAAAAAACTTGAAATTTTTGAAATTGTGTACCATTTTCAGTGTTAATCACTTCTGAACCTGCAACATATGTTTATTTATAGAAATTTAGTTATCTCATTAGTTATGATTATTGATAGGGGCTCAGTTTCAACCCATTTAGAGAAGTAGTCTACTCCTACTACTACATACTACCAGTCTTCTCATTCCTTATGAAGAGATTCAACCAGATCTAACCCACAAAAATTGAAAGGAAGAGTTTGAATATCATCTCTAAAGAAATTCTCCGCATATATATGACATTGATGAATCATTCGATGATATCGTACTTTTTAGCCATACCATTAGCATCGATTATAAGAGTTGGCCAATAATAGCCAGTTAGAATAATACTTCTTACAAGGTTATGTGCCCACAATGAGTTGAACCCATCCATCATGAAGCTCAATCATAATATAATAACACTCAATCGGTCTCAGACATCACAATAAGGTTTTTGAAAAACCTTATCGATAGATAGTCTCTCCTAACAAAACATATTTTTTTGAATTTTTATTTAAGCAACGAGCTTTAGCTTTATCGCTTGGTAGTATCCCAGTCAGGAGGTAGTTCCGAATAAGGGCTTACCAATCAACCTATATATCTAATGCATTGACTTCGGTCATGTCGCCCCTAGGAAAGTTAGCCTTCCCAATATGGATGTGAAATCTTGTAATATGAACCACAGAGATGAATCAACAAAAGATTTGTCAACCTTGAGGAATTATTCAAAGTGTACTTCTACAAAAATACTTACTAGCTTCTTTCAAAACTTCAACTAGTGTGTGAGCGTGCCTTTCCTTCTTACAGTTGTGTGGTTTACTACTAGTTGTGAATCACTAAGTAACTTTAACCGCTTAATACCACAAATAACTAAAGTCTTGAGATTTTTACATACAGTGTCAAATTTGATAGGGAAACATCATTCTCAAAGTTTTAGCCAAAGTAACAACAAATAAACAGAAGAAAATAATGAAAAATATTTAATAACTCCTTTTGTTTCCTCTAAAAAACGGATCCTTTACATTTTAAGATTTTACTTTTATTCATATCACTCACCTACTTTCCTTATTACATTTAGCTGTTTACTCTTAAAATAATGTTTTAACGCATATTTAATATTGGTCACGTTCCTAACAAATACAGGATCGCATTTCTACGTATCATTACACGTGTCATTTCATGGTGCCCGTTAGCTTTGATGTTAAGTTCAAGTACTCGGTTAATGCTTCCTTCGTACACGATACTATCAGGTAGAACAATATCTACTCGGGTTTTAAGCTAAGTTAATCGGTTAATGATCCTATCAGGTAAAAAAATGATCTTATCTTGGATATCGTTGCTCTTCTCGGGTTATTCTCATTTTATGCATCTCGTCTGCACTCATTCTATTGAGATGGTTGTTTTGTCTCATTATTGATATGTTCGCCTCGTCCTTGTTATTGATATGTTCTTCTCATATGTATTCGTCTGACAGAGATAATTTCCTTGTCTCAATGTTGATCATCTAATAATAAGTCAGCTTCGTACTACCTGCAATCTATTTCTAATAAATTTAATATTTACTCTATCTTACATTGTCATTATAAGGATCAGACCCAGTTCGTATAGTCTTATCAACATAGTTAATTTCCTGATTATCTATATGATTACTTCTCTTATTTTCAATATGACTACCTTCTTGATTCCAATTATCCATGTGATATGTCTAGCCTCTTCTCGAATGGTTTTCTTGTTGCAGACCGTGAAGGTCTCGGCATGGTAGGTACCAAAGTAGTCGGGCTTTCCTGAGTGATTCAATTAGGTTGATAGGTTTGTTGAGTGGGAATATTAATCAAATGGGTTGGATGGTAAGGTACCACCATTGATACCAAAATAGGTTTCTAATAGATACAATGCTAATGGTTTGGCCTAACCCTTAAATGCATAGTCTCATCTACCTTAATATGTGACTCAACCTGAATATGATGTTCGGGGTATCTAAGCCTATCATAATTATCCATATTATATTGATTAAATTTATGAGGTAATTCTCTAACCAAAATCTCAGCTGCTCAAGGGGACCTTGATATATTATACTTCTGATGGTAAGAAAAACCCTCAGCAACATCATTCTGCCCGAGATTTTGATTAAAGGCTTGGTAGATTTTTGGATAAGGTTGGACTCATGAAGTGTGTAGTCAGATAATGGCAGGTTGGCTGTAGAGGTTTAGATGGTAGTTTTTTTACACCTAAGGCCTCTCCTTAAGAACGATTCAGAATTGGATGATTAGGTTGAAAAGCTTGTTGCATAGGTTGTGGAAGGTGGTTGCACATTATACTGCTATGATTGCTGATGTGGTTGCATGGGTTCAGGAGGAGGGTGCATATGATAGTGTGTTGAGGTTCTAAAAAAGGTTGTTAAACTACCATTGGAGTTCAGACCTTAAAGGGTTCTTCTGGTGTTGGAGATTTGTGATGCTCTACCTCAGAACTTTGGCTAGGATCTCTATTCTAATGATACTTAAACCTTTCTCAAAGTTTATGTTTAAAATGAGAGTGTTGATGATATTTTCATTACGGGGAGTCGGATTCCCAACCGAGATCAATTCACCTATTATTTGATGAAGAAGAAAGGATAGTATCAAAACACGCACCCTCTTCTATAAGTATCCTTAAATAATTCAGGTTGGTACTTCAGGAGTAACTCTGATACCCCATCATGAATTTTCATTCACTTTCCCTCAACAATACTTTGTCTTAACTCAAACCTTGGTGTTGTAGGTCATGTAACCCTATTCTTAACTAAAAACGAAGGGTTTTCATCTTTGTTGCATAAAATTGAGGCTCATCTTTCAGATATTCTTGGAGGGATATCAGTTCAAGTAAGCTCATAACACCTTGATGTGCCTCAGCCTTCCCCTAAGACTTAGACATATTGGTATTATCCATAACTCAAAACATGAGTAATGTGGTAACTATTGATTTTCTCTTGATGGTTTTGGAAATATACTATATGGGTACCAGTCTCTTCCCACAGATGGTACCACTCATGATGCTCAACCTAGTTAGGACACTATGAAAGATCCAACCTAGTCGAAACACAATTAAAAAAAGTAAGATATCCAGAGAAAAAATACAGAGGGATAAAGTCACTAAGAAACTGAATAATATATGACTTTTTTATCATTTCCAATGCATGTTATAAGTCTACTTATAACCATACAAGTAAACTTTTGGCACATAAGGCACAATTACATATAAGGCCACTATCGGGCTAGTACTTACGTATACTACTTGTTTATGGTTAAATATTGATCTAATTTTACAATAATTTCTCACACTTTGAAAATTTCCAGAAGTATTATTTTTATTGACACAAACTTATTTTTTATATTTTGTAACTCGTGTATTTATGAGATAAGTACACAAGTTACAAAATCAAATTTTTCGAAGCCAAAATCCAAAATCAAAGCAATAAAAGCAATCAAAGTTGTTGAAGTCTCGCTAGTGTATAAATCAAAGCAATCGAAGCCAAAAACTAAAAGGTAAAATTCTCAGCCTTTGAATCAGACAAGTTGATTGCTCAAAAGATAGTTGCTCAAGAAGAACTTATCGTAAGAATAGATGAAGATAGATAAATTATTAAATAAGAAAAAAAATCCTTCAACACTTGAACTAAACAAAAAAACTTGTTCTAGGTCACAACTCTACTGAACTAAAAGAATAAACATGTGAAAAAGTTAGTTGAAACATTGGTATAAAAAGAAAAAGACGTGAAATTGAAAATAGAGACAAAGAATAAGATGTTCCTGAAAAAACAGTCTGGAGGAAGTTAAAGTTTCTCCCATAGTCCTTGATGAAAGAGATGGGGACTTAAGTTTGATTGTTCCATGGATAAAAGTAGTTACTAATACTAACGAAGTATATCATGTTCTCCCCAAAACCGATCATGTGGTAGAAGAGAATTCAAATATCAAAGTTAGTGTTGAACGATAATTATTGTTAATTGTCATCCCCATATGGAAACCAACCAGCTTCCAAACCACTCTTGTGAGATATAAAGATTTTAAAAAGGGCAATGAAAAACTATTATTTAGAATTATTTTCTCAAACTTAATTTTTTAGATGACCGAGACATTAGTATTATTCTCTCAAACTAAGCCATCAAGTTATGTACTTCCATTTTAATTTGATACAAACTCTTAAAATGAAAAAAAAGTTTTGTATTTAAATTTTGTTTGAATTTCATCAAAAAATTTATATATAATAATTCTATATGTGTCACTTAAGGAGCATTTTACCTCAACCGACTAGTATCATAATAATAATTTTCCTCGTGTATGTTGTAAAAGTGGGACTCTAAGTAATCTCGTTTAATATATGATTTTAGTTACTTATATGACATTATTTTATAAAGGAAAATTAATGTCTCAATGGATATTATAAAATAAGCCATGAGAATCCCTCGTAGTGCAACCCAAAATGGAAAAAGAATCTATTGTTATATTCTCAGTCCAAAGAACCTGCTTAAAATAGATTTTGTAATTCTTATGGAACTTCACATAATTAATCATATTATACTTTTAAGCCTTAAACTGGCCGAGGGTATAATTAATTACTAGCTGCGAATCACTAGTCAATTTTACTCTTTTTGTGTAACACAAATATTTTTAACCGAAGTTATGTGATAGATGCTTTATATTTAATTTCATTATTTAAAGTAAGAAAAAAAAAATACTTGACTATTTGATACATGATTATCATGAAAATAAGATCAATTGAATTTCTTTACATAAGAAACTCTTTAAGGAAATATACTAATATTCGTGTTTTAATAATTGTATAAAGCTCATATTTGATATCAAAATCTCATAATTCAACCAATAATCAGGTCACTGGTCTAGATACATTAGGTTTTTGAATTATACAATGCAAGGTAATATGTTTGGAAAATAATGGGGCGACCTTAAAAATAATGTCGTACTGTCCTTACTAGAACAATTGATACAGGAGTTAGTTTTTCAAGCTAAAAATAATTAGTCTCGATTTAAATTAATTTTTTGATAATACAAGGTAATATGTTTGGAAAATAATGGGACGACCTTAAAAATAATGCCGTACTGTCCTTACCGGATCAATTGACACATGAGTTAGTTTTTCAAGCTAAAAATAATTAGTCTCTATTTAAATTAAATTTTTGATAATATAATAAATTGCACGATGGATCTAAATTTCTTTCAAAATAAAGAGGACATTAATAGCATGTGTGGAAATAAAAAGGGTCTTATATATAATCGAATTTGATAAAACTTTAGGAGGCGTCTATGTATATTTTATCTTGTTAAAAATGTCATCACAAATTAAAAAGATCAACCCTTTTAAAAACTTGAAAATATGGAAACACGTATCAGAGAAATGAGATATGAACTAATTTAATGTAGTTAATTACCCGTAAGACTTGTACTTATTTTATAGACCTTGAAAGAATTACTTTATCTATTGTCGTGAGTTGTGCTGAATTAACTTTAATTCCATTTTCACTCACAAGATAACCTAAAACAATTTCAGACAGAGCCCTAAAGGTACATTTGTTTGGATTCAATTTCAACCTCAAGGTTCATCCAATGAGGCTATGAAGGTAGTTAACATTCAGAGAATGTTTTACCAACAAGTTATCTATAGGAGCTTTTAGATTTCTACAGTGTAGAATATAAAAAGTTTTATTTACTAACTTTTGGTATATAACACATGTATCCAACCTGAAATACAATACCTTATAATAATAAAATCCTTGCTCAATTAAAATCGTGTTTTTTAATCATCGCGAGACATCCAAATTTGATTATAATATAAATATGTAACGATAAAAGATAATAAACGATTACCTGAAATGTCGTATACCAAATAGTCTACTCATGGGGTTGTAAATGAATCCTTGGGACATGTTTAATTCAAACCTATGAAGTCTATACATATTCTCCACCATCCTAACTACTTTCAAACAATAATGAGATTTGTTATCTATACCAGATAATAAGTTCACATATGTGTCCCATTTGATTAAGCTGATCAACTTTCTTTATAATTTATTTTGATATTTTGATAGAAAATATGTCATTTTTTCCTTTATAGGCTAGACACTCGGGTTCATAGATATTGTGTGTAAATAATTTATGTCGGTACCCCTTATATATATTGTTTTTTGTTTGTCATGCAAAATATCAATATTTGTTGTAAATCTGCTCGCAGAGTGAGAGATAGATGGTAACGACATAAACTTCACGGGTCACCAGTTGATGAGTGATATTTTACCGGTTGATTATTTCAAATAACCTTAATATATCAAAGGTTCTTGAAAATGAAATGAAATTTCATATTTTTTTATTAATCAAGTTTTTTGTGAAATTTGAATTGTATGGAGATGGTGCTTACACCATTATAAATAAGAGACAAATTTTTTGTTATTTCAAAGCATATTTTGCCTTAAATTCATCGCATACATAAACTAAGTATTTTTGAAATCCTTTTAGACTGAAAAATGAAGGTAGGTTCTTTATTTTATCATAATTACTTTTTAAAAGTATATTTATAAAATTAGCATGCCAACTAATATATGTCAAACTTCTACCCAACATCTTCATGTGGTCCAACAACTCCTATAAGGTCATCATCATAAAATGAAATAGAAGTTATAGATGATTTGATGTAAGACCTTAATGTTGCATCGTAAAGTGCGAAGAATGATGTTTCCGAGATGAATTGGTAATACAAGAAAGCACATCTCTTCCTACATTAATAAAAAGTACTTGACGCTTCAGATATAGATCCAAATATTCATCGAGACCATCCGACATAAAAAATTTATCTTCTTTCTTAGGATCTACCACCTGATCTTATATTCTCAAAACCTTGTCTCTTTCCATTTTCGTGGTTCTGCTTTTTTTGGGGCTCTGACAAACTCAAAACAATTTTGAATGCGACTATGAATTTTATATTTTAACCATCGACAATCACGAGTATAATGAGCGACGTTTTAATGATAAATTTAATATTTATTTGGGTTTCTTTGCTATCAAGGGAAACACAACATTAGAAGAAGACTACTAAAGTTAAATTTTTTTATATTATAATAGCACCTACAATTGCTATAAATTCTTTAAATGTGTTATCTTCAAAGTAATCATTTAATTTATTTTTTTTTTGCTTTGGCCTTTGTTTCCTTTTTTATCATCAGACCACGATAAAAAGTTCTTTAATATTTCACGTCGGAGGAATTAGATTTAAAGAGTATGAGGTTCAATTTATTTGTTGCATGAAAATAATAAGACTGCTTATATTCTTGAACTGAAAAACTTGGTATAATTAAGAGTTAAGATATGGAAAACTCTTAAACTTTCCATTTTATATGTCTTAATATGTGATCTTACTTATGTCAGATGAGCACCGAAGGTCAAAACATTTTTCTTTATAATGTCTTTGGACAATAAGCTAGGTAATGAATGTCTATAAATAACACATGCCATTGCCTCATGGGAGTCTTCCAAACCATTTTTGGTTCACACAAATCATCCAGCATAATCCAAATTTTTTCATTTGGGTTTTAATTATATTGCATAATATAATTTTCATCACCCACTATATGTTCCATGAAAAAGAGTCTACAAACTTTCAAGAATAATATTAGATCTATAAAACATTGATTAGCCATATGATTGTACTTTCTTTAAAATCCATTGACTAAAGAGTCGACCATCTTCCTCTATCCTAAGTATTTCATGCATGAACTGTTCATGAATGACACTCCAAATCACATGTTTCGTAATATTTATTTATATTTCATAAATTAGACTTAATGGGAAAATTCATTAAAATATTTTAATGTGTCAAATGAGACTTGTAAAATGTATAATTTAGGTTATAAAACAGAGCCCGAAGAACTCTGAACCATGTAAAATTATGACATTGGTTCGACAACTTCAATATTTGACTCAAAGGTCAATGAGTATGTGCAATTTTTCCGACCTCAAAGTTCAACCCTTGTCCATGGCTAAACAAATATTGTTGGAACCCTTCTAGATATACAAAATAATGACTAAACTATGCTCGAGTGATGAGAAGAAAACCAATGGTGATGTCTCGAATATGATAGACTATGATGCCGGCAATACTTTCAAGGTTACATGACCCTGAATCATAACCAAGGTCTAGAGACCAACCTGTATTATATGAAGATAAATGACAAGACCTTTAACCGGGGTAAACAAATTGAGGTGAAAGTGGATTCGATGCATCATTACCCTTGACAAAGTTTACATACTCGTCCAACCGTTTAACCTCAGACCACACAACCAGTCTCTAGATAAACACAAACTTTCAAACAAACTACATATATTACTAAGTTTCGCCATAAATGAACGACATAAATCATCGACTTGACGATGGAGAGATTGATTTTATAAAACCTTTTATCAATTTACAAATTTGAACTTATAGTTGTTCCGGGATTTTTCGTAAAACTAAACCAATAAAAATTAATTGTTATTTTGAATATTGATTTTTGAAGATGATTTTTTGAATATTTTTGGTAGATTTAATTATAAATGGTCAATAGTATCGTTGATGTACCCATTGTGATAGTTGGTCTGCTAATTCTTTTAATATAAACATACGAATAAAAAATAAAAAATAAAAATCATTTTATCCAATTATTAAAATAAAACAAACCAACAAAGTAAGTTAATATATCTTTACATTGATATTCATTTTCAATTTTAAAAATTAACCATTAGAAAAACCAAACTGTTTATTCATAAGAGACATTTTAAGTTAGATATTTTCTTTATTGAAGTCTTATTAGTGTTAAAGCCAATTCTTGAGTCCCAAGAATCATTTTTAATCCAATCTTTCGTATTCTTCTCCTTGACAAATGTTGAAAATATTCAAGAAAAAATTTAAAACATGTAGCAATGGAGGAAGTAAACGTCAACACCAACACACATGTTTCAACAGTCGTGCAAAACAAAACAGCATCTGTAAGTAATCAACCACATCAAACAAAGTTCCAAGGAATTTCAAATCCAGACGTTCCACCACTAATATCAACAAATGGATACAAGCCTCAATAAATTTAATTACCTCAATACTCGAAGCTCATATGTAATCCTGTATTTGAGAGCACAACAGGTCATTCCCAGAAAAGATCCCATGCCAACGCAACTAGGATCAATCACACAAAAAACCTGCAAGGAGAGGTAAAAATAGAAGACATTAAAGAATACAAAGTTATTGAATTCCATGCACATGTTAAAGCTAATCTTGGGGAAAAAGTTAAGCATACTCTCATAGGTAAGTTTACAAATGAGAGACCTCACATGATAGATATCTAGGTATTTTTTAAAATCTATTGGTTTTTTTAGGCAATACAACTTAGCTTTATGGGACCCACGCTATGTCATGATTGAGCTGGACTTACACCAAGATTTAAACAAGATATGGCAGAGATATATATGGAAAAATTGAAGTTATAACATGATCATACTCAAATAAATTCCAAATTTTCATCATAGAAAAGAGGCACTAATAGCTGATATTTGGATCTATTTTCCAAGAATTCCATCATTGTTGTATAATGAAGCGAAAATTAGAACAATTCCCCTATCAATATGAAATACTCTTGCTGTATATGTTCCACAAAAGAACCAAGCAATGTATAATTGTTGTAGGCCATGGGTGGAAATTGATTTAACTAAATCTTTTCTGAACAAAATATATATAGACTTTGGTCATTCTTCTGTTTTTTGGCAATAGGTAACATATGGTTCTAAACCTAGCTACTGTTTTAAATGCTATCACATAGGTCACAACCAAAATAAATGTTTGGAAATCTATAAGTCATAACACCCAAGAAATAATCAGCAAACCAAACTTGGATAATGAGGAACAACCTACACAAAAGACTCAACCTAAACTCAAGTCTATCATTGTTAAAGATTTAAACTATGAAAAGTCAACTGAAAACTTACCAGTTAGAGAAGACTCAAGTGAAGACATAGAACAGCCAAATCCTGAACAATAGGATCAGACCACGTTAGAAAATATCATACCTTCACAAATCAATCATACATTACCACCAATAATCAACACCAATGAACCAATTAGTCTTAGACAAATAGCAAGCAATACTTTTATTAACCCCGATACTCATGAATACAAGATACTGAAAGTTATCAATACCTTAGAAGTTAGTGTTAAGCTTACTATAATACAAGCTCAACATTCCATTCCTTCAACCCTTCCGTCTCATAAGTTAGGTTTTGAACTGTACATTATCCCTCGACTATCGCGTTTGGTGGCAGATAGTCCCTTGACTTTCAAATGTCCGTTGGCAGTCCCTGGACTATCGCGTTTGGATAAAGTTAGTCCACCAGATCTTCTAATCCGTGAGAGGCTGCCACCTATCACCATAGTCCCCAGATTTTTGTATCACCATTAGTCCCTTGAGTTTAGTATCGCAGATTTAATACAATCCGTGAGAGGCTGCCACCTGTCACAAACCCAGATTTAATATCGCAGACTATGTTTTGGGTTTGACCTAAACTCAAGGGACTAGTGGTGATACCAAAGCAATAAAATACAATGGGAAAGTCTATCCGAAAATTGGATTCTCTAAATAGCTATCAAACTTTTTTGTTGGAATATTAGAGGATTAACTAATAAGGCAACCATACATAGACTGAAATACGTTATTAAAACTAAAAAAGTAGAATTCATCGCAATCCAAGAACTTGTGATTTCATATACAAACTTGGCTAACCTTACAAAGTTATTAGGATTTAAAACTATTTTGCTAATTCAAATAATAATATTTTGATTTTATGGAAAACTAAATTTATAATAAAGGTTTCGGGTAATTCAAATCATACATTACAGGTTGAGGTAACTCGCATCTATTAAAAACAAATTGTAATGTCTATGAAATAATTTAAGGAGCTTCTCTAACCCTAATAAAGAATGGATAGTGATGGTGATTTTAATGTCATCACTAACCATTTTGAGCAACTATCTTGTACCTCTCTATGTTTGAAAAATATGGAGGATTTTAACAACTTTATTAGTGACTGTAATCTAGCTGATGTTGGGTTCACTGACTCTATATACTCATGGACTAACTCTCGTAAGTGGAAACGCTTGGACAAAGTTTTACATAACACTTCCTGGAATACCTATTTTGATATTACCTATGTCAACCCATGTCCAGGACAGTTTCTGACCACATCCTTATGTTAATCACCATATTTAAATTTAATGAGAAGCCCAAAACAACATTTAAATTCCTAAACATGTGGTATCTTCATCCCTCAGTTTTGAACATAGTTGAAAAATGCTGGAATGATTATATGATTAGTCATTCTATTCAAAAATTCTGGCATAAACTTAAGAGACTTAAGAATACTTTGAGGAAATGAAACCAAGATTCTTATGGGAACATATTTAGGGCTATTTCTCAATCTGAAAAAATAGAATTCAATCTCTTGAATTTTTTTATCAAGAAACTAAATCTCAAGAAGCAAAAATTAAAATTTAAAAAGCTAATGCTATACATATGGAATTACTTGCCAGGGAAGAATCCTTCTAGGAGCAAAAAGGCAGGGTTAATTGAACCGAAATAGGGGCAAAACACTTCTGCTTTTTATAGTTTTGTAAAAAAGAAAAAAATTAAAAGCAGACTTCATCACATAAAGCAACTAACTGTTTTCAAACAAGTTTGATTGCCTATGCATCATCTTGGTATCCACATTCATACCATTAACATGGATGTTCTATACGAGGACCTAATAACAAAAATTAGAAATAAGATTCAAGAACGAGATAAAATTCTCCTCTCATTTGGGGGCAGACTAACACTGATTCAGTATATCCTTCTTTCTTATCCTATTTACCATCTCTAAAGTCTTTGTATTCATAAATCTATTCTAAATAGAATATAGTCGATCTAAAACAGATTCCTTTGGATGTCTAATGTTCATAAAAAATCTATAGTATGGGAAAAATGGAGTACAAATTGCAAGCCTTATGAGGAAGGAAGCCTAAACACTAGAAGGCTCAAGGACATTCAATTAAAATTCTCATACAAACTATGGTACAAAGTTTGGGAAATGAAGAGTTTATGGGCTAGGTACATGCATAGTTACTAATGTACTACTTATCACCCTATGCAGGTTTAAATCAAAGTTAAGAACCCTAAATTCTGGAAAATACTTATGGAAAAAAGACATGTTGCAGAGCTTTACATATTTTGGAGTCTAGGCAAACGAGAAATCGAGTTCTAGTTGGGCAAGTGGGTTAACACGCATCATCTAATCTCTCTTAACATAAATGAATCTAATACGTGGTACATACAATATAAGGTCAAAACATTATGGACTAATGGCAATTGGGACAATCTTAAGCTTAGCAACCTGCTCCCAAATTCTAATATAGAAATAATCAAACTCCTTGCCATTAATAATACCAAATAAAAATCAATACAGTGGACTCTATCTACACATAAATTTTTTAATACTAAGGCTACTTGGGACCATATCAGAATTAAATGGACAAAATCTACCATCTGTAGCAAATTATGGAACAACATTACTCCAAAAAAGTGATCATTTCTTCTTTCGAGGTTGCTGAAAAACTAGATCGTAGTTGATTCAATTCTCCAACACATAAATATTAGCCTTGTTTCTAAATATCAACAATGCAGTAATTGTGAAACCGTAACTCACATTTTTGTCCAGTAAAAAACCATTTGGCAGGTGTGGAAATACTTTAGAGGCATCGTCAACTTAATTTATTTCGAGATACATGAATCTAAATCATGTGATCAAAGCATGGTTTAGGTCTCCATCTAATGAAATCAACATCAGAACAATTCTTCCTCCAATCATATATTGGTCTTTGTGGCAGCATGGAAACAAAAAAAAGTATAATCAAATGAAGGTGTATTCCTCAATAATTATTCAGCATGCCAATTACAAATATCACAAAATTTGATGTTGCTAATCTGATAAAAATACAGCACTGTGGAAAAGACTCATACACTGCATATATATTAGGATGCTATAATCATTTCAACACTCCTAAAACAACACTGGTATTATGCTGGACTCATTCTAATCACTCAAGATACAAATTACACATTGATGTTCCTTGCTTCACAACTGGTGAATCAAGTGGCGGAGAAATTCTAAGGAATAACAATGGGGAAATTGTATATATAATTGGGAGAATATATGGTAAACAATCTCTAATTTTAGCAGAGAGCAGAGATCTATTGGATGGTTTGATTCTCTGTTGTAATATTAAATTTTATAACCTAGATATTGAAACATACTCTAACACTCGTGTTGCTATGTTATGGAATTATAATCTTCCATGGTTTTAGCTTCTCTAATAGAATGTTGCATGCAATTAATTGGTCAAAGCATATCAATCACACATATATTCATGGAGCAAAACTTAGCAGCTGATTGGCTTGCTAAGTGGACTGTAAAATACAGATACAAGCTCGATCTAACTCCTACAAAGATTCCTAATCAATTGAAATTTATAACACTACTGGACAACCTTCATGTTAGTATTATCATAGATATAATATAATGGCTAAGAGGCTTAATCCTTTCCCATTTACACATATTAAATGCAGAATTTAAAATTACTTTCCTATGTTCACTAACATCATAAGTAGGCTATGCTTGACTTGAAAATGAAAAATTGGTTTTGCACATAACATTAACAGGAAGGAGCAAAAGCATCATGGAAAATAATCGAAGCTAATTGTTTTTAGGAAATCATCGCATACAACTCAATGAAGAATGCTAAAATCTACTAAAAAAACTAAACCAATAGAAGAATAAATATGTGACATTTAAAGTTGATTATTCTTGTTATCAATGGCAGAATAATTGATGACGATAATATCATATGTCATCATCAGTCTAGATTGCTGAAGAGGTCTAAATTAGACTAGCATGTCAGATTGAATCACTTTCGTATTCTGCATAAGGACAATCATGAAGTGAGGAAAGCTGAATAAAGAAATTTAAGACTAAGAAACTCAATCATCGAATCAACAAATACTCACTTACAAATCAAAATAAAGACTATACCATAAAAAAATTGGGTGCCTTGACGCTCAGGTGGTGGTGTAAGCTAGTTTTGAGAGCTAATATTCTTGTAATATCGTGACTGAGAAAATTGTAGAGAGATTATATACATGGACTAAATATTAAGTTAAAGTAAAAAAGGCTTAAAGCCCACATATCTGTTATTTCAACTCTAAGAATAGCCAAAACGCAATAGGTGTAACTGTGAATTAAATATACTAATAAAAAATCATTCTTTATTAAAAAAATAAAATAAAAAAGATTTTAAGGGGCATAATATTCAAAAAAATGTTATGCGGTTAATTATAGAGAAAACTACCCGAAAATACCTTTTCAAGTAGGTAACCCTGTTCTAGTACACAATATTTGATATTACCAATTGGTACCTAAGTTATTGTTTTGGACAAAAATAACCCCGAGGGTATAAAGGTAAAATTAGCTATGAGTAACTTTTTGAAACCTTTAATCTAAACTTCATCCCCACAAAGCATTCAGAATATCAAAAGCCAAATAAAGAAAATTTAAAACCCTTAAACCAGTTCACGTTTGCTGTCGCCGTCCAAACTCCGACGAGGGGAGTAAGTATTCGGCGAGAAATCCTTAAACCAGGTTTGGTGGTAGTATTCATCCGGTAGTAAATGGCGAACCCTTAAGGGTTATCGGTGAACGGCAAAACAGTATTTATCGGTATAAAATCCGTTCAAGGTCTACCATGGGAGCATAAACACAACGTTTAAATTCTCAAGGAATTTATTTATCTTACCACCCCATTGGCTTAAAAACCGAGAAAATCTCTCATTAAAAAGGTCTACCGTGGGAGCATAAACACAACGTTTAAACAACTTCATCATTTTTTTAAACTCTCGGTTAGTATGTTCTAGAGCAGCCTTCAAATTATTAATGAGATGATATATACAATAAGCGTGAAAGCAATTTGGACAAATAACTGAAACATCTTTAATAATACGAGAGTGTTGGTCGAAAATAAAGGTTATCTGACGATTTAACAAATGAGGTTTAAGACTTTCCATAAACCACAACCAGTTATCAGAATCTTCACTGTTAAAAACACCGAAAAAAACGAGGAAAATACCTGCAATATATAAATAGTTATATGGAGTTCAACTAACTTGTAACTAAAAGAATCGCATGATAGGTTGTGTGCTAAGTCTACATAAATCCTATATTTGACTTAACAATTAAGAACATGGTTACGATTGGTGGATAAATTCCATCTTATGATAAGTTTATAATATGAATCACATGTTTAATATGGTGTATTCAACAACATAAAAATTGCATGGTAGGAAGGTTTAATGAATAACATAAATCAGGTGATTTTCATCCTTTTGTAAACACAGTAAAGCAAGAAGGTTAATCACGGGAAAAAGTTACCGTTATTGCCATCCTTTGCGACTGCAGATAGCAAAACATCCCATGCTTGTCGGTTAAATGAGTGTCATCTACATACAATAATGGTCGGCATGAATGAAAGCATTGAAGACACGATCCAAATGTTATAAAGTAGCGCCTGCAAACGTTACCAAAACCAACCTCCAAGTGGCAATCAGTAGTAATATCTCAAATTTTTAATCGTTTTAAATAACCATTCAGCAAGCTAAAAGAAATATTGTTATCTCCGAATACTTACCTCCTTCCCTTCTCTAAAATATTCCACGAGAGATGGTAGGAGAAGTCTAAACCATAGTCTTATTTGATAGTTGATTGTATAGTTTTCGTCGTTATAGAATGACATTTCCTAATTGAATCGTGTATTTCATTCGCAATCAAATCAGATCTCAAATGCCTACTCTTTCATTTGGAAAAATGGGGCTACATGTATGGTTATGGACATATTTCTTTATCATCATTAAACCGGTGCTGGAATCAATTGATGCATACACGCGCCATTTACAACCACCTGATTCTTGGTTGACATAGTAAGCAGTGATCTTTGTAGATGTATTATGCATATACTTGAAAGCAAAACCACACTCTAAGGCATATCAGCATAACGATAACTTTAGACCTGCAACACCATCAACAAACGTCTGCCCAACACCTGTGATGTCATCAACCCAACCAGTAGTAGCAAGATGTCTTTTTTTATATTCCGAATTTAGTAAACCATTACTACTCTCACCAGTAGTTAGTTGATTGTCACATGGTTCTCCCAAACTTACGCTGGGCTATTTACACTTTTCTACCGACCTTTTATCAATTGGTTCTTGTTCTATAACAAAGCTAACGCTTTTCAGATGCTCCAAATCAAGATGTACAAGTAAACCCATAAAATCAGTCTCATTATTGAACAGACAGTTGTTCTGATCACCGCATGAGTAGGTAATAGTGTAGTTACCCGTAACAAGATCATCCCATCTGCTTTCAACGTAATGTTGAAGAGTATGAAAGTTTTCAAATTCGGTTAAAGGAACAATTGAAGTCCGCGGGCCAAATTTAAGTATACAAACTTTTTGTTTAGACATCTATTGCACTGTAGTGTAAACAAATTTGATTAAAAGAACAGTGAGATTTATTCAAGTCGCATGTATGATAGCACAACCATGAATTATATACTAAAAATGCACTTCCAATTTATGCACGGATCACAAAATGTATATCGCATAAACAAACCACAACCCAAGTAGTCAAACATATGAAATTTACATTGAAATCACAATGTGTTATTACAGACAAATCGCGTAATCGGTAAAATGTAAACCGCGTTAGCGAACCCTGCACCTAGAAAACAATTTTACACTGAAATCGCGACACCACTGTGCTCAAAAAAGGCATTTTCAGTAACAATTCGCGATCCTGAACCTGAAATCTAAAACCTATAAACCATCATAGATCGTAAAGTATGAAACCAACTGTATATAACTAAGAAATTTACTAACCGAAAACCGGTAAACAATATCAGCTATGTATAACTAAGAAATCAAATTACGAAGCTTAAATTTTGGTGCTAAGAACTTGCTTATTTTAAGCAGCAAAGATCGTATAGTATGGCAATACTCCGAACTTCAATAATACTATTCACATGCGATACTGAGAACTTCGACGATCAAAAGAACTAAAAAACAACTGAAAAATAACTTCGGGGAGACTGTGAACAAAAAACGGAACAACAATTTATACCCGAAACAGTTATTAATACAGATGATAAACAGTTGTTAGTCTTGAGTTCACGATGCTGAAATTCCACGACGAACTAAAGTCAAGTTGGTACTTGAAAGCACACCCACACCGGTAAAATGGTTGGAAACCAAAACTCGAAAACAAAATTTTTCTCAACAACGGAAATTGTTAAGGCAAGAGTAGTTTAAAAACAAATAGTAGGTATAAGGAAGCTAGTTTCTATAACTTAAATGTTTGAAATTGCTTACACAAAAATTAGAAAAAAATTATGAAATTAAAAAATATTTAGAATAGAGTTAATTTGTTCATAGATGTTTAGTAGCCATAAAAAATAAATAACAATATAATCGTTGAGTCGGTGGACATTTCCGTTAATTATAATATCAAAATCGCCTAACTACCAAACAAATGGGAGGCCGAAACGCGAAATTAGCAACACTCGGCGGGGGACGGTAGGTAGTCCATATATGACATATATTAGAATATAGCCACTAAACTTTAGTTTTCCCTCGCTGGATTTTATCTTCAATCTGGATCCAGATTCCAGACCTCCCTGTCACTTTTGAATAGTAGCAGCTTGAATTCATCAATTGCATCTCCTTTTCTCTCTCATCACTGGCCAAATGTATTCTTCACCAATACCTACACAGTCTCTCTCTCAATAATCTGTCGTCTTCCAGATCAGTATGCCCGGTATCATGTCGGTCAGTACCCCACCAGAGAGTCCCTCACTAACACTACCGCTACCAGAATCCGGGAACACCACACAAACACCGTTTAGAACCAAACCACCCTCCCCCGCCCCTTCCCGATCCAAACCCTCCCCGCTCCGACCAGCCAAAAAACCCGACTTAACAATTTACCCGGACGATTCGTCACTTGACAACCCGGACCTTGGCCCGTTCCTCCTTAAGCTCGTGCGTGACGCAATCGCCTCCGGAGAGGGTCCGAACCGAGCCCTTGACTATGCTGTCAGGGCTGCGAAATCGTTCGAGCGGTGCTCCGCCGCTGCCACTGCTGACGAACCGCCGAACCTCGACTTGGCGATGAGTCTCCACGTGCTCGCCGCTATCTACTGTAACTTGAGCCGGTTCGAGGAGGCTGTGCCCCCGTTGGAACAGGCGATCCGCGTACCGGAACCTAGCCGAGGAGCTGATCACGCCCTGGCTGCGTTTTCAGGCTATATGCAACTCGGTGACACGTACTCGATGCTGGGACGGATCGATAGGTCTATCGAGTGTTACGAGGAAGGACTCAAGGTTCAGATCCAGGCTCTGGGCGAAACCGATGCCAGAGTTGGAGAGACTTGCAGGTCTGTATGCTTGTCTGTTTATTGCTCCTTGTTGGTGTTTGATTTGGCATTTAGGGAAGATCTGGGTTATATTAAATGTATTTCCCTTAAAATTTTGTCTCCTGGATCTAGTGAGAATTAGCTAAATTCAGTTGATATGATCTACGTCAATCACACATTGTTTTGATAATATATAAACAAAAAACATTGTCGTTTTATAATAAGTAGAAATGTAGAATTGATTCGGATTTGAACAAAAAGATATTAACTCTGGTGTTCGTGTTGTATATATCAAGTACAAACCTTATGTATTATAGTAGGACGCCAGATGCAACGAGACCTGATATCGGAGACAATTCTATTGGATAAGATATAACAAGCTCAATAGTCCTTCAGATTTAGTCCATCTAATCCCAAACCCTTTCACTAAGCTAATCGGTCTTGTATAATTCTAATCTAAAGACTTGTGAGGACTATCTTGAGGTTTGGTATAGCTGAGGAGAATCTAAGAGCTTTATTTCACAGAGTAATAAGGGTGTAAGGTTTGAAACTCGGTATCTCGATCTTATCTGTGTAACTATATCTCTAGTCTATGATTCTCTTTAGTAAAACGGTTGTGTGCTTAAAGTAGTGGCAGAATATAAAGTCTATTTGTTATGCCTTGAATAAATAATTAAGTATGATCGAATGTTCTGAAAAAGTTAGGTATCTGGCAGAGGCTCACGTTCAGGCAATGCAATTTGACAAAGCGGAAGAGTTATGCAAGAAAACTCTTGAAATCCACCGGGCTCATAGTGAACCGGCATCCCTCGAAGAATCAGCTGACCGCAGGCTAATGGGACTTATATGCGAAGCAAAAGGTGATTACGAATCAGCCCTCGAACACCTTGTACTGGCCAGCATGGCAATGATCGCAAACGGACAAGAGAACGAGGTGGCATCCATCGACATCAGCATCGGCAATATATACATGTCTCTCTCTCGGTTTGACGAGTCAGTTTTCTCCTACCAGAAAGCACTTACAGTCTTCAAGTCATCAAAGGGTGAGAACCACCCTTTGGTCGCATCTGTCTTCGTACGCCTCGCTGATTTATACCATAGAACCGGAAAACTCCGTGAATCCAGATCTTATTGCGAGAGTGCTCTAAGAATATACGCAAAACCTGTACCGGGAACCACAGTGGAGGAAATTTCCAGTGGACTAACAGATATTTCGGCAATATATGAATCACTTGAGGAGCCTGAAGAAGCACTGAAGCTATTACAGAAGGCGATGAAGCTCTTGGAGGACAAAGCTGGACAGCAGTGCACCCTTGCAGGGATCGAAGCACGGATGGGCGTGATGTTTTACTTGCTTGGGAGGTACGAGGAAGCCAGAAACTCATTTGAGAGCGGTGTTGCTAAACTTAGAGGCAGCGGAGAGAGAAAATCAGCCTTTTTCGGGGTCCTACTGAACCAGATGGGACTGGCTTGCGTTCAGTTATTTAAAATCGAAGAAGCAGCTGAGTTGTTTGAAGAAGCCAGGCGGATTCTTGAACAGGAATGTGGTCCACACCATCAAGATACACTTGGTGTATATACGAACTTAGCTGCAACTTATGATGCTCTTGGAAGGTAAGTCTTATCGTTTTCAAAAAACTCTCAGTTATGACTTCTCTAGTGCATTTCCAATTTACATAACTTAGGTTGTTTAGTGCACTACTTAGGTTAAAATAATAAAGTAAATTTTTGTAGCTTTTTAGAACAAGTCATTGGTTGTTTGGTGGTGCATTATAGAAAACAACTCTTAATGTTTAATTGATTGGCATGAGATTAAAACCAGAGTTCAAGAAAATAGGATAGTCTTTTTTATCAAAACAGTGTGAATAGAGAAGAAACAGGTGGAATATTGTGAGAGTTAAAAATGAGAAAAGTTAATATATTTAGGATCCAAGGCTTTTTATACTATTTTAAGCAGAAAAGCTTGATAAATTAGGGGTTTGTACCATATAATATTCGGCAACTACATTGAAAAATTTCAAGTTACTAGATCTCATTTTTATTGATCTGAAAATGTGAAGACCCTTAAATAGGAATACTCAAAAGTAGGATCAGCCAGTTATATAAGTATCGATTGGGTTTTACATGTCACTAAGTGTCTTTCAATTTTAACCAATTCTTTTAAGTTTTAAGCATAGATATATGTGATACCATCGATCAAACGTTTTTTTTAAAAAACTCCTTGCTTATTCCCTGAATTTCTAAGTTATTGTTTCGAAGCTGATATCCTCTTGTCCCTTGATATTGTTTTGAATTGTTAAAGGGTAGATGATGCAATCGAGATACTAGAGTATATTCTAAAATTGCGTGAAGAAAAGCTTGGGATAGCGAATCCTGATTTTGAGGATGAAAATAAAAGGCTGTGCGAACTACTTAAAGAAGCAGGGAAGTCGAGGAATAGGAAAGCAAAATCACTTGAAAATTTAATTGATCCAAGGAGTAAGAAGGAGGTGACCAAGAGATGGCCTGGTTTGGGATTTAAGTTCTGAGAACCTGCAGTTTTCTGCTCATATGGGTTTTCACACGTGCTGTAACATAGTGAATCATTCATATCATGTATAGTGTTGTAATTTATGTTCTTGTGTATTTGAATTTCTGGTCTTTTCATATGTGTGAATGTGTTTGGTGTTCTTGAAAACATTCCTTTTTTAACCAAAAGGAAACAATAATTTGAGTGAAATTCATGATTATTTTTTCAGCTTATAGGTACTTCCCAAAGCAGAGATATATAATACTAGTAGTAGAATAACTTGGAAGTCTGTTTTGAGATTTTCCAGCAAAGGAAAGCTCGTGTACATATGAATGGTTGTAGAATCTTGATGCGAACTTTCTTCAGTGGTCGATATGCAGAACCAAATCTAGCATCGTTTTTTTACAATTTGTCTCCTGGTTTTCTTGTTGAAGTGTCTTTCTTATTGATCTCTAACAACAGATGCAGCAACGCATGGATTTTATTGAGTTTCTTTATGTCATCCTTATTGTGCTACAAATGATATAGAGAAACTTTATTGCTGAAATATTTTCACCATCGTGTTTTAACAAGCTTATTAACATGTTGCCTATCGTTCCTGTTCGAAAATGCTATTTTATTCAACAAAGTAAAAAAGTATTTTATGTTATAAAGATTAAATCTGAAAAACTAAATCTCTCATTTTTTACCAATAATTCTCTACCACAATACCAGTAACACCATAAAGAACACGAAGAACCTAATTCTCCAACTTTCTATCTTTCCTTTTTATAACTTTATTTCGTTAGATTCGATTATTTAATCTAGATATCTTAAATTAGAAAAACTAACTAAAAAAGTGCGTTGTTGGATAATTTTTATTTTATTTTAATTACGTACTGAAATTCATCTTCAGTCTAGACAATGAAGGATAGACCTAGTTCATATTAAAATTGCGATGTTACAAGTTAGGATATCAAAACTCCTTTTTAGAGTCCATTTTTATTTAATTTTCATAAATAGGTAGTTATGCCAAAATTAAAAACCCAACAATTCATCCTCAAATCGTTTTGAACGGTTTATATAAAAAAATTAGCATATTATTCGAAGATGGTGTTTGAAAATTTGGAGCTATTTTATTTGAATAGCAATTGATTCAAAGATGGACGTGGCATTGCAAAAATTTAATTTGAGTTTTTGAAATATATTAGAATTCGAAAATATAACGGATATACTTTGTTAGTTATTTGTTTCACATCCTATCTTTTTAAATGATTTTTTTTATTAGTTCGCAATAAACGTTGAAATATTGGTTAAATAAAATGATAATAATCGATCAAAAGATGAGTTTAAGCTTTCGGAATTAATTTAAGATGAAAATAGCAAGCTATATAATCTTAAATAGTAAGCTATATAATGATGTAAATAAATATCCAAAATATAAATTCCAAAAAATGTTTTGTCACCATATCAAAGAAAAAGACTCGCAGTGTCAATTTGGGTACAAATTCTAATGCCACAATGACGAGGAGAAACACGACATAAACCTGGAGTGTGTGAGGTCGTTTGTTGTTACGATGAAGAAAGATGCTAGGATAACTTGGAGATGCAAACTAATTAGAATTCTAAAGGTCTTTTTTTTGCCACAACAAGGATTATCGCATTAGCGTTAGTGAAGCTGTTGGGGAGGAGAAAAATTAACCATTGCTTTGCCAAAACAAGTCTCGTTTCTTGTCACAACGACAGACAATTAATACATAATCAAACGTAAATTTTTGTAAGTTTTTTTAAATTCTATAAATAAACATTTAGGTGAAAGAAAATGCATAAAATTTAAAATCATTTTAAATATCTTTAGCCAAATCTCTTCCTCATTTATCAAAGTTTTGTCAATTTAATCTCCAATTGTTAATTGTTTTGTATCGTAAGTTACAAAGATCGTGATATCCATAAATAACTTTCATTAAAAGGTAAAAAAATATAAATATCAAAATCATTTTTTTGAAAAGCATATTTAAATTTTCCTCAAATATTTCTTTTTTAGGCAAACATGTTAATTATTATGGTAATAAACCACTACCTCATTTGTTTGGAGGATTTGGAAGGTTCAACATGTTGGCAAAATAAGTTGACGTCAACATTGAAATTCAATATATTTTTTTATCCCATGTTGGATATGCTTACGAAACCTACCGATAAGGATACCGAATAAATCAAGCAGAAGAAGCACAAACAAGAAGAAGCATATCATATATGTCGATGAAATATTTTGAACATTGTTTTGGATCGATTCTTTGATATGTATACCAGAGAGACTTTAACGTTAAAAATATGGAATTCTCTAAATAGTGAAGTAAAAACCGAAGAAGGATTTACTATATTTTTGATGGAAAATCATATCTCTCCTAAATACATGAGTTATAAATAATAGTTAATAAGTTCACGCCCGTCAACACAATAATTTCATAAAATTCCTAAGTATGAGCAATTATAGCAAAATTTGCTCCCTTTTAAAAGAGTTATATGAAGATGATACTTTACAAGTCCGAATAGTATAGTTTGGACAAGATCAAAAATCCTCTTGAGGATTTAATATGGATCACACACCAAAGACTCGAAAGAAGATTACAAAATGTGACCTACTAAGATTATGAATGCAATATAACATAACACACGAAGCAGACATTTAGGCAAATAGTATTTGGAAAAGAACAAGACTACATTTAAATTAAAAATTAAAATTACTTATGTTGTGGCAAAACGCGTCATTTTACTTGTGGGTGCAACCTTAGCGAAAAATGTGAGAGTATAATTTTTATGGAGGATGTGATTATTGCAATACTGACATAGGTTAAATCAATCATAGAGAAGACTCTCGATACATAGTACGATATATGCGTATTAGTTCATGTATCCATGATAAATAACTATTTAAGATAATAAAATAAATGAATGATAAGATAAATGTGAATATGAGAAACAAAAACAAGTCCAATATGGAAAAACATGATAATTTTGAAGTGATATTAAAAAGTAAACAAATAACTCTTACAAATATGTTGTATGTTCCAAAATTGAGCAAAAATTTAGTTTCCATTGATTTATTGTAAAAATCCAAAATTGGTCAATGTGCGAATCTAACAACCTTTTTTGTACAAGAGTGGTGTACCTTTGTTGGAAATAAATAATCTAATGATAATATAATGAAAGTATATACTCATGATTCAATTATTTAATAAAGTAAAATACACTATTACTCTCTTAATACTTATTTATTGTGAAATAAGAGTCTTGCACTTATAGGTCATATCACGATTAATAAAATTGTTCAAATCAGACTTAAAATTGTGATATAGCTTCATATAAAACATATGAATTTTGTTTGAATAAAAAATGATTAATACCTAATACACACCAATATATATGAGTTAGTGGTATATTAAAGTGTAGGGATAAAATATCTATTTTATATCTTTCATAGTTGACTACTCTATAGTTCCTTATATCTATTTTTTAACATAAGAATGAAGTATTTATCATATTTAAGATATTCAAAACAGAAGTTAAGAATCAATTGAACACTAAGATAACAATCATACATAATAACAAAGGGGAATAATATTTATTTTTAGGAGAAATATTAAGTTTTACAAAGATCACGAGAAAATCTATCACTATTATACGCCTTACACGCCTAAAATTGTATTGGTTGAACATAAAAATATAATTTTAACTGTGGGGAGAACCATTTTAGCGATATATCATATTCTTAATCACGTCCTTCTTAAGAAAATTGAATTATATGTATATGAGTTGTAAAAGAGAAGAAAACCAAAATGTGGATATTTTAAGGTACAGTTATGCTTAGAATTTGGGGATAACATGAATTTTAAAATATAAAGTTAGGTCCAAAAGTTATAAGATGTGTACTTATTAGATATGCAACCAATATCAACGCTTATAGCCGACTAGACTTGGAATCTAATGTTGTATTTGAATATAAAAAATCCCAATTATTTGAATCCAAGTTAGTGATGATAATGAGACTCAAACCTTTATACAAATTGAGGAAATGACATTGCAAGAAGCACATTCTGTTATAAAACAACCTTGTGAACCTCGTAAGAGTCAATAGAGAAAAATTCTAGAGATCTAGGATACGATGAAAATGATTAAAAAATTATTATATCACTAGAAAAGTTCTAGTGGTGCTTTATTAAGAAGATTATCCTAAAATTTATAAGGAGGCAATACTTTCCAAGATTTTGTATTTTGTCCAGAGATCAATGGTAAAATGAATTGAATTATTTTAAATCGCACTTGGGAATTTGTTGATTTAGTTTCGCTGTTTAAAACTGATTGATTATAAGATGTAAAAATAAATGTCATACATATGATAGCATTCAAACGTTCAATAAAAAATTGGTAGTTAAGATATTTTGATAAAAAGAGAGAATATCTTATTTTAACGCATCCGAATTATTTTTGTACTTGTATCAATATACAAATTTAAAGTACATAGATATAATTTCAAAAAAACATTCCTAAATAAACATCTCGACGAGAAGGTTTGCATGTAACAATGCAAAAGTTCTTTTTCTAGGAAATGAAGAAAAATGTGTAGGATTATTAAGTCTTTGTATGATCTGAAACAAACCCCTAAAACATAACATGAAAGTTTGATCATGCAATTGTATGTGATAGGTTCAAACACAATACGGTGACCAAGTGTTTATATACTAAGGTTCACGGTGGCACAATGGTTATTGTGTGTTTATACTTAGATGATTTACTTCTACTAAGTAATGACATGCAATTGATTATTGAAACAAAAAGTTTTATATCTTTAATATTTAAGGTGAAGGATTTTGAAGAGGTAGATATTGTTTTGGGAACAAATATTTTTTAAAAATAGCAGGGTTTTGCGTTAAGTAATTTCTGTTACATTGAAAATGCATTTGATAAACTTAAACAACTAAAATTTAACGAAACCCATACATCATTTGATCATATTTTAGAATTAAAAAAGAATAAGAGATCTAAGTGTCTTAGTTGAAATACGTTAATTGTATAGGAAATTTAGTGCACTCAACTTTATCACTAAGATAGATAATTGTCTTAGATGTGAATTAAGTCTATTTATTAGTAATCCAAATAAAAAACATTAAATGTTATTGCAAGGGTTCTTGAAAATTTTAAAAATACAGAAAACATGTCCTTTTAATATTTCATTTTTCCAAAATGTTTGCGGGATACATAGACGCAAGTTGGATCACTAGTCTAGCCGATAACAACTCTATTATGTGATGGGTGTTCACTTTTATAGGAGGTTTTATCTGTTGATGATAAAAAAGGTATGTAAATCACATTTAATTATAAAGTATGATTTCATAGCGTTGGTCGCAAGGGAAAAGAAGGTTGAATGGTTAAGAGATCTATTGTTAGACATACCATTCATATCGAAAGGAAACATGGCCATCCATTACATTGTTATAATCAAACAAATATTAACAGATCATTTACAAATGGAAGTCTAAACATTTATAGTATAAGGCATGACTACGTTAGAATACAGATTCAAAGTAGAATCATATCACCCTACGAGCACCCGAGTGAGAACCTAGTATTGTCATTTACCAAATCATTGGCTCGAGAATTGGTAAATTTACATATAAAGATATAAGACAAAACATTAAAATTGATATTTTAAAAATGATGGAAATCTTATATGTCTATAAAAAACCTAAAAACAAATTCTCAATGGATAACAACAAGTTATTTATGAAAGAATTAAGCATATATGATTTAGTTTACGTTTCATATATGATTTTAAAGATAATAAAAATATTGTACGATTTTATACTTACAACAATATGGATGATGCCACATCTCATAAAAGTATGAGTTTTTCTCAAGTTATATTTCTTAAAACAGATAAAATATAAGGGCAAACAGTGTTAAACAAAATTATGGATAATAAGATTAGTAAGAAGATTGCTTGTATGAGATCACCAGTTAGATAACATGGGACGTTGGTTCAAAGATACAACTACTAAAAATTCCGGTTTAACTTTGTTATATTTACACAAAAGTAAAATTCATATGGAAATATATTTTATTTTATGCGTGAAAATTGTATAAATAAGAAAATAAGCGATGTCATTGGATCAAGTGGGGATTGTTGAAATATTAATTAAATAAAATGATCAGATTTGATATGAAGATAAGTTATAGTAATTAGAATTAACCTAAGATCATAAGAGAGAACCAAATAAGAATGTAAGTGGTTATCCAAGACAAAAAGAAAACCAATGAGAGGATTGATCGTTGCGACCATCGGACACGGTTTCTTATCGGACACGGTTTCTTGTAGGTTTTTATTAAATCTTATATGTATATTTTTAAACTAAGAGATGAATACACAAATATTCTAAGGGAATTTCTAAAAAAAACCATAACTACTCAGTGGTTATTTTCAAGATTTTTCAATATTTATAAAATTGACATTCAGTTAAAAAAACCTTTAAAATCTTTAGAACTTTATTTCTTTATGTTTTATGCCATTATTTACTCCATGAAGTTGTATAACACAAAATCTTGGAAAAGTTGACATTTCAACTCTTTAAACTTAGAAAAACAACAAAACTAAATACTAAGATTCTTATTTTTTCCAACTTTATAAAAATAAAAAATTGTGGCCAAAACAGATAGAGAACTCTACCATGTAGAGACCATCGTAGACATTTAAAAAAGTATACACGTTTTTTTTCTTCTGTTTTTCTAAAAATAAATACTTAGAAAAAACAAAAAAATGTTAAATTCCACCTGATATTGTCATTCATGTATTATTTGTCATCACATAAAAGATAATATTTTTCGACTGTTGCTCTGACAAATATGATTTGGACATCATAACCTAGATTGTGTCTGCCATGATATGATATTGATGGGTTGAATTAAGAGTCTAATTTTATCTTGAGTAATCTAATAACAACATTGGATTATTATTTTTAATAAATAAGCTATTATTTCACACTATTTTTTAATATACAATATTTTAAAATCAATTAAATATTATTTTAAATACTATTATTCTTTTAAAATATAATATATTATAATAAAATACTATTATTCTTTTAAAATCCATATTTTTATGTTTATATAAGAGAGACTCATTTCACTTAAATATTTACCATTTAGGATCCACTATTACCATAAATATCCATACTCAATTATATAAAAGCAATTAACACCCATACTTCACATTATTTATAATTTTTCTCTTTTTACATAAATAGAACAAGTCTTACATTATAGGTGAATTTTCAATTTTGTACTCGATTTCTTGTTTTTTTTTGTTTTCGTATGATTTTGATTGTGTTTTTACTTGATTTCAAAGTTTTATTTTGGATATCTGTTTAAATAAGTTGATTTACTTGTGTGGTAACTCGAATTTTGATTTCGAAATATTATGCTGCTCGATATCTATTTTCTTTCTGATTTTGGTATTCATATGGTATTATGTTGCTAATGTACTTTATTTGTTGTATTCGAGTTGAGTTTTTATCGATTTTTAGTATGTTTTTTAGTTTGTGAAATTTTTGTTTGAGTAAAACAGTTCTAAGTTTAAAACGAAGGATATACGAAACGTGTTGTGTTTGTATGTACCGGTAGTCGCGAAATGTGTTAGCTTTTGAATGATAGATGCAAACTGTTTTTTATAGATGCGAAACATTATTGTTCTTTTTGTATTGTAGATGCGAAACCTATGTATTCGTTATACTAATAGATTCTAAACCTATTTATTGCTAGTTGTGAAGCATGTGTATTCTTTTCTACTAATATTTGCAAAAATATGTATTTTCAATATAATGATAGATTGAAAACCTGTTTATTTTTCTATATTATGCAGGTACACGATTTTTGGTAGTAAATTGTGTATTTTTAAACTAAATGGAAAGCTTTTAATTTGTGATCTTGGTGTGTTTGCTAATTTTGAAGATATTATTAAATTTGTTTTAAGTAGATATGATACGTTGGTTCTTGGCAAATTCAAATTAAGATAATGTTGTGGTGATCTAGAAAATGTTATCTTCGGGTGTGATGGTGATTTAATTGCTTTCGTATGAGTTGTTGATAGTTTGGATGTTTCAAGTGTTACCATTAAAGTTGGAGGTGATGTTGTTGTTGGTGATAATAATAGAGAAAATGCTCAAAATATATTTGAAGCCTTTGAAGCTTCAAATGAATATATTGTTTGTCGAGAAACTGGTCAAACTTCCGTTGTTAATGTTATTTGTCACAAGAACAAAGCACTTGCTACTGTTGGTTGGGTTAATAAAATTAGTGGTGTTGGACATGTCTTTGAAGATGGTGCAATAGGTTTAAGGATTAGCTGTTAGTCGGTTAGCTTTACAAGAAGGTTTTACTTTTAAATGTTTGTATAACAATAAACAAAGAGCCACTGTCTATTGCATGAAAAAATATTCAAAGGGCTGTCCTTGGAGATTTTATGCTAAACAAGAGAGGTATACCGGCTTTTTATTATTGTTAAGAAGTATGTCCAAACTCATACATGTGGGACTGGTTTTAGCAAAGAAAATAGAAAGCATTTGTCATATGATTTGATTGCGACAAAATACATGATTCCATTAGGAGAAAAGTTGATGTTACAACTACAAGCGTGAAATCATATTTAAAAAATGACTACGGCTTAGATATTTTTTACTGTGTTTCATGGATTTCTTTATGGAAAGCTAAGAGGGTTGTATATGGAGATAATTTTACTTCGTATAAACTACTTAAAAATTATTTTAAAATATTGAAGGTTCTTGATAGCAGAAGTGATTACATACTAGAGTGTTCTTTGGAAACCAATGTCTTTAAGCGTTGTTTCGTAGCATTCAGCTCTTGTCTCTATGGTTTCAATTCTTGTCATCAAGTTTTATTTACTAATGGAACTCTTTTAACGGGGTAATATAAAAGGGTATTGCTATCTTCCATAGCTAAAGATGGTAACAATGGTAAGTTTTTGTTATCTATTGTTTTATATTGGAATTCATGTTTTCTTTTCCTATGTTATATATAAATCTGCGAAACCAGGCATGCAGTACAATAAACTAGATGCGAAATAATTTATAACTAACATGAGAGATGCGAAACCTTAATGTATCAGTAAAGAGATAGATGCGAAACACGTATGTCTTAATGTGATAGACGCGTATACACAGTATAAGTAAATTGGTAGATTCGAAACTCGTTTTAATCAGTCATTTATAATATGTTTTTCATATACTTGATGCATGCATTTTCCCTGTTGCATTTAGTATTGTTGCGGCTGAAGATACTGAGAATTGGTTATCGTTTTGGAGATGTTGAAACCCCATTTGTCGGATCGACAAATCACATTTATTAGTGATCTTCATTTAGGTACTGTTAGTGTTGTATCTGTTATATTTCCAGATTTCCATAAGGGATACTGTCTTTATCATCTTTTAAATAATTTGAGGCATTGTTTAACTAGTACATCGACAACATTTAA
Source organism: Limnanthes douglasii subsp. nivea (assembly GCA_036936605.1). Classification (NCBI taxonomy): domain Eukaryota; kingdom Viridiplantae; phylum Streptophyta; class Magnoliopsida; order Brassicales; family Limnanthaceae; genus Limnanthes; species Limnanthes douglasii. The sequence goes on from JAUPFV010000001.1 coordinate 155,696,522, forward strand.
GGATACTATGATTAATTTTTTTTAAAGATGCGCATATGCTGTTAGTCAGAATTTGTTTTATTCAATATATGGATGAATTCCTTAAACAAAGAGGTTGGACGGTTGAAAGTTTTTGTGATAATTTACATTCCGATAAATATGATTGTGATTTTTTTTAAAAGAAAGAGGTATGGTTCTATGGCTTCTACTCCAACTGAGTCTTTTAACAATAAAATCAAACAATTTTGTGGTTTGTCTATACTTGAGTTAATTGATAGGATTAGAGTTTTACAAATAAGTCAAACTTTGAGACGTTTTTGTGATGCTAAAAATTGGACTAACAATTTGTGTCATGAATTTGATAAATTTTTTAAGGCTAATGTGGGAGAAGGTCGTCCATGGATAGTTCATTCGTCTACTTCTCTTTTTCATGAATCATTTTGTGATCCTGTTATGGTTGTTGATCTTAGTGTACGTACTTGTTCTTGTGGTATGTGACAACATGATTGTTTCTCGTGCTCTCATACTTTAGTTACGTTATTTTATATAGATGCAGATCCTATGAAATAAGTTGAGCCATCCTATTTTGTAAGCTCTTATAAGGAAACATACTTTGACAACTTCTCCAGATGTACTTCCTCCAGTTTTAAAAAGGAGAGTTGGACGACCTAAGAAGAAAAGAATTCCATTTAGAGGAGAATTAAGTATTTGATCTATAACGTGTTCTCATCATTTTAAATCTTATCATAATATACAGACATGTGTAGACATTTTGTAAGATCAATGTAATTTTTGATACTGTTAGTTTTTCTGACTTTCTTTGTCATAATAAAAACAGATTCGAAACATTTTACTATAGATGGACTTGATGGACGCGAAATGTTATATTATAGATGCACCTGGTAGATGCGAAACTTTTAATAACCAAAATAGATGGACTTGATGGTGCAAAAATATTCATTAACAAATTTACTGATTTCGCTAGATGCGAAACGCTGTATAACAAATTTCATTTGTTTATGATAGATGCAAAACTGTTGAAAACCAAATACATATGTTTGATAGATGCGCAACCTTGGATAACCAAATACCGAACATTATGATAGATGTGCAACCTTGGATAACTAAATATATTATACTGTGATAGATGTGAAACCTGGAAAAACTAAATACATTGTTTTGATAGTTGCTACACCAGCTCATAACTAACTATATTTTATGGTGATAAATGCAAAACCTATGATAACTAAAATACATGGTTTTGATAGATGGGTTAAAAAGGTGTATACAAACAGATAAAAAAAAATTAAGTTCATTATAAAACAAGCGGAATACATGTTAAGTTCAATACAGAGACAATCTTAAAACAAACTTAAAAAATAGAGTCTCCTTGTTCAGACTCTTATTCAGACTCTTTTTAGCCATTACAATAGATAAAAATTATGGTCAACAAAATACATAAACTTGCTCCTACCCTTAGTAAAACAACAAAAAGTAAAACCAGACCCTTCCCCTACCATCAGTTAGAGTTTTTTTCGGCCTCTTCGGTGTCCTCTTCTTTTGATTAATCTTCTTCTGAATTTTGTTCTTGTGAATCTTAGTCTTTGTCTTCAGACTCTTCATCTTAATCTTCATTCTGGTCATGTTTCTTCTTTCTCTTTAAAAGGACACAAATATGATCTTCATTTGGATCTTCGTCATCTTCAGAAATGCATCTTCAGAATATTGTTCATCATAAAAGGAATTGAAACCATCATCAGAGGAATATAAAAAGAATTCATCTGTCGTGGTTTGTTTCCAGTTTTTTGTTGCTTCAGAGGAACGAATAGGTGACCGAAATCACTGTAAACTAAGTCATCATCTGAAGAATAATTTAGACTTTGCATTTATCAAAACAACAATTTGTGTGTGTGTATGAGAACTCAACTATGGAGTGAACTTTATAGGAGTAACTAAATTGTTTAAGAAGGTGAAAAGTTTAGAAGATTTCAAAGTAATAATATATTGGTTCATATTCGTGAGCTCTGTAGTTAATGCAATGTACTAATGAGTATCTACTTTTGTCAAATCATATAAGTAAATAACCAATCAAATATAAGTTACTAGTTTGAATTTTGATTTGACAAAATAGGTGGGAGATTGGTATAGTACATTAATTGAAAAAGCATAATACTTCTCTAAATGATATCTGGATGAAATATAATTAGATCAGAAGATGTGAAACAGTCTCCAATAAAAATAATGACTAGATAGATGCGAAACATTTATTACAAAATTAAAGCTAGATGTGTAACCTTATCTACAAACTAAATGATAGATGTAAAACACTTTCTTTACATTTCTGATAGATTGGAAACAGAGAGACACATGATATGCTATATGCGGGACATTCTACTTTTGGGTTATCCTGGTTGTTATTGGTTAGGTTTTAGTTAATGCAATATAATCATGAGTATCTACTTTTGTCAAATCATATAAGTAAATAACCAATCAAATTTAATTACTAGTATAAATTTTGATTTGACATAATAGGTTGGAGAGTGGTAAACTACATTAATTATAAAAACATAAAACTTCTCTAATTAGAACAGAAGATGAGAAACAGTCACCAACAAAAATAAGGACTTAATAGATGCGAAACAAGTTATACGAAATGAAAGCTAGATGTGAAACCTTGTCTACCATCGAAAAGATAGATGTGAAACACTTTGTTTACATTTCGGATAGATGCAAAACATACAATGCTAATGTTTGTTTTCATTGAGATATATTGATTGTAGAAAAACTATAAAACAAACACTTATTACAAACTTTACCAAAAAAATTACAACAAATATTAGAAAACATTGTCCCACAATCTGTTAGTGTTGGTTTCATTAAGAAACATGTAAAACATTTTCGCTCTTCTTAATAGTGAAATGTTAGAAGTTTAATCTAAGTCAAGTTTTCCATGCAAAATATAATCTTTTAAGTAATCGTAGACCATTACTCCGCAATCAAGTGATCCGGGTCTTTGTTTAGGAATTTTTACTAGATAATATATATGTATGGTTGCTTCTGCTCATAAAATGTTTTTGCGTTAGAGGTATGCAATCTGTAATCTAATAGACATATAAATAAATGAGATGATTATATATATATATATATATATATATATATATATATATATATATATATATATATATTTATGTGTGTGTGCGCGTTATGAAATTACATTAGAAGAGAGACACCTACTAATATTTTTGCAATTTTTCTTGTTGGATCTGGACATTTGGGTATTGGGTTTAGATTTACTATTGTTTCATGTTCGACATATATTACTAATAATGTCCAATGGTTAACATTCCCAGATCGGGCTTTTGTTCAAAGTAGAACAAAGATGTAACTTTTTATGACGCCTTGTAACTTACCATCAACAAATAGTGTTACATCCTTATTTTGGTTTAGCATATGCTACATTGAAGCAGTAATATTTATAAAATTAATACGTGTTATAAAAATATATTATTTTTACCATTACCCTTCTAGATAAATATGTAACTAACATAAATTCTCATGGACTTTTAGCAACGAGTATTTGAAAATTGTGTTGTTTAAGGTGAATATACATATAACCATGGATTACTTGTGTTGTCCAAAGTGGAAGCTAACAATTTGTTTATAATTATAATGGGAAGAAAGGTAAACAAAATAAATGTAAAATTAACTTTTCACCCTAGAGTCGATTTCATCTTCTTCTACTATCTTCATCAAAGTATTAACAAAAATATTAGATCCTGATACCTCTAAACATGACCATACTATTGGATCATGATTGTTTTCTTCATTTTCAATTAGTTTTAATTTCTAGTATTCTTGCATGTCAATTGGAACTGTTACTTTGTTTATAAATGACACCATTATTTTCTGGTAATTCTCATGTTATGTAGTTCTTAAGAGATTTGATGTTGGAAATGATCCAAATTTAGTTCATATGAAGGCCTTTGATCCAACTCTTTCTGCACAAATGTGAAACCAATGAAAATGTAAGATGAGATAGATGCGGAACGTTCAAAAATACAATAGATGAGAAATCTGGAAAACTATGCTAGATGTGATAGATGAGTAACTAGGGAAACTACGCTAGATGCAAAACCAAAGGAAATGTGATAGATGGGAAACCAGCTCAATTTTGATATATGAGAAACCAGTGAAACTAAACTAGATGTGAAACCCCAAGGAAATGTGATAGATGAGAAACTTGTGCAATTATGATAGGTAAAAAACCAGTGAAACTAAACTAAATGTGAAGCCTAAGAAAATGTGATAGATGAGAAACTTGTGCAATTATGATAGATGAGAAACCAGTGAAACTAAACTAGATCCGAAACCTAAGGAAATGTGATAGATGAGAAACCTGTGCAAATATGATAGATGCGAAAATAGTGAAAATTTAGAGAAGAGATGAAATGTAATTCACTTACTTGTCTATTTTGTATATCCTTTTCAATTCTTATAATTCCGTTCTCAATTACTGGGTCTAAGTCATTGATTTGTGGTGTTTCGATTTGTTGGACTTTAAAGGCTTGGTCTTTTACAAAAAAAACAAAACTGCACATTAGATGCGAAACACCTAAAAAAATAATAGTTGCAAAACAAAGTAAATATGATGCAGATTGAATGATAGATGCAAAACCTATTATAAAATCACCATACAAGTATATGATACATACATTATATACATACAAATACTAATAATATTACAGTATTTAAGCAAAAAAAGAAAGATAATACTAAACAAAATATATCTTCAATACATAGGTTTTTTAAAACATGTTTTGTTAATTTTAAGTTATCTATATGCCTCATTGTCCACAAGAACATTCTTTGTCACTTAAGTTACTTCAGCAAATTTCTTGGTCATTTCAGATACTTTAGCAATAGATTTTTCAACTTCATGTACAACAACATTAGTATCTTTATCATGTTCTTCCATAACAACAGGAAAATCAGCAGTAGTATCAGAATCCTGTTTTTCAATAACTATAACATCAATGGGGGGATCATCTTGCTTTTGAGCACCAACTTCAATAGGATTAACATGCTCATTTTCCATAAAAAATAATATCTTTAGATTTAACAACATCAACATGGTGATAATATTTCTTTTCAACCCAACCTTCAATATGAGTAACAAGCTCATTTTCAACTGCATTAATATCAACAAGGGAAATATTTTTCTTTTCAACTCCACATTCAATAGGAGTAACATGCTCATTTTTTCCACAACATCAATATTGTTACACGTAACAACATCAACATCAATATCAACAGGGGAAATATTATGGTTTTTAATCCCAACATCCGCAGGAACATAAATAATACCTTGAATGTAAAACAATAACATCAAGCACAACCCCAACAATCTGTACATATTGTTCATATGTTATATTTGTTATGGCTTCAACCAAATCTAATGTTGGTTTGCCCTCAATACCCAGCCATTTGAAGCATCTAGGTATATTGTCTTCAATTTCATCATTTTGACATATTGTTGTGTGTTCCATGATGAATATCTATGTATTAACAATACTTTAGATAACATTTTTTACTAAATAGTATTTAAAATAGAACAAAAAAAAATACTAACGAGTAAAAAGGCAACACAACCAACTATTTTTTCATGTTTAGTTTCACGAAAAGTTATTATTGAATTCATCAACTTTTCCAGGATTGCTTCAGTCCAATTGTAAATACTTATTTGTCTAGGTGTTCTACATAATACACAACCGTAGAAGCTAGTACATCTCCAGATGTAAATAGAAACAAGCTAGAACATGCTAACATTATAAAGAGGATCATAAAATCTTCTATTGCTTGTTGTCCATGTGTTTTTGCTACTTATAGCATCCTATCTACATGCAAAAGCATTAGTTAAAAAGGATAGATACGAAACCTATGCTAATATGAAACGTGTCTAATTGATAGACGCATAACCTATTCAAATGTGAAAGAATAGCTAAAAAATAGACGCGGAACCTATGCAAATGCTAAAATGATAAATGTGAAACCTTATCGATCGATGCAAAACCAAGTATAATATAAAATATGGCTAATGTGATAGATGTGAAACCAATCGAAATGTGAAGCTATAAATTCTAAATACAGAACCTTAATCAAATAGTAAACTAAAACAGAAGTGGTAAATGAGAAACCTATGCAAATGTGAAACAGGGTAGAGATAGTAGATGAGAAACCTATGCAAATTTGAAACTAGTGCAAAAATGTAAGAAAAGTTGGAATTGCATACCTTTATCATCTTGTTAGTGATTGGTCTTACTTTTATCAATGTTTCTTGATGTCTCATCAAAAAAATATTTCTTCGTTATCTTTGATTTTTCTTCGTCTTCTAATTCTAGAAAACTTACGTTCAAAATGTTTCGCTTGTAGTGGCATAATTTTGTTTCCATATTTTAAACCAATTATGATCTTTATGTCATGTTTTGTAAGTCGTAAGAACTTTTAGCCCAATTTTAATGCTTTACTTTCTTTATCATATGTCATTACTATCTGTTCAATTATATCTTAGTGCTTTTTGTATGTAGTCTTCTTCTTTCTAAGATCATCTGTTGCCTATAAAATTGATTAAAATGGCATCTTCTTTGCTGCTTCTATATGTTCTGGCCTCACTTTAGTCTCTTGCATTTGTTTTATTAGTGCAAAGAGGCCTAACCTTTACAAACATATTTTTGGTGCCATTTTTGCTGTACAAGAAATAAAGGAGAAAAATGGATCAGCTATGATAGATGCGAAACCATTGGAAGTTAGATAAGTGGTAGATATGAAACTTATGTAAATTTAAAACCATTGTTAAAAGTGATAGATGCGTAACCTTTAAAAATATTAACACATGTGTTAAATTGATAGCTGGGAAACCTATGTTAATGTATAAGCACTGACACACTAATAGATGTGAAACCTATGTTAATTTATAACCAATACACACTTATATATGTGAAGCCTATACAAACCTTCAATTATGGAAAAATGATAGCTGCGAAACCTATGTTAATGTATAAGCATTGACACACTAATAGATACGGAACCTATGTTAATCCATAACTAATACACACTGCTAGATGTGAAATCTATACAAACTTGTAATTATGGAAAAATAATAGCTGCGAAACCTATACAAATGTAACAAAAGCATGTATGAATTGCGGTAACAATGATACGACTATTTGGATAGGAAATTGCATGTCGTTTAATGCAGTTAGATCGAGCGTCTCGTGTCTTGCTTTAGCGAGACACGAGTAAGAAATATTAGTTACAGATGATCAGACTGAAAAACATGTATAAATGAAGTAATGAAAAAGATTTATTACACAAAATAGATATAAATCACACAAAACAGATATAAATCACACAAACTAATATATATGAAATAAATTATCACTAAACTAACTCAAAAACTCTAAAATCAAATCTGAGAGAATCAAACTGATTTTTCGAAGAAAAACATAATTAGACTTATTATTTTAGCGTTGACATAGTTTTGAGTACTTGAATCGGAATGTAAAGGAAGTTTAATCGGAGAAAATAAAGAATCCGGATTTAGGATGAAAAAGTTAAAGAGACGAGGGAAGAGAAAGATGTTAGATGCGTTTCTAAACCTGTATTTATATCGGGGTAAATTTGAAAGAAATTAGTGATTTTTTTAAGTTTTTATTAATAATAACTTTAGATAATGGATCTTACATGATAAGTCTTCTTTTAAAAAACTATGTGTTCTAGTTTAATTAATTAATTGTTTAGTTTTTTATTTTTAGTTTTAATTTTAATTCTATTTATTTTAGGTGAAAATGATTTATGTTTAGAAAAACTAAATGCATAAATGGAGACGACTGTTTTTAAAAATAATAATGATAATTTCATATAGTAACTATATTTATACAAGTCTTTTTAAAATAAAAATAAAAATATAAAAAATAATATTGTTTCCAAATAATTTTAACTTTCTAGTATCACTTGATGAAATAGTTGTGACTTATTTTTTTTAACAATTACCCATTTTGGCTTTTTAATTTGTAGTTATTTTTTTAATTTACAAAAAACCAATTTAATTCTAAATTTTGAATTATTTATATTGGAAGTCGTGAAACTTTTTTCCCCCAAGAATAGTCTTTTTATTGAATATAAACCAAAGATTACAATTGTCAATCCAAATTATGAGTAAGATACTCAATTTTACAGATTTAATGAGTACATTTAATTGAGTAACACATGTGTGAGTTACTCCTACATACTTCTACTCATTACATTTTCCTAACAAGCCTTTCTACAATCTCCCCTTGCTGCCTCTTTCTTCCCATCTCTTCATCCTTTGTATTCCATCTTAAGCAGCTTCTCACCCCCTTGCTGCCTTATGTAATGTACCATCATCTAAATCGTGTCTTGCAAAACCAAGATCAAGAATGGTCAAGTCTTACAACTTGCCAACAAGTTAGTCAAAAAATCGAACAGTGATTACAGCTACAGATTTAGATGCAGAATGACATACCATAGAGTTTAACAGTTGTTCAGAATTATTTAATACATTCATATCATAACCATTCCTCCAAAACAACCATATTTTATTATTTATGTTTGCAAAATGTGAATCAAAGCCAAGTTTTAAGCCGATAGAACCAATCTTATCTGCTGATATCATAGGCTCCTGAAGAGCTACAATATCAACAGCAAATTTCTTAGTTAGATTCTTTAACCTTCTCAAAGTTTTATGATTTCCAATTCTCCTTAAATTCCAATTAATCAATACTGTCATTTTAAACTTTTAAAGGAGTATCCTAAAGACCTTTTAAAGCTCCTAGTTCTAGTTGTCAATCTAGTTCTAACAGACCTTCTTACACTAACATTCGATAATTCTTTTAACAATTTTCTTTGCTTAGGTGAATTGGGTCTATTTATAGCTATCTGATCTTCTATAACATCTTCTACATTATCTATCTCTTCATCAGATAAAGGCTTAAAAGGATTACTTAGCTTTATATTTTCTATTTTATTAATTATGTCTTCATTAGTTACTACCACAGAATCATCCAAGTGATTAGGAACATTCAATGACAAAGTATCAGAAACAACATGCTCAATTGACAGACAACTGTTATCAACAAATCTAACAGACTCCTTAGTATTAAAATCAGAATGTTTAACAACACTTTCATCTTTATTAATACTAGCATCATTTATATTACAGTCATTCAAAGCCAAAGTATCAACTACATGCTTACATGTCAAAGTAATGCTATTATCTCTAACAGACTCTTTATCCTTATTGTTACATGCTTTTTCTATCCTATCACATACAAGCTTCTCACTATCATGCAAAACAATAATCTCATTACTACATGCTTTACCTAACTGCACAACTTGATTATCTCTATCAGTCACATTTGCAGATGCTACACTCAGTTTATTAACAGACAATCCATTATCAGAAACAATTTTATCATTGCAATCTACATTCTCAGACAATTGCTTACAAATAATCACATCATGTTGACAAGAATCTGCAATTCTAATGTTATTAACTGCTTTAACAGATGCACTTAGCTGTGAAATTTCATTACCATTAACACTAGTTTTCTCATTAATTTTTCCAGAACACTCATCCATATTAAATTGTTTACCAATATTATCTTTGTTAATTTTAGTTTTAGGAACCCAGATATTACCATTCTTTCTATCCTTATTACCCTCAATCTTTTTCAAATTCTGAGATTTCTTATACTCTAAGTCATCTGATTTACAAACACTATCCTTATGACCTAAATGTCTACATTTCTTACAATAGGCAGGCTTATCTTTATAGCTAACATCTTGCCAAAAACCTTCCTTATCACCAAAACTAACCCATATTCTATTAGGAAGGATACTAGAGACATCTAAAATGGTCCAAACTTCACAACAATTATAACTAGCCCTATTTTTATTAGGCAACCAAGACTTTAAAGGTACACCAACAGCCTTAGCTAGACTTTCTATAGTATCTCTATTATACATGAATTCGGGCAATTTAGGGAATGATACCCAAACGGGAGTCAGCGGAGACTCACGTTTGGGGTTAAAATCGGGGCTCCATTTTAAAATCCTAAACGTAAACTGACCTATAGACCTGACATTGTACTTCCAAAATTTTTTAACATCTAACATATTATCAAACTCTACAAATACGTGCCTAAAGTCCCATTTATACAAACTGTAATTACCTATAAGTTTTAACGACGCTAAATACGATCTGAATTCTAAAGCAGTAGGACATCCATACGAAAATTTAGCAATTAATGTAAATCTAGATAAAGAGTTTAGAGAGAACTTATCTTTTTCGCAAAATTTCACAAATGTATAACCGTCTTCCGTACCAATTTCTACTCCGTCGTGGATGAACCCTTCAATCGAGACAGCAGATGGTTGTGTCGCCTCCTTTCCCATCTTTAACACCTCTGCATAGGATCTTGGAGGTTTTTGTATCAGCTGATTGCATTCCTTATCCATCTCTCCGCCTTTTATAGGGTCTTTTGGAGACTTATTTCTTTCGAAAGCTGGATTTTCAAAGAAATGAGCTTCTGAGATGTTGAGAATCTCCGAAGTTTGCATAAATGATTTAACTCATTTCTGAAATTTGTATGAGGATAAAGACTCTGAGACAAGACTAAACTTTTCTGTTCTTCACGATGAAGAACAGAATCTAAGTTTGCATGGATGATTTTGACAGAGAAATCGAATGAAATAAATGAAACAAAGGTTGTGGCTAATTGACAGAGAGACGATCTAGAGTTTAGATCTGAATGAAATCGAAGAAAGCTTCAGAAAAGAAAGATACACAGATCTAGGGTTTTGAAAAGAGGAACGAACAAAGGAGAGACGCAAGACTGAAAGGCTGTGAAGCGATCTACACTAGGATTAGGTTAGGCAGATTTAGAGACTTCACCGGTTGTCATCGAGCTTAGGCCCATTGCCTGATTTTCAAAAAGTGAGAATAGGTTCTTGGAAGTCGTGAAACTTGTTGTACCCTGCATTTTATTTTTATCAAAACATTTACCGTGACATATTCGATGGATAATTTTACTCTCCAACGTTGGATCATTGTGTAAGTCACTAAAATAGTAGACGCGTAATGTAGTCAAAAGAAATGCATGTCTAGTTTATTAGCTATATCTAATGTTTTGGGGAAAATTACATTTAAAAAGAAAAAGAATCATTGTTTTTTTAGTGATTAAAATTTTATAAATGCATGAAAAGTTGGGAACTGAAGTACAAAATATATTCATTAATTATTGAAAAAAATTAGTGATCTTTTCCCGCAATATTATGAACATTTGCTAATAAATTTTGAAGTGATAAGTGTAGTATACAGTAGAATTCAATTTAGGTTTGATAGTGCCCCTCAAAATGACACCAAAACACGGAATAGGTGGCCTCCAACATATCATGTCAAGAATAATAAAGGAGGTGCCACGTTAGTGTGGATCCATTACCTTCAAAAAATTGACATTTGTTTAGGCCTCTTTCGGTCTTCGTGTTGTGTCTTTTCCTTTTCTTCGCAACTTCTAACTCACACTCATGCTGATTCTAATTCTTTCATCTCCTATTCTTTTTTGAATTGCATCCACTTTTAGTTGCGTCCCAAAATCGCTCACGAAATTTATGGCTGTGGTCAATTCTTATCTACATTCATATTCGTATGTACTATTGTAAAGTTTAAATTATGTTAGGTATATAACCTTAGTTCGATTTTAGTCGTCAAATAATATATATTAAACCGAGTTCATTAAAGTATATATATATATATATATATATATATATATATATATATATATATATATATATATATATATATAAGAGAGACCTCAACCAAATGACCTTTTTTTTTCAACCGAATTATCTGTTTTTTTTTTTTTAGTTTTGTTATTATTAGGGGTAGATTAGATTGATGAGATACTTTTTTTTTAATCGGAAATAAAAATTGAATTGAAAGGTAAAATTGAGAGTTTTACATCTTTTAGGTTAAAATTGGAGAACTTGAAAAATTAAAGGGCTAACTCAAAAAATTACAAAGATTGAGTTCGCGCCTTGATTTCCCTCCTTGCATAAAATCAATCATTCCCTAAAATCAATTATGAAATTTATGATTATGTGAACAAATCTTTTTCTCCGTTTGAGCCAACTTCTTTTCCATCTTTGTGCTTGAATTTATTGGACTCTGCTACCTGGATAACTAGTTTGCTTCCTCTGTTTCTTTTCCTGGGACTGGTAAGCTTGTGCCAACTTCATCATCATTTCCTGCTTTTGGTTTCATTTTGTTCGATTGTGCATATACTTGCCATAATTTTCTCCATACAAATCTTTCAACTACAAGAAACAGAAACAAATGATTACAATCCTATTCTGATGTAGCATATTCCTAAGCTTTCAAGTTTTGAAATCGCTACAAGTTGATGAGGAGGTTTGAAATTCATGAAGTCTAGTTTCATTTTACACTTCAGGGTCCATGAAGATAAACTGAACTGAGACTTTATTCGTAATTAGAGCTTTGATTCTGTTAATTATAGATTCTAAATGATTTGGTAGTTTATTAGCAGAAATGAGAGAGGTGAGGATTGTACAGTCAGATTCTATGTTCACTTCCCTTAAACCCTTGATTGCAGATTAGTAAGCCGTCGAGCATAGCACGGGCTTCAGCTTTCATTGGATTCATTTTGTCGTATGTATTTTCGTAGCCACATATAATTGTTCCTTTGCTGTCTCTTACAAGGATTCCATCATTTACTTCCCCGGAGGCTAGGCAACAAGCGTCAGTATTAAGCTTAAATCTTCCTGGTCGAGGAAGGACCCATTTCAGGTACGTAGCCTTTTGTTTTGATATGATGTGTTGAACACTAACAGGAGAATTGATGTGCCTTCGTTAGCTTTCCAGTGTTACCTTTTGAGCATTTTAGCTTGGTCCAAATGAGTAATCATATGTATTATATAGTTGATAGTTGATCTAGTATAATAGTTGTCTCCATTCCTTTTTTGTTTTGTTTCGTTGTTGCCAAATAGTCCAGCCTATGATAGGTGGGAGGATAATTTTGATATGAACACTAGAATGAGCAGACTAGAACTAAGTTCTGAGTAGGTGCTTTAGTGTCATGTGTCTGTGTATCTCTACTTTAAGGATTCCTGCAAAATGTAGCCTTATACTCCAAGTAAAATGACATGATACAAACAAGTGGTCAATTGATTCTTCATTTGAACAGAATTGACACTTAGAGGCTAATTGAATATGTCTAGCTTTAATATGTGAATCGATATGAAGTTTTTTCAGTAGGAGTCTCCATGTGAAGAAAGAACCCTTCTTTGGGGTCACGTTATTCCACAACTTTTTGAATAATGAAGAGTAAAAAGAAGTTGGTCTAATGTGTTTAATGTGTCTTTACTATTGAAAAAAAACCATTAATAGAGAGAGTCCATACTATGCTGTCTTTAAGATTATCTTTAATATTAGTTTTAAGAACAAGGTTAACATTTGAATCTGTCACTTTTAAGCATGCTAACATTCCAGTTGTTAGCATCCCAAAATGATCACACCTTAATACCTTTAAACCAAGAGGCGTTTGTCTTATGGTCTAATTTAATTAAATGAGCCTTACCAAACCAATTGTCCAGCCACAAGTCTACCTGACCTTCCCCAAGACTCCATTTAATGTTGCCTTCTGCAAATTCTTTGACCTCAGCTAACCTTTTCCAAGTTAAAGATCCTTTTTTGGAGTAGTTGATTTGAAGAGGATGTTGTCCTTTATAATATATACTTTGCATCAGTCTTGCCCATAAAGAATTGCTTTCTCAAAAGTTTATCTAGAGATTACAAGAGAAAGCTCTCTGGATGTCTTCCAGTCTTTGTATGTTGAGACCACCTTCTCCGAAATACTTACAAACTTTCTTTCATATGGACCAGTGTATGTTTGAGGCTTCATTTGATGAATTCCAAAAGATATTATTAAACATTCTTTCAATTTTTGTGATCACAGATTTTGGGAGGCAGCAACTTTGGATCCAATACTAAGGAATGGGCATCAATGCAATAGTAATCAAGGTTAATCTTCCTCCAAATGAAAAATATTTGTCATTTCAGCTCTCTATTTTTGTTCTAATTTTTTTTCTAACAGAGGAATGAAGTTTGAAGCTTTATTGTGGAGGCTGAGAATGACACCTAAATATGTTGTTGGTAGATTACTAATGTTGAAGCTTGTTTGTGTGCTCAGGGAATTCCTTGTGTCTAATGAAAGACTTGCAACAATTATTATAGGGGTTTTCTCCTTATTAAAGGATTGACCTGAAGCACCTTGGTATGACTGCAAAAATTTACCTATATGCTCTAAAGAAGAAGATGAACCATTAGAGAAAATCAGGAGGTCATCGGCAAACGAAAGTACAGAGATTACAAGTTGACTTCTGTTTGAATACTTAAGGGTTTTGTCTTTTAAAAACATTTCATGAAGGCCTCTTAATATGACTTCTTCAGAGAGTATAAACAGGCTTGGGGACAAAGGGTCCCCTTGCCTTATACCTCTGTGCATTTTGAAGAATCCAACTAATTTACCGTTTATAATTATAGATGCATGTACTGACTTGATAATGTTAGAAATCAAATATATAACCTCACTCCTGAATCCATAACATCGAAGAACCTTTAGTATGAAGGAGTGAGATAAGTTGTCAAACGCTTTTGACATGCCAACCTTTATAATGATATTTTTAGCTTTTGTTTTCCTGTTGATGTCATGAGCTAGCTCATTTGCAATGAGTATGCTGTCATGGATAAGTCTTCCTTTCACGTATGCACCATGAAATCCAGAAATTAGCTTAGGAAAAACAAAGATAACCTATTATTAAGTAGTTTGCACATAATCATATTTAGCATTATGCAAAGGCTAATTGGCCGGATCTGGTTCCAGAAACAAGGAGCCTCTACTTTAGGGATTAAGCAAACTCCAGTTGCAAGAATCCCTTTAGGTATAGTATGTCCTTTGAAGAAGGATATTATTGCATTAGTGAGGTCCTCATTAATTATATTCCAACAACTGGTGAAGAACAAACTGTTGAAACCATCAACTCCTGCAGCTCTTTCAGGGTTTAGGCTTTGAATAGATCTCCATATCTTCTGTTTAGAAGGATCAGCTATCATGAAAGCATTATGAGAGTTGTTAATCAGTTTAGGTATAACATTTAAAATCTCACTAGACATATAAGTATGTTGCTGGTCCTTATCTGTATAAGAAGGATTAGAGAGTATGTTTTTAAAGTATTCTTCTGCAGAAACTTTAATAGTATCCTTATCATAACACCATTTGGTATTGAGTTTGATGCCAACAATTCTAGATTTTCTTCTTTTCCTCTTAACAAAGTTATGGTATAACTTTGTGTTTTTATCACCATCGTGAAGCCAATTGGAGTAGCATTTCTGCTTCTAATAATTTTATTCCATGGATAATGAAAGTAAGTATAATGCATTGGCTTTAGCAAAGGCTATTTTTGATTATGTATTGTTATATCTGAGAAACTCCAACTCTTTCAACTTCAGATTTTCTTCTGTTTGAGTCACTTTATCAAAAATATTCTTCAAATGAGATTTGTTCCACCTTTTCAAGGCTTCCTTTAGCCTTTTCAATTTGTTCCAGAAGATGAATAAAGGATTGACATACATCTGATCGTTCCAGCTAGCTTCAACTGTAACAAAAAACTCTTCATCTAATGTCCAAGCATTGATGAACTTAAAGCTCTTCATAACATTGTTTCTTTTTAATAAAAGCTATACACAGTGGTGTATGGTCTGAGCACGTTCGAGCAAGGTGTGTGACTTTGGTTTCCACAAAGTAATCAGCCCAAGATTGATTAATCAAAACCCTATCGAGCCGCTTCTATTTTGTTTTATTTGTCCAAGTAAATTTTGTTCCTGAAAACCCTGCATCTTCAATAAAACAATCTTTAATAGTATCATTAAAATCAGAAGATCTTTGATAACAAAGGTTTACACAACCTGCTTGTTCACTAGGTGATACCACAGTATTAAAGTCACCAATCAAAAGCCATTCTTTCACCGAAGTGGCTATGTTTCTAAGTAACTCCCAAAGATATTTTCTATTAGATGCTTGACATTTTGCATATATGTAAGTTATAAAGAAAGGCTTATCAAGAAGATAATGGGTGACACTCGAATGTATGCATTGTGCGCTATCAAGAATAAAAATCTGCAAATCAATAGATCAGAAAAGTTATATTTTATTTGATACATTTGGAAAGAAATTAGAATAACCTAGTTTTGAAGACATTGAGTCAATTCTACTGCTAGTTATAATTGGTTCTTGAATACATAATAGAGATTTTTTTTCTTTATGATTGATCTTAAACTTCTGATAGTACTTATATTACTAGCACCTCTTAGATTCCAACATGGAGCTGTTATCATTTATGGTTGATTCTTGCGGACCTTTTTGTCTCTTTACAAGGAAGAGATTGGGCAGTTAGGTGTCTATTCTTTGCTCTTGATAGTTTTAGCTTCATGTTAAGCACTTTTTGAAAGCTAGACTCTTTATTTCCTTGACTAAATGTTAGACTGTTAGGGAGACTGTTTGTGTTGTTCTTATTTGGAGTCATATAACCAGATGATTCCTCAAAAGAGGAGGTATATTGCTCATCAATATCGCTTCAGCTATATCAGTATCTGGTATTTCTTCTTCAGGGTTCTGCAGGAATTCAGCTAATTGATCCTGATCCAATAAGTGGTCTTTTTTGTTTTCTTGAACTGATTTGGAAACTTCAATTGTTGCTTGTTTTACATTTTGTTGAGTCTGTTTTGTTTTAACATTTTGCAGAAATTGAGTCACAACTGGGGTTGTTTGAAATTCTTCCCGATCTTCTTTTGGTTGAGATGGACTGGTCTTCTTGCTGGAGCCACCATGATAGCAAAAAGGGGCACTATGCTATGTTTGTTTTGTTGTATCATTTTGCAGAACTTGAGTATCAACGGGATTGGTTTGAACTTGTTCACGATCTACTTCTGGTTGATTTGGTTTGGACTTCTTGCAGGAGGAACTATCGTGACCAACATGATAGCAAGATTTAGAGTAAACTGGAACGTTCTTGTAATTAAGGCTGATCCAGGAACCAAAATTGTCACCAAATCCGATCTACATCCTTTGGTGCAGCTTTCTTGAAATGTCTATTTCTATCCAGGAAAAGTAGGCATTGTATAATGCCTTATTCTTTGGGGGAATCCAACACTTTATTGGACTTCCCAAAGCAGAAGCAATAGAGTGAACTATTTCATCGTTATACAAATTCTCAGGTAACTTTTCTATTTTTACCCAGATTGGAACAACAGGGCACTCAATCATAGGGTTAAAAGAAAGAAGCCATTTGAAGACGCACATAGCATGATGGCCAACTGTCTAGTAGCTTCGAATCCATATCTTGGATATGTCATATTTCAATGAAAACTCAAGGAAGAGATGACGTAAATCCTAGTTGGAATGAGAAAAGTTTCCTTCGAACTTCATTTCCTTAAAAAACTTATCAAGAATCTGTTTTGTTGGAAGGCCTTTTATGAATTTCCCTATCAGAGTATAGGTAGTAGATCTTTGTAACTTTTCCAGAATCGAATCGTTGAATTGAAGATCTACATGATCTATTTTGTATTTCGTAGATTCTAGTTTAGGTTCTTGTCTTGAACAGATTTTGCCGCAACTTGTAAATATGTTATGTTTGCTAAAATCATATCGAAATGAAAGTGTTAAAGAATTTGAAAACTCTTCTTTGGTTAAAAAGTATGTTGAAGTTGAATTAATCCTTGATAAGGGCTTGAGAAAAGCCTGAATTCTTCGATTGATGAGATACTTTTATATAGCGGAATATGATCCAAAAAAGCGGATCTCAACTTAATCGTAAGCCTTATTGGTATTATAGTTTTTTTATTTTTATTTTATTTCTATAACTATTTTTATGTTGTTTTTATTCTTTCTCGTTGTTTTTGTTTTTGATAATGTTTTTATTATTATTATTATTATTATTATTGCTGCGAAAGTATTATTTGTGTGATAATTGTTGTTTTTGTTGTCACCGTAATTTTTATTGTTGTTGTTTTTGTTAGGTATATTCTAGATATACTTCGTCAATAGAGATATTTTTGTAGGAAAATATTAGAATTTTTAGTGTAATTGGATTGACTAGTCGACTAATGTAGTAATGATATATTATCGAACAATTCGGAAAATACAAAGTGCACACTTGTAAGAATATATTATGATTTATCGAACTAGTGAGTGCAGCGAGCGGGACCAAAATACGTAGTCCCTTGTGAGGTTCAAGGGGCAGAGCGCCTTGATGGGGTCGAGCTGTATGACTATTATGAAAATGGGTTTAAATTTTATTTATCCAGATTTTAATCAAATTTTGAATTTAATTTTAATAAACCGTTTATGAGACCTAAACTATGTTTAAAGTTGGATAATTATATTGTTGGTTGAATAACTATATAGTTGGTCGAAATATATATTGTGATTGGTTCAGAAATGATCACGATAAGTTTTTCAATCTTTTTCTCTACATAAGAAACTCTGATTTTATCCGGTTGAAGTTTTGGAAGATCTACCAATATATTTTCAGTTTGAATTTGATTACAAAACTTCAGAGAATATCCAGATGAGTAGAAGATGGATCAATAAAAAACATGTATATGCAAAAATTGTTGAAAGTCTCAAAGTGAAGCTTGGGTCGTAACTTAGATGCGGAGATTTCTTCTCGATTGTAAGGGCTGAGACAACCTGCCAAAACTTGTGACTATTGAGCCAAAGGAGAAAATAATAAGGTCGAAGACTGTTGCTGTAAAGAATGATCCGAAGCGTTTGCAGTAGACTGGGTCAATGCATTTTTCCATAGACTTGGGCCGTAGCATGTGACCACAAAGATGGGAAGAAGTAGTTTTGTCGAAGCTCTTTGGGTCAAAGCTTCAATACTGCTACGCTTTGTTCATGGTTTGAATTTCTCTTCTTTATATGGAACTATTTTGTATGATTCTAATCTCAACCCTTGATTAAGTGATTTAATCTCAAGCTTGTATTAAGGTTTTATTATAGATAGTGATTAATGTAAATTAATCTAGAGCGTCTAAGTATTAGTTTTTTTTATCTAAACCGTCCAGTCTGAAGCGAAGCCAGGGATTTGCTTGAGAAGCCTATATATAGAAGAAGCAACACACACAAATATATGAGTGATGATACGATTGACTGAAGATAAAATTTTAATTCAATTGTTGGTCTGTTTGTTTCCAAAACTATGAAGAACATAACCTAGTCTTTCAAAGAGAGAAGTAAGGTGAGAGATAAACACTAAAGAGAAAGTTCTGTGAATTGCATTATCTTTATAAACAGTGAGAGTTTTGTAACAAAGAGTGATTGAGCCATTTGTGTTTCAACAGTATTTATATAACCTCATTCTTAATAAAAAATGGTATCCATTTCTCGTGAGCGTAGGATTATTTCTGATATGGAAATAGGATTTTAAGGACTAGATTGTAAATAATGTAAATTTAAGGATTTAATTGTAAATAATATAAGTGTTGTCCTTAATTTGTAAATGATGTAAGCATTAGGGAATATTTGTGACTGTGTATAATTGGCGAGGACAAAATAACAATTAGCCCATTATTGTAACATATTTCAGTTTGAGGCTAAGTCTTGGCTCCTCTATATAAAGAGCAAGGCTCCTCTAATAAAGGGGTTGAACATTTTTACTTTGAAACTCATTTTGTACTTGCACTTTCTCTCTTTAAAAACTCTCTAGCTCATTCTCTCTCTAGAATTCTCTCTTTACAACTTACTTAGGCAAAACATTAACTCATCAAATTCCACAATCTGAACCACGTTAAAAGTTTTGTGTTTTTTTTCTTTTAGTTGTTGTTTACATCAAAAAAGTTGAAAGTTTTGTAGATTGATTAACAATCTAAAAGTTAGAATGAAATATCTCACTTAGAAACTTAAAAGCCACATAAGATGAGTTTCATGAAGCATAGCCTATAAACATTTGACGAAATAAATAACTTTAACCTCTTTAGAATCAAAGTTAAGGCTTACATAGTATAAACATAATTTATTTCTCATATCAATGAGAAATATATGCATGTTGATGTCGTGATAATGTGTAAAGATCATAATGGCCTCATAATGATATTGGAAGATGAAGTATTGTGTGAACTATATGAGGAGCCTACGACACTGGGATATGGAATCTCATGAAGAGATTTATATAAAACAATCCTTAGCAAACATATTGTATCTCAAGAAAAAACTATACATGTTGTCTGTGGAGAGTAGCAAAGAGATATGAAGGCACCTTCATAACCATAATAAAATAATACTTAAGTTGAATGAAGTTGGTGTAAATATGGAGGAAAATGTTAAAAAAAAACTCATAAGCTATTCATCAAATGTGTACAAAAACTATATGGATACCAAGCTCTATAAAAAATCTTATTTACGATGCCCAAAGTGAAGTGCGTATGAATTCAAATATCTGCAAATGGAGAATGTTCCCAAAGATGCCTTTAAAGGACATCAAATTCATATAAGGGGCATGCAAAAAAAAAGATACTCAAGAAAGAAAAGAAAAAATTGTCGGTCTAAGGCCAAGAGACATGTGAATGGTTCAAAAGTTATCTACTAATTATACAAGAAAAAAATGTGTATCAGTATGAACTTCCCATATAAGGGAAATAGTAATGATTATCAAAAAACCGAAGCTAGAGAAGCTGCAATGATGTTTGAGAAACGTGAGTACGATTATGGGTTAATGATTTATTATTCTTGCATGCACATCAATAAATAGGTATTGCATTTGGGTACATCGTTCCGCATGACCTCCAATGAAAATTAGCTTGAGAACTTGGAGTTATTTGAATGTGGAATGGTCACCATTGGGAATAATGAATTTTGTGTTTTCAAAAGGCTCGGAATAGTTCGATTTAAGATTTTCCAACATAGCTTAGAAAGTGATTAATAACATAAGGTATGTATCCAAAGATAAACATAAGCTTTTTTCTATTGGAATGTTAGATGCGAAAGATTTACTTATATAGGTGGAGATGACAGACTTAGGGTCTTGCAAGGCTCCCTTGTTGTTATGAAAGCCTATATAGCTAATGGTGTGTTAGTTCTTGAAGGCTCTATAGTTGTAAGGGTGTTTCTAGTATTGATAAAAATTAAACGAAGTGATGACATCTTCCGTTATGACATGTGAGTGAGATAAAACTTAGTGAACTTAGCAAACATGGGTTCTTCAATGGTAATATAGTCCATAACTGAGATTTTGTAAATTTTGTATGTTAGGGAACATAAAAAGTGTAAGGTTTGTACCTAGTAGTCATACACCCAATGTAGTGTTTGAATAGGTTCATTCAGATATTTGGGGTCAATCATGTGAACCTACCATAGTGGTGCAAGGTACTTCCTGCCACTGGTAGATGACTATTTATGAAAATATATGGGTTGTATATTCAAAAACCAAGGATAAAGCATTTGAAACTATTAGGAATTGGAAGTATATGTTGGAGAATCGGACCAAGAAAGTGTTGATGAAGCTTCAGAGTGATAATGGCTTGGAATATGTGAACAAATAGTTCACTAGCTATTGTGGAAATCTTGGAATTGCTAAACATAGAACAGTGAGTGAGACTCCTCAATAGAACAGGCTTGCTAAGAGATAAATGAACCTTTGCTGAAAAAGGTTAGGTGTGTGCTTCATACAACTGGTACGGGCAGAAGGTTATGTGGAGAAATTGTGACAATGGTTGCATATACTATCAACAAGTTTCCATCTACAATGTTGAATTTTATTTTTCCTCAAAAGGCCTTGATTAAAGAGAAACCTAAGTTGGAATATTTAAGAGTGCCGGATATATAACCTATGCACATGTAAACCAAAACAAGTTTCAATCGAGAGTGGTAACATGTATATTTCCTGGCTATCGAAAAAAGAGTAAAAAAGTATAGGTTGTGGTGCCTTGAACTTGGATGCCAGAAAGCTGTGATAAGTATGAACATAGTTTTCAATGAAGAAAACATAGCATCAAAAAATTGTGGAGACCCAACCTAGTACTTCTAAGAAGAGATGTGAATTTGATGATAAGTATGATCTAGAGACTGAAGGTATCGATACTTATGCCAAAGATGATTTAAGACATGGTCCAGCTTTGGATCATATAAAGGAAGTTCACCAATTGTATGAGTCCAAAGACGACCGAGTGTCTGGTGTTCCATGCCCTTTAGATGATCAGACTAGAGAGAAACATGGGTTTGACAATTATAAATTGGCAAACATATATATCAAGAAAATTGTCACAGATGTATGATATTTCTGATATACTTGTTATAATTTATTTACGCTAAAAAGCATTGTTAGTCCCCCATGTTTACCACTTGTATCAACATAGTCCCATTTGTTCACTTCTGAATAAAACTCATCCCCTTCGTTTAAAAAATTTGCAAATATAGTCCCCCCGCACATGTAAACCATTTAAAAACTGACACGTGGCACCTAACTTCTAAGTTTTGTATCACTTTTGGTCCCCAAATCCAAAAAATTTCATCACTTTTGGTCCCCAAATCCCAAGTTTCGGGTCACTTTTGGTCCCCCAAAATGTTTAGGGGGACTAATTGTGCAAAATTTTAAAACGAAGGGGATAAGTTTTATGCAAAAGTGAACGAAGGGGACTATATTGATACAAGTGGTAAACATGGGGGACTAATAGTGATTTTTACCCCTTTATTTATGAAAACATAAGGAAATTTTCTTGAACCATAAATCTATCATGATACTATAAAAATCAATGATATTGTAATATTAGCTTACAACCATGAATGAAGAACTGAGATCTCTCAAGAAGATATATACTTTGATTTTGTGAAGCAACCGAAGGGTCGGAAGCTTGTTGGAAGTAATGGATATTCAAAAGAAAGCCAAGTATTCATGACATTTATTTACCATATAAAAGGTTAAATTGGTGGCTAAATTTTACATGCAAAAGAATTGTGATGATTTTTATAACATATTTTCATCGATTGTGAAACGAATTTCCAAAGGGTTATGTTGTCAATTATTGATACATTTGATCTTGAGCTATATCAAACAGATGTTACTACTGCATTTCTTCATGATGAACTGAAATAAAATTTACATGTTTCAGTCAAAAGGGTTTGAAGAAAGGAAGAAAGGTGATGTGTTTTGTTGAAAAAACCTGTCTATGGATTGAAACAATCGTCGAGGTAGTAAAATATAAGATTTGATTATTTTTAGATCTATCAAATATATTCGTAGATTTTATGAAAAATGTGTCTATGGAAATGGGCAAACACACACAAAGAGACAAGTATTATTACTATTATATTTGGATGATATCCTAATAGGTGGAAGAGATATGAAGATGATTGAAACAGTAAAAACTTATCTAGAAAGAAAAGTTTGAGATGAAAGATATGGGAGAAACTATGAGGATAATTGGTGTTGATATCATGAGGAACATGCTAAAGAGGTACTTATGTTTATCTCAACCATAATATATACATAAGTCCCTCAAGAAGTTCTTTATGTCTGAATCCAAAGAGGTAGGAACTCTTATTGGTGCCCAATTCAAACTTAGTGTCATTCAAGCACCAACCAAAACTACATATAATAAGTATATGTTGGAGATACCTTATGAAAATGTTATTGGTAGCATTATGTATGCTATAATTTTCACGAAAACTGATCTTTCCTAGGCCATAAGTTCTTTAAAAAAATTCATATCCAATTAGGAGAATTCGCATTGACATGTAGTCAAGTGGTTCATGAG
The DNA here is from genome assembly GCA_036936605.1 of Limnanthes douglasii subsp. nivea. Lineage (NCBI taxonomy): Eukaryota > Viridiplantae > Streptophyta > Magnoliopsida > Brassicales > Limnanthaceae > Limnanthes > Limnanthes douglasii. Next base: position 155,720,403 of record JAUPFV010000001.1, read on the forward strand.
ATACTTAAAAGGTTTGGTTGTTGTAGTGTTGTGTTATAATCAGAAAGATACGACTAACATAATGTTAATTAGGTATGTTGACTCTGATTATGCAAGCTTTATTGAAACAAAAAGTTTACTTTGGGTTATCTGTCTACTATCCTCAAAGAAGTGCTTAATTAAAATTCTTGTATAGAAAAGGTCGTTGCAATATGATTTATGGAATCCGAATATATGGATTCTACAGAAGCCATGAAAGAAACTATTTGGCTGAAGGGATTTTTTAGTGAAATAATTGGTATGGAGCAAGATGCGAATTTTTTATTTGATAATATTGGTGGTCTTTAATTAATAAAGAATCTGTATTTCCATGAGAGAATTAAACACGTAGATATCAACTTTCACTTCATCCGAGACGTGGTGGAGAGAGAACAAGTGAAAGTGGCTAAGATTACAATAAGGGAAAATATTTCAGATGCTCTACCCAAGATATGTTCGATTTCAAAGCTCACAAACTGCATGAGACATGTTCAAGTCTAGGATGCAGATAAGATGATATGTAAAGAATAAAACATTAAGTGCAAAAAATGTTCGAGTTACCATAAGTAGAGGTGAAGAATTTTTAGGTGCATGCCAGAATTAACTCGTTAACAAAATTACGCTCGTAATACTATATTGATTGAAGATAGATAAACCAAATACATGTATATGCAAGGGTTTTCAGTAGATTGAGTTGAACCATGTGATCATATACCTAGGCTGGAGCATGTGGCTATAGAGACGAGCCAAAGTCTACCGAAGCTACTTGGCCCAAAACATTAATATTATTGCGTTTTGTTCATAGTTGAAGTTAAGCTTCTTCATATGGGGTTATTAAGTATGATTCTAATCTTAACCATTGATTAAGAGATTTAATCTGAAGTGTCTATTGTACTGGGTAATATTATAGTCACCGCTGAAAGAGATTTAATCTTAAGTGTCTATAATATTAGGTTTTTATTATAATTGTTGATTAAAGTAAATTAATCTGTAATTTCTGAACTATTAGAGTTTTATATGAACCGTCTGATCTAAAGTGAAGCTAAGGATTTGTTTGAGAAGCTTATAAAATCGACATATAACTATAAGAGCAACAATACGATCAATTAAATGCAGAATGTTGATTCAGTTGCAGATCTGTTTATTTCTCTAAGTACAAAGAATATAGGTTGGTCTTTGAGAGAGATAAGTGAGGTAAGAGATAAACATTGGATATATATTTTGTTAATCACGTTATTTTTGTTAATGTGAGATTTTTGTAACAAATAGTGATTGAGCATTTTGTGTTTGGATAGTCTTTCTAAAATTTACTTGTCTCATGTTACATCTATTTTTATTAACTAGTAGGTTTTAGAAAGACTATCCAAAACTACGTTTTTGGATATCCTTTTGTGTTTGGATAGCATGAGATTATTTGTGTTTGGACAGTCTTTCTAATTCCTACTTGTCTCATGTTACATCTAAACAAAAACTAACCTCTATATTTTGTGGATACTAAATATATGATCGGTAGTACAGTACAAATGTATCCTCAATCATCATAAAAAACTACAATATAATGATTGATTATCATCCCTCATACCATAAGTTTTAACTACCATACCGATTTGAGGTTAACATTCGTTGATGGTCGAGACAATCAACAATAATAACTAAAGATATATTACTGATCTTGATGGTCTTTGGATGAGTCAATGCAAAAACAACAACTATACATTGATGAGGTCGGATATTTTAAACACTGTAACTTGCTTTTATCCGGAGGGCCTTCCGGACCAAACAGCTACCATGAAAAACCGAACATGACAAATGTAATAGAACATAACTAAGCTAGGTGTTGGTCAATTCACATCTTGGGCTAATGGGTTCTTAAACTTGACCCGACTCCACAATCCAACCCGATAGGCCCATGGGTCATTAATTAAATGTAAATACCCCAACCGCTTTCATTAATGAGGGTGATCATAATTTAATACAAGCACACGGCTTAATTGTCTCACTACACTCTACCTTAAACATTAATTTACCAAATGTTTTTACTAAATTACCCTCAAACAGAAATAAACCACCCCAAATTGGCGACCACAGTGGGAGCACGACGGTGCCTTCAAGCAGTGATGAAAGACGATAAAAAAATAAAATGAGGCTGACTAAGAAACATTCAAAAAAAGGGATATGCATGGCAGGCTTAAGAAACACCATGGTAAGGGTAAGAGTTCAGCCAACCAACATATTGACCAGTTTTTTTATTAATCCATTTACTTTCCAGTCTGAACCATGTATTTTTGCTACTCCAAATGAAGATACTGTTTTTAGCCGTAACAAGAGTTGGAGGCAGTCACCTTTGTCTGCGCGGAGATCTTCCTAAGAGGTTTGACAACTCCAAGATGGAGATATATGATGGGATTCGAGATCCGGACAACCATTTGGAGCAATTTAAGAACTTCATGATGAATTTTCACGACGGCGAAAAACTATTGTGTAGGGCATTCTCCCAAACTTTCACAGGAAGCTTCCTCAAATGGTACAATAGTCTCCCTCAGGGATGCATAAGAAATTTTGATACATTTTGGGTTGCCTTCAGGCGGCAATTCATTGGAAACAAGGATCTTAAGGGTAATGAGGACACCATTATCCATTGTAGTTAGGAGCTAAATGAGTCTCTAAAGGAGTACATCAATCGGTTTGTGAATACAAAGAATAGGCTAGTAGAATGCTTTGAACAAGTTTCAATTGCTTCCCTCAGACAAGGTTTGAATCGAGGTAATTTAGCCGATTTAGTGACTCGGAAGAAGGCTATGACCTGGGGTGGTTTGTTGAATCAGGTGGGGAAGCAAATCAACGTTGAGGAAACTAAGAAAACCAGAGTACACCGCCAGGTTAGGTCCATAACTACAACAACAACTCCTCAAGCTGTTAATCAATCCGGTTATAGGTAAAAAGAGACTGGACTAGGATCCAACCGATCAAGGGAAAAATCAGTCTAACGAGACTCAAAGCCAACAAGTCAGAAACAAGAGTGGACCCTGGGTTCAACCTGAGTGGTGTGCCGTATTGGGGGAAAGTGTGGCTACAATCTATGACAAAACTAAAAACGAAGTGAACTTTAGAAAGACAAAAAACATTGCAATTCCGTAGATAAAACCGAAGCACTCATTTCTGTAAATACCAAAATGACATAGGCCATGATACCCATGATTTTATAGCCTTTAAGAAGGAGGTCTAGAACCTCATTGAAAGGGGTAAGTTGGGAGCCTATGTAAAAAAACAAGGGAGAAGCAGATCGGATAATGCACAAGCCAATGCTAATACTCTCCGAACTGGTCCTTCGAACGATCCTGGAACAGCCACACAAGAAGGTGCAATGTTAATTACAGAAAGGTTTGATATAGACTTTGAGTTTCTTGATCCAGATCCGAGTCGAAATTGGGTAGGGGTAATAACAGACAAGACCACAACTGTCTCCGGTTTAATTAACGTTTTTAATCATTGACCATTTTCGGAGGGGATACTGTGACTGCACCTTCTAGTTCATCAAGGAAGAGGCATGTCCACAGTTTGGCCACCTATTTGGATGGAGGGATGTCCACCCACCTGTATCATTTTTCGATGAGGATGACTCGAGATACATTGCAGGGCCTCATGAAGATGATGTGGTAATAGAGGCATCAATATGAGGAAACAATATACTTTGAATTTTGATTGACACATGCAGTTCGGCAAACATCCTGTTTTCCAGCTCCTACAAGAAGATGAGAAACCCTTCGATCATACAATGTTCGAACGGAACCATCTTAGGTTTCACAGGAAGTTCTGCAGATATGATTGGGGAATTTGAAGAAGAGGTGTTGCTGGGCAAAGGACCCTTTAAGAAAATGATAAGATTATTGTTTGTTGTGGTGGATTTCCCAACATCTTACAATACAATATTTAGGAGGTCTTGGCTCTCCATAATGCATGTTGTGGCATCTCCGGTCCACTAATGTTTGAAATATACTGTCCAGGGATAAGTAGGTGTTTTCCGGAGCAGCCAGAAGGTAGCCAGGAAATGTTATGCAACAACCTTTGCCTCTAAGTCTTTAAAGGCAGTCAAGGTTAATAGAGATTAGCAGCTATTGAAGCCTTCCACTGATGAGAATGAAATTGATGATTCTAGGGAGGCTCTCAGTGTCATAATACCTATTGAGGAGGTTGAAACATACTCCCTCGCTGAGGGCAAGAATGTTAAAATTGGTATCAAGTTGGCATCAGATTTGAAACACCGGCTGTTGTCCTTTTTTATGAATAATCAATATGTCTTCGCATGGTGCAATAGTGATGTTACTAGAGTGCTAGCTGATATTATTTCTCATAATTTGTCCATACGAACTGATGTTGCGCCATTTGTACAAAGGATAATGTCTTTCTCTAAGGAAAAAACATATGTGATTGTTCAAGAAGTTGATCGTTTGACCAAGATGGGTCACATTAAAGAATCTCAGTACCCTTTGTGGACTGCCAACCTTATTTTGGTCATGAAAAAGAATAGAAAATGGTGCATGTGCATTGATTTTACTGATCTTAATATGGCATACCCCAAAGATCTTTATCCTGTTTCTCAGATAGATCAGTTGGTGGATTCGACTTCTGGAAATAAGTTATTATCATTCATGGATGTGTTTTCATGGTACATCCAGATACAAGTAGATCTGAAGGATCAAGACCACACTACTTTCATCATAGACAGAGGTCTTCATTGTTATAAGGTGATGCCGTTCGTTTTGAAAAATGTTGGGGCCACTTACAAAATATTAGTGAATAAAGCCTTTGCTAATTAGATTGGTAAAAACATGGAAGTTTATATAGATGATATGATAGTTAAAATCTTGGAGGAAGATGCACATATATCTGACCTTCGAAAAACATTTTCTAACCTAGAGGCTGTGAATTTGAAACTGAACCCTGAAAAGTGTGTATTTGGAGTCTGGTCTGGAAAGTTCTCGTTTTACATAATAAGTGAGAAAGGAATTCAGCCTGATTTAGATAAACTTAATGCCTTACTAGTTATGGACCCACTTCGGAGAACCAAAGAAGTTCAAAGGCTGACCAGACGATTGGTTGCTTTGAATAGGTTTATTTCAAGATCATCAGACAAATGTGCCCCGCTTTTCCATGTGTTGAGGAATACCAAAAACTTTAATTAATCTCCACAATATGATCAATCTTTTATTGGAATCAAGAAGAAACTGTCTTCACATAAGACTCTCTTCAAACTTGTTGTGGGAAAACAATCTACATATACTTATCAGTGTCAGAATATGCAATAGGTGATGTGCTGGTAAGAGAGGTGGATAATTACTCTCGTCCGGTGTATTACATTAGCCAAAGTCTGTTGGATGCTGAAAAAATATATATAAAGTTAGAGAAACTAGCATTGACTTTGGTAATTTCGGCAAGAAAGATGAGATCATACTTTCAAGCTCATTCTATTATCGTTTGAACGTCTTTTCTTCTAAAGAGTGTTCTTCAGAAAGCTGATGTATCAAGCAGAATGACCAAGTGGTCAGTTGAGCTGGGTGATTATGATATTTATTTTGCTCCCCGCACGGTAATTAAAGCCCAGTCAGTGGCTGATTTCTTAGTAGAATTACATGTTGATAGATCTTCCGGAGAGATACCAGAAAGCCAATTTAAGAAAGATTGGGTAATCCGAACTGATGGTGGATCTAGTACTATCGGATGTGAGGCTAGAATTTGTTTAGTTTCTCCTTATGGTAATACTATGCATCAATCTATATGTTTTGGTTTCAGGGCTTCTGATAATGAGTCTGGATACGAAGCAACTATAGCTGGTCTTAAGATGGCTCTCATATGTGGGGCAAAGAGATTCCAGTTAATGAGTGATTCCTAATTAATGATTCAATACTTGTTAATGTTAAGGGAAGTTGCAGCAAGCTTCAATAATATCTGCTATAAACACATCCCTAGATCGGAGAATACTGTGGCAGATGTTTTTGGAAACCATAGCTTATTCTGAATCTTACCCGTGGATTCTGATGCAAGAATGTCCATCAATACAGACAGACCCAGAAAAAGGTAAAGAGGATGAAGAAAGTATAAGCATAGTAACCATTCAGCCCAAAGACTAGAGGTATGTTATTCTTCTAGTTTATTTCCGATGGGATTTTTCCTCCGGATAAAACCATGGCTAAGAAAGTCAAGTATAAGGCTCGTGGTTTCTTGATATTAAGGGAAGTTCTTTACAAGAAATCTTTCAGCAAACCTCTCTTGCGTTTCTTAAGATTTGAAGAATCCCAAGTTGTGTTATCTGAACTACGTGATGGAGAAGGTTCAGCACACTGTGGTTATAAAGCCTTAACCAGAAGAGTTTTATTAGCAGGGTACTACTGGCCAACCATAATGGTAGATGTTAAAGAGATGGTAAAAAAGTGCGATCCTTGCCAAAGATATGAAAATGAAATTCATATGCCAGCAGTTCCTATGGAATTCATATCCGTACCGATACCCTTTGACAAATGCGGGTTGAATCTAGTTGGGCCTCTTCCTATGGCATCCGGTGGATGTAGAACAATCATATTTGCTATTAACTATTTCTCTAAGTGGATAGAGGAAAGTCCTTTAGCTAGAACCACTTCTAAAGTAATTATTAAATTCATATTATCTAATATGTTGCAGATTTGGGGTTCCCCGAAAGATTACCATAGATAATGGGCCACAGTTTGATAATAAAGACATGAAAATGTTCTGCACCTCTAGAGGAATTTAACACTGTTTTTCTTCTCCTTTCCACCCTGAAGAAAATAGGCAAGTTGAAGTTTCAAATCGGAAAATCTTGTCCGGGTTGAAGAAGAATCTGGAGGAAGGTGCAGGAAAATGTCAAAGTTTTTTACAAGAAGTATTGTGGGCTTACCAAACTACACCTCGGGTTGCTACACAAGAATCCCCTTTTGCCCTTATGTATGAGATCGATACAATCACTCTCATAGAAGCTAATTTTCCATCTCATAGAGTCCAAAACTATTCCGAACATACTAATGATATAACAGTCAGAAATCAGTTGGATTTGATTGAAGAAAGAAGAGTTAAAGCGCATTTGAGGATGGCGCATTACCAGGGTTTGATGAGGAGTAGATTTGCATCCGAAGTTAAAAGACAAAATTTTCAGTTGGGGGACAAATTCTTAAGAAAAGTCTTTTTACACACCAAGGAAAAAACAATTCAGTAAGTTGGCTCCGAATTAGGAAGGCCCTTATATGGTGTGTGGGAAAGTTAAACCAGGAACATACAGGCTCTAAGACAAGGAAGGGAGGGCACTAAAGCACCCATGGAACATTGAACATCTCAGGTTATGCTTAGAATAAACCTCTCTTGTAAATATTTACTTTTTAAGTATCAATGTAAATATTAGGGGGCATACTCCTTCCTACCCTAGTGGCGTGGGAGGTTTAACGAGGTGTCCGAGTTTTTCAATAATATATTATGCCTTCTCCAAAAGTTTGGTGCAATTCTATTTTTGAGTTAGCCATAGTGTAAGGTGGTTGGATATTAAATGCGTATTTAACACCACGACACTCAAATATCTTTGAGTTGAGCATGCATATTAAACACTTGGTCACATTTATTAAACACATGTTGTTGATGATATATAATACCATTACTCAATACCTCTGAAATATTAAAGGCTATCTAAAAATTAGCCATAAAGAGTTAAACAAAATTCAAACGAAGGGAAATATGATATTAAAGTCTGATCAGACTAAAATCGATCCATGATTCACAGATGCAACAAAATGCATTGGCCATCCAAGGACTTTAGTTTTTCAAACAAAAAATATATAGTTTGACAATACAACCTTAGGGCTTGTTCCCTTCGGTTTTTTCTTAACCACCATCCTTTTTCGGCCTTTTGAGTTCATCACTTGAACTCTCACAAAATCCTTTGTTGACCTCAGAATCTTCCCCACTTGAATAGTTGTGCTTATTACCATCAGCCGTCGTATGAAAAGAGAGGTTATCGTATTCCACAAATTTATACAAAGGACCAAGAGTCCTCTTAGGAAAGGTCTCATGAAACAGTAAGACCATATCAGATTTGATGCCATCATCTCTTTTATCCTGTGTGTCTACCACTCCAGAGGCATACTTCTGTATTTCAACAACTATCTTTTCAGCTTGTTTTTGTACTAGAGTTGTATTCTCCTCTGTTTTCTTCTTAATAAGATCTTCTAAGATGGCCTTGTCCTCGGATAAAGTCGTGATGGTTTTGTCTTTAGACTCTAGTTTCCATTTCAAAGCTTTGATCTCATCGGAAGAAGCAGTTTCCAGTCCGGTGCACTTGGTCTGGAGATTTCTTTGAGCCTCTTCTGACTTGAGCAGTTTGGCAGCCAAATCTTCTTTCTCTTTCTTCAGAGACTCTATACTTTGTTGAGCAGCAGAGAGACTATTAGTCAAGCTTTGCTTCTCTATAATCAGGGAGTTTATGGTAGTTGTTTGATCCTTCACTTTTCTGTCCAGATCAACCATTGGACGGATGTAACACAATAGGGCATGACTCAGGGTGTCTTGCTCACTTGATATCACGTAAGTCTTACCATTATGGGTCATAACATTGGATGAATCGGCAGGACGATAAGGCCCCGCAAAATCATCATTGTCCAGTTCATTGAAATATATGTTAATATTCTGAAAGGCATCAAGATTTACCTCTCCATCAGTAGTGGCCTGTTCGGAATAAAGGTTTCCTGGAATTTATTCTTGCAAAGTGGGATCAACAGGAGCCGGAGGAGGAATTTCGGAAGGACGTATAATTATATATGATCATAGAGTGAATTTTTTCTTCTTTACAGCCTTTGCATCATTACTTGCTTTGCGCTTCTTATCCTTCTTCGTAATATTTGGTGGGTTGTCCGATCCACCATCCTTCTTGAAAGTAACTTCAACTGCCTCTAGCAGAATAACATTAATCACTTCTTCATTCTCCGAACCAGTCCCTTCAGTAGTTTCCTGAGGTGAGTCATTTATGGTTTTCTTTTTTCTTTTGTGCTTCATCTTGTCTAGATGACTAGGGGCTTTGACCCTGGAAGAAAAGTAAATCTTGGCGTCCTTAGCCTCAATTCTCCTCAAGATAACATCTGCATGAGGAGGGGTGGTCAGTTCTTTCCAGGAGAGGTCTATTCTCTCTGTAGTATTCCACAGATGAGACTTCACAAAGTTTCCCGAGGTGAAACAGTTGTAGAAACCATTCCCTATTTCTCCAAGGCCCACGCATTTAACTTGTCGCAAGTGTCTTGAACTGCCTCTACATAATCCAAGAACACATTTAAAAAAACTAAAAAGAGATACAAATCAGTTCGGAGTAACCACCTAGTATTTGAAAGATTAAAGGAAACATGAATAAAACTCACCTATGCTCTTCCAACGACTGGTAAGTTGGTTGGATTAAAGTCAACTATAATCTTTTTTACCATTCTCTCAGGCTCCACTGATGAACAAGAATTGTGTTATCTATGGATTTTCCGACTCTAGACGGTCATCCAATACCTTGTAATCATTCCCCATATTGTAATTGTACAAGGGAATATGATGATAATGGAACAATTCGCCACAATAGTGAATTGTTCCATTGGTAGTGGGATCTTAGATAGTCTGGAAGATATGATGCCAAATATCAGAGTGTACTACACGTTTGGGCTCAGCTGACTCGTACATAGCTTAATCAGGTGGAAGTACCTGACTATCTCCGGATCCAAAGGAAACCGGAGTCCCCAGTTCAGCACCTCTATGTAGACCACTAGCTTGTTAGGTTTGCAATCCATCGGAGTTTCCGGGGTGACCGGGATTCTCACCTTGACAGACTCAAGGATCCCCCATTTTATTCGAATACAACCCAATTCAATAGTATGAGTGTATATGTAAGTGATATTCTGAAGGGCTATCAGGTAATTTACGATAATCTTCCTGAAATTTGACCCTACTTTCTCTTCCATACACTCCGAAAGCGCATCCGGATGAGTCAAACCCATTTTAGTTTTGCCCGTTCGATCTGCAGCGGTGTCTTCTGTCTGTCCGGATGCCTCAAAAGGAGTATCATCCATACTATCCTCCATATTTTCTTCCATTACAATGGAAGGTTGTTTGGATGGCTTGGCTTCTGCCAGGGCTGCTATCCGGATGGTTTGGGTTCTGCCAATGGCTATATTATCTCTGAACTAGTGTGTTTCGAAGAGGTAGGAGTGGACTTAGCCTTGGATTGGCGAGTTATTTGGTGAGGGTATTCTTCTCAGGGGAATTCTTAGCGTCCGAACCCATGGCAATAAAGGGTGAAGACTTCCTGACACTAGAAACACCCTTTTATTTAAGGAAAGGGTTCCGAGATTCTTGAACAGTGGATCCTAATTGAAGAGGAGAAATAGTTGGGACAAAAGGCAGTTTTCAGACCTTAGATGTCTTTGATGACGATGACCCTTGGTCTGTGTTTGCTTGTGATTGATTGATTCCTTCACCGGGAGAAACAAGAAGACCAGTTACGATCCTCTCATCTCTTGCAACTTTTCTTGCTTTTTCAAATTCAGAAAAGTTCAACCAACCCCCTTTTACCATTGCGTTTCTGTTTGTGAACATAAATTACTCAAGAAAAATTTGAGAAAAGATCACTAAGCTTTCTCTCTCTAGAAACATATTGTGTTTGTGAAAACAATAAAATAGTAGAATAGATTTATATAACTGCGAAAACTGGATGTTACCTAAGAAAAGATAGAACGATCAAAGGAATGATTAAGGGCTACAAAGTATGGGGGTTAAAACCTAGATAAATTTTGGGAGGTCAAACCAGAGCCTGACACATGTCCCACGTTGAAAGAAGACTCTTGGAATTCTTAACGGTAAAACTAGTCCTACCGAATTCCGGACAGATTGGCTCTTGAAATTCTTGACAAAGAAATATAAACTCTTCGATTCGGACACAGAAACAAATTGGAAATAGTTATTTTGATTCTTAAAACTTAGCTCTTCTAAAGATTCTTTGCAAGACCTGAAGGGGCTACTGATGAGGTCAGATATTTTAGACACTATAACTTGCTTTTATCTGGAGGGCTGTTCGGACCAAACCACTACCATGAAAAACCGAAAAAGTCAAATATAATGGAACATGACTAAGCGAGATGTTGGTCATTTCACATCTTGGGCTAATGGGTTCTTATATTTGAGCCGAATCCACAATAAGACCCAATAGGCTCATGGGTCATTAATTAAGTATAAATACCCCAACCGCTTTCATTAATAAGGGTGATCATAATTTAATACAAGCACACATCTTAATTATCTCACTACACTCTTCCTTAAACATTAAATTCCCAAAACACTTTACTAAATTACCCTCAAACAGAAATAAACCATACCATACATAGCTCATTAGTCTCAAGTTAATACCACTTGATGACTACTAGTCAAAGAATCCTATAAGAAACAGTTCAAAATATAAAAAATATCTTAAGCCAAAATCACATGATGAATAATGGCCAAAGAAACTTACAAGTACATATAGAAGAAAGAAGGCCAACCACATACCATAGTCAACCAACTATCGGTGGTTGAGGTAACCATTGAATAAATACTAAAAAATAGATTCATGGTTAAGGTAACCATTGAACAAATACTAAAAAATAGATCCGTAAGTCTCCACTAATGATTGTAGATGACCTAAAATGTATATATGTATCCTGAAAATTAGTTAAACTCATAAAAATTCACAGGCTATCTCCAGTTGAATTGACGACTATCTTCTTATACAGATGCATGAAATAAACACATCAAACAGCTTGACATAACATATAATTAAAACTCACAAAAATAAGACAATAATCGATCATTTTTAGCTTCCATATTTAATATAATAAATCAACATCATAACATAATTCTTTATATAATAAAACATTTTGATAATCCACCGTGGAAGAAATCTAAAATGTTAAAAAACTTTACGATAAAAGAAATATGGACATATACAAAATTTGGACTATGCCCTATTCCAGATATATGGTGATAGTTCATTACCATCTCAAAATATGAAGTCACCAATTATAATAAAAATTTAACAGATAACTTAAAGATCACACGAGAGAAAACAAATAATAAATAAGGAAATACGCATAAAAACAATCCTAAAAATAATTCAATACTTTGATAAGTTTTGTTAGAATTTGAATAAACGAAGTTATCTAAAAAATCACGAAAAAATATATAAATTAGTGAATAAGAATATACAATATATATATACACGAGATAATTTGCCGCTACAAAAGATCGTATTACTCTATGGTCATTAGTTTAGTTACTTTTCATGTTCGTAGAACGAGTATCCTTATTGAAACTTCAAATTTGGACAAGGGTACAATATATAATGTTTTACTCACAATAGCTTTAAGTTCATATCAATTTGTTTGTATACCCGCTCAAGACCACAATCCTATATGGGTTCATAACACGAATCACCATTACCCAAAATTTCGTAACACAAATCACCATTATCCACGATGTCATCGGTATTGGTATCCTTCTTGTTCTTATTACTATTAGCTCAACAACACCCTCAAAGTGGTCTCATTAACATAAGTATTTTGAGAATCACTAATTTGTAAAATCTTTACATGTCTTAACATTTACATGATATATAACATCTATTTTGAGATATACAAAGATAAATGTTCTTGAGGCCTTAGTATTTTCATGGTAATCATTATTCATCACTCAAATATTTAAAAGAAAAATCATCTAAAGCCTCAATACACCCAACCTATGGCCATTTGTAATATTATCAGAAAATATAGAATATATTTGATCAAATCATAATTTAATCTGTTCAACTTACCCCTCAAATTCATGAGTATTCCTACTTTTTAGTAGAGTACTCTAAATCCTTTTTCATTCATTTTTTCAAATAATTAACAACAACATATGAGATAATCAATTTGTTAAGAGTCTTTAAAAACTTAAAATATTACATAAATGATTTTATCAAGTAGAAATATCTAAACATGACGAAATCATCGTCCAAACACAAAAGGTTCAAATAATTTATTTCAAGTTTAGCCACATTTTTAATACATTAGAATTTAAAAACCATTAGAGACAAAAAAAATAAAAAAATAACATCCTCATTTAGTATACAAAGATATAAGTAAATATAAAAATTTGATAAATTTCTTAAATAATTATTCTACGGAAATTTCGAATGAATAAGATAAACTAATAAATAGTTGTACATTTAAACACAATTGAATCAAGCATGTAAAAAACATGCACATTTATATTAGCGGTTATAATAACATATTGTTTCTATACATGTATTAAGAAACTCAAATAGGTATATTGATGTAGTAACTCAAGCTAACGGTTATATGACCTTTTTGGACAAACTGAAATAAGCGTTATTTGAGACTCGGTTATCACAATTAGGAAGTTGCGACTATTCAAATTGAACTCGTCGAGAGCCCAACAAATTTTGGAATCATCACGGAGTAAACCCAAGTGATGAAGTTCAAGCTAAAAAAATCCAACATTTATGGCTCCCTATATCTATTTTTGTGTTTTTCAGTATTTTTCTATTTTTTTGCTTTATTTATTTAATATACTTAGACAGCTCCAATCGCTTTGAAATTCGGTTGGGCTTTATTTTATTATTCTAAGAACAATTTTTTATTTTTTTTATATGGTTTCGAACACTTCTATAGAAGGACTCTTAAACCATACTTTGGAGTCACACTTTAATTAATTGAATTTTGAGATTATTTCTCCGAGCCTCAAGGCAGACTCAGTCAAAGAAGCGTTTGTAGAGGAAACCGAACTCATGATCTTTAGTCACAAACATTCCTTACTCCACCAACTCGACTACCCCTTTTAAGATTCTAATCATTCGCGAGGCTAGAAAATAATACATCTCAATAAAAAATTATATTATCCACCTTCGTACTAAATCATTTATATTTATTATTCAAGCTCGACGTAACAAAACCATTACTCTAATCTCCTTAAGAACAATATTGACTCTATATAAATAGACAATCTTTTACGCATACTTAATATTTGGAGACATGATAAAGAACTATTATACCTATAATCCAAATTAACATTGTCTATATAATAATATCGCATGCATCTTAATTAATAATCTACTCAAAATTGTACAAATATTAATATTTTATGGATATAAAACTTATATAAATCATATTTGTTAAAATGGAGTAAAAATATCATTCAGATGATAAAAATTATATATTAAATTACTAAAAATAACCATCATAATTTCAGAAAACGTAAACAAAAATCCAAAATCTATTTTTTAAAGAAATATCTAAACTCTGATTTTGCGATTCTCGGAAATGTAAATGATATTGATCTTTAATTGTGAATCTTATTTTAGATCTAAAGATGGAGATCTGGATTTTCTTTTAAATCCAAATTTGATTTAGTTCATGATCTATTAAATTTAATTTGACTCTTGAGAATGGTTTATGAATTGTTTAGGCAAAGTCAGTGTTAGTGTTTTGGTTACTTTGGATTCAGACAAAATAAAACACTATTTGTCAAATCACAGCGAAAAATATTTGGTATTCACCAAAAATACTTCGATCTCCAACACGATTTGGCAGCAACAATTGTTATCTTCACGACTTGACAGAAGTCTATTATTTTTTATAATCTCGCAATGGAAATTAATATTTTTTCAAATAATATCTTGTTTAGTACGCAAAAACTAAATTGGAAAGAAAAATTAAATTTAATATATCGATGTCAATTTGGATAAGGTTCGTTTAGTTTTTTTTTAAAATGTTATAAAAATAATTTTTCAAGTGTTTGGTATTTAAAAAAATACTTTCATACACAACAAACTAATTTCATTTTAATGACCCTTCTTTACAGATCCTAATCTCTCGTTTTTTTTCTTCGCCGCCCTTTTTTTTTGCTTCAGGCTATATCATGTGAGCTCTTCTAATTATTTAGGTTATATACTTTAGTAAATTATTTACAATTTTACAATAAAAAGAAAACTCCGAATTTTAATCGTATAATATATCAATAACTTTCTTTCTCATAAATTTAACCATTTCCTTAATCTATAATAACTACTGGTGCTAACATTTTGATCTCCACCATTTTTCAGATTTAACGAGCTTGATAAATCTGAAATAACTAAACCCTGAAAAACTTAAATCCAAATTTGATACAAGTATCTTAGCTATCTCCTTAATAATCTACTATGATATGCTATAAAAATTGCCCATAAACCACGATTAGATTTATACGGTTATATATATTCAGCATCTTTATTATAGTCATTTCATCCTCCGCTAAATTTCATAGTAAGGGGAAATGATTATCCAATTATATAATCTAATAAATATAGTGGCATTTCTTATTGAAAAGTTATATCATACTTAAATAATCTTATCTAGATTTGAAATTTTGTTTTCTAAAAGGTATATAACTGGAACCTAAGTTTAATGTCAATATATAATGGCATATTACTAAACATATAACAATTAACTTAATTATCATGTTATTAATATAAAATGATGGATGTTTCAAGTTTTAAGTTTGGACACATTTTCATATGAATTGACTCATCGCAATACTTAGCGGAGATATTTTGTTCTCAATGATAATATTTTAAAAACAGTATTGGTTCATGACTACATCAGAAAATAACCAAAGTTTTTTCTGGATGATTTGACAATTTTTTGCATACTTAACTAAAGCCATTCAACAGTAAAGTTCAGTTGTGTATGAGTATTCGGTATGTGAGTGCAACAACGAAATCATGCAGTGGTTTCCCCACATTCTCTCAAATATATGGATAATATTCCTTTGGGCTGATTTATGCACAAAACCAATGGTGTCTAAAGTGAGATTCCAAAAACATTTCCTATATAACTCACCGGTACAGATACTTTAAAGATGTATATGAGCTTTCAATATAGTTCCAGAGAATGGAAATTTGAAGTGTCCATGTGTGACTAATGTCCAAATTGAGTCTCTCATACTTAAAGGAACAATGTGTTGCATTTCACCACACCACTTACATCTAATGCAATTGTTAGGATTTAAAATATCAGTTTGAAGACTCATATATATGGCGGAACATGAATATCATTCAAAATTTAAATCTAAATAATTAATCCTTAGCCATATATGAAATCATTACGTGCATCTTAATTTTGAATGTTCAACAGTTGTCGCTCATTACTCATACATCACAAAGATCATACTTGATAGTACCTCTTTATGAAATCTAGAATATTCTTAGGTTAGTTTAGATACGGAAATGTTCGTATGGGAGCGTCTGTCTAAGAGATGTTCGTATCGGATACTTTTAGTAAGAGAATCAATGTTTTGTAGAGAGAGAAAGAGACAAAAGGAATACATGTAGTAATAATTGACTAATCATTGGCCCTTTTCCGCAAAAGGGAATGTCCTTTATATAGTACATGAGATGGATAGTAAAATTACATAATTATTACTGTTAAAGGGGATTTCTCACCTTACTCTTCTACTATCTACAAACAAGTTCATATGGTATATCACTTAATCTCTCTATCTCTTATGTTTGCTTTACTTTAGTCCTTAATCACTAAATACATAAATTTAGTCTTCATATTTTATATAATAAACCTTGTTATTAGCAATATTTCCTTCCCTTATTAGTAGCCCCTCAGTTCTTGTGAAGATATCTGAATGAAGACTGACTAATGAATGCCATTATTCTTTCCTTTCGAGCTTTCTCAGATTCTATGACACCCAAACGTTTTTGTATGATGGGTCCTCGGATCGGATGATATCGTTGCTTGCGTTTTATAAATATATTGTTTTATTGCTACCCTCAGATTATGATGTGTGAGACTTATTCAAATTTATGACCTCGTCCTTGGTCATGATGACCTCACCTAAACCATCATTTTTTTTAACTTTGCGTGTTTTTGCCTAGCTGTTATAAAGTCAGAAATAATTTAGAGCATGAAGTCACTTCTGACCACGTGTCACATATCTAACCATGCGTGCCAGCGTGCTATTTGAAGCAGTTTGTGAGATAGGTAACGTGTCACAGATTTCTTTGAAGCTAACCTTTCACCTTCTGCCCCTTAATACCCACAACTTTTACTATATATATCCGTTTTCTTTCTCTAGTTTTAAGTTTACAACCTTTTACCTCTGTTCATCCTTGAGTAGAGAACGTTTGTTCTAGAGGGAGAAATGATTATCTTTCAATCTAAATTCTTTATTTCTCTTTCATGCCTGAAGATTTATCACTCTCGAAAAATATAATCTCAAACCAAGCTGCTGCTCGAAGAACTTCTGGTGGTAGAAAGCACCCAACACCTGAAGACAACTTTGAAGTAAACTTTCATGATAACTGGTCCCCTATCCAGGAACACGCTTCCTTTGCTGCTCCGCCACATGGTGAAGCTTGTTCAAGGAATAACAAGGTTGATCTTACGTTGTCTAAATCTACTCACAAAGCTTCCCATTTATTAACGATGGGTGACGAAAAAGAAAATCTTGATGGAGTAAATACAGGAGAGCGTGTTAAGAGGAAAAGGTCCCCTGATCCACCTATAAAGTCTATTAGGGTAAACATTTCATCTTTTGCTGCAACCCTTCGAGTAACTCCTCAAGGGTCCCCTCAAATGACACCCAAGGTTAGCCCCCAGAAATCTACTACGCAGACTGTTCGGTTGGAACATGCTTTGAAATCTATCCATAGAATCCAAGAGATAACTTTGATTGATGAGTCTGATAGTGACCATGAAAAGACTGATGTGATCGTCGTTAAGGCGCAACCCCTACAAGATGTTCCCGTGGTGATTACTCCCCCGGACCATCCATGCCAAGTCAAAGTGTACCTTCTCCTATGGAAATTACAACTGACCCCATTTCTCAACGAGGTGAGACTTCATCGGTAAAAAAGGATAAGAAACAAAAAAAGAAGAAGTGTGACACAAACCTGCCCTCAAGTATAGAATATGTTTTATGGGATAATATTCGCAGAATTGAAACCAAACATCTATTGGCCCTTTACAAAGTTAAGTACAATTATTTTTACCCGACCGAGGAGGTGAAACTTAGAGACCGATGGGGATCCCTGGAAGTATTACCATTCGGTTTCCCACCGTTGGAGAGACTCTAGTGTCCGTTCGCAATTATGAACTCATTCTTTACATCAAACTAATGAATTGGGGCCTTTGTCTGCCTCTTGATCCTGCTCTAGTAAAGTACTTCAATCTTATCGAACTTTTCCCCTCTCAAGCTAGTGCTAACATGTGGTACACACTCATGGCCTGCATAATAGCCTCTAGACTTTCTGAGACAGCCTTCTTAATAAAGCAACTCATCGCTAGATGTAGCTAAGAACTCTCACTACCCATTTTATTCTCTTGGTTTTGCACGGGAATACAAGGTGATCAAAGATTTTCTTAGAGGCCGACAAAAAATGGAAGCAACAATTTATTTTCATCTCTGGGCTATGGGAAACTGGCTTTGAAGATTCCGTCGACCTTCCCCATCGGTTGACTTTAAAGTGGTCTGGGCAAGGTATGTTTCCCCATAAGTTATTCTATTTTTCTTATTAAAATTGGTTGATTTAATGTATTTCTTTTAAACAACTATAAAGGGAATTGCCAAACCCTTTTAGAGTTATGCAAAATCTGCGAAGAAAATCTTCAAGAAGCTAAGCATGGACTGGTGAAAATTGGAACCATAAATTTCATTAGAGTTTCCTGCCAATGAACTTGGTAAAATAAATCTTTGAAGATACGATCCTGATAAAAAAAGTACATGTTCGAACTCATGGTACCCCCCCCCCCCCCCTTCCGAATGATGCTATTCTTAAACGCCTAAAAAGCTTGGACTCTGAGGGAGAATTTTTCCTTCAAAAGAAATAGCCTGGTGGTCAAGAAGAAACTTTTGAAGAAGGTGAATACCTCTCCCTTGCATCAGCTTAATTTAACGTTTAGGAAAACGAATTTGTTGCCAATGAGTTAAAGTTTGGATGCGTATGCAATCGGTATTGTATCTCGCCTTGAAGAAAAAGATGCTAACATGATATCCGCTCTGGTGCTAGAGATGCATGAGAAATTCTCGGAACTGAAGTTAGGTAGCCTTTGGCAACGCGTTATTGAAATACATTTCCTTGTAGGTGTTTCAATGGAAGACTTAGAAACTAGCGATGACTCAGAAAGTTCTTCCTCAGAATCTGACTCTCCAGAAGGTAGTAAGGAAAATTCTGCATCCGAGTAGTGTTTCATCCTTGTTTTGTTGATCATCTATAAACATAAACTCATGAGACTATTTTGTTTTGATGATGTATTTTTGCTTTTCAGATTTATTTTATTTTGCAAAATTTCCAATTTAAAAATGTTTAACTTGAAAATCTTTTACCCATGCTCCCCCCTCCAAATAAATAGTTTCTTATTGTGAATTCTACCGTAGGTAAAAAAAATCACAATAAAAAAGATTTATATCAACCTATTTTCTAGGTAAACGATCCTTTATGTGACTGCGTTTGTCATAGGTTTAAAATGATGAAAACTTTATTAACCAATTTTGGTTCAAAATAATGAACTTTCTCTTCGGATTATACTTTGTGTTAAAAAAGATGAACATTCTAGTCCAAACGTTTTTAGATTATCTTTTCAATTAAAAAATATGAACATTTGAGTCCAAACTTTTTTGGAGTATCTTTTGAGTTCAAAAAGATGAACATTTTAGTCCAAACTTTTTGGAGTATATTTTGAGTTCAAAAAGATGAACATTTTACTAATCATTGGAAGATGGCAACGAAATAATATATATAAGTCGGCTATTAGAGCACCTCATTAAAACCTTCCTACGCCACCAGGATAGGAAAGAGTATGCCACCTAAACTTACATAAGTTGATAAAGAAAATATTTACATAGACACTCGTTCACTCTAAATAAATTTTTAGGTGCTCAATGTTCCACAGATATGGAAGATCTCTTTCTTCTATATCTTTGAGTCTATACGTTTCTTGTTTGATCTTCTTTGTTACTGTGTACGGACCTTTACAAATAGGAGCCAACTTTCCTAGTTTTTTTTGTGTGAAGGAAAACTTTCCTAAAAAATTTGTCTCCGGCTTTGAACTCTCTTCTTCTAACTTTTGACGCATACCAACTTCTCATTAGGGTCTCACAATATAAAGAATTTAACTGCGCCTTTCTCCTCTTTTCCCCTATCAGATCCAACTCTGTGCGCTTTCTCTTATCATTTGTTTCCTCATAGTATTCACTTAACCTGAACGATAGGAAAATTATTTCTGATGGTACTACTGCGTCCATCCCATAAACAAGTGCAAACGACGACTCCTGCGTTGCAGTCCGAAGGGTTTTTCTATAAGCACATAGAACTTCTTCCAGATAATCTGGCCATTTTCTGGCCTTACCCTCAAGATTCTTCTTCATCCCATCTAAGATTGTTCGATTGGTCACCTCGACATGGCCATTCACTTGGGTGTGGAAAGGTACTGAGAAGCATTGTTGTATCCTCTTAGATGCGCAAAAAGCTTTCATCTCACTGTTATCAAACTGTGGTCCATTATCAATTGTAATTTTTCTTGGTACACCAAAGAGGCAAAAAATGTTAGAAACAATAAACCTGATCACATCCTTTGCTCTTGTTCCTGCTAATGGCTCAACTTCCACCCACATGGAAAAGTAATCTACTGCAACGATGATTGTCTGACGACCTTCTGATGCCATCAGATGGGGTCCGACTAGATCGATGCCCCACCGGTCGAATGGTAATGACTCTGATATTGATTCGAGGGGTATGTCCAGTGCGTGAATTTTGTTGGAAAATCTTTGGCATATATCACACTTCTGCATTAATTCCTTTGCATCCGAGGAAAGGGTCGGCCAGTCGTTCCCGACAAGAAAAACTCTTCGTATCAAGGTTTTGTAGCCACAATGTTCTGACCCTTCCCCATTATGCAACTCTGAAAGTATCATTTGCGATTCTGTTCCCTAAGCATCAGAGTAAAGGACGACTAAAAGATTTCTCATATAGTATGTCTTCGAGTACGACATACCCATATTCCTTGAATCGTATTCATTTATCCATCACTTTAGCAACTGGTAATATGTTGTTGACCAAGAACTCTTGTATTTCACTTCTCAAATCCTTCACTATAGCTGTGGAAAGTTGGAAAGCCTCAACACACCCTTCAACTGATTTGGGTCCCTTGACGATCGAATGGTTTTCTTGGATGACTATCCATGGGTATTCCTCTAAGTAAGATGTTTTAGCCAAATAATCAGCTACTGAATTCCCACCCCTATGGATATGTTCGTATCTGACACCCTCGAAACTCAAAGTTAAAGCCTTCAAAACCCCCAGATATTTTACCATGTGATCGTTTCTTGCCTCAGAGGGACCAGAAGCATGGTTTTCCAGAAGTTGTGAGTCACTTATCAGCTTTACTCTTTTAGCTCCACAAAATTTTGCAATTCTTAAGCCTGCTAAATCAGCTTCGTACTCAGCTTCGTTATTTTATGCTTTACACCCGAATCAGATGGCTTGATATATAGCAATTCCCTCTAGAGATACCAACTGAACCCCTGCTCCACAACCAGATGAGCTTGAACCCGTCAGACTATCCATTATGTTCCAAGTTCTTCTTTATCAACTTCCATTTCATTCCGATCGGAGTGAAACTCAACTAATAAATCATCTAATGTTTGTACTTTAATAGTAGTTCTCGGTTCAAATTCAATGTCAAAGTCCCCAAGCTCTACTGACCACTTCGTGATTCTTCTAGATACATCGGGCCTTTGTAGCATGTTTTTCGACTGAAAAGATATTCGTACAACAATTGATTGAGCTTGAAAGTAAGGCCTCATTTCCGCGCAGATGTAACTAGTGCAAGAGCTAAATTTTCGAACTTGAGATATCGCTTCTCAGCATCCAGAAGACTCTTACTTACATAATAAACTGGCTTCAAAACATTCAACTCTTCTCGGATTAAAACCGCACTCACAACAAAATCTGGCACTGGCAAATAGATATATAATATTTCCCCCAGATTTGGCTTTGTCAAGGTTTCCGGAGAAAAAAGGTATTCTTTGATCCGATGAAAGGCATCGAACATTCTTGAGTCCAATCAAAGCAATTTTATTTTCTTAACACCTGGAAGAAAGGGTCGCATTTATTCGAGGACGGCGATATGAACCTATTCAATGTTATCAATCTTCCAGTCAGGAATTATACTTATTTGGTCGTTCTTGGTGGGGCCATTGTACACAGAGTATTTTCGGTTTACCGAATCGGCTTCAATACCCTGTTTACTGACTATGTAGCATAAACAATTTCCAGATCTTACCTCGAACGTGCACTTCTCCGGATTTAATTTCAAATTTATCTTCGTCAAATTGGAAAAAAGATTCTTCTAAGTGAGTTAAATGATTTTAATCTTTTAGGCTCTTGACTAGCATGTCGTCGATGTAGACCTCAACATTTCTTCCAATCTAACACTCAAAAGCTTTATTCACTAACCTTTGGTACGTTGCCCCATCATTTTTTAACCCAAATGATATTACCTTGTAATAGTGTAAACCTTTTCCAGTGATAAATGTTGTACTCTCTAGATCTTTTGGGTCCATTTGGATTTGATTGTACCCAACATAGACATCCATAAAAGACAGCAACCGGTTTCCAGACGTTGAGTCAACCAACTGATATATTCTAAGCACAGGGAAAAGATCTTTGGGGCACGCTCTGTTTAAATTGGTGAAGTCCAAAAACATTCTCCACTTGCCGTTTTTCTTCTTTAATAGGACCGGGTTGGTAGTCCACAAAGGATACTGTGACTCGCGTATGTGACCCACTTTTGTTGTCCACCTCTGAAATTATCACTTCAGTTTTTTCTTGAAATAAAGATCTCCTCTTCTGTATGATTGGATGAAAACTGTTACGTCTTGTAAGCCTATGACAGATGACATTTGCTGGAACCTCTGTGACATCATCTGTACACTATGCAAACAAATGTAGTTTGTTAAAAGAAATTTGATTAAACTTTATTTTACTTGCTAGGACAACCTTGTACCAATCTTAAGGTTTTTACCGAGACAAAATACATGCTCCTCAAAGCCTTCATCGGGGACAATGAACCCCGGGATTCCCTCGGATCATCCACAGGATCAGAGTCCGTTGAGGCCCCCCACTGATTGCTATTCTTTTTTCGATTTAACCCCCTTTAACTACTTGGATGGGCCAACGTTGCTCTATAATATTATCTTGTCATCTTATCGCTACTTCTTACTATTCCCACGTTGCTTCCTACCATGTACTTCAAACAGTGATGGACAGTAGATCGCACAACGTGCATCTTAGACAATCAAGACCTTCCAAAGATAGTGTTGTACGATGTGGGAGCATCCACCACTACGAACAGAACTGTGAATATCTTCTTGAATGGTCCTCGACCTAATTCCTCAATCTCTTCGAACTCGCCGACTACTTCACCAGTAGCTCCAGTGAATCCAACTATCGTTTGGTCTGATCGAAAGATTGTTGATGGATTTTTGATCTGGCTATAAGTAGACATAAACATTATATTAGCTGAACTACAAGTATCAATCAAAAAAATTCTTATCTCATTTCCCACTATCTCTGCTCCGATTACAAGTGCATCCTTATGCGGTCCAGCTACATCTCACATGTCATCATCTTCGAAGAAAAATATTGGGGATGTATTTCACTACAAGTGTGGTTAAACACTTACTTCTTAATGTGTTGCCAGACTAACAATGTATCTCTTCCGATAATAATTTGATATTCCTGCCATTGTATCCCCACCAAAAATGGTTAGTGACTCAAAGAAAGCACATAACTCACTAACATTTACTCTTGGTATCGTCTCTTCTACCATGTTTATACTGTTTCTACCCAGCTTCGGGTCTAAATATTCTAAAGTGATATTAAATGCATCAATGGACTCTTCATCGACTGCTTCTGATATCATCATGGCATCCTCTTGCTTGAGAACAGTTTCTTGCTTATGAGCAACCGTAGAATTCTTCTTCACAAAATTGATTAATTTTCTATTCTCTATCAAATATTGCACTTCTATTTTCAATGTCACACAATCTTTTGTATCATGCTTAATATCCTCATGATACTCACATTATTTATTCTTCATATGTTCTTTTGGGGTCTGCATTGAGAAAGGCTTGTGGAAATGTACATTTGCACGCCCTTTCTCAAAATTAGTTGATACACACTCGTTCAAATCAGCATAATGAGCGGGTCAGACCCACTTATTGGACATGGGTCGAACATACTGTTGAGCGTTGACCGCAGACGTATATTGTTGATTGCTCACTACCCATAGAGGCGCTTGACCTGTAGCTTGAACTGGTGCGCAGGGTTGGACGGTTGTCATTGGTTGCGGCACCTGTGGTCGGATATTTACTGATGGTGCACTAGCCCTTATCAAGGTCAAATTTTGGTTGAATTGAGACATCGACTATATCCTTGAGGCTCTAGTTTCTTCAACTAGAATCCGCTTCTCTATTTGAACTAACAACGTTCCGAATGTCATGGCTTGTGTCTTTATGGCATTGTTTTTTATTATCCCTGGAAGAAAACCCGTTCGGAAAGCAACCGTTACTACTTTGTCTTCACAAATTTCCATATTTGTCTTGACCCAAATAAAACGCTTCGTATACTCTTTTAAACTCTCCCCAGCTTTTTGTCTACAGTAAATGACCGTATCCCCATTCGCTCGGAATTTCTTGCTCCTAACGAGGTGTTGTCGGAACATACTCCAAAAAATGTCAAAATTAATTTATAAACCCTTAAGGAAAAGGGTTGTACCACTTTGGTGCAGAATTCTTGAAAGTTTGAGAGAATGCCCTATACAATAACTTGTCATCATCATCGTAGTTGATCATGAAATTCTTGAACTGCTCAATGTGACTATCTGGATCTTGAGTTCTATTAAACGTTTCCAGCTTAGAAATATCGAACCACTTGGGGAGGTGTCCGGAAAAGATCTTAGGAGAGAGTGGGGATGATCTCTAGTTATGTCTGACCTTGTAAGCAATTCCCCACGGACCTTCATTTGTAGCCATATAGAGCCTTTCCTCTGTTGGAAAAGTAAATTGATTACTGACTCGATAATCTTGATTAAAGTTGTCAGATTGAAGTTGTCTCCGCATGAGTCACATATTCTGGTCGGACTACATTCACCACTTTTTCAGGCTCTTCAGAATATAGTTTTCTCTTCCCTTAATCATGCTTCTTCTTCCTCGAACCTTTCGTTCTCCGACTGGTCCGATGAGAACTTTTATGCACGTTTGAATCTCTTTGTTTTAGATCTGTTTATACCTAAAATCGGTATCCGAGGATGAGAATTCATCTGAGCTAAAAGAAGTATACTCACTAGATTCTGATGGTTCATATCGTTGTTCTGATCTAGCTCGTCTCTTGGAAAATTGGTGACTTTTCCTCCTACGCTTTTCCTCATGATGAATGACATCTTGAGTCTGATCTGCCAAGATACGCTCTCATCAAACTTCTGATTTGACTCTTCTTGAACTTATTATCGCTTCTTTTTCTGCATTGAGCCTTTCAATATCTTTCAACAACTCTTTTCGCATGGCCACCAAGAAAAAATCTTCAAGAACCTCTTCAGCGTAGCGATTATGGTCGTTTCCTTCGTAAGTCACATGCTCTTCCATCATATGGTTTCCATACACAATTCCGATCAAGTTACCTGTCGGATTTACCTCTAACTCACCAAGAGCTTCAGTTTCCATTGTTTTTTTTTTTACTTTAGCTTACTTTTATGGTCTTGGAACGTTAATTCTGGGTACCACTCAGGTTCCCACAGACGGCGCCACTGATGAACTCAAAAAATTCTTAGGTTAGTTCAGATGCGGAAATGTTTGTAGGAGCGCGTCTGTCGAAGAGATGTTCGTATCAGATACTTTTAGTAAGAGAATCAAAGTTTTGTAGAGAGAAAGAGACAAAATGAATAAATATAGTAATAATTGACTAATAATTGCTCCTTTTCCCGAAAAGGGAAACTCCTTTATATAATACGTGAGATTGATAATAAAATTACATAATTACCAACGTTAAAGTGGATTTCTCACCCCACTCTTCTACTATCTACAAACAAGTTCATAGGGTATATCACTTAACCCCTCTATCTCTTCCCTCTATCTCTTATGTTTTCTTTACTTTAGTCCTTAATCACCAAATACATAAATTTAGTCTTTATATTTTATATAATAAACCTTGCTATTATCAATATTTGCATTCCCTTATCACCCCTAACATGCTTCATAGAGCTCATATAATGGGAAAAATATTTTACATCCTTTAAAATACGAAAAATATACATATATACATTATAACCAAATATGAAACTTATACATGCATAAGACAAGTATCGATACAAAATAAAATCTTAATATAAAAAAAAGAAATTATAAATTATAAGAATTTTATTGTAAAATTGAATTCTGTGGCCACAACTCGAATGTGTATTCAAATAACATGCTTTGATCCAGAAGTTGTTGGGAATATTATTTAGAGATTTCCGGATAAACTCTGAAGTCTTGTTTTAACAATTTCAGATTGAAATTATTTTGGTGGTTGTCCAAAAAATTTAACCGGATAAAATCAGGGGGTTTCTTTTGAACAATAGAATGAATATTTTTATTCTTGTTGTGATCGATTTTAACAAAATCCTACTTATTTATTTAACCAAAATACTCAAACGGTAAAACCGTTTTATGTCCAAAAAAACGGTTATAATTTCAAATGATAAAACCTACCAAACAAATTCAAATTCAAATGTTTTTTTTTCAAATTCAAAATTTAAATGAATTTTCAGAATATCCTTATCATTTAAAATAAAATTTAACCTCAGCCAGGCTCCGCTCTTTAGACTCACTAATCATAATATATCCTAACAAGCGTGTTCTTGACACTCTCCGACTTGCTCGATAATATATTATGACTATATTAGTCGACCAATCAATCCAATTACACTAAAATATCTAACAAAAATGATACGATATGTTGCGACTAAATATTGGCATACATCAGTCAATAACTGACAAGTGTTACTAAAATGGTGAATCGCGACATGTCACATGGCATCGCTGCGAACAATAGTGTAATCATAGCACTACCGTAAGCCACAACTACTGCGATAATCCTAACTCTTTGTTGCGGTGATTTGATATTTCTAAATAAAATTTTTTTAAAAAAAATCTCTATTTTTTTTAATATCTCAAATACTCTGACTGAAATTATTATCCAAACATCATTTAATCAACCCAATCAATTAGTTGATTGTTTGAAGAAGTAAATAAAAAAATCTTGAAAAATTAAAATTTTAAAAAAATCCTTACACAATTTTTTTGAAGCAAAAAATATAATTAACAAAACAATAAGGTAACTCATCTGTATATTTTTTAATTACTTTTTATATAATTTGTTTGTTTGAACCTTGTATAACATAATTATCTTAAGTTCGTTGGAGTACACAATTCTTTTTAATCCGTTAAACCCAATACCTAACTTTTTTCTAAATCTATACTGATCCAATTTATATCTAATATTATTGTCCATAATATTTTTATCATTATTTAAGGGTCTAATGTAGACCAATATTAATTATATTTAAATAATAAATTATAGCAATTTCGATATATATAAATTTCAATGTTTTACTGTAATCAACAACTTATAACTTCATATTTTAAGTGGGGATAAGAGAAATGTATTTAGGCTCTGTATTCATTCTCATGATCAATCCTAACATTCGTATCGGGTATATATGGTATGTTGTCAAAATTTTAATATTAATTTTGCTTACTTTCTAGAACAAGATGTTCAATAAAGTTATATGGTATTTTCAATACTTTTATCATATCATGATAAAACATTTTAAATTCCAATCATAAAAGGAGGATAAAAGGTGGGGAAAAAACTCAAAGCTTGCCCATCACTGAATTATTCTAGTCATGAGGTCAGTATAAGCTTTATACCACCCCTTCAAAATTCTTCCCATGGAAAGGTGATAGAAACAAAACGTAAATACTAGAGAACAAGACCTTGAGTTCGACATCTATGGTGTTTACTAATATCAAGTGAGTGTATTATGTCTGATTCGTACAGCAAGACGAATTTTTTATATTTGTTGTTTAATTACTTCAACAATACTAAACTTACCCAATAGATGTTTGTTAGAGAATCAATAAACAACAATAAAAATATTTTTTTTAATGTAATAAAGTATTAAATTAATTGAAATAGGGTTCATACAAGAATAATTAGGGCATATCCCGAGTAAATACAATCACATCAAGTCAGAGGGACGAAATGATATAACAGAAAATCAGATCAAAATAGCAAACATAAGATCCAGTCTAGCAAACTAGAAGTGTATTGGTCCTACAAAATGGTCTTCCGAGACGGCTGTCGAACATCTCTAAAAGAATCTACGTGATGGAGTGGAAAAAACTCGAGCTGCACTCACAGAGATAGGAGCTGCAATAAATAAAAACCATTTAGTAAGATATTATACCGGCCAGCTAGTCTTAGTGCATTGGAATCTATACCGTAAATCTGATAGGATACGGTAAGAAACCATGGAGGCAGTGGCCAGAGGAAAACCAAATACTCGTGAATTCCTCTCCTTCTAGTCATGGTAAATTACCGCGACAAAGCAAGCATGCCAAAATTCTATGGTTACGAGATTGAGACCATGTGGCCGCTTCAGAAATCCAAGACTGTCAGCTAATATTTGAAAATGGAAAACCTAGTTTATTACTAGCGTTAGTCCTCTGGGCGAAACTGCACTCAAAGAGGAGATGAGAGGTAGTTTCAGATTCAGAGTTGCACATGGCACAATCAGTTGGGATATTGTAACCCCAACTGATAAGCTTGTCTTTGGTGGCAAGCTTGCCTAAAATAAGGATCTAAGAAATGAAGGAATGATGAGGAATATTGAATTTATTCCAGACTAACCCGGCCAAACCCACTTTAGGGTTAGGCGAACGAATATCAAGGTACGTGTCTCTGATTGTAAAGGAATTGCATCTAGCCTTCGCATTTCCGAAAGGGATGTCAGAGGATTCGAGGTTGGGAGGTGGGAGAGAGAGGATTAGGTTGTGGATCTCGAACAGATTAGCGCGGCTTTGAGATCTCGCTGATCTAATATTGGAAGGCCAATTCTAGATTCTGTTACGAATGATATCCGATACTTTTAGGTTCTTCCCAAGCCCGTAGTCAATAATTGTGTTGTCGCCATAATGAGATGCAAGTGAAGAGGATAGAAGCCATGGGTCGTACCAGAACGATGTGCTCGAGCCATTTCCGATGGCCACCCTGTACAAATTACTAGGCAAAGGGCGAAGACGAAGGATTTTCCTCTAGATCTAAGAGGAAGATGAGCCGATATGGAGATTCCAAAAATTACCATTTTTTATTTTTTCCATTTTAATCCAATCACTCCAAATGAAGTGATTATTATTACTTATGATATACCAAAGGTGCTTGAGGACAGCCGCCGGATTCCAGATTTTTAGGTCCAGAATCCCAAGGCTGCCCTATACCGTGGGCAAGGGACCGTAGCCCAAACAACTTTGGCACCATAGATTTTCATGGCGGTACCCGACCAAAGAAAACGAAGTAGATTTTGGAACAATTCTTTGAGAATTCTAGAAGGGATAATAAAGATAGAAGACCAATAAACCTGACCAACAAATAAAACATACTTAATTAACTGAAGTCTACCGGCATACGAAAGATGGTTAGAGGTCCAAGAATTAATACGATAGGTAATTTTATGGAGAAGTGGATGATAGTCTGAGTAGGTGAGACGACTAGTGAGAAGGGGGACTTCTAAGTATTTAACGGGCAGCGAGCCTTCCGAGAATCCCAAGATGGATAGAAGATTTACTCGAAGGGATTCATCCATACCCGAAAAGAAGATATTACTTTTGGTTGGGTTGACTTTTAGACCAGAAAGGGAATAGAGCTCGTTAAGGGCCTCTTTAATAAGACTGAGGGACTTAACATCACCATGGAAGAAAATCATGAGATCATCTGCAAAGCAGAGATTAATGATCCTGAAGCTTTTGACATTTCCAATGGAAACAAAACTGCTTATCCTTACTTTTCTCCTTAAGAATGTTGGAGAGAACTTGCATGACAAGAACAAAAAGAGAGAGGAATAGAGGATCTCCTTGTCTCAATATTTTCCTACCTTTGAAGTTGCCATACAAATCTCTATAAATGTTAATAGAATACGACGGAGAGGATATGCATTTGATGATCCACATGATCATCTTCTCGAGGAAATTCATAGCAACAAGGATATCAAGAACGAGGTGCCATCTGACATTATCAAATGCTTTCATTAAGTCGATTTTGAGAGCGATGCTTTTGTTGCTACGATTTGAATGGTACCCACGCAGAAGATCCTGGGATAAAAGAATATTATACGAGATATTCCTTCCTGCCACAAAGGCCGATTGGGAATTATCAATAAGAGATGGGAAAGAATCCTTAATTCTATTGGCTAAGATTTTTGAGATGATATTGTAAAGGACATTGCAAAGGGAAATAGGTCTAAAGTCGGCAGGCCCCGAGGGGGAGTCCTTTTTAGAGATAAGAGAAATGGAGGTGGAACTCCAAGAGGGGTCCAGAGAGGAGGTGCGGAAAAATTCGAGGACACCATTACAGATGTCATGGCCAACAATGCTCCAATTAGATTTTAAAAAGGAGGAGTTGAAACCATCAGGGCCCGATGATTTATTGTTGTCAATACTGAATAGAGTGGATTTGATCTCTTCACAAGAGATCTCTCCAATCATCAATTCCTGATCAGAAAGGGTAACTTTAGAAGAAAGAAGGGAGGAGACAGTTTCCAGACCCGCATAACCATCAGAGAGTCTCGTACCAAGAGAATTTTCAAAGTATCTCACAAAAACATTGACCACACTAGTCGCAGTTGAGACAGTAACTCCAAACTCATTCTTAATAGAGATGATTTTATTTCGGAAAAGACGAGCCTTAATACTATTATGAAAAAATTTAGTATTTTTATCCCCGAGCTTTATCCAGTTTTCTCTTGATTTTTGCTTGAGAAAGGATTCTTCAGCTCGACTGAGAAAGATGAAAGAAGCAGATGCTTCACATTGATTTGAGATAAGAATCGGGTTAAGCGGATCAATAGCCAGATTCGACTGCGCCTGAAATAATTTTTCTTGTGCAATCGAGACTCTGGAGCTAATGTCACTGAACTCTTTACGGTTAAGACCTACAAACTCAGACTCCAATCTTAAAAGTTTTTTAGTAACTAGACTCATCCTAAAAGAAGCAATGGGATTATTCCAATTCAAAGAAACAATATTTTAAAATTGCGGATGAGCTTGCCACATGTTAAAAAATTTGAAAGGCTTATTACGTTTTTGACGAGGCATACCAAGGTTGAGCGCAACCGTGGTATGGTCAGAGGTACGCAGGAATCTAAAATGGGCAAAGGACATAGGGAACAGATCATCCCAAACAGGGTTGACAAGAACTCTGTCAAGTTTGGAAAGAATAGGATGCTATGGCTGCTTGTTAATCAATGTAAAATGGAATCCATAAGATCTAAGGTCGCTTAGTTCACTACGAAAGCAACAATTGTTAAAATTGTCGATGACAGAATGCCAATTTTCAGAGGAACCTAAGCGCTCATCCGGGTGCCGGATGACATTGAAATCCCTGATAGATACCCAAGGAATGTGCTTATCTACCATGGATATTGTAGACAAGTCATTCCAGAGTTGAACTCTCTCCGAAGCTTAATTAAAAGCATAAATAACAGTAAAACAAAAAGAGGCATCGAAATTGTGGGGATTGGGGGACTCTAGAAATAGTTATTACGCTTGGGTTCCAAACAATCCAAATTTTTCCTAGCGGGTGATCATAGTGATTAGTAAGGACATGCCAAAACGGAATCATCTTCCTAGATATAGATTCTACTTTGAACAATTGGACTTTAGTTTCTACCAGGATTAACAATGATATATTATTACTAATAATAAAATCAGTGACATCTTTTTGTCTAACAGGGTCATTTAGGCTCCGAACATTCCAAGATGCTATTTTCATTAAAATAGAAAACTTACAGTGCACTAGTCGATGGTCCTGTCGGAGGACAAAACCAAAATACCCTTGTCCTTAGCAAATGATGGACAATACCTTCTAGGAGGCGGATCAACTTCTTTACCACTATCTACCTCTTTGACTTTTTCAAGAGAAGCAATTCGCTGGCTACTCAAATGCTCCAGTTCTATCTCTTTGTACAAATTAAAGAGGCCTACTAGATTTAATTCCCTCAAACCCACCTAAAAGGTTAAGAAACCCGTGAAGCCAAATAGCCTAAAAAAATGACGATAGAATTAAGAAGAATCCACTTATCCACGTTACATACCGGATTGAACTTTGAATTCAAACAATTTTTTCACGGTAGTAATAAGCCGAAATAAGGTTAAATGAATGTTTGTTATAGTTGGGAAGAAACAAAACCCAAACGGGTCTAATACACTTGAACTCTTATCCTTACCATAAAAGTAATTATATAATGAATTCCATATAAATATTTAGATACTATCTAATGAATACACATATCATTAGATATTTTCTAAAGTAAAAAGTTGATATATATTAAAAAACAAACAGATAGTAATTATCTAAAGAAACAAACAAGTAAGTTGCAAACCTTAATTTAAATTCTGAAGTTTAAATCCTTGAGTTTAAACACTTAAACTGATTTTAGTGTTTAGTTAATCCAAATAAATATTCTGAACCTTAGTCTAAATTGTACGATGGGTAATACATAATAAATTTTACGGACTTAATTATTTTTATTAATAGAATAAATTATTACGATATTAAAAATACTATGAATTCACATTTGTGATATTCTAATTATATTTCGTTTTATAAATGGACTATATTCTAATTATAATTCGTTTATGAATGAATTATACTCTTACGGAAAATGTTCAAATGTTTAATAGAAAAATAGACCTAGTGTTATTATTTTTTTGAAAATCTATTTTTTTTTCAAGCAGATTGATTTATTTGATTCACAAATGTTAGTGATTACAAGGTATTTAGATCTAAAGTCCATCAAATAAGTTTTAGACAGTTACAAAAAGAGAAATATAACCGTTCATTTGAATATCTCCAAACCGAAAACTATTATGAAAAGTCGAGAATAAAATTTTCCATTTTCAACTAGCTTCCCCCAAAACAACCATTGAAGAGAGCCACCAATTTAGAAACCAAAGAAGCCACACTCTGAACCAGGTAATAGAAGCTAAAGTCTGCAATTGAACGAAGAGATTTGGATGCACACATATCTGAGGTATGATAAAGCTTGGAAAAGAATAGTCAAGATCTACAAATTCTTAAGGATTGGGATCTCTTCTCAAGTAGCCTGTTCCCAATCCTTCAAGAAAGTTGATGGCTCTGAGAAAATTGGGAGTCTGATCCTGATTGAAATCCAGATTTTGAGTAGTCTTTAGGGCTTCTTTGGCAATCCAATCAATCACCTCATTTTGTTCACGAACTTTGTGAATCAAAATCATTTTAGATGAAATTAGCTTCCGACAGTAGCATATTATAGGTTTAAGGAACCAGAGAGTTCTCCCATGGAGAATCATATGAGTGAGAATACTTGAATTTGTTTCAATGTCCAGCTGAGTAATCCCTTTGGAGTGACATAGAGCTAAGCCATCGAGAAGAGCTCTACTCTCAGCCACAATCGGTAGATGTTTTCTATAAAGACGATCATAACCTAGAATAATGGTACCATTGCAGTCACGCACTAACCCACCACCACTTGATTCACCAGACTGGTTACAAGCCCCGTCCGAGTTAAGTTTGAACCTGGTAGATTTAGGATTAACCCAAGAAAGAGATAACGCAGTTCTGGGCTTGTTAAGACTTAATACAGCTTAAACAAGATCCAATCTTTCTGTCGGATCCCCATTGTCTTCTCTCGAGAAAGGAAGCCCTATCAAAACTAGATAAAATATGAGTAACATAATCGATCATAGCTTTGATATTGAAGCTCTGGTCATTGTGTTTGTGCTTGTTCCTGGAAAACTAAATTACACAAGCTATGATGGGTAGAAGAATAGCCCTGATTCGGACTGAATTGCTTGTAGACCAATACCAATACCTTATTAAGTGATTAAGGGTCATGATCCTGGTTATCGATATATTGCAGAAAGAATAAAATTAGGACCAGACGCCCCAAGCATTCTGGCAACTTACAAAAATATTACTCGGATTCTCTGTATTGTCACAATGCTGGCATTTTGAAGCTAATTGAATTTTTTTCTTTTGAAGGAAAATATCAATGAGGAGCCAACTATAAAGAACTCTCCAAAGAAGAAATGAGAATTTACAGGGAGTAATGAAGTTCCATGTTTTCTTGAAGAGGTTATAACAATTTCTGTTTTTTCTAATCGAATTCTAGGTAGCTTTAGTGTTGAAGAGACCATCAAGAGAGAGAGCCTACTTGATAGAGTCAATATCCGAGCTTAAGGTAACCTTTTGAATTTTATGAATTTCTGAAGAAGTAGCAACTAACTCCAATTTGTTCATGTTCCATGACCCGTTTTCCCAAAAATCCATGTTACCAGATCCAGACAGCCATATAATATCTCTTAGTACTATCTATGAGATTCCTGAGCCTAATCCAGATTTTAGAGCTCCTACTATGTTGATGGGAAGTAGTAGGATGATGGCTATGTGAATAAATTGAAAATAACATCTTAGCCCAGAGAGAATTCTGAGCTCTAAAAGCCAGCCATAACTGGTGAGAAAATACGACTTAAAGTTCATCTAACTTTCTCACACTTAAATCTCCTTCCTCGAATGGTTTGCATAATTTAGACCATTTTTCCCAGTTGATAGAGATATTAACTTCTTTAGAGCCACACATGAAGTTATTGTAAAGTTTTTCAATCCTTTGAATAACTGATTTAGGAATTAGAGAGTTCTGGATTGTATAAATGTGGAAGGTAAATAAAATAGATTGTATCAATATGATCCTTCCACCAAAAGAGAGCATACTTTTATCTCATTCAGAAATCTTGTCTCTGATTTTGAATGCTATTTCATCATGTTTGCTAACCTTATTGATGTTGTTGACTATGATACCCAGGTACTTGAAAGGAATAAAGTTGTGTTTGCTTCGCAGAATGCTTTTCAGATTGTTGATTCTTTGAGGTAACATATTTTTCACCGCATTTATCTTAGATTTATCTTTATTTATTAGCTTATCTAATTTATCTTCACAGTGAGACAAGAATCTACTGATTTTAGAGATGAATGAGTTGGAGCTATTGCAAAAAATTAAAAGAGCATCAGCATAGGCAAGGTAAGATATATTTATTCTCCCTCTGTTCTTGTAGTTGGTAAGAGGATAATCCGAGGCTAGCTTTTTAAACTCTCTAATAAGGTACACCTCAACCAGAATAAACAGACTATGAGACAAGGGGTCTCCATGTTTTAAGCCCTTATTAGATTTAAAAAACCTTTTCATCTCCCTATTGATGATTATAGAGAAGTGTATGTTATCAATACTCCTTTCAATCAACTTTAGGAAACCAACCCCAAAACCAAAAGCAGCCAAAATACTTAATACGAAAGTATAATCAACCTTGTCAAAGGCTTTCGCCATTTGATTTTCAGAAGTACATTACTGCCTCTACTCTTTAGGTTGAGATCATATGAAAGTTCATGA
This sequence comes from Limnanthes douglasii subsp. nivea, assembly GCA_036936605.1. Lineage (NCBI taxonomy): Eukaryota > Viridiplantae > Streptophyta > Magnoliopsida > Brassicales > Limnanthaceae > Limnanthes > Limnanthes douglasii. Next base: position 155,756,261 of record JAUPFV010000001.1, read on the forward strand.
GCCATCATGATATTCTAATGGATGCTCCTCCCATTCATGAAAGTCCCTTGCTCATCTGAAATAAGATTAGGTAGAATAGAAGAAATTCTATTGTTAATTACCTTGGAAACAATTCTGTTAAACATGGTGGTAAGGCTCATAGGCCTGAAATCCTTCCAAGAGTTTCGAAAATAATTTTTAGAGATAAGGAAAATGAGAGTATCATAAATTCTTTTAGAAATAGGTTTATAACTGAACACTTCACGAATAGCTTCATATAGATTACTTGAGATGATAGAACAGCATACTTGAAAGCTTTTTCCATTGTAGCCATCCGGTCCAGCAACTGAATTAGGATTAAGATCCTTTATGATATCAGAGGGAAAAAACAGAAGCATTTCATTCTCCTTATTAGTAATCTAATTAGGGATATAGTCTTGAAGCACATTAGAATTTCAAGGATTAGGAATATCAGCAAGCAGGTTCTTGAAATAATTCATAACAGATTTACCAATAGGTTTTTGATCTTCTAACCATCTGAACCCAGACCAAATCCTAGAAATTCTATTTCTTTTGTTCCTCTTTTTTAACAAAATTGTGAAAAAGGCGGTATTCCTATCACTATCTTTTAGCCATGTAGTATGAGTTTTCTGCTCCCAGAATACATCCTCCCTTACAAGCAGCAATTGGTGAGTGTCTTTACCAGTGTCCAAGAGGATTTTATCTTGAGATAGAAGATTGATAGTATAATTCATTGCAAGAGATTTATTATTCCATTTGCTTAATATAATCAAATATGTTTCCAAAAACAGTATTGTTCCTAAGCTTGAGATCATTTTAAGCCTCTTGAGTTCAAACCAAAACTTCTAAATAAGAGGACCCATAAGATCAGCTGACAAACTAGTCTCCACCATTATGTAAAAATCCGGATGTAATACCCACATATTCAAGAATTTAAAAGAAGATTTAATTTTCTCTAGGTTATAAGATATTGTAATGCTGATATGGGAGTGATCGGAGCAGGTTTTAGCAAGGTGAACCACATTTGTGCTATCAAAATAGTTGAGCCAATGAGAGTTGTATAAAACATGATCACGCCTTCTTCACTTTCTGCCATTAGTCCATGTGAATTTAAGACTAGAGAACACTGCATATGTTAGATTATAATCAAAGATAAAGTAGTTAAAATCATCGATATTGTTGAGGCAAGTAGAAGTGCAGTGAAGTTGTTCACTAGTGTTATAAATCGTGTTAAAATTTCCCAAAATGATCCATTCTTTGGCCCCTTTATCAATAAACCTGAGATTGTCCCCAAGAGAGTTCCTAAGAATGCTACTAGTAGAAACCACCATAACATAAAACTCTTTATTCATAACATTGTGTCTGACTTTGAGATGAAAACTTGTCTTCATTAGCTAACACATCAACAACGTTGATAAATCCATAGTCATAGTCTCTTTGTTAAATCCAAACTTCTTTGAAACCAAGCTTCATGTTCAAAGAAACTTCTTTGAAACCAAGCTTCTTTGAACATGACCTAAACTTTATTATTAACCTTGCTGATAAATCCATAGAAACCAAGCTTCTTTGAAATAGGTTCTAGATTAGAATGGTTAATCATCAGATCTTCAAGATCCATAAAGTCTGTTTTCAGATCTTTTTAGATATTACAGCCTAGTCATAGTCTCTTTGTTAACCAGACCATGGACATTTCAATTCAAGATTGAAATAGTCATTTGGAAGAGTTAGATGTTTTGGCAGCCCATTTGAACTGCACAGCTTTGGATAAAATTAAACCTTTAGAGTTTAAAACTTTCAGCTTCTTAGGTTTTATGCACTCTGATTTCTTGTGAACTTTAACCTCACCTTTACCATTAACGTTTTTAATGATTCCAGAGAACCCGAGAAGACTGCCAGTAGTTTCTTTAGTTGGTGATAAATATTCTTGTTGGAGTTTATCATCACTTTTATTATGTGAGGAAGAGAACCCAACTCAATAACATGGAGGGCTTCAAAAACTTCAACACCATTCACTCCATGAGTTAATATATGTTGACCGCAGATTATAGAAGTAGTATATTTTGGGTGGCTTCAACAGTATTAGATTCCATGCCATTAGGGTGAGTCCAACCTTGAAGTTTCTTCTTTATTTTTGATAACTATTGATTTGAGTCTCTTCTAGTTTTCTTGGTTGCTCACAAGAAATGATGGTGGCTTAAGAGCATGAGGGATTTGGGTATTAAGAAGAGTGTTAGATTTCTTGCAATCTTTTTCAGCATGGCCAGGGTGAAAGAAATTACAACAATAGCTAGGGTAATTATTGGTGTGGATAAAAGTTGCCTGAGGGTAGGCTGGTAATTTTAAGTGGAGTTTTAAGGTGGCGTGAGGGTGTTCACAGTGTTTAAAGGTGTTTCACGGTGTTTAAGGGTGTTTCACAGTGTTTAAAGGTGTTTCACGGTGTTTAAGGTATTTCACAGTGTTTTAAGGGTGGAGAGAGAATTGTGCAGCTTGGCAGCAGTCAATTTTTCTTACCCATAGTTAATGCTGGTGGTTGGGCATTTATAGTGTGAAATTTGGGCCCTTATGGGCTTTCGGGTCAAGTTTAATGGACCCGGGTCATGTTTAAAGACCCAAAAGTTTTAAGCAGATGTGCAGGTAGCTTAGTCAGATAGTGTTTAGGTTTTTTAGTACTTTAGTCATAGTTCGAACTGCCTTAAGTTTTCAGTGTTCGAAATCATCTGTCCGGTTAAAAAGTCCTGTTCGAATTAAATACTTGGAGCCTGTCCGAATTCACGGGGAGATGTACTTTGGATTGCCCTTCCGTGGAGCACTTCGAATTCGGACTCATCAGGAGCCCCTTTTTTAGGTATTTGAATAAGTGTCCTTGTTAAAGAACTGAAAAACAGTCCGACTTAGGAAGTGATCTTCCAATTCGAAGAGAGTTGAGGACAGGCCCGGACAGCCCAATCGTTACGAATTCCAAACGGTTCTTTGTCAGAGTTAGTGGGACACGTGTCACTCTCTGGTTGGTTACTTTTAGCCGTTTTTTCACCTTGAAAGTTGCACCACTTTCTCGAACAAGTTACCTCTTTAAATGCTATTGATGATGTCAGCGCCGTTTTTTAATCATTGCCCAACTTTTCGGATTCTCCTAGGAATCAAACCCTTTTTTACATTTACTATAAATTTCATTCATCTTTCACAGCCTCACTTATCACTTTTACTCTGCCATTTTACTCAAAGTTTCATCTCTCTAAAACTTCAAGATTTCCTTAGTTGTTTTATGTTCACAGCAAGAACAGCTCTAATCAAGGGTGGCTGGCTTAATCTCTCAGAATTGGAGAAAGCTCAAAGGGTTGAAAAAGAGAAAAGACTTGCAGCAGGGCTTGCAGTGTCGCATGTCAAGAAACCAGCCCCTTCAATCGAAGAATCTGATAGAGGTTCGTCTTCCTCGAAAGGCACGAAACCCAGAAAACTCTTTCAATCAACACTTTCTCCCATAGTATCTGGCTCTTCAGTTCAAGAGTCGATCCCTATCGTTGAACCGGGGGTCACTGTCACAAGTGTCAGGAAGAAATCCACTTTCATTGCTATGGGGTCCGACTCCGATCATTCTCCAGACAAACTAATCATGAAAAGACCAAGCAGATTAGTTAAGGGACTTTCTTCAAAAAATACCAGCGATTCAGGGTCCGGGGCAACTGTTAGGACTCTCCGGGAAAGGCCAGTCGGTCCGGGGGCTAGCAGCCCATTACCTCCCAAGGAAACTTCGACCTCAGAAACTCAAACTGAGGTGAAAACTCAAAAACATACAAAGAGCCAACAGTCCGGAGGATCGGCTGTGCCAAGCTTCATCCCTCCTCGGGCTGTTTCTGCTGAAGCTCCCCCAACAATAATGGAGGAGATGATGGAAGACTCCACTGAGGAGGTTAGGTTTGAGTCCGAGTCTTCCGGACAAGCTGAAACTGCTGTAGTTGTTGCCAAGAAGGGCAAAGAGGACTTGTATCTGAGGCGTCCGGATCTGCCGGAGAGCCTCGAAGGGAGAGTAGGGCCCTGCTTTCATAAGGTAGAGTTCAAGTACCTTTTATCTCTGTTAAAGACCAAGTATGCGTTTATCCATACTAAAGATTCGGGACGGTTTCGCACTAAGTGGGGGATCCCTGAAAATGTAAAAATTCGAATTCCCATCGATCCGGAGACCCCGATGGATTGCAAAAGGAACGAAATAGTCTTCTTTACGGAGCTATTCAACTGGGGACTTAGGTTCCCACTGGATCCAGAGATAGTGCGCTATTTCCACCTAGTCAAGCTATGTCCATCACAGCTAAGCCCTAACGGATGGTACACCTTGATGTCATGCATTATGATATCTAGGTTGTCCGGAATCCCTCTTCCAATGGAAGAGTTCGCTGCTGTAGCTAGTTTGTGCAAACACCATCAGTTCCCTTTCTATCATTTTAACATGGGGAACGATCTTAAAGCTGTGGATGATCTCCTGGAGTCGGAGAGCAAGTGGAGGAGCCAGTTCTTGTTTGTGAGTGGCTCGTGGGAGAATGGCAAGAAAATCAAGGCCGGGGAGAATCCTAGCCTTATTCGAAGTAGATGGAGGAGCGATCGTAAGTTTTACTTTAAGTTTCTATTCGAATTTCTCTTTTCGTTTAGTTTATGCTAATCAGTTACCTTCTTGTTTTATCAGAGCTGCCAAAGGAGTTCGGAGACTACCTAAAAGTCGGACAGGTCACCTGTGGCAAGATAAACGCATGGGCCGCAGAGAACTGGGAGAACCGGTTTCACAAAGCTTTTACCCCTGGGAATTTAGCGAGATCCCATCTGTGGAACACCACAGGTCGAAGGGATCTAACCTGGGAGGAGTTCTCCACCCCACCTGATGAAGATGTAGTGCTGAGAAGGTCTCATGAATTGGATGGGACCCTCTTCCTTCCTGCCCGGGCCAAAGCCCCAAGTAAAATGAAGGGCAAGAAGAAGAAAGGCAGGAAAGCAGTAGAGGATTCAGAGAAAGAGGCTCCCACAGGTTCAGTGGTGCCAGCCCAGGCTCAAGTTGATGCAAACCTTCTACCAGTGGTAGAACTGGAGAGTGAGAAGAAAGGGGTGAACTCCCCAAAACCTACAAGGGCTTCTAAACGGACTCACAAACAAGCGAGTGACAGTGCTGATAGGGAAGTCAAAAAGAAAAAGACTTCTCAAAGTGAAGAGCTCACTCTCCGGGATCCGGAGCCCACCTTCCCAACCGATCCGACATTGGCTGAAGAGATCCCGGGGAATCTTAATGAAGGGATTCCAAGGGAATTCTATACTGATGAGATTGAACGGGGAGAGATTAACATGGATGAAGTGGACGTCACCGGTCTAGGCCCTCTAGGTGATTACTTCCTTGGCCTGTCAAGAGATGAGTTCGCAGGGCCATATGTTCCCCCAAGTAGCTCCAACACAGTAAACTTCAATGGTAAGACTTTCTTGGTTTCCAGTGAGAGGGATGTCATAGCCCATTCCCTCCTTAGCAACGTGCAACCAGTACTCACCCTGGAAAGGCAAGTCCGGAGTCAGGCAGAAACCATCAAAGACCTCAAGTCTGAGAAGGAGAAGCTATCTGATGACCTCAGGACTGCTACTACTAAGGTTGACTTGCTTAAGGAGTCGAACGAACAGTTAAAGAAGAGTCAGAATGAAAGCAACACAAAAGTTGCTTCTTTAGAAGAGACCGTAAAAGACCTCCGGGCTAAACTGTCCGGATTGGAGAAGGACTTGACAGCCTCAAGAGGAGAAACTGTAGCCCAGGAGAAGCTTGTCACCAACCTGACCACTGACAAACTCGCTTTAGAGAATGCAGTGACTCAAGCTATTGAGGAGAAAGCTGCTCTGGTGAAGGATCAAGAGGCCATGATCAAGGCCAAAATTAACGCTTATGCCAGGGAGATGATACGGAGTGAAGAATTATTGATTGAGAAAGTGAAGTCCGATATGGTCCTCCTGTTTCACGAGAAGTTCCCGAAGAGGAGACTAGGGGACTTATGGCGTTATGTGGATGACGATGATCTCCCCTACTAGACCATGGTTGATGAAGGGTACACTGATATATGCTCGTCTGGTGACGAAGAGGAAACCGGAGAGAGTCCGGGTGAGGAAGAGGTTGACCCCAAAGGCAAGAAGGTTATTGAGGAAAAAAGTGATATCAAGAGCAAGAAAACAGATGAGGGTGAGCCATCTTCAAAGGCTCCACCTTAATTTATAATTTGTTTTGTTTATCTTTTACTTGAACCAAAGTCCTTGGAAGGCCAAGGCACCTTTTTTGTGATGTTGTCCGTTCGGACAGATTTTTGTTCTGCACCCAAACTTGTTTAAAAAGTCCTTGGAAGGCCAAGGCAATTTTAAGTTGTTGAATGGATGTTTTGTTTTGCTCAACCATTCTCTTCTTTCATAGTCTGTTTAAATAGTCTTGAGTTATTGTGTTGTGAGAGTGTTTAGTTTCTCTGGCTAGAATTTAAGTAGCCCTCAGTCCGGATAGTATGACAATCAACAGAATTTTGCAAAAACTTAGAAAATTATTTAAGAAGGCTCCAAGTTTTATTTAAAGCTCTCCGTGGCGCCGAAGAGAGGAAGTGGTATGCCCCCAAATATTTACATGGATGTTTAAACAAGTAAATATTTACATAAGTTTTATTCCAAGTACATTCGAAGGTGTTCAATATTCCAAGGGTGAGTTAAAACCCTGCCATCTTTGTCTTCTAACGAGTACGTTCCAGGCTTGATTCTTTCAACCACAGTATAGGGACCCTCCCAAGTTGGGGCCAGCTTTCCGAAGAGCTTTTCTTTAGTATGCAAGAAAACTTTCCTCAATACTTTATCTCCTGGTTGAAAGTCCCTTCTTTTAACTTTAGAAGCAAACCTGCTTCTCATCAAGCCTTGATAGTGTGCCACTCTAAGATGAGCTTTTACTCGCCTTTCTTCAATTAAATCAAGTTGATTTCTAACTGCCATTTCATTAGCCTGTCCGGAGAAGTTGTGGACTCGAAAGGAGGGGAGTGTCTTCTCTATGGGGGCTACTGCATCCATCCCATAGACCAAGGCAAAAGGTGATTCTTGTGTTGCAGCCCCAGGCGTTGTCCGGTAGGCCCACAAAACCTCTTGTAAATAACTAGGCCACTTCCCAGCAGCCCCTTCCAATTTTTTCTTTAAACCAGACAGTATTGTTCTATTAGCCACCTCAACTTGCCCATTGGCCTGTGGGTGGAAAGGTGAAGAAAAGCAATGCTGAATACCCCTTGAGGCACAGAAGCTCTCCATTTCTCTGTTGTCAAACTGTGGCCCATTGTCTGTCGTTATTCTCTGGGGGACACCAAATCTGCAACATATGTTGGATAGAATGAATTTTATAACAGCCTTTGATGTTGTCCCTGCCAAGGGGGCTGCTTCTATCCACTTCGAAAAGTAGTCAATGGCTACAATTATGGTTTTACGCCCTCGGGACGCCACAGGGAGAGGCCCAACTAAGTCCAATCCCCATCGAGCAAAAGGGATGGGCTCAGAAATTGATTCCAAAGGAATGGCTGGTACATGAATTTCATTACTGTACCTCTGGCATGGGTCACATCTTCTTACCAGCTCCTTAGCATCTTTCATTATTGATGGCCAATAATATCCGGAGAGAAGCACTCTTCTTGTTAATGCTCTAAATCCACAATGGGCTGACCCCTCACCATCGTGCAATTCGGAGAGAACCATTTGTGACTCATGATCCCCTAAACAGCGTAGGAGAGGTTTGCTATAGGATTTCTTGTACAAGACCTCTCTAATCATGATAAAACCACGAGCCCTGTGCTTTAATGTTCTGGCTTGTGGTTTATCCAAAGGCACGATGCCATCAGATAGATATTGCATAAGAGGAGACCTCCAGTCTTGAGGCCGGTTTACTTGTATTTCAAAGACTTCCTCTTTTTCACCTTCATCAAGTTGAATAGAAGGGCTTTCAAGCACATGGATCCATGGATAGGACTCCGTATATGCTATTGTTGCTAATGAGTCTGCTAGCTCATTCTCTGCCCGGGGAATATGCTCATAGACAACGGCTTTAAACTTCATGGCCTCATTTTTCAAGAGTAGTAAATACTTGATCAATTGTTCTTTTCTAGCTTCTGATAGGCCCAAGGCATGGTGGACAAGCAATTGGGAGTCGCTTAGCAGCTTGACCCTTTTTGCTCCACAGATGTAAGCCAATTTCAACCCAGCTATAGCTGCTTCATATTCGGACTCATTATTGGATGCCCTGAAAGCAAAACAAATAGCTTGGAACATGTTGTCCCCATAGGGGGAAGTGAGACATATTCCTGCCCCAGACCATATGGCACTGGATCCCCCGTCTGTTCGGACAATCCACACTTTTTTGTCTTTTGAATCAGCAGGTTGTTCTGAGTCCCTATCAGAATGGAACTCGACCAGAAAGTCAGCCACAGCCTGAGCTTTTACTGCTGTTCGAGGAGCGAAGTCTATGTCGAAGTCCCCCAACTCTACTGACCACTTTGTCATTCTGCTTGAAATGTCTGCTTTTTGAAGGACATTCTTTAAAGGGAAAGACGTCCGGACAATAATAGGATGAGCCTGAAAATAAGGCCTCATCTTTCTTGCAGCTATCACCAGAGCCAATGCTAGTTTCTCAAGTTTCAAGTAACGTCGTTCAGCATCAATCAAGCTTTTGCTGATGTAGTACACTGGGTGAGGATACCCATCAACCTCCCTTACTAACACAGCACTGATGGCACAACTTGAAACAGCCAGATATACGAAGAGAGTCTCCCCATCAATTGGTTTGAACAAAGTCTTGGGAGAGGACATATGCTTCTTAATCTCATTGAATGCCTCATCACACTGTGGTGTCCATTCAAACCCCTTTGCACCCTTCAAGGTTTGAAAAAATGGAGCACATCTGTCCGAAGACCTGGAGATGAATCTGTTCAAGGCTGCTAACCTCCCCGTTAATCGCTGTACTTCTTTAATGTTTCGTGGAGGCTCCATTTGGAACAAAGCATTGAGTTGGTCCGGGTCGGGCTGTATTCCATGCTCACTTATAATATACCCTAAGAACTTCCCGGACTGCACTCCGAACACACATTTTTCAGGATTTAACTTTAAATTCACCTTGGCCAGATTGGCAAAAGTCTCTTGGAGGTCGGACATGTGCAGCTGCTCATCCACACTTTTCACCATCATATCGTCAATGTAAACCTCCATATTTCTTCCAATTTGATCAGCAAATGCCTTATTGACTAACCTTTGATAAGTAGCCCCAGCATTTTTCAAGCCAAAGGGCATCACCTTATAGCAGTGCAGACCTCTATCAGTAACAAAAGTGGTATGCTCTTGATCTTTTGGATCCACCTGGATCTGATTGTACCCGGAGAAAGCATCCATGAAGGAGAGTAGCTTGTTCCTAGAAGTAGAGTCTACTAACTGATCTATCCGGGGAACCGGATACAAGTCTTTTGGGCAAGCTCGATTGAGATCTGTGAAGTCAATGCACATTCGTCATTTACCGTTTTTCTTTTTTACCAAGACTGGATTGGCAGTCCACAAAGGGTACTGAGATTCTTTAATGTGCCCCATCTTTGTGAGTCTGTCAACCTCTTGTACAATGACATCAGCCTTTTCTTTTGAGAAAGCTCTCCTCTTTTGCACCACTGGTACCACGTCTCTCCGGACAGATAGGTGATGGGAAATCACCTCTGATGGAACTCCAGTAACATCAGCGTTGCACCAAGCAAAAACATGCTGATGGTCTTTTAAGAATTTCAACATACCTTCTTTCAACATTGGTGGCATTTTGGATCCTATCTTGACGATTTTTCCTTCTTCCAAGCAGTGTGTTTCAACCTCCTCAACTGGGATTAACACTCCGGGGGTCTCTCTGGGGTCATCAATTTCACCCTCACCCCCAGAAAGGCCCTCAAACTGCTATTGGTCATTTATACGGACTGCCCCCAGAGTTCGTGGAGCCAAGGCAGTGGCATAGCATTCCCTTGCAACTTTTTGACTGCTCCGGACAACCCCAACCTGCCCCTGAACAGCATATTTTAGACACTGATGGACTGTCGAAGCCACTGCATGCATCCTAGAGAGCCAAGATCTCCCTAGAATAGCATTTTAGCAAGTGGGACAATCCACCACAATGAAAAGTATTCTGACTGTTTTCTTGAAAGGGCCTCTGCCCAACAATACTTCTTCTTCGAACTCACCGATTACATCGGCTGAGCTGCCCGTGAAGCCTACGATCGATCTGTCTGACTTTTGAATCACAGCTGGATTTTTCATTTTCTTGTAAGTATCTAGGAAGAGGATATTGGCAGAGCTCCCAGTATCTACCAGGATTCGCCTTATCTCATTGCCCCCTATCGATGCTCCTATAACAACAGCATCTTCATGAGGGCCAGCAATGTCTCTCAAATCATCCCCATCAAAGACAATAAATGGGAATAAACTTGACGATTGATAAGAGGTCATGCCCCCTTCATGAGGGCCAGCAATGTCCCTCGATTGATAAGTATCTAGAAGGGGGCATGACCTCTTATCAATCGTCAAGTTTATTCCTATTTATTGTCTTTGATGGGGATGATTTGAGAGACATTGCTGGCCCTCATGAAGATGCTGTTGTTATAGGAGCATCGATAGGAGGCAATGAGATAAGGCGAATCCTGGTAGATACTGGGAGCTCTGCCAATATCCTCTTCCTAGATACTTACAAGAAAATGAAAAATCCAGCTGTGATTCAAAAGTCAGACAGATCGATCGTAGGCTTCACGGGCAGCTCAGCCGATGTAATCGGTGAGTTCGAAGAAGAAGTATTGTTGGGCAGAGGCCCTTTCAAGAAAACAGTCAGAATACTTTTCATTGTGGTGGATTGTCCCACTTGCTACAATGCTATTCTAGGGAGATCTTGGCTCTCTAGGATGCATGCAGTGGCTTCGACAGTCCATCAGTGTCTAAAATATGCTGTTCAGGGGCAGGTTGGGGTTGTCCGGAGCAGTCAAAAAGTTGCAAGGGAATGCTATGCCACTGCCTTGGCTCCACGAACTCTGGGGGCAGTCCGTATAAATGACCAATAGCAGTTTGAGGGCCTTTCTAGGGGTGGGGGTGAAATTGATGACCCCAGAGAGACCCCCGGAGTGTTAATCCCAGTTGAGGAGGTTGAAACACACTGCTTGGAAGAAGGAAAAATCGTCAAGATAGGATCCAAAATGCCACCAATGTTAAAAGAAGGTATGTTGAAATTCTTAAAAGACCATCAGCATGTTTTTGCTTGGTGCAACGCTGATGTTACTGGAGTTCCATCAGAGGTGATTTCCCATCACCTATCTGTCCGGAGAGACGTGGTACCAGTGGTGCAAAAGAGGAGAGCTTTCTCAAAAGAAAAGGCTGATGTCATTGTACAAGAGGTTGACAGACTCACAAAGATGGGGCACATTAAAGAATCTCAGTACCCTTTCTGGACTGCCAATCCAGTCTTGGTAAAAAAGAAAAACGGTAAATGACGAATGTGCATTGACTTCACAGATCTCAATCGAGCTTGCCCAAAAGACTTGTATCCGGTTCCCCGGATAGATCAGTTAGTAGACTCTACTTCTAGGAACAAGCTACTCTCCTTCATGGATGCTTTCTCCGGGTACAATCAGATCCAGGTGGATCCAAAAGATCAAGAGCATACCACTTTTGTTACTGATAGAGGTCTGCACTGCTATAAGGTGATGCCCTTTGGCTTGAAAAATGCTGGGGCTACTTATCAAAGGTTAGTCAATAAGGCATTTGCTGATCAAATTGGAAGAAATATGGAGGTTTACATTGACGATATGATGGTGAAAAGTGTGGATGAGCAGCTGCACATGTCCGACCTCCAAGAGACTTTTGCCAATCTGGCCAAGGTGAATTTAAAGTTAAATCCTGAAAAATGTGTGTTCGGAGTGCAGTCCGGGAAGTTCTTAGGGTATATTATAAGTGAGCATGGAATACAGCCCGACCCGGACCAACTCAATGCTTTGTTCCAAATGGAGCCTCCACGAAACATTAAAGAAGTACAGCGATTAACGGGGAGGTTAGCAGCCTTGAACAGATTCATCTCCAGGTCTTCGGACAGATGTGCTCCATTTTTTCAAACCTTGAAGGGTGCAAAGGGGTTTGAATGGACACCACAGTGTGATGAGGCATTCAATGAGATTAAGAAGCATATGTCCTCTCCCAAGACTTTGTTCAAACCAATTGATGGGGAGACTCTCTTCGTATATCTGGCTGTTTCAAGTTGTGCCATCAGTGCTGTGTTAGTAAGGGAGGTTGATGGGTATCCTCACCCAGTGTACTACATCAGCAAAAGCTTGATTGATGCTGAACGGCGTTACTTGAAACTTGAGAAACTAGCATTGGCTCTGGTGATAGCTGCAAGAAAGATGAGGCCTTATTTTCAGGCTCATCCTATTATTGTCCGGACGTCTTTCCCTTTAAAGAATGTCCTTCAAAAAGCAGACATTTCAAGCAGAATGACAAAGTGGTCAGTAGAGTTGGGGGACTTCGACATAGACTTCGCTCCTCGAACAGCAGTAAAAGCTCAGGCTGTGGCTGACTTTCTGGTCGAGTTCCATTCTGATAGGGACTCAGAACAACCTGCTGATTCAAAAGACAAAAAAGTGTGGATTGTCCGAACAGACGGGGGATCCAGTGCCATAGGGTCTGGGGCAGGAATATGTCTCACTTCCCCCTATGGGGACAACATGTTCCAAGCTATTTGTTTTGCTTTCAGGGCATCCAATAATGAGTCCGAATATGAAGCAGCTATAGCTGGGTTGAAATTGGCTTACATCTGTGGAGCAAAAAGGGTCAAGCTGCTAAGCGACTCCCAATTGCTTGTCCACCATGCCTTGGGCCTATGAGAAGCTAGAAAAGAACAATTGATCAAGTATTTACTACTCTTGAAAAATGAGGCCATGAAGTTTAAAGCCGTTGTCTATGAGCATATTCCCCGGGCAGAGAATGAGCTAGCAGACTCATTAGCAACAATAGCATATACGGAGTCCTATCCATGGATCCATGTGCTTGAAAGCCCTTCTATTCAACTTGATGAAGGTGAAAAAGAGGAAGTCTTTGAAATACAAGTAAACCGGCCTCAAGACTGGAGGTCTCCTCTTATGCAATATCTATCTGATGGCATCGTGCCTTTGGATAAACCACAAGTCAGAACGTTAAAGCACAGGGCTCGTGGTTTTATCATGATTAGAGAGGTCTTGTACAAGAAATCCTATAGCAAACCTCTCCTACGCTGTTTAGGGGATCATGAGTCACAAATGGTTCTCTCCGAATTGCACGATGGTGAGGGGTCAGCCCATTGTGGATTTAGAGCATTAACAAGAAGAGTGCTTCTCTCCGGATATTATTGGCCATCAATAATGAAAGATGCTAAGGAGCTGGTAAGAAGATGTGACCCATGCCAGAGGTACAGTAATGAAATTCATGTACCAGCCATTCCTTTGGAATCAATTTCTGAGCCCATCCCTTTTGCTCGATGAGGATTGGACTTAGTTGGGCCTCTCCCTGTGGCGTCCGGAGGGCGTAAAACCATAATTGTAGCCATTGACTACTTTTCGAAGTGGATAGAAGCAGCCCCCTTGGCAGGGACAACATCAAAGGCTGTTATAAAATTCATTCTATCCAACATATGTTGCAGATTTGGTGTCCCCCAGAGAATAACGACAGACAATGGGCCACAGTTTGACAACAGAGAAATGGAGAGCTTCTGTGCCTCAAGGGGTATTCAGCATTGCTTTTCTTCACCTTTCCACCCACAGGCCAATGGGCAAGTTGAGGTGGCTAATAGAACAATACTGTCTGGTTTAAAGAAAAAATTGGAAGGGGCTGCTGGGAAGTGGCCTAGTTATTTACAAGAAGTTTTGTGGGCCTACCGGACAACGCCTGGGGCTGCAACACAAGAATCACCTTTTGCCTTGGTCTATGGGATGGATGCAGTAGCCCCCATAGAGAAGACACTCCCCTCCTTTCGAGTCCACAACTTCTCCGGACAGGCTAATGAAATGGCAGTTAGAAATCAACTTGATTTAATTGAAGAAAGGCGAGTAAAAGCTCATCTTAGAGTGGCACACTATCAAGGCTTGATGAGAAGCAGGTTTGCTTCTAAAGTTAAAAGAAAAGACTTTCAACCAGGAGATAAAGTATTGAGGAAAGTTTTCTTGCATACTAAAGAAAAGCTCTTCGGAAAGCTGGCCCCAACTTGGGAGGGTCCCTATACTGTGGTTGAAAGAATCAAGCCTGGAACGTACTGGTTAGAAGACAAAGATGGCAGGGTTTTAACTCACCCTTGGAATATTGAACACCTTCGAATGTACTTGGAATAAAACTTATGTAAATATTTACTTGTTTAAACATCCATGTAAATATTTGGGGGCATACCACTTCCTCTCTTCGGCACCACGGAGAGCTTTAAATAAAACTTGGAGCCTTCTTAAATAATTTTCTAAGTTTTTGCAAAATTCTGTTGATTGTCATACTATCCGGACTGAGGGATACTTAAATTCTAGCCAGAGAAACTAAACACTCTCACAACACAATAACTCAAGACTATTTAAACAGACTATGAAAGAAGAGAATGGTTGAGCAAAACAAAACATCCATTCAACAACTTAAAATTGCCTTGGCCTTCCAAGGACTTTTTAAACAAGTTTGGGTGCAGAACAAAAATCTGTCCGAACGGACAACATCACAAAAAAGGTGCCTTGGCCTTCCAAGGACTTTGGTTCAAGTAAAAGATAAACAAAACAAATTATAAATTAAGGTGGAGCCTTTGAAGATGGCTCACCCTCATCTGTTTTCTTGCTCTTGATATCACTTTTTTCCTCAATGACCTTCTTGCCTTTGGGGTCAACCTCTTCCTCACCCGGACTCTCTCCGGTTTCCTCTTCGTCACCAGACGAGGATATATCAGTGTACCCTTCATCAACCATGGTCCAGTAGGGGAGATCATCGTCATCCACATAACGCCATAAGTCCCCTAGTCTCCTCTTCGGGAACTTCTCGTGAAACAGGAGGACCATATCGGACTTCACTTTCTCAATCAATAATTCTTCACTCCGTATCATCTCCCTGGCATAAGCGTTAATTTTGGCCTTGATCATGGCCTCTTGATCCTTCACCAGAGCAGCTTTCTCCTCAATAGCTTGAGTCACTGCATTCTCTAAAGCGAGTTTGTCAGTGGTCAGGTTGGTGACAAGCTTCTCCTGGGCTACAGTTTCTCCTCTTGAGGCTGTCAAGTCCTTCTCCAATCCGGACAGTTTAGCCCGGAGGTCTTATACGGTCTCTTCTAAAGAAGCAACTTTTGTGTTGCTTTCATTCTGACTCTTCTTTAACTGTTCGTTCGACTCCTTAAGCAAGTCAACCTTAGTAGTAGCAGTCCTGAGGTCATCAGACAGCTTCTCCTTCTCAGACTTGAGGTCTTTGATGGTTTCTGCCTGACTCCGGACTTGCCTTTCCAGGGTGAGTACTGGTTGCACGTTGCTAAGGAGGGAATGGGCTATGACATCCCTCTCACTGGAAACCAAGAAAGTCTTACCATTGAAGTTTACTGTGTTGGAGCTACTTGGGGGAACATATGGCCCTGCGAACTCATCTCTTGACAGGCGAAGGAAGTAATCACCTAGAGGGCCTAGACCGGTGACGTCCACTTCATCCATGTTAATCTCTCCCCGTTCAATCTCATCAGTATAGAATTCCCTTGGAATCCCTTCATTAAGATTCCCGGGGATCTCTTCAGCCAATGTCGGATCGGTTGGGAAGGTGGGCTCCGGATCCCGGAGAGTGAGCTCTTCACTTTGAGAAGTCTTTTTCTTTTTGACTTCCCTATCAGCACTGTCACTCGCTTGTTTGCGAGTCCGTTTAGAAGCCCTTGTAGGTTTTGGGGAGTTCACCCCTTGCTTCTCACTCTCCAGTTCTACCACTGGTAGAAGGTTTGCATCAACTTGAGCCTGGGCTGGCACCACTGAACCTGTGGGAGCCTCTTTCTCTGAATCCTCTACTGCTTTCCCGCCTTTCTTCTTCTTGCCCTTCATTTTACTTGGGGCTTTGGCCCGGGCAGGAAGGAAGAGGGTCCCATCCAATTCATGAGACCTTCTCAGCACTACATCTTCATCAGGTGGGGTGGAGAACTCCTCCCAGGTTAGATCCCTTCGACCTGTGGTGTTCCACAGATGGGATCTCGCTAAATTCCCAGGGGTAAAAGCTTTGTGAAACCGGTTCTCCCAGTTCTCTGCGGCCCATACGTTTATCTTGCCACAGGTGACCTGTCCGACTTTTAGGTAGTCTCCGAACTCCTTTGGCAGCTCTGATAAAACAAGAAGGTAACTGATTAGCATAAACTAAACGAAAAGAGAAATTCGAATAGAAACTTAAAGTAAAACTTACGATCGCTCCTCCATCTACTTCGAATAAGGCTAGGATTCTCCCCGGCCTTGATTTTCTTGCCATTCTCCCACGAGCCACTCACAAATAAGAACTGGCTCCTCCACTTGCTCTCCGACTCCAGGAGATCATCCACAGCTTTAAGATCGTTCCCCATGTTAAAATGATAGAAAGGGAACTGATGGTGTTTGCACAAACTAGCTACAGCAGCGAACTCTTCCATTGGAAGAGGGATTCCGGACAACCTATATGCCATAATGCATGACATCAAGGTGTACCATCTGTTAGGGCTTAGCTGTGATGGACATAGCTTGACTAGGTGGAAATAGCGCACTATCTCTGGATCCAGTGGGAACCTAAGTCCCCAGTTGAATAGCTCCGTAAAGAAGACTATTTCGTTCCTTTTGCAATCCATCGGGGTCTCCGGATCGATGGGAATTCGAATTTTTACATTTTCAGGGATCCCCCACTTAGTGCGAAACCATCCCAAATCTTTAGTATGGATAAACGCATACTTGGTATTTAACAGAGATAAAAGGTACTTGAACTCTACCTTATGAAAGCAGGGCCCTACTCTCCCTTCGAGGCTCTCCGGCAGATCCGGACGCCTCAGATACAAGTCCTCTTTGCCCTTCTTGGCAACAACTACAGCAGTTTCAGCTTGTCCGGAAGACTCGGACTCAAACCTAACCTCCTCAGTGGAGTCTTCCATCCTCTCCTCCATTATTGTTGGGGGAGCTTCAGCAGAAACAGCCCGAGGAGGGATGAAGCTTGGCACAGCCGATCCTCCAGACTGTTGGCTCTTTGTATGTTTTTGAGTTTTCACCTCAGTTTGAGTTTCTGAGGTCGAAGTTTCCTTGGGAGGTAATGGGCTGCTAGCCCCCGGACCGACTGGCCTTTCCCGGAGAGTCCTAACAGTTGCCCCGGACCCTGAATCGCTGGTATTTTTTGAAGAAAGTCCCTTAACTAATCTGCTTGGTCTTTTCATGATTAGTTTGTCTGGAGAATGATCGGAGTCGGACCCCATAGCAATGAAAGTGGATTTCTTCCTGACACTTGTGACAGTGACCCCCGGTTCAACGATAGGGATCGACTCTTGAACTGAAGAGCCAGATACTATGGGAGAAAGTGTTGATTGAAAGAGTTTTCTGGGTTTCGTGCCTTTCGAGGAAGACGAACCTCTATCAGATTCTTCGATTGAAGGGGCTGGTTTCTCGACAGGCGACGCTGGAAGCCCTGCTGCAAGTCTTTTCTCTTTTTCAACCCTTTGAGCTTTCTCCAATTCTGAGAGATTAAGCCAGCCACCCTTGATTAGAGCTGTTCTTGCTGTGAACATAAAACAACTAAGGAAATCTTGAAGTTTTAGAGAGATGAAACTTTGAGTAAAATGGCAGAGTAAAAGTGATAAGTGAGGCTGTGAAAGATGAATGAAATTTATAGTAAATGTAAAAAAGGGTTTGATTCCTAGGAGAATCCGAAAAGTTGGGCAATGATTAAAAAACGGCGCTGACATCATCAATAGCATTTAAAGAGGTAACTTGTTCGAGAAAGTGGTGCAACTTTCAAGGTGAAAAAACGGCTAAAAGTAACCAACCAGAGAGTAACACGTGTCCCACTAACTCTGACAAAGAACCGTTTGGAATTCGTAACGATTGGGCTGTCCGGGCCTGTCCTCAACTCTCTTCGAATTGGAAGATCACTTCCTAAGTCGGACTGTTTTTCAGTTCTTTAACAAGGACACTTGTTCAAATACCTAAAAAAGGGGCTCCTGATGAGTCCGAATTCGAAGTGCTCCCCGGAAGGGCAATCCAAAGTACATCTCCCCGTGAATTCGGACAGGCTCCAAGTATTTAATTCGAACAGGACTTTTTAACCGGACAGATGATTTCGAACACTGAAAACTTAAGGCAGTTCGAACTATGACTAAAGTACTAAAAAACCTAAACACTATCTGACTAAGCTACCTGCACATCTGCTTAAAACTTTTGGGTCTTTAAACATGACCCGGGTCCATTAAACTTGACCCGAAAGCCCATAAGGGCCCAAATTTCACACTATAAATGCCCAACCACCAGCATTAACTATGGGTAAGAAAAATTGACTGCTGCCAAGCTGCACAATTCTCTCTCCACCCTTAAAACACTGTGAAACACCTTAAACACCGTGAAACACCTTAAAACACTGTGAAACACCTTAAACACAGTGAAACACCTTTAAACACTGTGAAACACCCTTAAACACCGTGAAACACCTTTAAACACTGTGAAACACCCTCACGCCACCTTAAAACTCCACTTAAAATTACCAGCCTACCCTCAGGCAACTTTTATCCACACCAAGTGATATAAGATTAATTATGTTGGGTTATTTCTGTTAGAAATTATAAACGATAAACATAAAATACGACATAATTTAAATCTGCTTAAAGTATGAATTTAATATTATGTAAAAAACTAAGTTCTAATAGATTTAATGTATTTGTTTTTTAGTTAATAGTTATAAATAAAAATAAAAATTATGAACTTTTTTAATTTAAAGTTTATTTGTTGCTAAAAACATTATTATACCATTTTTGTATCAAATAAAAAAACTCAATTAAAAGGATGAATGACACATGATTGGATATTGATTAATCGACAGAGCAACCACTGATGTTACTGTCATTCGAGGGCCATCCAATGATGTTTACTGTGGTCAGCAACACAGTAAACACCGTCGCCGAATATAACAATTCATTGTTAGGAGCAACCTAGATGTTATCGTGAAGCAATAACTACAGTCGCTGGATGGGTGTTTTCCTAGCAATAACTTTATGGTCGGTCCATTTGATCCAGCGAAAACTACTGTTGGTTGGATCGATTGTGGCAGCGGTCATGTTGCAGCGTGATGCCTTAAATTTGATTCGATTTTTATTTTTATTTTTTTAAAGTATTACTTTAATTTTATGATATGTAACCATATAGTTTGTGTAAGTCAATATCTTAGTAGCATGATAGACATCATATTCATATTAGTTAGAGATATCAATCTATGGAATATTATAAATTTACACTATTCAGATCCTCTCTATGGTAGTGGCATTTTCTGAATAGTTTAACACATTTAACTAGTCACTATGGTTAAAGAATTAAGTCACTATAGAAGGGAAATAAAATACCATAAGACTATGATATGACAATAATTCTACATTTAAATAGTAGGAGCTTATCTAATTTTAAACACATAGATATCAAGTTCATGTCTATTAAAGATAGTTTAGAGAATGAAAATAAATATAAAACATATCGACACAAAATCTATGGTGGCGGTTTCTCTACTAAAATACCTACATTTTTTAGAGAACACATAATTAGGATGGGTGTTGCTTATTTAGTGGTCATTGATTTCAATGATAGTTTTGTAATAAAAACCTATATATCTATATATTTGGAATTTGATTCTATACATTTTGGTTTATTGCAGTATATGGCTCAGTTAAAATATATTATTTTATGTAACTCATTAATTACACCTGCTCTAAAGTAAAAACTAACATGTGCTTATTTTATTTTGCCTCACTCAATATTAAATTACAAGTAGTACATTGGTGAAAATGTTCATTTACCTAAATGTCCCAAAGTTCTACATATATGGAGAATTTTATATTAAATTGATATTAGCTAGTATTTTCTAGTATTTACTTAAAAAGTGAGGTCATAGATTAGAGTTTTGACATTTTTATTAGTAAATAATCTCTTGACTATCCACTTTCTAAATATATAGTCATTCGACTAAAAATTATATGGTGGTCATAGACTATCCATGTTCGATAAAAATAGCCTCTTAACTATATTTTTTTATAAAGTTAGTATTTTGAATATTTATTTTCAATAAAGTTAGTCCATTAATCAACAAGGGCGGGGACTAACTTTATTGAAGACGAATAGTTAAGGGACTAACACCATAAATGTTTTAGTCAATGGACTACATGTCTAGAAAGTAGATTGTCAAGGGCTATTTACTATTCAAAGCTGAACTTTGGTCTTTGGAACTATTAGATGGAACATACTGAATTTCTTGTTACATCCTTTTAAAGAACAAAAAAGAATACAACTGATTCTTATTTACTTCATAAGTAATAAAAACCCCTAAACATAAATGGTTTTGTGACTAATTTGTTTATTGTTCTGAACTGAAACCGATAAGAACCAGACCGTACCGGATCATACTGAATCAATTCTTACTGGTTTTGGTTTACTTCCGTAATCTGGAACCAAAACTCTTATTAGTTTGATTTTCTTCGGGTCACTAATTTTATCGGTTTGGTCTGGTCCTGTCCAAAACCAGATCACTAACAGTCCTAACCATAATAGATTCAAGTAATTAATTTCTGGAGATAATGTGAATACTGTTATATCCAATTGTTTACATTACGAGGAAAAATGTCTTTATTCTTTTATCTTCATATATGTGGTTGTTTAGTTTGCCTATCGACAATGAAATCATGACGTCCATTAAGATAAATATATCATTGAGTAGAATATGACTACTAAGTGGGAGATTGTTGGAAAGTGGATCGATATGCTAGTGATATATTTAGACATTTTCATTAATCAGTCAAATTAACAAGTATTTAGATTAATTATATGAATATATTATTAAATAGAAATTAGACTGATAGGTGAGAACCCATTATGGAGGTACAAGTGTAGAAACCATGTCAAATTTGAGTAATGTGAAGAATTTGGCCCAAATAGGAACACGTAAATATGTTCATGACTAAATTGACGGAAATATATTTAGTGAATTGTGGTCTCTGATCATAAAGTGATATAGAGTGATATAATACAATTAGGTTTGGGCTTTAACCCTTACTGCATTGTCTATATAAGAGAGACGAAGTTTTTGGATTCCTTTACTATTCTTTAAAACATTATGTCGCTTTGTTGGTTAGATTGACTAAAAAATAAAACCCTATATATCCTTATTATTTTTTACTTTCTTGTTCGTCAAAGATTCTTTTTTATGCAAGTACAATGTCCTTTACAGAACAACATACCATGTCTACAAGATTAGAGAAACTTATAAATAAAGAAGATTAATGAAGTGCATTAGGAAATCTGCATGTATGAATCTACTAGAATTAATAATTATTAAGATGAGTAACCTCACAAGTAAGTGATTCCAATTCTATTCTAGTAGAATTGAAACACAAAGGATCGATTAGTGTTTTGTATGTTATAGAACTATTGAGCAATTTAAATAGGTTCTACCAACAAAATATCCTTTAGATTTGAATATATCTAGATGTGAAATATAATACTTGTAGGATGTAGCCTTCTTTTTCATATTTTTTTCTTGAACTTGTCTTTTGTTTACGATTTACTGAATCTCTTAATGAATCAATGTATCGACTAATTTTGTAATCCTTTAGTGAATAACTCTTGTATCTTATGCTCTTGATTGAAGACCTTAAAATAAGATTCAGTTATAGGATTTATAGAACTTGTAACCAGTACATGGAAAAAATACATATGCAAGTGAATCAATAAAGATTACAATTGTATTTCTCTTTATATATGATTTGAATTCAGTTGATGTGATCAAGAACAATAAAATGATTAATTATTTATTCATAAATTAGTCCATGAACTTTATAATTTAGATTAAATGTCAATATTCAAATTCACTCATGCACCAAATATGAATTTGATATAATATCTACAAAATTACCTTCATAAATAGTTTTTATCTATTGGTCTAATTACTATTTATTCTATTACTTATTAATTGGATCGTCTATCAACAATAGCCAAATATATCATTAAGTATGTGACGATCCATTTATTTTTATCTTCAACGTGAATCACTATATGCTAAAAATGAATGTATTTACTTGATATAATTACTATAATTTTATTATCCATATAGGAATTAAATAATCGAGTATATGATAATGAGTAAATAAATGACCACCGACCAAGAAAATGAGTAAATAAATGAGCACCGACTAAGAAAATAAGAAAATTAGTAATCACATTAGCGCCATCAATGAACTCCAGTGACATAAGTGTGCAACATAAGAATAATATGAAAAGTAATCATCCATAACAATTATTAATTGATCCTACTTAATGAGTAAAAGAAGTCAATTAAATGTAGATGTGCATTATATATATATATATTTGCTATCAGTCTTAAATGTATACAAACAAATAACAAATATATCTCGCGACCTAATACAAAATTTTCATTGAGCCTTTCTTAATTCCTCAATCTTATGTTTTGCTATAAGGGTATTTGAAAGACTTGCTAATTTCCATTCCTTACTTTACATATATCCTTTTTTGTGATAGTCTTAGGATTCTTTGAGAGAAATCCGAGTGAATCTGAATTCTTAATAAAAAAATCTACATTACCATTATTTTCATATTAAATTTCTCTGACATAAAAATCTTTTGGTAGTATATCACAATTCTTTATCATTTGTAGACATCAATATTTCTGCAACATATAATAATAAAAATATGCACTTACTCGTAGTGAAATTTTGATATACACAATCTTCAATTAAGTCCATCTCACTTTTGAAAAGCTTATTTAAGCCTAAAAATTGATATTTTAAGTTTGGTTAAAGCTTAACTGATGTAATGCATTGTTTGTATCGTCTTATGCACCATCGATAAATCAACTATAAATCTTGTGTATTCTAATTTTGTTTAATTTGTTACTATCTTTGTTATATTTTTCATTAAAATTCTTGAGTATATAATGATATAGTTCTATGAACAATTGATTTAACACCTGAATTGACCAAATAAAGCTTATTCAAACATCACAATTGGTATCAGAGTCTGGTTACAAAGTGATTCATGAATATTAGATGAGATTGATAAAGTTGAGATGAAAAAGTTTAACGAGAAAATACATTTTGGAATCTGGTGGCAACGAAGACAAATATATTGAGGCATGGTCTGAAAAGAAAATTCAGCAGGTCTGAAAATATATTGAGGCATGGTCTGAAAAGAAAATTCAGCGGGTCTGAAAATATATTGAGGCATGGTTGGAAAAGAAAATTCAGCAGGTGGAGTATGGAATAAACGGGAGAGCTTGTATATGAAAAGTCCCTGAAATATCAAATATATTTGAAAACGTAGTTCTTTGGTTTAAAGATGCATGAATAAAATAATGTTGATGAGAACGTTGATGACTTCTCTAAAATAGTGACCAGTTTTGAAAATATTGCTGAGAAAATTATTGAAAAAGATCATAAAATAATTTTGTTAAACTCATTACCTTTTGCATATGGACAATTGAAGAATATCATCCGATACAGTAAAGAAACATTGTTGTTGGATGATTTGGAATATACAATAAGGTCAAAGAAGTTGGAACTCATGTAGCGCCGAGGGACTGGGAGTTCGAGAAGTAACCATGAAACTTTGAACATTAGAGGGAGGTTAGAGAGAACGAATACCAATTCTTATAGAGAAAAATCTACATCAAATTTATTTGTCCAAATATAGATGTCATTATTGTAAGAACGTGGGCCATTTCGTGAAACAATGCTCAAACAATTGAGGAAGTAATGTGATTTCAAATTATAGCATGAGATATTTTTTGTTTTTTAAAAGATATGACTATGCAGAGTTCTGATACACTCTTCAAATGAAGGCAAAAAGAAAGTGGATTCTTGATTCTGGATGTTCATTCCATATAAGTCCGCATATGGGCTGGTTTCACTCATTTGAAGAGAAAAATGAATAGAGTATACTAATTGGCAATAACAACACTTGCAAGAGAGCAAAAATTAGGTTTGTGAAGATTCAAATATTTTATTATTGTGAACGGATTAGTACGAGTATAAGGTGCATTTTGGATTCGAGAAGATATCTAATTTCGCTTGACATGTTGGAAAACTTAGGTTGTTTAATCAAAGTTGAAAATGATTACATGAAAATTGTTAGAGGTGACATGACTATAGTGAAGTGAAAACTATCAAATGGTCTTTGTTCTTTGATCGAGAACACTATAAGCGTAGCTTATTTGAAGGACCGATAGATGGTACAACCCTATAACATATGAGGTTGGGGAATGCAAGTGAGAAGGGATTGTTGGAGTTGTAAATTCAATGACAGTTTGGAAAAGATGAACTGACTACTTGGAATTTTGTCAATCATGTGTATACAAAAAAAATAGTAAAGTCACGTTTATAAGATCTGAACACAGAATAATAGGAACCCTTGACTACATTCATGCTGATCTTTGGAGGCCTGCAATGGTTCAGTACCATTCAGGTACTAGATATTGTTTGTAGTTATTGATAATTACTTAATGAGGCTGTGGATTTATATGTTGAGTTGACAGAAGAGGCTTTTGATAAATTGAAGCAATTGAGGATCATGGTTGAAATCAGTTTGGCAGCAAAGTAAAGAAATTCAGGACATGTAATGATATTGAATTATGTGTAAATGAATTTACTTATTACTGCAAAGCTGCAAGGATATCTTGTGATAGAATTGTACGAGACACTCCATAATAAAACGGTGTTGCTTAAAGAATAAACAAAACCATTCTCGAAAGGGTGATGTGCATGTTGGTTACTTCTAAGATCCTGAGGCTCTTTTGGGTTAAATTAGTAATGATTTCCTGTTATCTTATAAACATATGTCTATTAGCTTGAAAAAATCCACAAGAGATGTGGTATGAGAAGCCTTCAGATTATTGAAATCTGAGAGTGTTTGGCTGTGTTGCATATGTGTACAACATCCAAGATAATCTGCAATCATGAGCCCTAAAATTCTTATTCATTGGGTATCCACAAGGCTTCAAGGGTTACAAATTATGGTGCCTCGAATTAGGGTATAAGAAGGGCCTAGTCAGCAGGGCTCTAACATTCAACGAAAATGAAATTCCTAAATCCCAACCTGGCGGAAGTGACACACTTGAGATTGAGATGAAATCATTTGGGGTCGAACCTTCTTGTGGCTTAAAGGGATCTGAACTAACAAATACACCTAGAAAATAAGTGTGTATGAATGTGGAAGGTAGTCGAGCTCAATATGGTTACCAGATAGCAAGGGACATGACCAGAAGATTCATATAAGCTCCTCAAAGGTACAAGTATGTTGAAGTAACAACTTTTATATTAAGTGTGAATCTAAAGTTATATACTTTGAACCTGAGAACTTCCGTCAGATAATGAAAAGTGAGGATAAATCCAAGTAGTTTTTTGTTATTAAAAAGGAAATCACTTCGCTCTGTAAGAGCAACACATGGGATATAGTAGACAACCTGAAGGGGAGAGACTGGTTGATTGTAAATGGATTTTAAAAAGAAAATAAGAAACTCTTAGGGTTGAAAATGCCAGGTCAAGACTAGGTTAGTTGTTCGAGGATTCACTCAACAAGAGGTTGTTGATTACAATGAAATTTTCTCTCCTATAGTGAAATATAGTTCCTTCAGGATCCTACTTGCAATAACTCCTAAGTTTGACATGGAGTTGGATTAGATGGACGTCAAGACATATTTCTTACATAGGACTATTGATGAAACTATGTACATCAAACACCCTGAAGGAAATGAGTGACTAGGTATGTCTCTTGAATATATAATCATATTGTCTCAAGTAATCTCTTATGTGTTGGTATAAGTTTTTTGATGATTTTATGGTTAAGATTCGTTATGGAAAAAGTATTTATGACAATATTTTGTATGTGAACAAGTATGGTTCAGTGATATATATATATATATATATATATATATATATATATATATTGTTCTGTGTAGATGATATTTTAATTGTTGGCAAATACAAGGCAAAAATTATGTTTTTGAAAGTAATGTTGAAGAGCACGTTTGAGATGAAAGATCTGGGTTCAATCCAGAAGATTGTTAGAATGAAGATAACTATAGATGGATATATGAGAACCTTGTTTTTATCCGAAGAAGGTTATCTAGGGAATGTTAGAGGAAAACCGACTCACTTGTCTTATTAATCAACATTAAAAACTAACACAATTAAGGGTTAATGTTGAAGGTGTGGAGATGCAGAAATGAAAGACATTCCTCAATATAATAATGTGTGAAATCTAATGTATGTCATGGTATGTAGTAGACTTGATTTGTCTTATACTTTGAGATTGGTGAACAAAATTATGACCAAGCCCTCTTCGAAACATTGACAGGATATTAAGTGGGTTATAAAGTACATTAAAGGATCTACTAGTCTGTGACTTATGTATAAAGAAGTTGATTTGGGACTGGAAGGTACCGAGGGTTTTGTTGATTTTGATTATGTTGGTTTTTTTTACACTAGAAAGTCTTTGACTAGATATGTGCTTATTTTGTTTAGTAGTGCTATAGGTTGGAAATCTAATCCTTAACCCATAATAGCATTGTCCAGAACATTGTATCGTATAGATGGATTGAGTTTTGGACTACATATCACATAGACCATGCGATACAATGTTTCGTTTCTGCTTTAAAAGTATTTTTTTGGGTTGCGCGTTATGTTTAACAAGTTAGCCATATATCACAGATAATGCGTGATTTACAATATCATATAGAATTCTAGACTAAACAATTATAGATTAACCATAAATCGAAGATGAGATTATGATGTATCATTTGGAATTTTAGACATTAATAAACTCTCAATACAAGATGAGACTAACTTACATAAATAAAATTTAACATGAAATTACAATAAACATTTTAACTTATTAGTCAAAGTCATGTCCATGTAAAATTCAAGATGTGTGTAGCTTGCTATTGAATATGCTTGATCAGCAAGGCACTCCTCTAAATAAGTTATCATATCTCATGTAATGAAATTATTAATTTTCAATTGTCACACTTTGAACACCTCTTGCCTTATTTTATATGCCAAGTTGAACACGCAGAGTATTGGTTCAAATTTCAAATGATTTTACCTGGTAGAGACTTTTTTATGATTGTGTGGAGGTAGATATGAAGCTCTTATACAGCCGTACATGTAGTATATTATAACACAATAATTTATTAAAAAGTTGGCGTGGTCTCATATGACCCTGTTCTCTGAATAAACTTAATGGATTGAAGAAAGTTGTTGTCTTCGTCAATGGTTCATTCCATACCTAAGATAGTTCACGTTTTTCAACAGTGTGATATATAGTAAACAAATAAATATGTAATTCTTGAGTAGTTATATATAGAGAAGTATAATATGAGGGAGGCGATAAAACGTACTTATGAGAAATCCTACTAAGCGAGAAGTCGTATTTGATGGGAATTTTGTAATTGACATGTCATTGATAGAAAATTAATACAAACATAAAAAGTGGTTAAGTTCCAATGTAACATACAAAATAAAATATTAAATAATTAAGTTTGAGAATGTACTAACATATATAATGATGCATTAAAAGTTTGAATATAAAAGTAGCATAATTAAGTGTCATTCTTGGTCAAATCGGTGAGTATTTCATCTTCGTTACACTTTGGTTGGCTAGTATTATTTGAATAAATTTGTGGAATCTATCATAGTAGACCAAACACTCAATTTATCGGTAGGGTACTGACTCCATACATAGTATAATATCGGAAACGGTACATCTTGAAGAGTAGTAACAAATACATTAAATTTAAATAAAAAAAATTAAAATAATAATATCATTGAAATACTTAAGTGTAAGAAATGGATGTGTTGTAAAAAGGAATAATAGTCGAACGAGGTGGACAATCACGTAATGTTAGATATGTCAAACAATCACCTAAAGATATATGGCATACAAGAAATTAATATTAAGTGGCGTTATCATTAATCTGATGTCGGGAAATTTCATCCAATAATGTCTTTCCGGATGATTTTTGAGCCAATTTAACCTATATAGTATATCATCTAAAACACTGATTGAACCATAAACATCGAATTGTATACCGTATTTCCAAGATCAAATCATGTATGACTAAATCTATCATTCTTGATCCCGCAGATAATCGCACTGTTTGTCTGGAAAAACATCCACCAAACTACTAATATAAGGATGTAAAAATGCTCGCATGCACCCACGCACATATTTAAACTTCTATTGTTAGTAGTTTTTTTTGCCAAACTAATTTACTTTTGGTGATGAGATATTTTTAATACTAAGAATGTAGGGACTTTTGAAGCAGACATGCTACCTAACGTGTCCATATGCGTGCTACCACTCTCGGTTTTCTCAAATCCATATTCCTAATAATTGGGGTTCCGTTTAGTTGATCAGTTGGAACCGACATTTTTCCTAGATCTAGTTAATAAGGAAATAATTCGCTGGGTCCAATAACAAAAATGTTAATTGTAAAAGAGGCAAATAAAATAAACCCATTAACCTATTTATTATTTCTAAGGGAGCAATATGTAAAGAAAGTAGAATGTTAATGACTAACTATTAAATATTCAAGGACTACCTAGGACATAAATGAGGACCACTTTCCCCACTATATAAGGGAGCCTTTTTATTCTTGGGTAGGTGGACATTCTTTAATACTTTCTCTTTTTACTTTCTCTTTCTACATTCCTAGCACTAGTCACATCAAGCACTAGATCCAAGATTCCTCTTTCTTGTCATTATTTTACTCATCATTGGCGCCGTCTGTGGGAACACATGATACCTGAAAGGCGACCGCTTCTTCGAAATCACGGTTTTATCTCAAAGATGAATGACGAGGCGACTAGGGAAGGGGTCGGGAGAGTGATGCCCCGAGTTATTTCCTTATCCAAAGGCGAAGGAGCCCCCGATCATGATCATTATGCACATGGTCGGAACAAGCGATCGACTCTTATCATGACAAGAAGACAATTGATGGAGGATATCGCGAAGTTGAACGCGGAGAAGGATAGGGCCCTAGATGAGAAAAGAGGTTGTGAAGGAAAAGGGAAAGAGCCGTTGATCGATAACTGCGGTGAAGGCTCACCGGGAGAAGGTTGTCATATCGATTCCCGACATGTTCAAGGTTATCAGGAGTCTCAGCCAGACAGGGAGCGGGAATGGAAGACCAAGCGGTATTCGAAAGATGATCGTGGGAGCTCCACTGATTTCACTTGTGATGATTCCTCGGGAAGAGAATATAGTGGCTGGGTAAGACGAAATACACTCAAACGAAAAAATAAGTCCCGACACAATAGGGCACAACGTTCCAACTCACCTAAGTTCAAGAAAGACAGCACCGAAAAAAGAACACCAAGCTCTCACGAAAAAGAAGAAATGCTGACAGCAAGTACAGAGGAGCGGGTGGTTTTACCCCAGGTTCAGTGGCAACCGTCAGTCATCCAGACCTACGGGTACAGAGTCAGTAGTCAGCTTATCAACCTGGGCAATGAAGGATTATATAGGATTCCTACCAAGGGGCTTGACGGCGACACTTTCAGTTTTGGTTTGAATTGGATAGCATCGCCGCTGTCAGATGAGATACTATCGGGACACCTCCCGAAGAGATTCGATATATCTAAATTAGAGAAATATGATGGCAAAAGAGTCCCTGACAACCATTTGGAAGCTTTTAAAAACTTCATGTTGAGTTTTAATAACGATGCCAAGTTGTTATGCCAACATTTTTCAATGAACTTCAAGGACCGGGCATCTAAGTGGTACAATCGATTACCACAGGGTTGCATAAAGAATTTCGGGATGTTTTGGATGATGTTCCGACAATAATTCGTGGGAAGAAAAATCTTCTGAGCTAATGGGGACACGATCGTCATCTGTAAACAAAGACTGTGTGAGAGCCTCAGGAATTTTACCAAACGCTTTATCGACGCAAAGACCGACCTTGACCACTGTGAGGAGAATGTGGCACTGACAGCATACCGTTTAAGGCTGCTCCCATGACCCATGAAACAAGCGGTCACAAAGAAGCAGGCTTTTACTTTTTCCTCCCTTTTAGATCAGGTGGAAAATCCGATATTGATAGAGGAAACCAAGGCTTCCGAGTTGGCAGAACAAATCCAACAGAGTGCACAGGCATCGGTAGTCATAAAACAGGGCACTCAACCTTGCTACATCCCGCAGGCTCAGCCAATCAGCACGATACCGCCAGCTCAGCCCGCACCAGCCAAACCTCAGACGCCTCAGGTTCAGAGGACCAAACAGACCAATCAGGAGGTTACGCGACCCATTTCCAATAAATGGATCCGACCTGCCTACTTTGTCGACCTAACTGAATGCGTATCTACTATCTATGATAAGACCAAGAAGAGCATGATTTATCAAAGGAATTTTCCCATCCCAACACCTCAGGAAAGCAGAAATAATCGATACTGCAGATACCATGAGGATGTGGGACATGATACCAATGACTGTATTTCTCTCAAAAAGGAAATACATATGCTGATAGAGAACGGAAAATTAATCGAGTATGTAAAGAAGAAAACACAATAGGGTGCAGCTTCGAAAGAAATCGTGACAGAACAAAAATCGGAGACAATAATGGAAATTTCTGAAGTAACAGATCTTTTTGATGTATCCGTTGAATATCGTAACCCTGATGTAAGTGTAACATCATCGGGGTCATAGAAGAAGAAGTTGTGGAGAGCCAAAATAAGGTAAGCAGCCTCTGTCAATATTTTGAATCCTTGACTATCTTTGGTGGAGGCTCGGACGTCTC
Organism: Limnanthes douglasii subsp. nivea; assembly: GCA_036936605.1. Taxonomy (NCBI): domain Eukaryota; kingdom Viridiplantae; phylum Streptophyta; class Magnoliopsida; order Brassicales; family Limnanthaceae; genus Limnanthes; species Limnanthes douglasii. The sequence goes on from JAUPFV010000001.1 coordinate 155,787,302, forward strand.
CCCATGTGAAAGGAAACATTAACCAATTTTGTATTTTGAAGACGATGACATGAGGGACATAGCCAGTCCCCACGAAGACGCCGTCGTTACCGGGGCAGCCATTGCGGGAGAAGAAGTTTGTCGTATCCTTGTTGACACCGAAAGTTTGGCAAACATAATTTTCGCGTCTACGTTTGCCCAGTTTAAGAAACCCCTAGTGATTACGCGGTCTGACTGAACTATTGTGGGATTGACAAGTTCGGCCGCAGTGGTAATAGGAGAATTCGATGGCAATGTTCAACTCAGCCGCGGGCCGTTCAAGAAAGAGGTCACCATTCTATTTATCGTGGTAGATGCGGCAACTTCTCAAAACGCGATTTTTGGCCGGTCGTGACTGTCGCGAATGCATGCGGTGACATCTACTATCCATCAATGTTTAAAGTACGTGGTCGATAACAATGTGGGGGTGGTAAGAAGCAGCCAGAAAGCGGCAAGAGAATGTTACCCGGCAGCTTTAGCACCAAAAGGCGATCAGGAAATGAAGCAAGTTCGGGACTAGCACTTAAGGGGACTTCTATTGGGGTCGTTACCCGTGGATGATCCCAAGGAAGCTCCCAGTTTTTTACTACTGATGAAGATTGCGAGAGATACCAGTTTACCGAAGGGAAAGTCTTGCAAATCGGAACTAATTTGTCACCGGTTTTCAAGGGAAAATTGATTTTGCTACTGCAAGAGAATTTGCATTTGTTCGCTTGGTGTTCGGAGGACGTAACCGGAGTCCCAGAAGACCTGATAATTCACAATTTGGCCGTAAACAGAAATGTCCGACCCATCTCGCAAAAACGTCGGGCTTTCTCAGAATAAAAAATGGAAATTATTCTAGGGGAAGTCGAAAGAATGCTCAGCGTCAGTCATATCAAGGAGTCAAGCTACCCACTGTGGACATCCAATCCCGTTTTGGTAAAAAAGAAAAATGGCAAGTGAAGGATGTGCGTGGATTTCACCTACCTCAATCGAGCATGCCCCAATGACCCCTTCTAGATGCCAAGAATCGACCAATTGGTGGATTCAATGTCGGGTAACAAACTGTTCTCTTTTATGGACGCATATGCAGGATATAACCAAATCAAGCTAAACTCAGCAGACCAAGAAAGCACGACATTCATCACCGGTCGGGGGCTGTATTGTTATAAGGTTATGCCTTTTAAGTTAAAAACCACAGGAGCAACATATCAGAGGCTGGTGAACAAGGCCTTTGAGAGCCAGATCGGGAGGAACATGGTGGTCTATATAGACGACATGCTCGTGAAAAATGAGACCGACGATGACCATCTTGCTATTTTAAAAAAAACGTTTGGCAGTGTAAGGAACATAAAGCTTAAGCTAAACACGGAGAAATGTTCTTTTGGAGTACGGTCGGGAAAGTTCTTAGGATTCCTCATCTGCAAAAGAGGAATCGAAGTGGACTCGATCCAACTGCAAGCTCTAGCGAGCATGACCCTGCCAAGGAATATCAAGGAAGTCCTGAAATTAACTGGGCGCCTAACGGCTCTAAATCGGTTCATATCTCGTTCATCTGACAAATGTGCTCCTTTTTTTCAGGTTCTGAGAAACGCAAAGTGTTTCGATTGGACACCGGCCTGTGATGAGGCTTTTTAAGGAATAAAAAATTATTTATCATCCTCGAATCTCTTAACAAAACCTCTGAAAGGGGAGGTTCTTTTTCTCTATGTGGTGGTTTCTGATTTTGCAGTAAGTGCGGTTTTGGTCAGCGAGTCGGGAGCAGTACCCAAAGCGGTATATTTTGTAAGCGAAAGCTTGCTAGATGCAGACACGAGGTTATTTGAAAATGGAGAAGATGTCGTTGGCTTTGGTGACCGCGGCACGAAAAATGTGGCCATACTTCCAGGCCCATTCAATTATCGTTCGAACATCGTTTCCACTCAAATATGTTCTTCAGCATTCGGACATGTTTGGACGAATGTCCAAATGGTCGGTCGAACTAGGTAATTTTGATATCAATTTTGAACCAAGGATGGCCATTAAGGGCCAGGCCTTGGCTGATTTTTGGTCGAATTTCATTCCAACCGAGGAGAAAAAACAAAATCGCCCGAGGAAGACAAACAAGTTGAATGGATTATCAGAACGGACGGAGGATCGAACGTCAGTGGTTGCGGTACGGGATTACATATAACCAATCCTATGGGCATAAGTATTCACCGGACGATCCGATTTGGTTTTACCACGTCTAACAATGAAGCTGAGTACGAGGCTGTCCTAGCTGGTTTAAGGTTAGCACAAGTGTGAGGGGCAGACATATACGCCTCGTCAGTGATTCTCAGTTGCTGATAAACCAAGCCTCGGGAACGTTAGAAGCTAGGAAAGGGCACCTGGTTCAGTACCTAGCAGCGTTGCGTGTGTTAGCCGCGTTGTTTGCCAAAGTGACGTATAAACACGTCCCCAAGGCTGAAAACGTGATTGCGGATTCCCTTGGGTCGGCATCTTGCTCAAGCAGCTACCCTTGGGTAACAGTGTAAGAAAACCCTTCAATTATCAAAAGGACAGAGCTAAACAATCAACCTAAGATCGCCTGTCAGATATCCTCGCTAACCTAGTTAGACTGGAGAAGTGACATCATAGGTTTCTTGGAAGAAGGATCGTTACCGGATAATAGCTACTCGGCTAGGAAAGTACATTCTTTTGGGAGAAATACTATACAAAAAGTATTTTAGCAGGCCTTTGCTGAGATGTTTGGAGATGAATGAATCACTGATAATCTTGTCCGAGTTGCATGATGGGGAGGGCGCCGCTCATTGCGGCTACAAACCACTAATAAGGAGAATTTTTCTTGCCGGCTTTTATTGGCCAACGATAACTGCCGATGCTAAGGATATAGTACGAACATGCGACATATGTCAAAGATTCGCGAATGCAATCCATATGTCAGCAGCATCATTGGAGACAATATCGAAAGGCCTCCCTTTTGACCGGTGGGGGATCGAATTAGTAGGACCACTATCGATGGCATCCGGCACAAGACAAATGATAGTAGTGGCGGTGGATTACTTTTCAAAGTGGGTAGAAGTCGAGCCACTATCAGGAACAAAGACTAAAGATATCATCAAGTTCATTTGGTCAAACATCTGCTGCAGATTTGGGGTTCCACAGAGACTCACGATGGATAACAGACCACAGTTTGATAGTAGCGAGATGAAATCTTTTTGTTCGACCCACATGATCAGGCAATGTTTTTCGGCTCCTTTCCACACTCAGGCGAACGGGCAAGTCGAGGTCACAAACTGAACTATTATAGATGGCCTCAAAAAGAACCTAAAAGGAAAAGTCGACAAGTGGACGGATTATCTATAGGAAATACTATGGGCCTACCGTACCACTCCCCGAACGGCGACTCAAGAATCACCCTACGCCTTGGTCTATGGGATGGATGTCGTCACCCCCGCGGAATCCATTTTCCCGTCTTTTAGGATCCAAAGCTATGATGAAAATAGAAACGGGGATGACAGACGACTAGCTCTTGATTTAGTGGAAGAAAAATTAAGTCGAGCTCAGCTGAATTCCCTACATTATCAGACCTTAATGAGGAGCCGATATGCGTCGAAAGTACGCCGACGAGAGTTCAAAGTTGGTGACAAATGTTTTAGAAGAGTTTTTCTGCACACCAAGGACAAGAGCCTCGACAAACTCGCCCCAAATTGGGAAGGCCTGTATCAGGTAGTGGAAAGAATCAAAAGCGGGACGTATCGATTACAAGACAAGCACGAACGTCTATTGAGACTCCTCTGGAATATTGAGCATCTGAAGATGTATTTGGATTAATCTTTTTTTATTTCATTGTAATTACTATCGTTTATGTAAAAACTCTTGGTCGGGGATGCACTTTTTCCTACCTCAGTGGCGCGAAGAAGGTTTTAATGAGGCATCCATGGCAACAGATCTTTTTAATATACTCTTGTTGCCTTCAAAAATTCTAAAGAATGTGTCAAAGGGAAATCCATTAGCTGAGGAGCTGATAGACGAATTTTGACGGTCTTGATTAATCTATAGAGCCTTAAAGGGGTTTTCAGTTTTTAACTAATCTGCATTTGTTCCGGACCCTAAGGGAAAATTTTCAATTAAATTTTGATCTACAGAGTCTTAAAAGGTTTTTCAGTTTTCAACTGATCTACATTTGTTCTTGACCCTAAGGAAAAAATTTAAATTAAATATTGATCGACAGAGCCTTAATAGGTTTTTCAGTTTTTAAGTGATCTACATTTGTTCCCGACCCTAAGGTAAAATTTTCAAATGAATATTGATCTACAGAGCCTTAATAGGTTTTTCAGTTTTCAACTAATCTACATTTGTTCCCGACTCTAACGGAAATCTTCAATTAAATATTGATCTATAGAGCCTTAATAGGTTTTTCAGCTTTCAACTGATCTACATTTGTTCCCGACCCTAAGGAAAATTTTTAAATGAAATATTGATCTACAGAATCTTAACTGGTTTTTCAGTTTTCAACTAATCGACATTTGTTCCTGATCCCAAAGTGAAATACTAAATTAGACATCAATCTACAAAAGCGTAAAGACGAATAATTTCGAAGACAACGGGAAAAATTTAAACGAAATTCAAAAGTCATCATATCAATTACAAATTAGAAAGGGTCCATTCACCCCACTGGTTACAACATAGAACCATAAAAAAACGTCGATACTTGGGAAATAAAAGAAATCTTAGACGTTTTCATTTTCAGGGCCAGTCTCTGTGGCATATGATTCTTCATCTTCACAGACTACTCGGGATGGGTGGTCTGCTTCGGGAATATCTAACCATATTGACCCAAGAGCAAGGTTAGGAAAACGGTTATGTAGGCTTAAGACATAAGCAGATTTAGCTTTGGCGGCTTCCTTCTCCACCCACTTCTGACATTTTGCAGCAAAATGGTCATTGGCGGCTCGGAGGTCAGCAATTTCCTTTGTCTTCTTTGCTGCGAAGTGACAGAAAAACGGCTTTGGAATTTCGCTGCTACCAACTACCGAGTTTGATCATCACGATCCTTTTTTACCGGCGCCAGGGCTTTCTCAGCTTTTGACGCCCTCTCCTCAACCTCTTTAACACTTTCTTCGAGGAGTTTCTTTCCCGCGTCTCCACTTTTAAGTTTATTCTCCAACGCGGTTATTTTCTCCTCAATATCCGTCAACTTTTGATTTAGCTCCCCCACGCGTCTCTCCTTCATCGCCAGTGGCGCAATAATTCTATACAAGGATAAGTACAGCACATCATTAGCTCATAAAGCAAAAGTATGAGGACTCCCATGAACTGACAAGACGGGAAGCTTGGTGCCACTCGACGAGGCCCCGTCAGCTTTCGCCACTCCATAAGAACTGACACCTTTAACCACGATCTCGTCATCACCAGGAATCACAACAACCATGGCATTCTCAGCCAACGCAACCGCTGGAACAATAATATCCCCACCCTTAACCCCTTCATAGTGCTCAGAAAGCGTCGAGATAGTCGCATTTTCTGCAAGTGTGGAGACATCGGCAGTTCCGACCTCCGTTTTCTTCTTCACTCGCTTCAGTTTCTTGGTTTTGTCACCATCAGCCACGGGCTTCTTTCTCTTCTTCTTCACCTCCTCGGGCTGGTCGACCTCCTTAGCCTCGACGACAGTTGCTGCCTCTTGTCCAACAGCATTAGCCTCTACCTTTTCTGCCTTCTCCGGCTCCGCATCCTCATCAGATTTTGCGCGTTCGCTAGGCGCTTTGTTGCGTTTAAGAATGAATAGATGCGCGTTTGGCGCATCCGTCTTAGCAACCAAATCCACCAAGCTAGGTGGTTGGCGTAGTTGCTCCAACGTAAGTAGCTCCCTAGATCAGCGCCAGAGGTTGCTCGTTATAAGGTTGGTGTTCTTGAAGCATCGATGGAATGCTGGACCCCAATTCTTCCGGGCAAATTCCTTCACAATTTGGAAGGTTATTTTGGCATCCTTGAAATAATCCCTCTTCAACCCTTGGATGTATTCCTTGGACACTGAACAAAGGATCGGTTATAAAATACTAAAAAAAATACCATCAGGAACCCACGTCCGCAGCAACCGCCTCGGGTTCTCCTTGGTATATGGATGACTCTTCTCCCAGCAGCCACTGATGAAGACAAACCGATACTTCCACAACTTGTCACCCTCGAGAAAGTTGTTCACGATCTTCCAAGTATTTGCTAAGGAAGAATAGAAGAAAGGCGATTTGGGCAATTTTGAGAGCCCAAACATAGCAACGTATTCTTCCATCGGCATGACACGACCCGACTGTTTAGAGGCCATGATACAAGACATCAACGTGTACCACACATTGTGAGTTAGCTATGAGGGGCAGATATCAAGGATTTCGAAGTACCGAGCGATCTCGAGATCCAGAGGAAATCTGAGAGCCCAGTTGAAAAGCTCTGTAAAAACAACGATCTCCCGAGACTGTACATGCAGAGGCGTTTCCCCAGGAACGGGAAACCGTACTTTGACACACTCCAGGATTCCCCATCGGATCAGAAGCTCCGACTGTTCTGCAACAGAGAAGTACATATACTTGCCCTCAAAAGGTAAATGACGTTGTCCCGACACAAAGATCGATGGTAAATGGTGGTTATAACAGCCTCTATCTCCGGAGGAAGAGGCTCTTCAGAAGGAGTAGCAGCACCACCGCTTACGGCAACAACATCTTTCCCAGTTTTGTCCTCTCTTACGGGACTATTCCCCGAGCCGACTAAATTGGTCGCTTCTGGCTCGTTGATGGCGTCAGTTGGAATAACCTTTGTACAATTAGGATCGATTTCTTCTCGAATCTGAGAAACGACCACCTTCAGGCAACGCCCAAAAGAGTAGCAGCGGTATTGACGCCCGTACAAAACCCGATGATAGTAGGAGTCAATTGCACCATTTCAGGTGAGACGCCTCCCATCGGAGAAAAAGATGCACTAGAGTCTCCCATTGTGAAGAATCTAGGCTTATTGTGGTGCTCGAGAAGAAGAGGTGAGGATACGTTTTCAGGGGCGTTTACTGACGAGAGCGTCGGACGATCGGGTGGATTGACAGGGAATTCGGAGAACTACTACTAGAAGGGATGATGATTGCTTCGGGGATTTGGGCAACAGCCGGTTCGGGCACTAAAAACAATTCTGCATGCACAGGTGTGAAGGGTTTTGTATCGGAACCCTAAATCAGTCCAGCGACTCGATATTCGTCAGCTCGGTCACTAATGCTAGCCCAATCAATAAAGACAAACACGGACTTGGGTTTCTTTTTTGGTTTCTGGTTAAGCTTCAGGTTTTTCTTTTTGATAAACACTGCCTTCTCTCTCTAGAATCGTTAAAGGGGACTTTCTCTCTCTAAGATTTCTCTGAGGGAATGATTTGTGAAGAATGAAGTATTAATAGGAAACTATATGCCTTAACCGTCTCACGCATGGGGAAGTCCAAACGACGAAAAGCCGCGGGAAGTCGAAGAGCCTCCTAGAGAAATGTGCAGATGAGCACGCTTCGAATCAAAGAACAACACGTGTAGGCCAAAACCAACTATTCCCGAAGTAGGTCATCCTCAGGCTAGTACCGTAGGCCTGTGCCGGCGCCAAAACTCAAGTGTTTTCTGAACAAGCTCCACGTGTCCACTAATGTGGAAAACTAAAGCAGGTGACTCTCCAAGAAAGCCTAACGACCCGGTTGAGCTCATGGCCAATTTACTGGCTAGATGTTCAATAAGCCCATCACCACAGGTCGGGCATCGAGGGACAATATGAATCACCTCCCGAGGCGTTAAGAGACGTGAGAGGAGTCGGTTTAGGCTGTGACTGGTTGGTCGGCCAATGGCAATGAAACCTTTCCTGAAGCTTTAGGAGACGTGACTCCGAGGCACTTGGCCAAAACACCCACAAAATCCTAAGACCGAGGTGATTTTTGAAAGTGGTCGCATTCTCGATTTACTTATGAGTTTTCATTACCGATGCTCTTGAAGACTTGGGGGCTACTGATAAGGAAAAAATTTGTTGGGTCTAATAGCAAAAGTGTTAATTGTAAAAGGGGAAAATAAAATAAACCGAGTAACGTATTTATTATTTGTAAGGGAGCAATATGTAAAGAAAGTAGAATGTAAAGGACTAACTATTAAATATTCAAGGACTACCTAGGACATAAATGGGGACCACTTTCCCCACTATATAAGGGAGCCCTTTTATTCTTGGGTAGGTAGAAATTCTTTAATACTTTCTCTTTTTACTTTCTCTCTCTACATTCCTAGCACTAGTCACATCAAGCACTAGATCCAAGATTCCCCTTTCTTGTCATTATTTTACTCATCACTAGTAACAAGCGATTCTTTAGGCTCTACAAAATGACTCGTTTCAGTTGTTAGGATCTGTATATCACTATAAATATGATCTTGATGTTCAAGCCTGTAACCATGTATAGAACTATCTATGTTGTGTATTTTTTTTTTATTAGAGCATCTTCATGTGTAGTTGCATCTCTATGAACGATATCTAGTATTCTCAAAATATATCCAAATTTCCCCTATGAATGGATATACCTTCTCTTTCTATCATAGTTATTTTGTATGTGTAAGATAACTCGTTTATTTTCCTAATAACATATCCACATGCTACCCGATCTACGCCTATTTGTCTAGCACCTTTAAGAGTCATCTCAATTATTTTTAGGCCCGCATGAAATACATAATTACAGAGTTGCGAGTTCAATGTTTTTCTATGACCTGGTAATACAAAATTTACTTCACATAAAATACTTGAGAATTACAGAATGTTGCTTACGTAGGAATTTTTGAACTTTGTCCCATAATATTTCAAAATTTGTATTGGTCAAGTTTTTATAACGTTGAATTTTTATAATAAATAATATAATATTGAAAATAAAATTCCGCTTACCGATTGGTTGTTCTATTTCCATAATATTTGATCTCGTTGGTTCGATGATTAAGAAATTTTTCGCCGTATTTTTATATCCATAACATGACATAATCTATACATTTTAGGTAAGCAGCGAAAAATTCACACGATGGTGCTAAGCTTCTCTCGTGTTTGTGTTGATAACATAGTTATAAAACTATATAGAATCCTTCAAAGCAGAATCGGGAATTAATTTTCAATCGTGCAAAGAAAGTTCATGTTTATATGAAAATTACATAGCAAGTTGATTGCGCTCAGAAATATATCTTCAATATCGTGCATCAACGCTCACTCTCAATTTTTCAAAATGACATTAGGAAACACACACATGTTATCCACCATCATTCCTTGTAGAACACTAAAAGCCAACATATAGTTAGTTTGCTTCTTGCATCCATTGGTACATAAACAACGCCAAATATAATTATTTTAAGGTTACACCAACAATATCAAGCAATTGCATTTTATACCACATGCTCTTGAAAGTAAAATCCATGGTACGTACATATGAGAATGTACGCAACACATTTATACTTGTAGGATGCGCAAAAAAAATCAGTAATCACATTCGTTGTATCCATTGTCTGATCTCACACGTATTGATTGTGTTCCTTCAATTTCGCCAACAAATATTGCATTTGAGATTGACCACCTTTATCAACATCACGATGTTTTTTACGATATTTGTAGACTGTATTTGTTTTGGGTTATGCATCTTCAAACCAATATATAATTTCTTAGAACGTGAACCAAGATAAAATAAACTACAGACTAGTTTCTCTTTATTCGATTTGATTCTACAAGCTTGCGAATGACCGTCTAAGAGGATACGCTTTTAATTTGAATGAACAGTTGTATTTTTTGGTTATACAATTTCTTTTCTTCAAAGTTTCTGGTATAGCTTTCGATTTGTAAATATTATACCTCTTACATTTGTATTATATCCTAGGAGTCTCCCCCACTTATCAGAGTCGTAGAGGTAAATAATGTTGGTGAATCATATTCTTTTCCCTTGTGATTAAACTCATGCATTCAATTCCGGTTTAGTATAATACTTTTCAATTGTAAAAATGTACGTGTAAACAAAATCATATATTGTGGTTGCTCATATTCTTACAACATATAATTATACACTAAGTAAAGATAATAACACACAATTTTTACTTAGAATTCGACAAAAACACCCTAATTCGTATCCAACACGCGACACATCGTTCACCATAATTCGTACCCAGTATGCGACACGTCTACAATATGGCGCATATAGGTTTGCGACAATACTACATAATATCGCACTCTTGCTGCTATTAAACTACTTGCAGTCAAATGTTATGTTCGATTTTGGGACAATTTATCTAACTTGTCGTGCGATTCTTTGTGTTACAGCTATGAATTTTAAAAAGTTATTATAATAATTATGATTTCGTCTCATCGTAGAACCAGACAAAAAGCAGCTTAAATCTGCATTAGCCATACTTTTTTACTGTTCTGAAGTATTTGTAAAAAGTTTAAATTTAGAATCTAGACCTATAAGTTTAAAAGTTCTAAAGACTTTTTTGTTGAATATACATTTTTGCAATTAGTCAGAGTAAATTAAAATATTTTGAGCTCTTCAAATTTAAATTAAAAGTTTTTAAATTAAAATGAGAAAGAAAAACCGACTCGAATTTGGCTCAATGCAAAAAATTATTTTAGATAAACATGTTTATTTTATTATATTAAATCTAATCATTAGTGGATTTAATATAATTAGAAACGTGGCAATGAAAAAACCCTACTCTTATTTTAAAAACATACATTTAAAATATATGATTATTATCTAAGAACCACACATATTTAAAATATATGATTTGCCATATTAAAAGTTATATAATATCTATTCTTTACTATAATGGAGTGCATACTTATATGAATATTTTTCCTTCTTAGAATTCATATCTATCTATAATATGTATGAACTTATTGCAAAGGGATAAAATATATTTCTTTCTTAGAAATCATATCCATCTAAAATGTGTATGAACTTATTGCATAGGGATAACATATATTTCTTTTGTAAAAAGTACGTATTGACGTCTTCGGCTTCCACGACGATACTTTTGATATTGAATATAGTTAATTTTTAGAATTAACAAATTGTAGAGCTTCACGTCAATATATGACGTCAACATATGTTGTTCGGTTTAGAAACATATTTTTTATAAACTTTAAAATTCTAATATACACAATAATCTTTAAAACAACCAACATACATTCGACTATAAAATATACATCTCTAGAAAGATTTAGAAGATATTAGCTGCCCCATGTCAGATTTTCAAAGATAATAAAAAAAGAAAATAAAAATAATTTTAGAAATTTCATAAGTTTAAATGAATTATTCATGCGACATTTACTAAGAAAGTTCTCCAAATTGTACCAAATGAATGGCGAATGGATGTTCTATATATTGAGCGACGTATAAATTTTTATCGTTCCAAATAGACTATAAGATGAAGTTTCATCGAGCCTAGTGCATGATGTGATTAAGTTTTTTCAAGCACTAACTGCGATAACATGTTCAAACGACTAACGATGAGTGCGACTATTTGTGTGAGTTTGTATACCTACGTTGTGGCATTTAGTACCAATTACGTATTGGAAGCATAATTTTGTTTACATTTTTCATGCACCACTTTACTTGTTTTAATGTTATTTTATAATTTTGATTGACTAATATATGTTGTAGAAACTGGGTCGAAGACCATGTATGACGACCGATTACATATATTTTTTCAGTAGTACAAATGTTACAGTAAACTTGATTTGGAAGTTTGAGTTATGTTCGAATGACGAAAGATATGATTCATCATCATCGTTACCATTCACAAATAGTGGTAAGTGAAGGAAATAGTCCTATGATATATTGCAAATGTGAGAGGTATTGCGTTTATAAACAAAAATTTAGTGCGAATAGTGTGAAAAAAAGAACAAGTACATAAAAAAGACAATTGTCCCTTCAAGTTAAATAAATTTTCAGTTGATGCACTAAATGTTTATTGGCGATTCACCGCTGTAAACATGAAATACAATCACAAACCGATTACATTAAAATGTATAGGGTAAAGAGGTGAGAGTTTGTCTTGCTGACCAAGCAGATGCGAAAGCTATAATTGTTTGGAAGTAGATTTTTTTTTTGGTATATTTTTCTACCTAAAGTATTATGTTTTGTTATTCATATCTCGTAATTATGTTTTTATATATCAATTTTTTAAATTATGTATGTTCTTATAACATCTTTTCATTTTATAGTTAATGTTAAGTTTGTTATTCCAGCGATTACATCTTTAAATTAAAACAAAACAAAACTCTATTTCCGTACATAACACGTGAAATAAAAGGAATTAGATGTGTTGTGAGAGCAATCAAACACTTAGCTTTTGGCCTTAATTTTATTTTAGAATTATAAGTACCATTTAACAATTCAAAATATTTATTTTCTTTCGCTTCATTTTTAGTATGAATTAAAATTATCCTAATAGTTTATGTATGTTATAAGTTAACTTCATAATTCTAAAATAAAATTGAATATGTGGGTTCAAGAAAACAATATGTATGCATGTCTACACATATACGTTGTCATGATAACATACGCATTGTATAGCGCACACACTCTCTTAAGAAAATGATAGGATATCCAAGCCGCTAACATCTCGGTGAACCCGTATAAACCATCGGTACTATGAAGTGAACTTTATCCAACCGCATGGTATAATTAAACCAATATCATCTTACGAAAGTTACACATATTTATAATAGTGTAGTGATACATGAACTGTAGATAGTTAAAAGAACGTTTACAGTCTTATTGGAAAATATTGAAGCACCAAAGACATATAGGAGATAAGCTCAAGTCGCACATGAACACAATCATCTGTGACATGATTATCCAGATACATATAACTAGACATGGTCTCTCATAACCACAAAAGACGAACACATCTAACACTCATACTATCGTCATTTTCAAGCTCTGTAGTTAAGTATATCGATTGAATAACAAGTATATAGGATACAACCCATACCATTTTATTAAAACCATCATACTCAAAAGCACATACCTTATACGAGAAGCCTCGTAATCACGTGGGTGCCATCTAGTTTCACCGTCGTCTCACCAAAATAAAAAAAAGGATGTTGAGGATTCCAAATGAAAACACTCTAGGAATGTCTCAAGAAGGTGAATGTTTGTATGACAACGTACGAGATAGTCGATAAGAGGACTAAATGAAATCTTTACAACCTCTACTCTGACCCTAGTTTTACTACTAAGATCCCATCCCAAATTTGTACATAAAAAATAAATTTAACGATGCTCGAGCATATAAAATGTATAAAAACAAATTAATAAAAAAATATGAATTATTAATTCGAACATAAGGTTTCCTGGACCTTACATCGTCGGTGAAGATGTTACACTCCTCGTGTTTCTTGTACTCTAGGTAAAATCAAGGAACCTGGAGATTATTATTATTAAGAAACACCTCATCTTGGGTTTTCCATATAGGTTCGGAAGATGGACCTTTAATGCCTCTTCTTAAATCAAAATGACTATTAGTAAGAAAATGAGTACGCAGGCCATCCGAACGTTAAATTACAACTTAGAGACAATGATTGAAATTTGAAAATTATGTACTATGACAAGTCTTATAACGTTGTACGACTATCTCTCGTGAATCATATAAATGTGCTACATCAAGAGAATGCTCCTTAGTCGGATACTATGATGGGGAGGCGTGATTTCTACCATAACCAAAATTAACCAACCTATACGCAAATTATCCACTTAAAAATGTTAAAGAACATTTATAGTTGTATAAGAGTATCACACATAATATGAAAATGAGACATATAACATGTATTCATGCATGAAATAGTCGCATAATACTCACAAAAAACTGAAATTGCTTGCACATTTCACTCAAAAAATCATTATATTTATCGCACAAACAATGTTGATAAACTACCATGTTCTGAGATGAAGTATTTGATGAAGAACGTAGTAGTCGTCAAGTTCACGCAGTGGATATCTACTTAGTAGCACCGAGTGTGCGACTTACTAGATGTTTGTCGTGTAGATTACATGACTAAAAAACAAAAATCCATACGCCAAACCTAAACCGGAATCGATCAAACTGGCCTCATATTTTACAAACAAGCATCCAAAAAGTAGGTCTATCAATAACATACACTATTTAGCCAATAAAATATCTAACAAACAACTAAAAATGTAGGACAACCATTTTTTTTTCTAACTCATGTTTTCAAATTTAGATAACTACAAAAATAAAGAACAAAATAAATCAACTTATATCATTATGCATGTATTAAGTATATTAATCTTACAGTGAAATCATATTCGTAAAAAATAAACTTGCGAGATGGATAATTTTGAGAGGTTTTGGTTGAATATGGAAAGAAGATGATGATTGTGGTGAGATTTCTAACAAAAATACTTTTATAGTTCTTTTTTCACAAAAAAGTAAAATTGCCTGAAATCGATAAAAGATCCGAAAAACCAGTCTAAAATTTAGCAGTGAGAGATCCAACTAAAATAGGTTGAGATAGCCTAGGATTTTTAGAATTTTAAAATTATATTTATTTTTTTATAAACTACTCATACAGAGTAGAACGCAAAAGAAGCTAGATAGAGGGATAAACCCTGATTTTATTTAATACAAAATTCTCCCCAAACAATGTAAAGAAGATATGTTTATATAAGGTTTCAATTGAAACCCTAAAATTAAAATAAGAAAATTACTAAAATATCCTAAATTATGAAAAACTCGAAATAAGCTGATAGATGAGCCCAAATGCCCAAAAAAGCCCATATGTCACGAGAAAAGCTGGTGACTTGCATTCGTGGCGTCGTTTCCTTCGAAACAAGGTGTTGTGGGTCAAAATCAGACACCGGAGCTTCAAACTGTCAATTCACCACATTCTTCGGGTGATCGCCAGTCTTCATAAATTCCAGCGCTAAACTGTCTGCTTCGACTACTTGATAAGTACATAATCAAATTTTAAAATGATAAAAAATATGACAATGCAAACCATATTCTCTAAAAAGAATGCATAGTTCTAAAAATATATATTGTCACTTAATAAAATGTGTACAGTACTTTTCTTACAATATATGAATGTTCTCTTTTATACTAAATATTTATTTATATAATATATACTAAATATTTTGAGAGATATATATATTTTTTATATATGGCATGTATCACCTTTTTATTTATTAGTCTTTCACGACTATTATGATAATAATTAGGGTCATGATATATATACCTAAAACCAATATAACTTTATCCAACTTGAGTTCACCCATATTTGCTATAAATGGACCATTTTTTGGACCAAAATACATGTTTATGGATATTTAAAATGTTTTTTTTCTACTAAACCATATTCACCTATTTTCTCTAATACTTCTTCATAATCCTCATTTCTTCTTATAATAAATTATAGTTTTTTTTTAAAAAAATATTAGCACCACATGTGGTAAGTGCACAACACCGATGGTGCGCAAGCCTCGTACCGATGGTGCGCAAGGCCCGCACTTAGCACTTATGGTGCACAACATTGAACACCTATGGTGTTATTGATTTTTTATTAAAAAAACTACAATTTTTTGTAATAATTTGTTCCGAAAAATACCTATTTTTTTATTTATCGAAATATTAACATAGTCTATTTAGTTAATAATATTTTTTATGTGTTATTTTTTTAATTAAGGGATTAAAATTTTTATATTTATTTATTACAATAAGAAGGTTACAAGGCCACTGTTATATGGTTGGGTCCAAAAACATAAAATAATATTTTTATGTGTTAATTATTTATATGTTGAAGTTTTAAAAAATTAATGATGTTTTAAAAAACATTATGTGTTAATTATTTATATATTTTATTAAAAACCTATTATTGAAGATGTTTGAATGTTCAACAACATTTTCAAGAACTTCAAAAAAAATTATGGATAAGGTTCATAAATTAAGTTGTTTTGGGTTTTGAGTGAACTTAGGATAACCTTAGTGTTTTTCCTTCATTAATGGCAGTTATGTAATTATATGAAACATGAGTTTAATTTGGTAGCAAAAAAGTCTAACATGAGTCAAAGACGTATTTTGGGTAAACTTAGATTGGTTTTGAGTATGTAAGGTATGACCCTAATTATTTTTATTTTATTTTTTCAACTGAGTGTATTTTGAATTTAAAAAATAGTTTTTTTTTAAAAAAATTCTCAATGATATATAAAATATATAATTTATCGTACTAAGTCAATATATAATCAAAAGTTAATATCATTTAAAATTTACCAATGAAAAAGCATTGGTGACATTTGCTTCGATGGTTAAGAATATGAACATATAATTATACTTTTAATTTTTCTTTTGGATTTGAGACATAACTTCTAGAATTTCAAACCATAGATGAAATACTCATATAAATCTACTAAATCGTTGCACAATTAATTTTTTAAAAATCGAAAAGACATCAACGATGCAAACAAATTATTTCTAATAAACATCATATATTTTTGTACGTATAGTTTTTCTATATTCTTAAGTGGCACCACATGTTTATTTATGACAATAGTATATTCTTATTTGAAAGTGGTAGTACATATTTTCTCTCGAAAAGCATGCAATAAATTTTCGACTACTATCATGAGAATAATCATAATATGTTTTTAAAGTTTTCAATTTAAGTTAATCTATTTTGTATTTCAAAGAAGACTTGTATATCATCACAACAATGTATGAACTGTCCATTTAAATGTACCACATCAGTATATAATTAATATTCATGATATGAAATCTAGTGCTTGAAAAAGAATTATAAACATTTCAGGAGATTGATCATAAGCTTACACTTCTCTTATAAGAAAGAAAATAAGAGATGCTAATATATTTCTTATTTTTTTGAAAATCATGTATTTCTCTCATAAGTTTTTGTTCTATTTATACATCATAAATGAGATTTCACCACTTCCACTATCTATCAAAATAGATATTATTTACATAAAACAATTAATGGGTAAAAATTGATCCCCACATTCCCCTAGTAGCGCACATCATGGTATTACATGTTTTCTTTAGGTAGTTGTTGCTTATCATCCCTCTTTGGTCGGCTATTACGTTCTTGTGAGTCATCTTTTCCTTAAATCATATTGTTTTGGAAATCCTATTCTTACCAAGGGCTTGTGCTCGGTCGTCATTTGTCTGCTCTTTCGTCATTCTTATTACTGGCCGAGAGTATTTTTTCCAGCTCAGTCGTAATCTTGTTATTTACCGATCTTATCTAGTCATATGAGGAATATAACATGTTCGAGGTGTATAACCTATTTTCTCGCTCAGTCGTCGTCTTGTTGTTTACCGAGGTTACCTTGTTGTTATGAGGAATATACCATGTCCAAGGGGGTATAACCTTATCAGGATCGTAATTACATATGAGATCTCTATATAAACTTTTGAAATTACTAACAATTAGTCAATGCAAAAACTTATATTTAAAATATACTTCATAGTTTTTAAATCATATATTTTCACTTATAAAATTATTTATTACCTATCTATTGTCTCATCACAAGTTTGGAAATATTTAACGTTATTTAACAAAATATATACTAGATTTTTATTTGAAAAAGGTCATATATATTTTTATCTATTCTAACTATCATTACATATTTTCTCTTTATAAAATTATATATTACCTTATTTTATGTATATCTTAGAAAATAAGTGTGATATAAACAAACTAACAAAAAACATTTAGTTGGAATCAATCAAAAACCTTGTTCATTTAAAAAAGTAATATTAGGACATGTACGATATACATTTTCTATAAACAATTATTTCCTCGTATTATTGCTTTACAATTTTCAAGAAATATTGCTCGGGATATAACAAAAATTAACTTAAGTTACGAGAAATTGAAAATTATAAGTTTGATCGATAGAATTTTATAAAATGAGGGATAGATTTTGAATAACTTAAAAAGTTCAAAAATGATTATTAGTTAGTATATTTGCATCTGTCAACCTAATAATCTATTTAGTAAAAACTTATAAGCCGTTAGGTTTTTTAATAAGTTTAATTCAAAAATTTAGAAATTCTAGACATTTATATGTCGTTCTTGCCGCAATAGTCAAACTGATCTTGTTACGGTAAGGAACGAATTTATATTGTTAGACTTGTTTAAAATATCTTGCTATATTAAGCATGTACCTGGCCGCAATGAATTTGACTATCGCCAAGGTGAGCAATATGAAAGTCGCGAAATATGTTCACATCATTCAATCAACAATTCCAAATTGACATGGAATATTGGGATTGTTATCTCTTGTGTGCTACTGTTTCTTCCATGTGTAAATACCAAATAGACATTTATTTTGTTCAATTCCATAATATACATGAAATTGATAAAATTTATTTTCCTTCCATGTGTAAATACCAAATAGACAGTTCCACAACCTTAATCTAAACATGTTGGGATTGTCATCTCTTGTGTGCTACTGTTTCTTCAATAATTTTGAATCAAGTTATATGACGGGAAACATGCACGGTTGCACATATATTGCACAACCAACCTAAGTTTTTCTCTTCTATGTCTATGGTACTAGTGTTTTCACTCTTATTGAAGATTACCATCTCTCGTAAAAAAGTCAGCTTTATCACAACATAACCAATTTGTCTACTGTTTTTTAAAGTATTTTTATTTTTCACGGTAAATTTTTTCATATATATATATATATATATATTTGTTTTGGGTCCATCGTATTTACATTATTGAAATTTCCTCATGTGGAATATTCCACTTCCTAATCTCTAACATATGAAGAATACACAATAATTGCTCTAACTTAGAAATATTTTGGAAATGTAATTTTTATGAACACGATCTTATTTACGATTACTTGTAATTCATGTATTTGGGGGAGAAATAATTTATCTTTTTAATTTTAAAATTCAAGTATTGTAAAAGCTTCTTAGCATATTTTTCTTAGTTTTCTATTTATTCTTCGAGTGTGTTCCAGATTTTGATTTTTGATGTCTCATTTGTGTAGAGATTGAATATATGATATCAAAAAGTGTTTGCATATGTCCCAACATATTATATTTTCATGCTCACACTAGTGTCGTTTCTCTGTCACTTATATGGTGTCTATATCTATTTGTTTTATAATTAAAAAAATCCAATGGAATAAAATATATATATTAGATTTTTAGGCTATTATGTCAAGTTGTTTTTTTTATCTTAGGATATTATTCCATTATACTAATCAAGTCAAAATAATTCTCTATTTATTCTTTGACAATGGTCATTATCATTTCGTAGATATTGTGGTATATGATTCTTTCTTAATGTTAGAAAACGAGTAGAGTATAAATGGACATAGATAAATTTGGTCTCTCAGAATTGATCAAAACATTCTCTTGCCATATTACTAGACTTGAGACATGTAAGATATACGCTTTGTGAAAATAATTATTTATATATTACTATTTGTTTATAAATTATGAAACGTTTTTTTGCACGATCTAACAAGTTTTAACTTCATATATAATCATATGAAATTCAGAACTTTGATCGATAAACTTTAAAGTTTTAAAAGAAATTGATAGTTTGTGTGTTTTGATCCCTCATTTTATTAGCCTATGTATAGGTTTTATCAAAACTTTACAAAATGTTATATTTTATTAAAATGTTTAAAATAAAAATAAATCAAAATTTCCAAACCTTATTATATATATTTTTTATCTTGGAATAATTTTGTATTATTGCATTTGGTGCAACGATATCGATTTGGTAACCATGTAGATCAGCAAGATGAATATGTATGTCTCTCTAGCGAGCAATATACTTGTCACGATTACCAAACTTTTGCAATTAACAAAATGCAGCATATTGAGCTCGTCCTCGTGAGCAATCTCGTTTTCACACTGATATCGAGAAATTTAAGCTTATGAATTTTTTATATATGGGGTTTTGTACAAACAAAATCCTCATTAAGAGACACTTGTATATGTGGTGTCCTGGGCATCAATAATCTTCTATGTATTGGATAGCTACCTTGTTTCTCTAGTTTCGCTTCTCCGATCTTAGGTCATTCTGTCGAACCTAACTTGTTTAGTATTGATTTTATGAACACCTCGTTTAACCAGATATCTAACACTATTAAATAAACGTATGCCTTGAATGTTAAGAATTTATGTTAGAAATAAAAAAAAAACTTGGTTCACCCAAAAAAGGCTACGTCCAATGAGCGATTGTAATTATTCACTTTCAGATAATAATGTTTAGATATATATAACGATATAAACCCTAATAGAATGAATCAATATATATAGACATTACAAAAATTTATAATATTAAAAAATATATAATAAGACAAAAAAATCATAGTAGAATAAAAAAACCTAATATTATAAAAAAAACTAAACCTCTTGAAACGTATCTTCTAATTTCCCAATTGACCACCAATCAGATTGGGTCAAGTGCGAATCGAATCACGTAGTACCATGCTTCATATAAATATATCGAAAACCCACTTGGGGACTAATCACATCACAACATGCTCTAAATCCATTTTAGAACAAACTTTTGATATACCAATCATCGCGACCACTCTCTTATCCAATCATTAAGCTTGTCGATCCACTGAATCTGAACACAACTTCACTTTCTCAAGGTTATAGTTTTGTCAATATATCTGTTAGATTCTTTGTTCCATTATTCTTCTACCTCAACTGACTATCGTTTATCAAAGATTCAATGAAATAATATTTAATATCCATGCGTTGGGTAGTGGAATAGTATCCAAATTATTTACTAAGAAATTATAATTTTTAGTATCACTCTGCACAAATCCATTTTATTTCTTCATACCAAGTTCATCCAAGACACATTGTAACCATATAGTCTCCCTGCTCACCTCAACAACACCAACATGTGCAAACGCACTAGTAGACAAACCTATTAATTTTTTAGAAATTTAAACCCTACAACTCACAACAGTACCATCCAAATTTTACATATATTTTTTACTACTCTACGATTAATATGTCCAGCCAAATCAGAATCAACATAACCCTACAAATTCATACAAGAACATGTGAAGAAAAATGATGTGTATGTAGTATATTTCAAATACCAAAGTAACCGTTTGATGCTCACAATATTTCTTTCTTGGATTACTTATGTACATACTCACATTTCTCACTAGATATGCAATATATGATCTTGTACAAACCATGATAAACATAAGGCTCCTTATCAGTGATGTATAAGAAACGTTATTCATAAAAGCCTCATCATTTGATATTTTAACTTATTCGTCTTTTGGTTAGCTTAAATTGTTACATATACGTGTGCCCTCTAGTTTGGAACTCTCCATGTTAAACCTCTTCAAAATATTGTCCACATGTTTTGATTGTGACAACTTCCAGGTACCATGATTTTTATCTCGCGTATATTCGCATACCAAGAATTTAGTTTGCAACTCTAAAATATTTCATTTAAAATTTATATTACAGTTTTTCGTCTTCAGATCATTTATATCTTTACCACTATGACATATAATAAATGTATCATCCACATATAATAGTAATATAATAAATATATTCCCATACCTCATTGTGTAGAAATAATTATCTGATTTACATTTTGTAAAAACGTTAGTACTCATATAGTTGTCCAACTTCATATACCTATTATCTTGGAGCTTATTTCAAACCATAAAATATTTTCTTAAATTTATAAACGAAATTATATTTTCTATATATTATGAAACCATGTGGTTTGGATATATAAATCTTTTCTTTCACATCATAAAGAATAATGCATTCGTAATATTTAAATGCTCAAGATATAAGTTTTGTGCAACCATATTTTCCAAAACCAATTTGATTGTATTTAACTTCACAACTAAAGATAAAATATGAATATATTATACTCTATTCTTTTGCAGAAAACCCTTCAAAAAAGCTTGACACTTATTATGTGTACTCTTTGATGAGTCCGGATTTTCTCACCACTCACTGTAGAAACCGGACAGGAGCAGTTCAGACAAAAACCACCCACTGAACTATCCGAACTGGACAAACGTATTAAAAACTAATCACTTATTGACTAAGCTAGTTACTAATCTGCTTAAATAAGTAATGGGTTTTTTAACTCGACCTGGTTCCGTAAGATTGACCCGAAAGCCCATGTGGCCCATAATTAAGGGTATAAATACCCAACCACTTTCATTAATGAGGGTAATGAACATTTAATACAACTAGGCAGCTCAAATATCTCACTACAAATCACTTAAACATTTAATACCTTTGAAACATCACAAAACACCTGACCAAATTATCCTTAGTCGAAAATAATCCTCACCAAATTGGCGACCATAATGGGAGAAGAAGGTGCCTGAATTTAGCATTCAAAACCATAAAAAAAACAAGTTCGGATGAATCCGGACGAGCGGGAAGTGCCATCAACTTTGGTAGAAGTGGTGGGAGAAAATGATGAATATACGATCGAGGAGCGAGACAGATTAAAAGCTGAGATAGAAGCCTTGAGGGCTGCTAAAAGGGAAAAGATGGGCTTAAAAGAAAAATCAAAAGTGTCAGCAGTTCACCACACTGACAATCCAAGGGAGCATGAACCACTAAAGACCCATGTGAGCACTAAAAAATACTCATGCTAGCTCAAAGAAGTCTCACTGGTTTAAACCAGTGGAGAGCTCAGATTCAGACTCATAATCTTATAGTAGCTCCTCGAATGAAGATGGAGTTGAAGAATCCTTGTCATCCAGCAGCGATGAAGGCCGTTCTAAGAAGAAACAGAAGTTGGTCAAAAAATATTCAAGAAAAAGGGACAGTCATGGAAGGTTGAAGAGGCACCTGGGTAAAGGGTCGTCTCATAGCCACAACCATGGTCGGAGACATGTAGACCGACTATTGATGGATCCTTTCGCGTTTTATGATGAAGCAGGTATCTTTGCGACTCCCAATGAAGATACTGTGTTGAGTCGTGGCCGGAATTGGAGACAATCTTCATTGTCTTCCATGATACTGTCCGGAAACCTTCCTAAGAGGTTTGACAACACAAAGATGGAGAAATACGATGGGAGTAAAGATCCAGATAATCATCTGGAGCAATTCAAAAACTTTATGATGAATTTTGATGATGATGACAAGTTGCTTTGTAGAGCGTTCTCCCAGTCTTTTACGAGGAGTGCTCTGAAGTGGTACAATAGCATGTCACGGGGCTGCATCATAAATTTTGATACTTTTTGGGTGGCCTTTTGGAGGCAGTCTGTTGGAAGTAAGGAAGTGAAGGGAAATGGAGACACTATTATCCATTGTGCCCAAGAACCAAATGAATCTTTGAAGGAGTATATAAGTCGCTTTGTGAATACCAATAATGGATTAGCTGACTGATTTGAACAAGTGGGAATAGCTTCTATAAGACAGGGTTTGAACCCTGCCAATTTGGCTGATTCGGTAACCAGGAAGAAGGCCATGACGTGGGGTGGTTTACTGAATCAGGTCGGCAAACAGATTAATGTGGATGGAACAAAGAAAACTATGGTGCACCTGCATGTGAGGTCGGCCCCAGCTACACCAAATCAAAACCAAAATCAGTCCGGGTACAAGGCCAAGGAAGTTGGACAAGGTCATAATAGGGCCAAGACTCAATCCCACCCAGCACCTGCTCAGAGCCAACAATTCAGAAATAAGCGAGGACCTTGGGTTCAACCGGAGTGGTTTGCTGAGTTGAAAGAAAATATGGCCACCATTTATGACAAAACAAAAGACGAAGTATATTTTAGGAAGCTAGCTGCATTACAATATCCTACGGAAAGTCGTAATAATTGTTTCTGTCAGTATCATCATGATACTGGCTATAACACTGAGGATTGTATCGCGTTGAAACAAGAAGTGCAAAATTTGATTGAGAGAGGGAAGTTGGGAGCTAATGTAAAAAGAAGAAGTGGGAACAGGCCTGATAATGCTCACCGGACTGGCCCAACAAACAACGCAGGGACTTTGGCTCCAGATGGGGCTATGGTGATAATTGAAAGATTCGATGTTGAGCCAGAGTATTTGGATCTTGATCCAACCCAGAATAAGGTGGGTGTTATCACAGAACACAGCAAGACAGTGTCCGGGCTCATCAGCTTTGTTTGAGTACCTTACCATATTTGGGGGGGGGGGACACCATGACTGCACCAACTGCTTCTTAAAGGAAGAGGCATGTTCATACTCTGGCTATTCAGCTGGAAGGAGGCATGACTTTCTTTCAATCGCAAATTCCTTTTCCCTTCATTATTTTTTATGAAGATAATTTGAGAGATATAGCTGGTCCCCATGAAGATGTTGTGGTGATAAGAGCATCTATTGGGGGCAACGACATTAGACGAATTTTGGTGGACACCAGCAGTTTGGCCAATATCATCTTTTTAACATCCTATAAACAAATGAAGAATCCAGCAGTAATTCAGCGTTTGAACAGATCAATTGTGGGTTGCACTGGAAGCTCAGCTAACATGATCAAGGAGTTTGAAGAGGATGTTTTATTGGGTGGATTGTCAGAATACTTTTCATCGTGGTGGATTGTCCCACCTGTTACAATGCCATTTTGGGGAGATCTTGGCTCTCCATGATGCATGTTGTGGCTTCAACAGTCCACCAATGTTTAAAATACAATGTGCAAGGACAACTGGGAGTTGTCCGGAGTAGTCAAAAAATAGCAAGGGAGTTTTATGCAATGGCACTAGCCCCTCGAACTTTGGGGGCAGTTCGGATCAGTGAGGATTAGCAGTTGAGGGGCCCTCTGGGGGAGAGGGTGAAATTGATGACCCCAGAGAGACCCCTGGTTTTTTAATACCAATTGAAGAAGTTGAAACTCACTCTTTGGCTGAATGAAGAAATGTCAAGATCGGGTCCAAGATGACATCAGAATTAAAGAGTAAAGTGTTAGCTTTTTTGAAAGACCATCAACATGTTTTCGCTTGGTACAATGCTGATGTAACCGGAGTACCAGCAAATATTATATCACACCAACTATCCATCGAGAGGGATATAGCACCTGTTGTACAAAGGAGGAGAGCTTTTTCTAAGGAGAAAACCGATGTCATAGTTCAAGAGGTTAACCGGCTAACTAAGATAGGGCACATAAAGGAATCTCAATACATTTTATGGACAGCCAATCCAGTGTTAGTAAAAAACAAAAATGGAAAGTGGCGTATGTGCATCGATTTTACAGATCTTAATAGAGTTTTCCCAAAAGACCTATATCCGGTCCCCCGAATTGATCAGTTAGTGGACTCCACATCTGGGAACAAGTTGTTATCCTTTATGGATGCCTTCTTCGGGTATAATCAGATTCAAGTGGATCTGAATGATCAAGAATACACTACATTTATTACTGATAGAGGCCTCCATTCTTACAAGGTGATGCCATTTGGGTTAAAAAATGATGGGGCTACTTATCAGAGGTTGGTGAACAAGGCTTTTTCTGGTCAGATTGGAAGAAACATGGAAGTCTACATCGATGATATGATGTTAAAGAGTGTGGAAGAAGAACTACACTTAGCAGATCTCTAAGAAAATTTTGCCAACTTGATGAAAGTGAATTTAAAGTTGAATCCAGAAAAGTGTATTTTCGGAGTGAAGTCCGGAAAGTTTTTAGGGTATGTGATAAGTAAGAAAGAGATACAGCCTGATCCAGATCAGTTTAGTGCTTTATTGTAGATGGATCCTCCTCGGAATATTAAAGAAGTACAAAGATTGATAGGGAGGTTAGCTGCTTTAAACTGTTTTATCTCAAGGTCTTCGGATAGGTGTGCCCCATTTTTTCAAACTTTAAAAGGTGCAAAAGAATTTAACTGGTCTCCACAGTGCGACCAGGCTTTCGATGAAATTAAGAAGCACTTATCCTCCCTTAAAACTTTGTTTAAACCAGTTGATGGAGAGACACTCTACATATACTTAGGAGTTTCTGATTGTGTCATAAGTGCAGTGCTAGTAAGGGAAGTGGATAATTATCCTCGTCCGGTGTACTATGTCAGCAAAATCTTGATAGATGCAGAAAAAAGGTATTTAAAACTTGAAAAGCTGGCACTAACCTTGGTAATTGTTGCCAGAAAAATGAGGCCATACTTTCAGTCTCATTCTATTGTTGTTCGAACGTCTTTTCCCTTGAAAAACGTTCTTCAAAAGGAAGACGTATCAAGCAGAATGACCAAATGATCAGTGGAGTTGGGAGACTATGATATTGATTTTTCCACTCGAACCGCAGTCAAGGCTCAGTCTGTTGCCGATTTCCTAGTTGAATTCCATTCGGACAGAGACACTAAGCAAGCAACAGGTGCAAAGACTAAAACAATATGGGTAGTCCGGACTGATGGTGGATCAAGTACCATGGGCTGTGGTGCTGGGATATGTTTAACCTCTCCGTACGACGACAAAATGTACCAAGCTATATGTTTTTATTTCAAGGCTTCCAATAATGAGTCAGAATATGAAGTTGTATAGCTGGCTTGAAGTTAGCCCTAATTTGTGGAGCCAAAAGGTTCAGGTTAATGAGCGATTCTCAGCTTCTTATCCATCACGCACAAGGTCAATCAGAGGCCAAAAGGAGCAGCTGGTTAAATACTTATTCGTTCTTAAAGAAGTGGCACTTAATTTTAAAAATATCACCTATGAGCACATACCCCGAACAGAAAATACGCTACCATAATCCTTGGCAACCATAGCCTATTCTGATTCCTACCCATGGATTCACGTGAAAGAGTGTCCATCCATTCAACTCAATCAGAACAAGGAAGAAGAAAGCTTAAATATACAAGTGAATCAGTCTCAAGACTAGAGATATCCTCTTTTTCAATACATCGCAGATGGCATCTTGTCTCCGAAAAAGGCAGTGGCAAGGAAAGTAAGGTATAAGGCTCGTGGATTTGTCATCCTAAGAGATGTTCTTTACACAAAGTCTTTTAGTAGACTTCTCTTGCGGTGTTTGGGGGTCGAAGAGTCCCAAATAGTTCTGTCTGAACTACACGATGGTGAAGGATCAGCACACTGTGGATTCAGAGGTCTAACCAGAAGAGTCTTGTTGGCTGGATACTACCGGCCCTCCATAATGCAAGATGCCAAGGATTTGGTGAAGAAGTATGATCCATGTCAAAGACACAGTAATGAAATTCATATCCCAGATGTCCCTTTAGAGTCAATTTCTGAGGCAATAACTTTTGCTCGTTGGGGGCTGGATTTGGTGGGACCTCTACCTATGGCGTCCGGAGGGTGCAGAACTATAATTGTTGCTATTGGTTACTTCTCGAAGTGGATAGAAGCATACCCATTGGCAGGAACTACTTCAAAAGTTTTTATAAAATTTATCTTATCTAATATTTGCTGCAGATTTGGGGTTCCCCAAAAGATAACTACAGACAATGGGCCACAATTCGATAACAAAGATGTGGAGAATTTTTATGCCTCTAGAGGCATTCAACATTGCTTATCCTCTCATTTCCACCCACGGGAAAATGGTCAAGTTGAAGTAGCCAATAGGACCATTTTGTCCGATCTTAAAAAGAATTTAGAAGGGGCAGCTGGAAAGTGGCCAAGCTATCTACAAGAAGTGTTATGGGCCTACCGGACTACTCTCAGGGCTGCAACACACAAATCCCCATTTGCATTGGTATATGGTATGGATGCAATAGCCCTCATAGAAGCAACTCTCCCTTCATTTATAGTCCACAATTTTTCAGAACAGGCTAATGAAGTGGCAATCAGAAGTCAACTCGACTTAATAGAAGAAAAAAAGTTAAGGCTCATCTCAGAGCCACACACTATCAGGGTTTGATGAGAAGCCGGTTTGCTTCCAGAGTCAGAAGGAGGGATTTTCAACCGGGGGATAAAGTTTTAAGAAAAGTCTTCATACATACTAAGGAGAAGCAGTTCGCCAAGCTAGCTCCAACTTGGGAAGGACCCTATGTGGTCAATGAAAAGCTTAAGCCTGGGACCTATAGGCTTCAAGATAAATATGGAGGGATTTTGAATCACCCCTGGAACATTGAACACCTCCGGTTGTATCTAGAATGAGAATTATGTAAATATTTACTTGTTTAAAGTCCAATGTAAATATTATGGGGCATACTCTTTCCTACCCTGGTGGCGCAGTGAGGTTTTAATGAGGTGTCCGGGTTTTTTAATGAAATTCGATGCCTTCTTGAAAAATTCTTAGTGGTTTAATTGATAGCTTCTTTGACTGATAGACCGGATTGATTCGGTGGAGTGATGACCATATAAACATTTGTCATTGGACAATTTAAACACTCTCACTTTAAAATACTTGTAAAATGACTAAAGGTTATTTAAACGCTAGCCATCAAAATTGGGTAACTATAAAACAATGCAAGAATTATGTAAGATAAAATTACCTGGCTAACACCGAGGAGTGATATTAAAATATGTAAAACGCCTTGGTCATCTAAGGACTTTGAAGTTTTAAAAGAAAAGGTTTATCCGGACAAGGGCCGGACACGGTTACAAAAATTCCTTGGCCATCCAAGGACTTTAATCTAACACAGAAATTAAAGACAAATAAAAAGATAGTTAAAACTTTAAGGCTGAGCTTCCTTTGATGTTCCAGCCTCATCGGGTTTCTTCTTGGATTCTTTGAGTTCCTCGTTAGGACTCTCTCCGGTCCCTTCTTTTTCATCAGTAGTACTATCCCAACCAGTGGAATAGTTATGCTTATCACAATCGGCCATAGTGTGGTTAGAAAGGTCTTCGTATTCCATAAATCACCATAAATCTCGGAGTGTCCTCTTCGGAAATGTTTTATGAAAGAGAGAGACCGTGTCTGATTTGACTTCAGCATACCTTTCCTCTTGGAATCTATAACCTTGTTTGTGTATGCATCGATCCTCGCTTGAATTGCCTTCTCCTACTCCTTTATCCAATCATATTTTTCCTGATTAACTCTAGACACATCGTTTTCGAGCAAAATGTTGTCATTGGTTAAGGTCTGGATGACATTATCTTTGATTTTTGCTTCCTCTTTCGAAGTGGAGAGGTCCTTCTCCAAAACAGAGCACTTAGATTGGAGCTTCTTGTTAACCCTCTCCGAAGTGGCCAGCTTGATGGCCAAATCCTCTTTCCCTTTCTTCAACTCCTCGATCTCTCTCCTTAATGCCTCATCATTCTGGTTGCCAGTAAGGAGGTTGTTAGACAAGCTCTCTTTATCTGAGTTGAGTGTGTTGATGAGGGTGGATTGATTTCGCACTTGTCTCTCTAAGTTGAGTATCGGTTGAATATTGCTCAACAATGAGTAGGTCATAATGTCCTTCTCTCCTGAAATAGAAAAATACTTACCGTTGAAAGTAACGATGTTTGAAGAACTTGGAGGGAATTGAGGGCCAGCAAATTCGTCCTCGAGGTCTTTGAAGTAGAGGCTAATCCCTTGAAGGCCACTGATGTATACTCTATCGATGTTGATATCCCCTCCAGTACTCTCTCCGGTGTGAAAGTCACTTGGAATTTTCTCTTCCTGTGTTGGGTTTGTTGGGTCAACCGGAGGAAGAGACTCCGGAGGCCGGAGAGCTACTTCATCTCCCTTGGATATTTTCTTCTTCTTGACTTCCCTATCCCCCCCTTCTGCTCCCCGTTTTCGGTCTTTTTTGGAGCTTTTGGGGTTTTTGGATGTCCAACTGCCTCTTTGGTACTCTCATCTTCCACCACTTGTTGTAGAGCAGCGTTGATTCCCCCTTGGTCTTGCACCTCTTGGTTTGTTGGGAAAATCTCTTTAGCACCACCCTGATTGACCTCAGCTGCATCTGGTTTCTTCTTGCCTTTCTTGCCCTTCATTTTACTTGGGTCTTTAGCTCTGCCCGACAAGGCTAGCTTCCCATCCTTCTCATCTGTCTTCTGTAAGATGACACCCGGAGGAGGTGGTGTGGTTACTTCTTTCCAAGACAAGTCTCTCTGGTTGGTTGTGTTCCAGAGGTGGGAACTCACCAGGTTGCCAGCAGTAAAACAGTTATGAAAGTGGTTTCCCAAGTTGTCAGCAGTCCAAGCATTCAGCTTGGCACAAGGTGCCTGCCCCTCCTCTAAGTAGTCAGAGAACTCCTTCGGCAGCACTACCCAAAAAAGAAGAAGAGCATTTAAGTAAACAAATTTTTTATAAGGAAAGATTTAAGTAAACAAATTTTTTATGACGAAATACTTGCACGTGCTCTTCCATCTGCTGGTCAGCATGCTTGGGTTGTCACCAACTTTAATCTTCCTCCCATTTTCCCAAGCTCCACTAATGAACAAGAATTGGGTCTTCCAATTCTTCTCTGATTCGAGCAGATCATCCACCACTTTATAATTGTCGCCCATGTTGAAATGGTAAAAGGGGATAATGTGGTTCTTGCAAAGGTTGGCCACAACAGCAAATTACTCCATCGAAAGCAGAATTCCGGAGAGCCTAGAGGCCATGATACAGGCCATGAGGGTGAACCAAACATTGGGAATCAGTTTACTTGGACAGAGCTTGATCATATGAAAATATCTGACGATCTCTGGGTCCAAGGGAAATCTGAGCCCCCAGTTGAAAAATTCTTTGTAGAAGACTATCTCACTTACCTTTCAATCCATTGGCGTCTCCGGATCGACCGATATCCTTACTTTGACAGACTCTGGGATCCCCCACTTTGTCCGGATCCGGCCTAGTTCAGCAGTATGAATGGAGGCGTAGTTAATGTTCTGCATGGCTAGCAGATACTTTACGCTCACCTTGTGAAAGCAAGGTCCTACTCTGCCTTCAAGGGCCTCCAGCAGGTCCGGATGTTTTAAATACAACTTCTCTTTACCCTTGCCCTTCTTGGCAGTAACAGTTTCCCACGTCTTCCCGGAGACATCAGTCTCAAAAGGGGCTTCTTCAACACTGTCCTCCATCACCTCTTCCATCACCTTGGAAGGATTGTCAGTTGTCTTTGGTGGAGGAGTGTTGGTGGTGGGTTCAGTAAGCTGTCCGGATGGCTGAGCATCGCTTTCCTTTTTTGGTCTGGAGTCCGGCTGGGGCTCAGATCCAGAGGGTTCATTTCAAAGGCTTGTTCCAGTAGCCTCTGAACCAGACAATTTATCCTTGGGAACTTTGATGGGTGCCTCTGACCCTTTAGCTTTGTCTTTGGCCCTAAACTTAGGGGGGCCTGATTTTGGAGACTTGGATTGTGGAACAACAGTCTGGCCTTGTACAAAGCGACCTCTTCGTCGAAGTGACACTTTTTCTGGTGAAATATCAGCATCCGATCCCATGGCTATTAATGGAGAGGGTCTCTTTGTACTTGTAACAGCTTGCTCTCGTTCGACAGTGGGCTGTGATTCTTGAACCGATGAGCCTGAGACGATGGGTGGAAGACTTGGCTGAAATAGCCTTCTGGGTTTGGAGTTTCTGGAAGAAGATGAACCTCGATCAGGCTCTGAAGACGGTGTTTCAGATTTGTCGATTGGAGAAACTTGAAGGCCTGCAGCAATGCGCCTTTCTCGTTCGACTCTTTGTGCTTTTTCTAACTCCGAATGATTGATCCACCCACCTTTTACTAAGGCGTTTCTTGCTGTTAACATAAACTCACACCAAAAGGATGTTTGAGAAGAGGTGAAAGTTTTGAAATACAGGAATGAGAGAGTAATGAAGATGGTAAAACAGTGAAAAATGAGGTAATTTATAGTAAAGAAACAAAAAGATACCCAGAAACCTAAGAGAATACGAAAAGATGAAAGTAATGATTGAAGACGGCGCTGGCGTCCTAGGCATTAAATGAA
Source organism: Limnanthes douglasii subsp. nivea (assembly GCA_036936605.1). Lineage (NCBI taxonomy): Eukaryota > Viridiplantae > Streptophyta > Magnoliopsida > Brassicales > Limnanthaceae > Limnanthes > Limnanthes douglasii. Next base: position 155,819,082 of record JAUPFV010000001.1, read on the forward strand.
GAGGTTACTTTTTGGGATTAGTGGGAGCGTCGTTCTAGGAGAAAAACGGCTGGTGAGGCAAATCAGAATATGACACGTGTCCAACGATCTCTAGCAAAACCTTTGAACTTCTGAAGAGTTTTTCAGTCCGTACAAGTCCTTTACTGAAAACTAAATCCGTCCGGAAAATATCACAAGTGCCCAAAGGTGATTTTTTAGGTCTTTTCAAAAGCCTTCGAACAAAAACCTAAAAAAAGGGCTACTGATGAGTCCGGATTTTCTCACCACTCACTGTACAAACCAGACAGGAGCAATTCAGACAAAAGCCACCCACTGAATTATCCGAACTGGAAAAATGTATTAAAACTAATCACTTATTGACTAAGCTAGTTACTAATCTGCTTAATAAACTAATGGGTTTTTGAACTCGACCCGGTTCCGTAATATTGACCTGAAAGCCCATGTGGCCCATAATTAAGGGTATAAATACCCAACCACTTTCATTAATGAGGGTACTGAACATTTAATACAACTAGGCAACTCAAATCTCTCACTAAAAATCACTTAAACATTTAATACCTTTGAAACATCACAAAACACCTGACCAAATTACCCTTAGTCGAAAATAATCCTCACCACTCTTATCATGATTTTATTTTACTTTGTACACCGATTTGTTATGTAAATCATTATTCCTCTATGGCAGTTAGGTTAGCTTCCAAATTTTATTCTTAATAAAAAACTTGACCTTATCTTTTATAGTTAACTCTCTCTTGATTGAATTTTTAACTTGTAAAGATTGAGTATAATTTTTCAGGCTCACTTCCATCTGATAGCAAGATGTGATGAATAGAGGGCGAATAACGTTCCACTACCTTAGGTACCCAAATACTTCTCCTAACTGTGGAACCGAAGTAGTGGTTTTGAATAAGATTGACTACCCTCACATATTTTGATGAATTCATTTATTTCTTATGTTATAAATCACTATGAAATTTATCACACATGGCTTAAGCACTGGACACAAATAAAACAGAACACATGATAAATGATCGAAAAGAAAAGAACACAGGGTTTAACGTGGTTCCATAATTGTCTACGCCCATAGGTGCCGCCAGAGAAAAGCGTGTCACTATAATAGAAAAAAGGTTACATATTTTAGATTATGTTTTTGTATAGCCCTAGTAGTCTATTTATATAGAATGATAGAACTTACTAGATAATGGGTCTAATGGGCTCATAACATAAGACAAACAATGATACTATCACAACACTTAATTGTACTGCCGAACACAGTACACTGTCAAGGCACAATAACACTATCACATACACAAAACTGTACCACCAAACACAGTACAATGTCAAGGAATTATTCAACTCATTCACAACAAATCTTCCCCTTAAGGCGAATATCCTTTGTTCACTATTAACAAAGAAACTGTTCTTCTTCTGACTCACCAAATTCCCCTAAGGCATTCACTCTATACTGCGAACACAAATCCAGTTTAAGCACTCCATAAACTTTCAAACTAATACTGCATCTGTCATTATATCTGCTAGATTATCGTGTGTAGACACTTTCTTCATATCAACAATTCCCTTTGATATTATATGATGAACAAAATTATGTCTGACATTTATGTCCTTTGTACGCTTGTGGTACATCTGGTTCCCTGTAAGGTGTATGGCGCTTTGACTGTCACAAAACACTTTTGCAGTACTCCTATCCAAGCCCAAATCTGACAGAAAACCTTGCAACCATATTGCCTCTTTAACTGCTTATGTTACCTTCATGTACTCTGCCTCTGTTGTAAACAAAGCTACAATAGCTTGCAATTGTGCTTTCTAACTGATCGCACTCCTAATTAGAGTAAATACATATCCTGTCAGAGATCTTATTTTGTCCATATCACCTGTAAAATTAGAATCAACAAAATCAACGATTGATCCTGCAACATCATCCAGCGATCCACCAATATCGGTCTTGTTAAAAGTTAAGCCAGCATTCACAAGTATTTTTACGAAACCGAAGTATCCATTTTAGTGCCTGCCAGTGTTTTTTCCAAGGACATCCCATGTACCTGCTAACTACACTAACCAAATGGGAAATATCCAGACGTGTGCATACCATAACATACATGATACTACAAACTGCACTTGAATATAGAACCTTTGACATTTGTTCCAACTCAACATTGTCCTTGGCTCCTCCCGCTATAGACAGCTTGAAATGATTAGCAAACGGGATGCTAACTGCCTTAACATCAAACATGTTAAATCGTTGTAGCACTTTCTCAATATAGCTTATTTGAGACAAGTGTAATGATCCTACACTTCTATTCCTAATAATCTCCAAACCAATAATTTTCTTTGATCTACCCAGATCCTTCATCTCAAACTCGGTACTAAGCTGCTTCTTTATCTGCACAATATATGAAATATTACAAGCAGCAATAAGCATATCATCCATATACAACAACAATTAAACATAGGAATCATTTGACATCTTTTGATGATACACACAACTTTCATATGGACTTCTCGTGAACCCTTTTAACACCATGAATGTATCAGAATGTTTTTACTATTGCTAGGTGACTGTTTCAAACCATATAATGACTTTTTCGGCAGACAAACCTTATCCTCCATATTAGGTTCGATAAAACCCTCTAGTTGTCTCATGTAGATTCGCTCCTTCAATTTACCATGTAGAAACGCAGTCTTCACATCCAACTACTCACGCTCTAAATCTTGTAAAACTATCATAGCTAACAAAACTTGAATCGAACTATGTTTCACCACTGGAGAAAATACTTCATTGAAGTCGATTCCTTTCCTTTGAGTAAAATCCTAAGCGACTAGTCTTGCCTTCAGTCAAGATGCCTTAACCCCTGCATAACCTTCTTTTTTCTTGAATACCCATTTATTTCCTACTATATTATGTCCTTTAAGAAAGTTAACAAGCTTCCATGTTTGATTCTTATGAATAGATTCAATCTTTTCCCCCATATCACTAATCCATCGATCTGCCTCTGAACTCGCTACAACTTCTCTGTAGCTACTAGGTTCCTTCATCTCAACTTCTTCTGCAACTGATAGAGCATATGCAACTAGATTCACATACCTTTTTGGAAGTCTAATATCTCTTTTTTCTTGGTCTAATACTATGTTGTAAGGTTATTGTTCTGGTTCGGGCGCATCATCGTCACTATCATCTGATGTTGACGCTTCACCTCTTGATTCTGGATTCACCTCACAACCACTTGAATTATTGGACCTGCTAAGAACTGATTCTACTTCAAGCTCCACCTGTTTACTTATAAACAATCCTGATTCGTCCATTTCTCCTACTTTCTTCTGACTTTTTATCGAAGCAAACTCGTGAAAAGTCACGTCCCCACTGATGATAAAACCTGGAGACTTTGGATAGGTACATCATAACCTATATCTCTTTACTCTAGTAGCATATCCTAGAAATATGCACCTTTTTTCCCTCGGCTCAAGCTTACCATCTCTCACATGATCATACGCAGGACAACTGAACACCCTCAATTGTTCGTAATCAATCGAAGATCCAGGCCAAATCTCAAAAGGAGTTTTACAATCGATAGTTGTTGATGGAGACCAATTCATAAAGTAACATGTTGTATTGATAGCTTTGGCCCAAAAATCCTTTCCCACGCCGGAATGGGAGAGCATGCTTCGTGCCTTGTTACAAAGCATTCTATTCATTCTTTCTACAACCACATTCAGTTGTGGTGTTTTAGAACAAGTGTGATGGCGCACTATTCTCTCAACTTTGCAGAACTCGTTGAACTCATGACTGCAATATTCTAACCCATTATTTGTCCTAACAACGTTTGGTTTTTCTTCATGTTTGCTTTTCAATCACCGTCTTCTTTGACAAAGGTTGAATATGCCTCATCTTTCGTTTCCAGATGTAAATCCAGACCATCCTTGAATAATTATCTATCAAACTCATGTAGTATCTAGCTTCGCTCTTCCATGGAATTTGGTTTGACCCCAAAGATTTAAGTGAATTTAATCCACTATCTTTTTAGTCTTTCTTATAACCGATTTGCTGAATTTGACTTTATTTTGTCTACCAAACATACAATACTCACAAAATCCCAATGATTCTGCTGTATACCCTTTCAACAAATCTCTATTTCCCAAAACAGCTAATCCTCTGTCACTCATGTGACCAAGACACCAATGCCACAACTGATTCTGATCCTTCCTACCTTGGCTATTACTCTCTGATGATGCTACTGCAGCATCGCCCATAACAACACTCCTCTGGAGAATGTAAAGACCCTTCTGCAAACTACTTTTCATGCACACCATTGAGCCTTTGTCACTTTGATTACACCATCTTCTGCACGGTACTTGTAACCCCGAAAGTCTAGTGTCCCAAGATAAATCAGGTTTCTTTTTAACCCATGAACATGCCAACAAGTTAATATTCTAACAACCCTGTCAAACATTCTGATTCCAACGTTACCGATACCACCAACAGTCAACGCATGATTGTTCCCTAAATAGACAGTTTCCATGCATTGGCTTGTAAATGTCGATCCACTTCTTAAACCAACACATGTGATATGTAGCACCACTAACGAGTACTCAAGAGCTCTGCCCACAGTATGAAAGCACGGACAATACATCTCATATACCATTGTTTTCATTGTCGTCGGAATCGTTCATACCTTCAACAAAAAAATTTGCATTTTCCTTTTGATTTCTCTTCTTACTATTCAGTTTTAGAAAATCTCTCCTATAATGACTATGCTCACCGCATTTATAATAGTTTGAGTTCTTTACCTTTGATTTGGACCTCCAGTTCTTCATTCTTAAAGAACTCACTTTGCTTCTAGATCTTCCTCTAGTCATAAGACCTTTCCTTTCAGCCTGATTGTCTGTCTGCAACTGTCTCAACTCCTTTGATTTCAGTGCCCTTTTAACATCTGTTAGCGATAACTTATCATTAACATACATTATGGTATCTACGAAGTTTTCATAAGGAGCTGGTAACGATCTAAATACAAAAAAATCTTGATCCTCCTCCTCAATGTTGATATATATGTCCTCCAAGTCTATTATAATTGATTTAGAATTATCTAAGTACTCGGTTATGGACATACATTCTTTCAATCTGAAATCGTACAAGCGCTTCTTCAAGTACAATTGGTTTCTTACTGATTTCTCTGAGTAAAGTTCTCTTAGCTTCTTCCATGCGGAAGTAGCAGTCTTCTCACCATTAATCTCGCGAAGAACATTGTCTTTCACACTCATTAAAATCCAGCACAAAGCCCTTTCTTGAAGATCTTGCTTTTCCTCTTTTTCCATCTCTTCTGGTAACTTATTCTCCATGACCCTTGCATTACCAATGAATATTTCAGTTTAATCTCCATAATGCAAAGATGGATCCTCCATAAAAAATCTTAATCTTGTATTTTGTTGTTGTATACTTGATTGTGAAATCCTAATTGCAAACCTTAATTTCATAACGTGGCTCTGACACCAATTTTGTTATAAATCAATATGCAATTTATCACAAATGGCTCAAGCACAGAACATAAATAAAACAGAACACGAGATAAATGACATATAAGAAAAGAACACAAGATTTGACGTGGTTCAACAATTTTCTATGTCCACGGGTGCCGCCAGAGAAAAGTTTTTGACTATGATAAGAAAGGGTTACAAGATTTCATATTGTGTTTTTGTGTAGCCATAGTAGTCTATATATAGGGAATGAATAGAACTTACTAGATAATGGGCCTAATGGGATCATACCAGAAGACTAACAATGATATTGTCACAACAAATTGTACTGTCAAACATTGTACACTGTCAAGGCACAATGACACTATCGTATACACAAAACTGTACTACCGAACACAGTACATCAAGGCATTATTCGACTCATTCACAACATTTTAGTTATTAATCCTGCCAAGAATATGTTCCTATGAAAGTGTCCGCCAAAAAAATGTTCGTAGGAGACACTTTTAGAGAGAGAAACTGAGTGAATAGAGAGAGAAAGAGACAAAAGGAATAAACGTACCAATCATTGACTCATCATTGGACCTTTTTCCAACAAAAGAATGTCCTTTATATAGTACATGAGGTCAACAACAAAATTATATATTTACCACTTTTAAGTGGATTTGTCACCCCACTCCTCTACTATAAATAAACAAATTTACTAGTTATTACATTTGACCCCCTCAATCCTTATGTTTGCTTTAGATTAGTCATTGGCAATTAATTACACCAATTTTACCCTTGTATTTACCATACCAAAGCTTATTTATTGCCATATCTTCCTTCCCTTATCATATTCTAGCACTTTATTTTTCTTGTTCTAGAAAACTTTGTCTTGTACATTGATTTTAGAAATCTCACTCAAATCAACATAACATTAATATTTTACCTTTGATGCATATGGTTCTTCAACTTCATTTGATTTGTCATCGAAGATAACATTCATGTTTCTTATAGTTTGTTTTATATTTTTCAACCTCTATAACAAAAAACACCATGACTATAACCAATAAAGAAAAATTTCTTGAATTTTATATCAAGTTTTATTCTAGCACTAACATTTATATTGACATAGGACAAACCAATTCTTTCAAGAAAAAATATATTTACATTCTTACTAGTCCAGCCTTCATCCGGTAATTTAAAATTTATTAGAATTCATGGTCATTTATTGATCAAATAAGCTACAATGTTCATTGTATCAGCCCGAAAAATATTGACAACCCAATATAAAACATCATGTTTCTAGCATGTTCATTTAAGATTTGATTTATATGATCGGCTACACAATTCTGTTATGGTATCCGTGAAATGGTCCTCTTTATTATAATTCTATTCATGACATAATACTCTTAGAACCAATTATATACATACTTATCGCATATTATCTAGATCTGAGACACTTTAGTTTTAAACTTTTCCTAATCTCTACTAAGGTTTTCTATTTTTAAAATATATTAAATACATCACTTTTATTTAAAAATAAAAATATACCCATACGTTTCTGCTTGAGTCATCAATAATTTAATGTAGTATAATGATCCACAAAATGATGGAACTAGAGATGGTTTGCACAAATCATTATGTACCAAATTTAAACTTTATTGGTTAGGAGCTCTACCACATTTGACGAACATGACCTTTTTATGCTTTCTAAAATATGTAACTCTCATACATACCAATAATAATGACCTTTGATTCTAGTAGTATTTTGTTCAAATGAATTAGTTTCATATCTTATTCACTCATATTCCCAAGATTTTGGTGCCATAGAGTATCACTAGAGTTAACCACTGCAACTATATATATTGTTGCTACACTAATAATAAAAAATTCTCTCGAACTTGAATATATAAATATATATATATATATATATATATATATATAGTTTATATATATAAAGTACCCATCTTGTAACCATGAGACGCTATCATAACTCATTTGTCACCTTCAATTTACCATTATTAAAATAAGTATTATGATCTTCACAATCAAGCTACCCAATATAACTCAGATTTATCTTTAATTATGGAACATGTCTAACCTAATAGATTCTCCATACTGATCTATTGTCATGTTTAAGCTTGATCTCTCTAATACCTACTAACAAATCAATAGATAGTTCCAAAGTTACTTGCAGTATAATTGACAAATATTTCTCAACTTAAAGTGGAATACCAAGTAGCTCATGAATTAATAACCTAAGACACTATAGGACTTTTCAACAGTAAGCTGTAAGGCATATGGAATTGTCTCTATAATGATATTTTTATTTGCATACATCTTCTTCTTGGGTGTTTTGCACCGCCTCTATATGTGGTCCATCTGATCACAGTTCCAACATCCTAGGAGACCCATGGACCTTTAGAATCAATTCTAGTTTGTCTTCTTCTTTTTCAGATTTTCCCTAACTTAGAGATGACCTGACTTCTTGACTCTGTGTTAAAAGAAGCGTAGTTATTCAAATTCTCCTCATAATAATTCCTTTGAACATATTCACCCAAAGTCAGTTTGTGTATTTTGTTATAATTTAGCTTATTTTTTCTAGTTTAATTAGTTATGATTGTTCTCACAACTTTCCAACTATTATATTGAGAATTCAAAAGAATTAGGGCACACATTTTATCATCTAATTTAGTATTGTAACATAATAAGGTATTCACAACTTTACTGAACTAATTCAAGTCTTTTAGAACTAAAATACGTTATGTCGTGTTCAATCTAAATAATTTTTTCATGAGATGCACCATGATATTTATCGACGGGTTTTGTAGATACTCTCCAATGCCGCCATCTGATTAAAAATGATATTTTCTTTTACAACACCGTGCGCAACTGACTTTTCTAGGGATATGTAATGTTATTTTTATATGGAAGAAATATTAATTTGGTGTGAAACAACTAAATTTTTTGTAGTTGCTAAGATATATGCATCTGTGTGTTGAAAAAATATGTTTTTTTTTTCAAATTTGTTTAACTTTATTTGGTTGTAAGATAGAAGTAATCGGGTTGCGGGATTATTGCATAAATTGGACTTTGGTTGTGAAACAATAATTGTGATATAGGTTTTTTTTAATATCATATATTTCAAATCATAATTTCAATAAAAAAAATACATTGGTTTTGTTTTTTAAGACCAACAAAACTATAACCATGAAAGATTTTTTTTTCATTTTTTTAATTCATTTCGTTTCAAAAATAGGAATAATCGAGTTGCAAAATGAAGAAGAAAAAATTTGCATAAATAGGATTTTGGCTGTAAAAAACCAATTTTTTTATAGTTATTTTTAATGTCATACCTTTCAAACATAGCTCCGAAAAAATCTGAAAATATCATTGGTTTTATTTTTTTTAAACAAACAAAACTAGATCCAAGAAAGATATTCATTTATGAATTTCTTTTACTACATTTGGTTGCGAAAATAAAAGTAATTAGTTTGTGTAACTAAGAAGAAAAGAGTTGCGTAAACAGGATTTTGGTTGTGAAAAATAAGTGTGTTAAAGTTTTTTTAATGGTATATCTTTCAAAGCATAGCTCCAAAAAAATCTAAAAACACCATTGGTTTTGTTTGTTTAGACGAACAAAACTATATCCATGATTTTATTTTGAATTGTTTTAATGCATTTGCTTGCGAAAATAAGAGTAATCGGGTTTACATAATTAAGAAGAAAAAAATTGTGTAAATAGGATTGTGGTTGTGAAAAAACAATTGTGTTAAAAAAATTATATATTTTTCAAACCATAACTCCAAACAAATCTGAAAATACCATCAATTTTATTTTTTTGAGATGAACAAAACTAGATACATGAAAGATGTTTTTTACTGCATTTGCATTTGGTTGCATAAATAGGAGTAATCGAGTTGTGTAATTAGTTTGGAAAAAACTTTATATTCCAGTGGCGTAATTAAAAGAAATTTGATTGCGAAAATAAAAAAGATACACGAAAATTCCTCCAAATATAACTCATGAATTTATTTTGTTCGTGTTTAAATAATAACCATATATGTATTTTAAAAAGTTAAGATACAATTTGGAAGATATAGAGTTTTGAAAGTTAAAAAAAACTACGAATATAACAATTAAATGAAAATTCGAATTAAAGTAATTGTTTCGAAAAATCCTAATTTAGATTTCGTTGACATTCATCAGAAAAATTCTTAATTCGAAAAATCATTAATTTCAATTTTAAAAAATTACAATCGGATATAAGAGTAACCCATTTGTTTATTTTTTATAAAAAGTTCATTTTTATGTAACACGTTGTCTTGGAAGTTAGAAACGAATGTTGGCATTCCTAGTTTTAATCTTTTTCATTTTTGATATCTTTCTCTATAAGAAACAATATTGATTTTTTTTTGGTGGAAACAATACAATATTGATTGAATATAAGGTGATGGAAAAACTAATAAAAATCGGATGTGTTGATATTTAATTCCCACTTTATTTAAGTCCTATTGTTCCTTTTATTTATTTTACAAATTCTAAATTTTTTACATTTAAATAATTTGAATTTCACAATCCCAAATTGAAATATTTCAAACATAAAGTTACTAATATATTTTGATTTATCGAAGCTCGAGACAAAAGACATATGATGTGATAATAAGATAGGTATGACGAAATAATGGATTCTATAACTTTATTCTGGTTTAAAGTTATGATGAGTCATCTATTGACGCATGATAATTTCGTGGACAAATATATTCTGATTAGATCTTATGATGAAAAAGTAAATGGTGATAATAAATAAAAACAAACATAAAAGACAAAATAAATAATGCACCAAACTGTAAGTTTCTTATAATTATACAAACAAATATTAGTATGAAGATTCCCTTCCTTTTTCCTTCCCGAATTTTGGGGAATTAAAAGTACAGTCACGGGGCTAAACATTCCACACTTTCTAGTATTTGTTTTAGTTTTAAAGCCAAAATAATTTAGTTGCAGTTTTTTTTTTTAATAAAAACATTAAACTAAAAAGTTCATACAAATATTTATAGAAGATGCAATGACTTATAGCAAGTCAAAAACGAAATAAAAAATTACTTAAAAGAGTAGATAGAAAAAGTAGTTGAATCAAAAGAAATACCAAATTCGAAAAGAGTAGTCAGCAAGACCAAAGAATGGATCAATAGGTTCATCAATCGGAAGACACGGGGCACATGGAAGATTCAGCGCACATACACAAAAGCGGCAGAAAATAAAAGTAAGTTAGTAAACAGACTCGATAGGCCAACTAATTATTGGTGCCATGGAATCTAAACAAAAGGTCTGAGAAATTCGATTAGAGTAAGTTTTAAATAAGTTTTTGGAATAATATATTTTTTATCTCTGAAAATTTCAATCTTTGTTATCCTTAGATCAGGGTTTCATTATGTTACCCTGGAATTAGGGTTTCATCTATCGTTGTTTCTTCTTCTATTTTCGTCGTGTTATCAGTTTGGTATCCGAGCCTCAGTTCCTACTATGGGGGCAAGCATGTTTCTGAATTCTGATTTCATCTGATTCAAGGTTTAAAAGAGAGAACAACATGTATGGTCATGAAGATCTCAAAGATCGTTCGGTATGAGGGGACACACCATGTGTTTTGATGCGATAGAGCTCTTACGGCGTGGGTTAAGGAGATATGCCGCCTAAGAGAACCGCTCACAGGAAGTCCACTACTCCAATCGTAGAACCAGTCTAACGAGAGGAGATGGAATATCGATTTGGCCAAATTTGTGAATGGATGAATTCGTTACGATATCAAATGAAGAATGCGATGGAAGATATAGAGAAGATAACTGCCACCGGATTCCAAACTCCAATCAGATATTCAAAGGCGAAAGTTTTTTTCATAGAATCCAACCACATTCATAGCTACAATTTGGAAAAAATCAAATGGGAAGGAAATCCATCAAGTAGCTGCTGGTGACATGGAGGATTCGCCGATACTCGACCATCTACTCTTTGATGAGTATGAGGCTAACTACTAGGGTGAAATTTCTGATGAAACTTGGTCGGAATTGGGAGATCCAATTTATGATTTCTACGACGATGAGATCGGAGAGAAAAGCGTTGATGTTAAAAAATGGGATAATGAAGATCAAATTAATATGGAATAGAAACTTGTAGATCAAGAAATTATCTCAGACTACAATAAAAAGTTAAAAGTAGAAGATTGCAGTGTTTTGAATCTGCTGGCAGAAATATACTATTAAAAATTTGAGAAACCATCTACTATTCAACAAAGAGGAATTGTTTTTTTCGCAAGAGTCTTGATGTGATATAACAAGCACGGTATGGAACTGGAAAGACAAAAACATTTTACACACATAAAATGTTTTTGTGCTTAGTAAATGGGTTGATAAAGCTGGCATAGAACAAATGGGTGGAATATATCTTGTTACTGCTGATCACAGTAATGTCGAGGACATGGTAAAGAGGGAAAAAGTTGGGAAACCACTTCTTGACAAGAGAAAAATTCAGATTATCATCTCTCACACACTTATGCCAGTACTAGTTACAATCGGAGGTGAAAACGTTAATGTTTTTGCAGTTCTTTCAATGTTTCAACGTTTTGAATTCGAGGTCGAAATAACCACATTTTTTTATTATGAACTACCACACTAAGCTTTTCGCTAGCCATTGCATTAATAAGTTCGATCATTATCTGAAACTCCTCCAGAATTGAAAATATAATTTTTTTTCTTTTGAAAATACAACTTTTTCTTATTATCTTACGAGACAACTCATCCTTATCTTTAACCGAATGATTCACTTCAATTTTGAATCCTAAATTTTTCTTTTTAGAACCAAATTTATAAAAATCATCAACCAAAATTTTACCTTTGTCAACATTAGAAACTGGGACGAATGAACAGTAACAGTTTACCTTATCAGAATAACGAGAAATTCTTCTTAATTGTCCCTTCTTCTGGTATACCGGTTTTGGGAGAAATATTTGACCCAAAATAATAATCATCATACCTTTTCTTGTCAAAGACTTCATTCTATATTGGTTCAACCAATTTATAATTAGGGCTAGGTTCGGATTTGATGAGAGAGGTTTCCGCCTTGAAATTAAAGGGTAAAAACATAGCCCTAATATATTTTATAAACTTAACCCAAGTTGGTATTTTTGATTTGCCTTGTCTCAAACGAGTCTGTTTAATCTGGTGCCACCATGATGCAGCCGGACCGCGAAACTTTCTTCCGACTAACTTGACTCTCTTGTCATCCGGAACATTGTTGAATTCTAAAACTTATTCCACTGATGCGATCCAATCTAAAAACTCTTCCAGTTGAAGATCACCATGAAATCTTGGAATCTCAAAACCGAATCCTGAGTCCCACCGGTTGTTTATATTCTGATAATAATCACGATCTGGAAATTGTTTGAAGGCCTGTTCGCGATGATTTTGTGGAAGAACACGCCCTCTACCCTCCTCTCTCCTTATATCAAAAGGATTTTGACCCACATCGTAGTCTTTTTAAGAACCCGACGATAGGTTTCCCGACCATGAAGCGCGGAATCCGTTGCTCATCCTCTGCATCGCTTCTTGTATTTGCTTCATCTAATCTCCCAACGTACTCAACTGCTCTCCAATCGTCTGAAATTATCTAGTGTTGGCATGCATCATCAAGCCTACACGATCCAGATCTTCTCGATTGTAGATCTCAATAATTGACGCGGTATTGTTCCATCACTCTCTTCGCGGCGGCATAATTCCCACATAGCAGGAATAACGTTTTTTATTTTATTTATAATAATATTATATATTTGAATAAAATAAAGGTTTTGTTTGGACCTTTTGGGCTACATCATTTTCTCCAGGTTGACAATAATTCATCCTTGAATTCACAGCACCATCACCATCAACAACCAAAATTATTTTATTTTATTTTATTGACTTGTTTACCTTATCTGAATAAGATAAGTTATTCTCGAGTGTTCCTTATTCGAAGTCACATTAAAGCCATCTGGTTGATGAAAAAAATTGTTTTGAAAATCTTTTCATAGCCTAAAGACAACATCCCCATGTCTAGTTGATGAAAACAATGGTTTTGTAAACTTCTTCATAACCCGAGACAACATCTCGGTTAGTAAGTTTTAACTTGATCCGATGATTGGTAGCCAATTTAAACTCCTTCTGTAACTGGTCAATACGATCATTTATTGAAATGCCTATTGTGTCCCCGCATACCAAATGATCTTTGAGATCTTCATGGCATAGATGTTGTTCTCTTCTTTAGATCTTGAATAAGATGAAATCAGGATTCAGAAACATGCTTGCCCCGTAGCAGGAACTGAGGCTCTGATACCAAACTGATGACGTGGAGGAAATAAAAGAAGAAACAATGATAGATGAAACACTAATTCAAGGATAACATGATGAAACCCGAATCTAAGAGTAACAGAGATTGAAATTTTCAGAGATAAAAAATATATTATTCCAAAAACTTATTTAAAACGTAAGGTATATGAGGCTTTATATTGAAATTCCTGGTTGTATTAAATGTTCATTATCCTCATTAATGAAAGTGGTTGGGGTATTTATACCCTTAATTATAGACACATGGGCTTTCGGGTCGAACTATATAACCGGGTCAAGTTTTAAGGACCCATTTATTTAATAAGCTAATTAGCACCTAGCTTAGTCAAAAGGTGTTTAGTTATTTTATACTTTTGTCCTGTCTGGATAGTTCAGTGGGCAGTTTTTGTCCGAATTTCCCTTGTCCGGAAATCTCGGTAAGCAGTGGTGGATTTATCCGGACTCATCAGTAGCCCATTTTTTAGGCTTTGTCCAAAATCTTGGATAAGACTAAAAAATTCACTTAGTCAGTAACGATATTTTCCGACCTATTTGTGTGTGTGGTTCGAGGTTTGTCTGGACCGATTTCTTCCCAAAATTCAAAGAGTTTTTCTTTGGATCGTGGGACATGTGTCGTATTCTGATTCGACCTGCCAACCGTTTTCTACCTAGATTAGCACTCCCACTAAACCTAAAAAGTAACCTCTGCATTTAATATTTCCCACTTGAGCGTCGTCTTCAATCATTGCTCGAATCTCTTCGTCTTCTCCTAGGTCTATGTTGCTTTATTCTACTAATATATAAACCATTTTTTACTGTTTCACTATCTTCATCACTCTCCAAATCTTTTACAGAGCTTTCACAATTTCTCTCAAAATTGTTCTTGGTTAGTTTTATGTTCACGGCTAGAAACGCTCTTGTAAAAGGCGGATGGTTGAATCTGTCCGAATTAGAGAAGGCAAAGAAAATTGAACAGGAGAGGTGCATTGCTGCTGGGTTCCCAGTCTCCCCAGGCGACAAATCTGAGAAACCATCCCAAGAAGCTGGTCAAGGATCATCTTCTACTAGAAATCCAAAACCCAAATGGCTGTTTAAACCCAATATTTCTCCAATCCCATCAGGCTCCTTTGTTCAGGAGTCCCAACCTTCTACTACCCAAGAAAAGGCAATATCGAGCGTTAGGAAGCCTTCCCCTTTTATAGCCATGGGATCTGATATTGAAAAATCCCTATAAATATCGAATCTGCGCCGGACAACTCATTTGGTGAAAGCCCAAGCAACTGTCTCACAATCAAAGCCCTCCAAACCGGAGGCCTCTAAATCAGCATCCAAAGACAAAGCCTTCGGATCAGAGATATCTATAAGAGCCCTAAGAGATAAGCCCTCTGGATCGGAGGCAACCAAAGTAGCTTCTCAAACGAAGGCCTCCAAAATTGAGCTTCAACCGGACGCCAGGTTTCAAGAAAAAACTGGCGCTCAACCGTCTGGACAGACCATTGAGCCAGAAGCTGACATCCTTCCATCCACAACAACTGATAAAGCTTCCACAGTGATGGAAGATAGTTTGGAAGAGGCCCCTTTTGAAACAGAGGCGTCTGGGCAAACTGGGGATGCTTCCTCTGACAGGAAAAGGAAAGGAAAAATGAAGGTTGGAGTGTCTCATTCAGATCTTCCGGAGTGCTTAGAGGGCAAGGTAGGACCTTGCTTCCAAAAGGTTAATGTGAAATACTTGTTGGCCATACAGAACATCAATTATGTTTATACTCATACTGTCGAGCTGGGCCGGATCCTGACAAAGTGGGGGATCCCAGAATCAGTGAAGGTGAGGATTCCTGTCACTCCGGAGACTCCTATGGACTGCAAACTTAATGAAGTGGTCATCTACACCGAGTTGTTCAACTGGGGGCTCATATTCCCCTTAGACCCAGAGATCGTCAGGTATTTTCACCTGATTAAGCTTTGCCCAAGCCAATTAAGTCCAAACGCTTGGTACCCCCTCCTTCCCTACATAATGGCATCGAGGTTGTCCGGAATCCCTCTCCCTATGGAGCAGTTTGCCGTTGTGGCAAGCCTGTGCAAAAATCATCATATCTCATTCTATCACCACAACATGGGAGACGATTTCAAAGTGGTAACTGATTTGTTGGAGTCAGAGAAGAATTGGAAAACTCAATTTTTATTCATCAGTGGATCATGGGAGAATGAAAGAAAGATTAAATCCAAAATTAACCCTAGCATGCTCACTAGTAGGTGGAAGAGTACAAGTAGGTTCTTCAATATTGTTTTTGATTTTCTTTTTTTCACTTTACAACTATTCCACTTCTGAATTGTTCATTACTTCCTTTTTAGTATTACGGAATGAGTACACCGGATACCTGGAGGAGGGGCAAACCACATGTGCCAAGTTAAATGCATGGGCCGCAGAACGTTGGGGGAACGCTTTCCACAACTGTTTTACTTCTGGAAATTTGGTGAGATCTCACCTGTGGAATACCACAGGCCGGAGAGATCTCGCATGGGAAGAATTGACCACACCACCTCCCCCAGTTGTCATCCTCAAATGAACAGAGGAAAAGATGGTAAATTGGCATTGCCCTCTAGAGCGAAATCTCCTAGTAAAATGAAGGGAAAGAAGAATAAGGTTGTAGTAGAGGCAGTTCGGGTTGCTGCCGAAGAGATTGGTCCAGAGAACCGAGAAGGAATTGATGCCTCCTTGCTTCAAGTAGTTGAAGATGAAATTGTCAAGGAGATATGAGAAAAATCAAACTCTCCAAAGCCTCCAAAGAAGGACCAAAAACGGGGATCTAGTAGAGATGAAAGGGCTGCCAAGAAGAAGAAGGTCACCGTAGGGGGAGAAATAACTTTTTGCCCTTTGGAGCTTCCTCCTTCACTAGCTCCTGCTGACCCTACTTTGCCAGAGAATATTCCAACAGACTTGCAACTGGGAGAGGGCGCCGGAGGAGGGCTTGACATCAGAGCCCTTCAGGACATTGGTCTTTACTTCACCGATTTAGAGAAAGATGAATTCGTTGGTCCTTTCCGTCCTTCAGGTTCTTCCAACATGGTGACCTACAATGGCAAGTCTTTTTCTATTTCTCGAAGACCATGATACGGTGGCCCATTTTCTGTTAGGTCATATCCAGCCAGTGCTTAAGTTGGAGAGGCAAGTGAGAAACCAGTCCACCCTTATCAACACCCTTAACACAGATAAGGAGACTCTGTCAACCAAACTCCTTAATGTTAATCAGAGCATAGAGGCACTGAAGAAAGACCTTGAAGAGTTGAAGAAGGACAAGGAAGATCTGTTCACCAAGCTGGCCATTTTGGAAAATGCTAACACTGAGCTCCAAGCTAAGTGCTCTGGTTTGGAAAACGATCTCTCCACCTTAAACGAAGACGTGAAGGTCAAAGATGGAGCCATTCAGAACTTGTTCGACAAAAAGACTTCTCTGAAAGAAGCTGTGTCTAAGATAACCAAGGAGAAGGAGGACTTGGTGAAAGAGCAGGAAAAGACAATCCAGACCAGGATTGATTCTTACACAAACACAGTAATAGAATCCCTAGAGGTAAGAGATGCAGAGGTCAAGTCTGATATGGTACCACTTTTCCACGAAAAATTTCTGAAGAGAACCCTTGGACATCTATGGAGATATGTGGAGTACGAAGGCCTCCCATTTCACACTATGGCAGATGGTGATAAGCATAATTATAATAGTGAAATAGATTCCACCATTGATGAAGAAGAATGAACCGGTGAGAGTTCGAGTGCCGAACTCAAAAGCCCCAAGAAAAGAGGTGATGCAGGAACATCCGTAGGGAATACGCCCTAAGGTTTTTAATTATCTTTGTGTTTTCTTTATTTTGCAAACTATTAAAGTCCTTAGATGGCCAAGGCATTTTTGTAATTGTATCTGGTTTGAGTCTGGTTAAGACTTTCACAAAACTTAAAGTCCCTGGATGGCCAATGCATATTTTGTGTTTTAATATTGTTATCAGGTTCTTATCCGGACAGGCTAATCTTATACAATTTTTTCTTTGTTCCATACTTGCTTTCAATTTTAATGGCTAATATTTAAAGAGCCCTTACTTTACAAACATTTAAAGTGAGAGTATTTAAAATCTTTGATGACATGTATTTAATGGTCATCATTTAACGAGAATAATCTGATCCGTTAGATATCCTTAGTATTAAATTGCATACTTGAAATAAATGTAACCAAACCACACCGAATATTGCAAGAAGGCATCATATTTTATTTGAAAAAACCGGACACCTCATTAAAACCTTCCCGCGCCACCAGGGTAGGAAAGAGTATGCCCCCTAATATTTACATTTAGTTTAAACAAGTAAATATTTACACAACTTTCATTCTAGATATAACCTGAGGTGTTGAATATTCCAGGGGTGCTTCAAAACTCTTCCATATTTGTCTTGAAGCCTATATGTTCCAGGCTTAAGCTTTTCAGAGACCTCATAAGGGCCTTCCCAGTTCGGAGTCAGGTTGCTGAATTGTTTTTCCTTAGTATGCAAGGAAAACCTTTCTTTACACTTTATCTCCTGATTGAAAATACCTTCTCTTGATCTTGGAAGCAAATTTGCTCCTCGTCAAGCCTTGGTAATGGGTGGTTCTAAGATGAGCCTTAACTCTTCTTTTTTTATTAAATACAACTGATTCCTAATTGCCAATTCATTGGCCTGTTCGGAATAGTTGTGGACTCTATATGATGGTAGGGTTGCTTCTATATGAGTAATCGCATCCATCCCATATACCAAGTCAAAGGGAGACTCTTGAGTAGCAGCTCAAGGAGTAGTCTGATATGCCCACAATACTTCTTGTAAGTAGCTTGGCCACTTCCCTCCAGCCTCTTCTAAATTCTTTTTCAGACCGGACAGAATGGTTCTGTTGGCCACTTCAACTTGGCCATTTCCTTGTGGGTGGTAAGGAGAAGAAAGGCAATGCTGAATGCCTGTGGAGGCACAGAAACTCTCCATATCCTTGTTATCAAATTGTGGCCCATTATCTGTGGTTATCTTTTGTGGAACCCCAAATCTGCAACAAATGTTGGACAAAATAAACTTTATAACAGATTTCGAAGTAGTTCCTGCCAGAGGCCTAACTAAATCTAGTCCCCAACGAGCAAAGGGCACTTGCTTAGAAATTGACTCCATGGGAACTGCTGGGATATGAATCTCGTTACCATACCTTTGGCATGGGTCACATTTCTTCACCAATTCTTTAACATCTGCCATTATGGATGGCCCATAGTATCCAGCCAACAAAACCCTCTGGGTTAGAGCTCTATAGCCACAGTGTGTTGATCCCTCCCCATCATGTAGTTCGGATAAAATCATTTTAGACTCTTCAACCCCCAAACAACGTAGGAGAGGTCTGCTGAATGATTTCTTATAAAGAACCTCTCGTATGATCAAGAAACCACGAGCCTTGTGTTTCATTTTTCTTGTCATAGCCTTTTTCGGAGGCAAAATTCCATTAGAGTTGTATTGAAGAAGGGCAAATCTCCAATATTTGGATTGAGCCACTTGTACACTTAAGCTCTCCTCCTCTTCCTTGTCCTGATTTGATTGTATGGGTGGGAATTCTTGTACATTAATCCATGGGTAGGACTCAGAGTATGGTATGGTGTCTAAGGAGTCTGCCAGCGGGTTTTCCGATCTAGGAATGTGCTCATAGCAAACATTTTTGAAGTTGGCTGCTACTTCTTTAAGAATAAATAAATATTTGATCAACTGTTCCTTCTTGGCTTCGGACTGACCTTGGAATGGTGGATAAAAATCTGAGAATCACTCATTAATTTAACTCTTTTAGCCCCACATAAAAAGCTAACTTTAGACCAAGTATAGATGCCTCATATTCGGACTCATTGTTAGAAGCCCTAAAGGAAAAACATATAGCTTGGTATAACTTATCACCATATGGAGAGGTTAAACAAATCCCAGCCCCACAACCAATTGTGCTTGATCCACCATCTGTCTGGACAACCCATACTTTTTTAGTTTTCTCTTCTGAAGCTTGTTTAGTACTTCTATTCGAATGAAATTCTACAAAGAAATCAACAAGAGACTAAGCTTTAATTGCAGTTCGTGGGGCAAAATCAATGTCATAATCGCCCAATTCTACTGACCATTTGGTCATCCGGCTTGATATATCTGCTTTCTGAAGTACATTCTTCAAAGGAAAAGATGTTCGGATGATGATGAAATGAGACTGAAAATATGGCCTCGTTTTTCTGGCAGCAATCACTAGAGCTAGTGCTAACTTTTCAAGTTTTAGGTACCTCTTCTCAGCATCCATCAGACTCTAGCTGATATAGTACACCGGATGACGAGGATAATTGTCCACCTCTCTAACCAAAACCGCACTTATAGCACATTCTGACACATCCAAGTACACATAAAGTGTTCCTCCTTCAACGGATTTAAAAAGGGTTTTTGGTGAAGACAAATGTTTCTTTATTTCATCAAAAGCCTGGCTGCACTGTGGAGACCAGTTGAAGTCTTTAACACCTTTCAAGGTTTGGAAATATGGAGCACATTTGTCCGAAGACCTTGAAATAAAACGATTCAAAGCAGCCAACCTTCCTGTTAGCCTCTACATTTCTTTAATATTTCGAGGAGGGTCCATTTTTAACAGAGCATCAAGTTGATCTGGATCAGGTTGTATCCCTTTTTCACTTATTACATAACCCAAGAATTTTTTGGACTGCACCCCAAACACACACTTCTTTGGATTCAATTTTAAATTAACCTTAGTCAAGTTGGCAAAAGTCTCTTGAAGATTAGTCAAGTGCAACTCTTCTTCTAAACTTTTAACTGTCATGTCATCGATATATACCTCCATATTTCTTCCAGTCTGATCAATAAATGCTTTGTTCACCAATCTCTGATAAGTAGCCCCAGCATTTTTCAACCCAAAATGTATCACCTTGTAACAATGGAGACCCCTATCTGTAACAAAGGTAGTGTGTTCTTGGTCCTTCGGATCCACCTACATCTGGTTATAACCGGAGAAGGCATCCATGAACGATCATAGCTTGTCCTTTGGGGGACTGGATAGAGGTCCTTTGGGCAAGCTCTATTGAGGTCAGTGAAGTCAGTACACATACGTCATTTCCCATTATTTTTCTTGACTAACAATGGGTTGGCTGTCCATAAAGGATACTGAGAATCCTTTATATGCCCCATCTTAGTAGTCCGGTCAACTTCTTGGACTATTACATCAACTTTCTCCTTTGAAAAGGCTCTTTTTTTTGCACAACAGGTGCAACATCTTTCCGGACAGGCAGCTGGTGTGATATAACACTCGTTGGTACTCCGTTCACATCAGCATTGCACCAACCAAAAACATGTTCATGATCTGCCAAAAAGGACAACAAATTTTTCTTTAACTCTGGTCCCATCTTAGAGCCAACTTTAACACTCCTTCCTTCATCCAGAGAGTGGGTTTCAACTTCTTCAATCGGTATCAAAACACCAGGGGTCTCTCCAGGGTCATCAATTTCACCCTCACCCCCAGAGGGCCCCAACAACTGCTAATCTTCATTAATCTGAACTCCCCCCCAGAGTTCTAGGAGCAAGTACAATTGCATAACATTCTCTTGCTATCTTTTGGCTACTCCTGACAACTCTCACTCGTCATTGAACCGCATACTTTAAACATTAATAGACTGTTGAAGCCACAGCATGCATTCTAGAGAGCCAGGACCTCCCAAATATTGCATTGTAACATGTAGGGCAATCAACCACAACGAATAGTACTCTGACCATTTTCTTGAAAAGGCCTTTGCCCAACAATACCTCCTCCTCAAATTCTCTAATTACATCCGCAGAGCTTCCCGTAAAGACCACAATAGATCCGTTCGAACGTTGAATCACCGTCGAATTCTTCATCTGTTTATAAGAGCTTAAAAAGAGAATATTCGCTGAGCTGCCAGTATCAATCAGAATTCGCCTGATGTCGTTGCCCCCAATTGAAGCTCCTATCACCACAACATCCTCATGAGGCCCAACTATATTCCTTAAATCAACCTCATCAAAAACAATAAAAGGAAATGGAACTTGGGACTGATAAGAAGACATGCCTCCATCTAACTGATTAGCTAGAGTGTGAACATGCCTCTTCCTTGAAGTAGGAGTCGGCGCAGTCATAGTGTCCCCCCCCCCCCCCAAATATAGTAAGTGACTCAAAAAAACTGATGAGTCCGGACACTGTCTTAGTTTGTTCTGTTATGACCCCCACTTTATTCTGGGTTGGATCAGGATCCAAATACTCTGATTCGACATCAAATCTTTCAAGAATTACCATAGCCCTTTCTGGAGCAGATGTCCCCGCATTGTTCGTTGGGCCAGTTCGGGGAGCATTGTCAGGCCTGTTTCCACTCCATCTCTTGACATAAGCTCCCAGCTTCCCCCTTTCAATAGATTCCGTACTTCTTGTTTTAAGGCGATAAAGTCTTCAGTGTTGTGGCCAATATCATAATGATACTGGGAAAACAAGTATTACGGGTTTCCCTAGGAGATTGAAGCGTTGTCAGCTTCCTGAAATGCACCTCATCTTTAGTTTTGTCAAAAATGGTGGCCGCATTTTATTTTAATTCAGCAAACCACTCCGGTTGGACCCAAAGTTCACGTTTATTTCTGGATTGCTGGCTCTGAGCTGGATTCGGGTGGGATTGAGTCTGTTTGGCCCTGTTGGACCCTTGTCTGGTTTCTTTGGCCTTGTATCCGGACTGATTTTGGTTTGGAGCAGCTGGGGCAGACCTCACTTGTCTGTGTACCCTGGTCTTCTTTGTTTCATCTACGTTGATTTGTTTTCCCACCTGAATTAGCAAGCCGCCCCAAGTCATGGCCTTCTTCCTTGTCACTAAATCAGCGAGATTCCCAGGGTTTAACCCTTGTCTCAAAGTGGCTATTGCTACTTGCTCAAAGCAATCAGCTAACCCATTTTTGGTATTTACAAACCGACTTATATAGTCTTTCAATGACTCATTTGGCTCCTGGGAACAATGGATAATAGTATCTCCATTGCCCTTCACCTTCTTACTCCCCACAAACTGCCTTCAAAAGGCCACCCAAAACATATCAAAGTTTCTGATACAACCTTGTGGTAAGCTGTTGTAGCATTTCAAAGCACTTCCTGTAAAATATTGGGAGAAGGCTCTATAAAGAAGTATGTCATCATCATCAAAATTCATCATAAATTTTTTAAACTGTTCCAGATAGTTGTCTGGATCTTTGCTCCTATCATATTTCTCCATTTTAGTATTGTCAAACTCTTTAGGAAGGTTTCCGGCCAGGATCTTGGCAGACAATGGTGATTGTCTCCAATTCCTGCTACGACTAAAGACTGTGTCTTCATTTGGTGTTGCGAAAATACATGGTTCATCATGGAAAGCAAAAGGATCTATCAACAGTTGGTCCACATGTCTGTGACTATGGCTGTGGGATGACCCTTTACCCAAATGCCTCTTTAATATCCCATGTCTATCTCTCTTTTTTAATACTTTTTAACTAGCTTTTGCTTCTTTCTGGACCTCCCCTCATCACTAATTGATGGCAAGGACTCCTCAAGCTCATCCTCGTTCGAAGAGCTACTAGAGGACTCAGATTCTGAGCTCTCAACCGGCTTGGACCGCTGAGACTTCTTGGAACTGGCATGGGTCTTTTTCGTGCTGATGGGTCGTTCCATCTTGGTTTGTCAGTATGATGAATGGCTGACGCTTTAGACTTTTCCTTTAAACCCATCTCTACCTTTCTAGCGGCCCTCAACGCTTCTATTTCAGCTTTCAACTTATCTCTCTCTTCGGTCGTGTACTCATTGTTTTCCCCCACCACCTCCACCAAAGGTGGTGGAATTGCTTCGTCGTCCGGATTCATCCGAATCGGTTTTTCTTGCTGGTTTTGAATGCTAGATTCAGGCACCTTCTCCTCCCACTTTGGTTGCCAATTTGGTGAGGTTTATTTTAAACTGAGGGTAATTTTGTCAAGTGTTTTGGAAAGTTTTGAGAGTATTAAATGTTTGGGTGTTTAGTAGTGAGAGATTTGAGCTGCTTGGTTGTATTAAATGTTCATTACCCTCATTAATGAAAGTGGTTGGGGTATTTATACCCTTCACTATAGACTCGTGGGCTTTCGGGTCGGACTATGTAACCGGGTCAAGTTTTAAGGACCCGTTTATTTAATAAGTTGATTAGCACCTAGCTTAGACAAAAGGTTTTTAGTTATTTTATAATTTTGTCCTATCTGGATAGTTCAGTGGGCAGTTTTTGTCCGAATTTCCCTTGTCCGAAATTCTCGGTCAGCAGTGGTGGATTTATCCGGACTCATCAATATTGGTATTCAAATCGAAGGTATTGACGAGCCCAACAAGTGTCAAAAGTGTTGGTATAGTCACGAAGTTTTGACTCAAAATTCGGTTGTTTAGAAGCTCAAAAACTAATTTTCGTATATTTTATTATTAATAATAATATTTTAAGACATTTATGTAATTTATATAGTTAGGGATTGTGGTTTTGAATATTTGCTATTTAAAGCATCATATACCCTAAGTTTTGGGTTAGTTTTTGTTGAATTGATATAATATTTTCTGAACTTACGAGTTTTGTGTACCATAGAGTTATGGTTTTATATAATTCGTCTACAGTTGATATTCTCCCTATATCAGTTTGGTATCAGAGTCTCAGTTCCTGCTACAAGGCAAGCATGTTTCTGAATTCTTATTTTAACTGATTCAAAGTCTAAAAAAGAGAACAACATTTATGGTCATGAAGATCTCGAAGATTGTTTGGTATGAGGGGACACACCAGGCATTTCAATAAAGATCTTATTGACCGGTTACTAGAGGATTTTAAATTGGCTACCAATCGTCGGATCAAGGTAAAAATTTCTTCTCGAGATGTTGTCGCAGACTATGAATATGTTTTGAAAACTATTTTTTTCATCAACTGGACATGGGATGTTGTTTTCAGGCTATGAAAAAGTTTTTGAAACCATTTTTTTCATCAACTGGATGGTTTCAATGTGACTTCGAATAAGGAACACTCGAGAAGAATTTATCTTATTCCAATAAGGTCAATATTGAAAAAAATAAAATAAAATAATTTTGGTTGTTGATAGTGATGGTGCTGTGAATTCGAAGATGAATTCTTGTCAACCAGGGGAGGATGATGAAGCCCAGAAATTCCAAACATAAACCTTTTTTATATATTTTATTTTATTCAAATATCTTATATTATTCAAATCAAATCTAATTATATTACGATTTTATTTTATTTTATTTTAGAATAATTATTTTAGAATATTTATTTTATTTCCTTGTATTCTAATTTAGGGTTTCGAGAAGCTTTTATATAAAGCTTCATATGCCTTAAGTTATTTTAAGTTTTTGGAATAATATATTTTTTATATCTAAAAATTTCAATTTGTGTTACCTTTAGATTAGGGTTTCATAATTTTGTTACCGTTTAAATCAAGGTTCTTAAGTCTACTTCTTCAAAGTTCGTTGAAGGCGTTAATGTGGTGACGAAAGGGAAGGTTATTGATGATCCTTCCACCAAACCTTGGAGCCTAAATTAGTTGATATGAAGGTTAAGTTGATCAATCCAAAACCCAATCAACAACTCATATTGGTAAGTTCTTCATAATTTTTATTTTTTAATGTCATATATGATAATGTTTCTAACCTGAAGAGTAAGGCGGGTCTAGAGGGAGGTCTTTATTTCTAAATTATGTTTTTGAGGGTGAGTTTAACGACAAGGGCTTTAATTTGGTCATGAATCCCCTCGTAGTTCTTGAAAGTGAGTTATTATCAATGAGGGTGGTCATCGGGCTACCTTGAAGATATATCATCACGTTGGGAAAGGTAAAGAGATATTCTTGTAAGTTTTATTACAGCACGCATCTATTATAACAAAGGATAAAACTTATGTCTACATAGTATGGCGAACTGAAGATGCAATAATGAAAGCGTTTAACCAATCATAAGAGGAAAATAGGTTGAAAATGAAAAGAATAAGATTAAGTTGAGGGGTTTAAGGTGAAGAAAGCAAGGAATGACGGGGAAATTTTTTATGATTGTTTACATAAGTTACATGTAATTCTCATTATTATCGAGTCACTTGAGCTACCAAAATAAGTAGATATAGTCTAAAAATAGTGCATAAAACAACTGACAACACAATACAACAAAGAAACAACAACAACATACAATAAAAACATATAGAAATTATTTATGCATTACACAACCATACCAAACAACAAACATATAGGTAAAATAAGAGACGCATGAGCAATCAGGAAGTGAAGCAGCATCGACGATCGCATCAACAGAGACCTTAACCATCGACTTCATTTAAGAAAACAAACATAAAAAACAAGTTATTTAAGTTTCATCAACGACAAAAATTTTGGTTGATACTATTACATAATAAATATCTTTACCCTCATCAATTTCGGTTGAGTATAGTAGTATTTATATCATTCCTCATGAACATATGACTAATTTATCGGCCAAAACCGAAACTCCAGTCGAGGTAACTAATGTTGAGAAAATCGTTGACGGTCAGTTACCAGATTCTTCTATTATTATAGTGCCTAAAACTTTTCCCATGGAGCAAGTGGCGGAGTTTTTTGGTCACATACTTACTTTAGAGTGTTCGAGAGGGATCCCAACTTATCTTGCCTTGCTATAGTATGGAGTTGCACAGTAATGTTAGTATATTTTCTTTGAATTTTTTATTGATTTATGCCTTGATCGTTTTTTCTAACTTTATAGTTATTTTGTAGACTTCTTTAAATGATATTGTATTCGTACATGAAGCATGCCAAAGCTTTGTTTTAACAATTTTAGATCTTCAAATAAATTTAAGACTATAGTTGAGCCTTTTGAGAGCAATCGAAATCCAAGAGTTATGTATGCTGAAAATAAGAAGTGCTTGAACACGGAAGTTCAATTTAAAGTTGAAACCTAAACATATTTAAAAGTTGAGATTGAAAGTGTCCCAAAGGTTGATAAGAAACTGAAAATGCTCATTAGATGCTCATATGATGGCTATGGAAGCGGTTTTGGAGGAACTGAGAAACAGTAATGTGGATCTCAAGGAAGAAAAAGAATTGCATGAAACTGAGCGTTTGAATAATAAAGATTGTAGCAGATGTTGATTTTCATGTAGTTGATAACTTCATTCGCATTAATCTTTTTAAAATCATGGCTTTCGTATACTTTGAAAAGTAGTCCACAACCACCAAAAGTTACTACATTTTTCAAAGCTTCTGGCAAAGGCCCTATAAGTTCAATGCCTAATATATCGAATGTTATTGCTTCTGTTATGGTTTCCAGGAGTACAAGTAAAACTTGGATTGATTTGGGAAAATGATGACAACTATCATAATATTTTATAAAATTTATGTGCATTTTCCGTGATGGTGCCCAATAGTGTATTTGTAGAACATTTATTCTATGTAGTGTCTTGTACACCAATAAGTCGTTCTCCCCCCCCCCCCCCCTCCGTGAAGTTCTTTTATAGAACAATTTACTTATTCGGCTTGGAGACATCGAAGCAAAGGTCTGGTAAGGCCTTTCTTGTATAAATTTATGACACACATACAATCTTGTTGATTTTATTTTAACGCGGTCGGTTTCAACCTTATCTTCTGGTAGCTTACCTTTTACGATATATAATAATAAGTGATCTTTAGTCATCCACATCCTTAATTAGCATTACATCAAGTAATGAAGTACTATGTGAGATTATGTTTTGTAAAGCGACCAATGACTTCTCTTAAAAGATCACTCTTGGTGCCAAAAATGCACAGGCCAATTAGGCAAGACATCTACTGATACATTGTGTGTTATATATAATTTTTCAAAAGTAACTTGATTAAATAATGTATCTTAAAGGTGGATTTCTCTTATATACTTGATCAAATTATATTTTTGGCTTTTGATTATCCAAGGTTTGGTTTACTATAAGTTAAGAATATGTAACAAATTTATTTTTTTAGCCCTGCATATGTTATAAAGTCATAATCTAGTTATTGCAGCTTCACACTTTGATTTATTATTAGAGGATATGAAGTCTAAATTGATGGGTTGGTTCATTATTTCTCCTAAAGAGGATGTTAACGTCACATTTTCTCAAAACCTTTGTTCTTGCTTCCTCAATCTTTTTGAACTTCTTATATTTATTTTGGATGGTTTGCCTAAGGTAGAGGTATTTCATACTATAACTGTTTTTTAGAAATTTGCTAAAACCTGAGCTTTAATTGTTGTTTGCGGCTTGAATCTAATTTTGAAGTATTTTAACTATACCATTTTTTAGTCAGTCGTATATTATATCTTCTGTAATACATTGTTTAAATGGGGGAGGTTTGGACCATATGGATTGTACCTGGATGTAAGGCCTTATTTTTATAGCTGCTACTACTAAATCTAAGATAATGTTTTCTAACTATAAATAGTGTGCCTCGGTGTCTAGTGGATACTTACTAACATAATATATAGCTTGGATTGTAATTCCATCTTCCCTTACTATAACAACATTAAATGCATAATCTAACACAATAAATACGTAAATAAAAATTCACCAAGCTTCGGTGTTGTCGGAAAGTTTAATGAGACTATGAACTCTTTGTATTAGTTAAAAGCTTCATTGTATACATGAGTCTAATTAAATCTGTCAACCTTTAAGTATCTACAATAAGGGGTGAAACTTGACTAAATAATAACATATTAACTCGTGTAACCTAAAAATATTTAAGTGTGCGTACCTCTGTTTGACGTTCTTTTTCTTGACTAGGATTGGGTTGGTTATCCAAACTCGATAAAAAAATTCTCGGATATGTCCTACTTTATTAAGCGTGCTTACCTCTGTTATTATTGCTTTGACTTTTTTGTAGGGAGAATGGTCTATTTTTATTTTAATAGACTGAAACTTGTTATCTATTAATAACTTACAACACATTATTTTGGTATGCACTCGTGTTACATCTTGAGCAGTCCAGGAAAATGTATCTTTTTTTTAATAACAATTGTAGTAACTAGTTTTCATAATTAGTTGGCATGTCTCATTCGATATAAAGGAATTTATTTTCTTACATTGTGATTGATTCCATTATTTTCTTGGCTCGGCTAGATGAGGGGCCTCTATAGGTTCACCGTATCATCAAAGATAACTGGATCCCCTAGAAATTGTTGTTTCTTAAGTGTTATAGAAGTTGAATAACACTATTTTTCCATTCTATGGTTTCCCCGGATCACATAAACTTGGTCATTGACCATGTAGCGGATGCACTATTGTGACTATGGAATATATCTGGTCCAACCTAGGTATATCAAAGATTACTTTTTTGAAGATAACACATATGCTACCATGAACAATCACTAAGCTTAATTCATATATTCTAGCTACCCTAAAACCACATCCAGTTTCAAGTCTCCCAAGATTAGAGTGCTCGTCTCAGTGGATCCAATTAAAACCCTCTTGGATGGTGTAAGTATCATCACTATATGCATCTTATCTTAGGTATTTTTAAATGACACACTAGAGAAACTAGCAGTATCTATCATAATATTTCTGAGTTTTACTCTCATTATCTCAACTATAATTATTATTGCATGCTTATATGGTGTCGCGGCTCCCCGAAGGTCATCATTATCAACACTAATTACATACAAATAGTTTTTTATATAGGTGTACAAATGTTTGACCTAGATATTATGTTTCCATGTATTCTGTATGTATTTTTCTAGAAGATTTAATAATATATGATAACGTCTCAATTCCTCATATTTAATAATAAAAAAATGATTAATTTAAAAAAAAATGTATCATCAAAATTATCAACTACGAAATAAATAGAAACTTTTAACTATGCACGTGTAATTGATTTAGAAAATATTGATGAGATTATGGATTGAGAAAGTATTGTGGTAATTTATACAATTTTAGAAACACTGATAGTTTTTTTTAGGTCAAACTATGGGTATTATTAAATATAAAAGAGACGACACTTGGTTATGACATCTTCGAAATATGAATTATTATATATGAAAAAGTGAAAAAAAAACAATGCATGTGTATAAAAAATATGAAATGCGAAAGTTTAAATATAAAAAATGTGAAATCTTGATCCTAACAAATGTAATAATAATGATCTACATATATGAAATATAAAATCTAGATTAAACGAAATGCGAATAAGAGTTACATTTGTTTTTTTAAGTGTAAAATAAAAAACCACATATAAACGAAAATACAAAATAAGATAAAATTTTAGTCTATTTTTTATTTAAATGTGTAATGCAAAACAATGATTAAACAAAAATACGATTGTGATGAATATATTACGTGCATATGATAACTCTTCTTAAAATATAATATATTTAACAAAATTAATACTTATCCAATAATGTTAAAATATCATAACTAGAAAATGCTACGTAAATATTTGCAAATATCTAAAAAACATATTATAAATAAAAATGGTATCATATTAAAAAAATCTAAGGGTCGTCAAAGATTTCAAAATGCAATTATATATCAATAAAAATCAATTTAAAATTTAATTATGTACTGATTAAAATATTTAAATTTTGATTTCATATCTTATTAAGAATATATACAAAGTTAGACGTTTTTTCTAACAACCGTCGAAACTATCAAAAATAAATTTTGTATTAATAATTTTACTGAACAATTTGAAGGATTAATTATGCGTAAGATATTCATATCATATATGTTCGTGAAGTTCATGAGTCGTATTTTATAATGAAGAAAATATTAAATTAAAATAAATATTAGAAACTAAATTATGATTTTTTTGGTTGTTAAAATGTTAAGAGTATATTGTGTTAACAAAATTTATTTCAATTTATAATTTAATTATATTTGATTGTAAAATATTTAAATATAAATGATATATATAGGTTTGAAGGTTTACAAGTATAGTTTTGGATGCCAAAAAAATAAGATTATAAAAATAAATTCTAGAAACAATTGTGATACTTTTTGTAGTAATTATTTAAACTGCTAACAATGAATCTGTAAGAATAACATGAATAATATAATTAAAAGCGTTAACAAGAATATAAGTTAAAGGTGTGTTTTCAAGTCTCAGGTAATGTTATTAGATTAATGTCAACATAAGATGAATAAAAAGTTAGGATGTGGTTTGTAGTGTTAAGTATGATTTTTTTTTGTTTATATAATATTTGTATAACATGTATAAATAATTTAATGTATGTTATATAAGAATAAAAAAACATAAAAATATGTTTTAATGTGTTGAATAGAGGTATTGTTGGTGTAATGTTGCATAACATAAATATTCATATTGTATAACATGAATATACATGATATCCATGCTCTATAAAATGAATGTATGTATTATTGATGGTTGTCTAACATAATAATCTTGTTATCTATAACCATAAAAAAATATGAGTCACTTTATTCATGTTGTGTAGCATGAACAGTCCTATTATTCATGAATTAATAATATGAATAGTCATAAATTAATAATATGAATAGTCATGTTATTCATGGATGTATAACATGTATTTATTAAATATATATTTTAAAACACATTTTATTTATCATTTTTTAAAATTTGATTCCGAAATGATTGAGAATGTTTAAACTTCAGTATCATATATTTCACGAAAATCTTCGAATATAGTTCCTAATGTATGACGTATCATATTTAAAAACTTGTACACGAAGTTATGATTTTTATCATAACAATCGTCGAAACTATAACAATTTGAAAACATAAATAATATTGTTCATATTAATTGAAATAATAAATAGGTTAGTGACATACTTTACAAAGTCAAGTAGATTACTGTTTTACTTATGTTTTTTTGTTGGTGCAATGTCTGTATCAAATGATGAGTAATACAAATAATTTTATTTATTTTGTATAACATGAATAACAATTTTGTATAATATGAATAATATAGTTTTATGACATAAATAATAATGTCGTGCAAAATGACTAATAATCTTATACAACATGGATAATTTTGTTATTCGTGTTTTATAACACAATTTTTTTTATAGTATAATCAAAATATTTTTTAATATATATATATATATATATATATATATATATATATATATAAAATAATGTACAAACAAGTGTTAAGTTTTTAGACTTTATATTATTAATACTAATAACCAAACAAACAAATTAACATTTTTATAACTTTAAAAAAAGTAACAATATTTTATTGAGTATTGAAACAATAATCTAAAAACATTAAATTAAAATATAAATCAATAAATTTTCATCATCATTTTGCTCATCTCAACACCTGTATTAATACATATATCAAGCGAAATCTCCATTATGCATAAATATATGACATGCACAACATTCTTAAACCCTTTTATAAAGATAAACAAAACAAGCACCAAATTTGTACCAAAACCTAATTTTTCAAAATCAAACACAACATGCTCAAAAGAATAACAAATAGAAAAATAGTAAAAAAAATTAACAAATAGCAAAGAACAAATATGATGAAGTTAACAAGAATATCAATTATATAAACAATTAACAAAGAACATCACACTTATTCTAGTAGTTAAAAATTGACAAGTAAGGTGCATAAAAACACATATTCATGAGTTTGAACAAAAGGACTCACCAACTACAAATTAGAAATAACATCGAACAATTGATCTTCATTGCACAAGCCTCCAAAATATTGCTTACTTTCATTTGATTTTCAATACAAGAGTGTACAAAATTAAATTTTAAAAATATATAAAAAAGATTTAAAACATGTAATAAAAATGTGGTAAAATAAAAATTTATTAAAAAAAATTACAAAATAACTTCAAAACTTGAAACTTGACTAAACGGTTGCATCAAAATCACAAACACATATCAAAGTTATGCTCTTACTTTGTATTGATATCTAGTAATAAAATATCATCAAGTTGGATCATCTAAAATTTTAAATATAAAAGAAAACATTATTTATAAAATGAAACACTATGTTATTAGTTAAAACAAACACATATCAACCTTTCCCAACATATTATCTAAGAATTCAAAATAATTGATCAAAATACTAACTAGTTTACCATCAATAAGAGACACGCATTCGTACCTAGTGATTACTTATCAATATCATATGGCTTAAAATTTATAAAATTAACTAAAACACAAGAAACAAAAACACAATTGAAACAAAAATATTGATGATATAAACTAGATCGATCCTAAAACGTAATTTGGTATCTTTAAAAAAATTGATATGAGATGGCATCGTCATCCAGGTTCCTTTCACCATAAAAATATTCATATATGTTTTACGGCTACTCGATGCCTTAACAGTCAGTCATGCATTCATTTTCATCGCATGTAATGTGGTAACTGGTGTTATCATTATCAAATTGGAAATAATTGTTTTGATAGAACTAATATTGAATCACTCAATATAGTTTATGATACAAAGAATAATAAATCCTCATATCATATGACTAACTAATAGATTTATGATATAAACTTATGATTTTGTCTGCAGTCCATTGTTAGTGATTGATTACTCATTTAAGCTCATTTAGATACATGATGGTTGCGAATCTTTAAATACAACAAAAATAGACTAACTTAATAGATTTAGATTGAAGAAATATCTTAAATTTATTCTCCTTTATTACGAAATACAGTTAGTAATCCTTATTGTATTAATCTCATATACTTTAGCCACTTAGCGATCGGGGACCACAACTACTAAATTTACTTATCAATTAGGTCCTGAATTATTAGTCCAAGCTTAAGTATTGAGATTTGAGCTCAATCCTTCATAGTGCCCAAATTCAACTCGGCTACCACACTTATACCTCCATATCTTCTTTTCACCTATAGGCTCAATTCATATTAATTATATATAATATAACTAATCCAAATTATTATTAATCGGACTACCTATGATAATGAATAAATATATATTTAGCATACTTATCCATAATTATTCCAAAAATCTCTCATTTGGATCGTTATATGCTACTTAATAATATATTTAATTTCAATAGGACCCAAATTCTATTATCAATAGGTGAACAGTACAACCCCATACATGATCAATAAACAATAAAGTATTAAAGACCAATTTCTCGTAATGCGGACAATATGATACAACAATAATCACATTATCTATATCAATCAATTATTTGGGCCAATTATGATGTTTATATTAAGAATAATATGAAATGTAATCATATATATATGCTCTTAGATGGTCATATATTGGAGATCTGATAGAGTAATAGATGTCAATAAATTTAACCAATCCATATATTTTAATAAACCTTTATGTATACATAATATAAATATTATAAAAACTTCATTAAAACTAACAATCCTCTAAATTAACTACATTCATCATAACTTTGTGTTCCTAAAAAACCTTAGAAAACACCACATTTGTAAAAGGATCTGCTATCATAGAGTTAGTGCCGACGTGCTTTATATTTATATGACCCTTCTGAAACATCTATTTCACATATATGAACATTATGTTTATATGTTTGGACATAGACGAGTTCATGTTACTGTTAGAGTACTGCATTATAGAATTGTTATCGCAATATAATTTCATAGGACCTTGCATTCCTTATAAAACATGTAAATCAGTGACGAAATTTTGCAGCCAAAATGGCTGCTTCGATGTTTCAAAGCTCTCAACAAATTCTTCCACCGTGGTGGACGATGAAACAAGTGTTTGCTTTACATATTCCCGGGATATTTCACCCCCCAGCTAATAAGAATATTTTTCCTGAATATGTTTTTAGTGTGTTCATATATCCACAAAAATCTGAGTCAGAATACCCAATGATCTCTGGCCTTTTCGATTTTTTATATGTCAACATGTTCCATTTCATTATTTGCAGATACCTGAATACTCTTTTCAAGTCCTTATAGTGGTCCATGTTTGGTTACTTACATACCTTCTCAACATATTCACAACAAAAGCAATGTCTGGTCTAGTACAAACTTAAGCATACATTAAACTCCCAACTTGTAAAGCATAAGGATTTTTTCATTCTCTCAATCTCAAGTGTTGTCTTTAAAAAATAACCCAGACTTTGTCTATCACCCTTTTTTATAGGAGTACTCAGGGGTCTGTAGTTTGCCAATCCATAACATTGTAAGACATTTTCTATAACTAACTTTTTTGGTAATCCAAGATTAAAATGGGAGCAATCCTAATGTATCTAGATTCTTAACACAAAACATGCATCACCAAAATATTTCATATCAAAATTTTACGATAAAAATTATTTTGTAGTGTGTAACAATTCCTTATTATTGAGGCAATAAGTATGTCATCGCCATATAATACCATATATATGAAATTAATCCCATTGAACTCGTGATATACACAACCCTTAACGAAGTTGATTACAAAGCCAAAAAAAGTTATTACCTTAAAGAATTTGTGGTGCCACTGACGAGAAGTTTGTAATCCCATAAATGGATCTCTTAAGCCTGCATACCATACTATTTATGTTATATATATATCAAAGTGTATTGGTTGAACCATATAGATTGTTTCCTCAATATCATCATTGAGAAATGCAGTATTTACGTTCATTTGATGAAGCTCAAGATCAAAGTGCGCAAGCAATGCCATGATTATTCTAAAGGAATCCTTTATCGATACTAGAGAGAAGGTTTCTTTATAATCAATCTCTTCACACTGGGTATAACCGCTACAAAAAGTTCTTTATATATATATCCACATTACTTAATAAGTTACATTTTGTTTTATAAACCGACTTATAACCAATTGCTTTTTCCCCTTCACGTAATGGGGCAAGTTCTCATACCGTATTTTATTGTATAGATTTATATTCTTCCTTCATAGCGTCAATCTACATCTGAGAATTAGAGCTCTCCATTCTTGTTTATAGGATGATGAATCATCTATAGTTCCAACATATGACTCTCCATGTTTCTGAATATATATTATATAATTAGAAGGTATAACATTATTATTATTATTTTATCTTGGACCTTCTTAAGGGAATTATTACTTCTTGTTATACTTTTTGAGGGGGTACAGTTTAATCCTTGTGGGAAATATCATTTTGATATTTTTATGAAAGATTACCTTGAGTGTCATATTGTTCTAACTGGTCCATATATGTTCCTTGGTTAAAGTGCTCAAATGAAACATCAATGTTATTCTGATTATAACCTTATTTTAACGGGGCCAAAATGATTGGTATTAAACTTTACTATTCTTATATTTGAGTATCTCCATCAGAACCTTCATCAATCAATACACATTCTTCCTTAAATGAAAAATTATTCCTGATTTCTTCCCCTGGAACACACATTCTCACGAAACTTTTGCATTCCTGTCTTAAAAATATTACTAGTATTAGGATTATAAAACTTAAACCCCATTGAATATTTAGAATAAAATAAATAAATAAATAAGCACCTAACCATTTTTGAGTCCAGATTTTTTTCCTGAGGTCTGTATGTCACTGCCTCAGCTGGGCATCCCCATATATGCAGATGCTTTAAATTAAGCATGCACCTATTCTGGAGCTCATATGGGGTTTTTATGGTTTCCTTATAGGATACTCTATTGATTATGTAGGCGAAATATTTGATGTGTCCCATCCAGAGAGATAATGGTAGAGTTGAGTTACTTTCCATAGTTGTAACCATATACTTTAGTGTACGGTTTTGTCTCTTAGATACACTATTCATGCGGGGTGAACCTAACATTGTACACTGAAGGAATATACCACACTTCTCTATGTATTTTTCAAATAGCCCTTGACTTTGTTCACCCAACCCGTCATATATACCATATTATTCATCACCACGATCATATATAATTTTTTAATGCTTTTACCTAATTGTTTTTTTAACTTCGGTCCCAAAAGCTTTGAACTTATCTAGGACTTCTGACTTTTCATGAAGGAGGTAAAGGTGCCCGAAACATTTGAAGTCATTTATAATATATATGAACAACCGTTTATCAATCCATTATCCCTTTAGAAACGGTCCAAAGATATCGATATTAATCAATTCCAAGATTCTAATCACTCTATTTTCCCCTAACATTTAGTTTTTTGTTTATTTCTCTTTGATACACTCGATAAAGAATACCAAAATCAGAGTAATCGAGAGGACTCAATAAACCTTAAATTACAAGCTTATCTATCCTTACTTTGGATATATGACCTGACCGTATGTGCCATAGTGAGAAAAGTTTGGTTTTATTAATCTTATTTACTAGTAGTTGCAAATTCATATAAATATTGTGATTATCAAGAGTATCCAATAAATACAAGTTATGTTCCATTACCAAGCTACCATAACCAACAATCATATTATTATAAGAGAGTTGCACAATTTTCTCCCAAAAGATAAGAATAACCATACATGTCCAAAGCCGGAAAAGAAATCAAGTTCCTTCAAAACGCATAAACATACATACAATTTTCTAAAAATAATATATGTCATATGGTAAGCTTTGATTTAAATCACAAATGACCAACACTTTACACGAGCTCCCGTCAACTTTGACCTCTCATTCTCACTTAGTTTATATTGTCATTTTTGGCATATGATTTATTAACTTCCATGAGAAAGTTCGAGCCATTGGTAGTATCCATTGAGACAGCCCCACGAAACACAGTTGGTATCCTTTGAAACGTGAAGGTCAAGCACAATCGATTAGACTGTTCTCAGTGTCCATACTCATTTATTTCCACATGTGAACTTTCCTACGTACGAGCATCTTGTTTATATGTCATTAGTTTTTTCACTGATTAAAATCCGAGACATCCAACATTGGAGGTTTGCTATCCATCGAACTGTAACCCTACTAATTGGAACATATATATAGCGCACATTACATAAGTAAGTTTTACATATAACAACTTAACATACTTGAATATGACGTATAATAATACCATACCATGATAATAGGATAACATAGGGCAAATCATACTAACACATATTTATAAGTTTGAGAAAATTATCATTAGTCATTATTTTAACTATCCCAAATACTGGTGAAACCCTTCGGATGACTGATTTCACCTACTTAAATTAAAACATCCTTAATTCTCTTAAGTATAGGTAAAAACTCTAGAGGTCTGATTTCACCCAACTTAGCTAAAATAAATGTGAGGATTAATTTAATTTTCTTAAGTACTAATGAAACCTTTTACATGGTTGATTTCACCTACTTAATTTTTTAAAC
Organism: Limnanthes douglasii subsp. nivea; assembly: GCA_036936605.1. Classification (NCBI taxonomy): domain Eukaryota; kingdom Viridiplantae; phylum Streptophyta; class Magnoliopsida; order Brassicales; family Limnanthaceae; genus Limnanthes; species Limnanthes douglasii. The sequence continues at coordinate 155,857,171 of JAUPFV010000001.1, forward strand.
AATCAAGGATCAATTTTCAATAGAGCTTCTCCAGTTCATGATTAACTTAAATCCAAATATTAAACTTCTAGATTCCGAAAATATTGAATATTAAATTAATCCTTTGAACCTTTTCGGAGATCAATTAACCTCTGAGGGGGAGGGGGCAATTATATGATTCCATAATTCATATACCAAAATCTGAAACTATAGTCATGCATATCCATATAACCATTCAAACATATAAATATTTATTCCAAAAATACATAAAAAATATAGCATTTCCAAATATTTATCTTGTGTAATAAATTATAAAAAAGATTGAATCAAATTTTAAAAAATTCAACCCATTGCTGTTGTTGTTGGGCCGATCCAGCATAACCAACATGCAACATCTGTTATCATTGGGTAGATCACCCAAGAATTAGACAACTGCTATTGTCTTTGGGCAGGCTGCCCATCTAGCAAGCAGTTGTTGTCGTTGGGCAGGCCGCCCATCTAGCAAGCAGTTGTTGTCGTTGGGCAGGCTGCCCAACCAGTAGCCATATGATGTTGTCATCACAATAACAATCAACTATTTTTTTTTTGTAAGCTATACCGTTCATTCACACTAGCAGAAATTAGCTAGCCACGATGAACGTTTTCGGATAGCTTTCGAAGTCGTTGTCTACGTAAGTCGATGAGTCGTTGTCTACGTAAGTCCAATTTGTCCATTTTAATCAAGTTTTAGTTTATTCTAAATTCGATAGAGAATTTTTAGGAAACAAACCGTTATTTAATAAGAAAACTGAAAATGTTATCACTTATATATCTTTAGTAATAAAACTTAAACTTAATCGTGATTTTCTTATGAACAAATCAATACAATCATACTTTTTCACATAAATCTTATATCTAGACCCTACAAAATCAATTAACAAATAATGTTAATGGTATGAATCTTGTAAATATAAAAACATGTTTTTGATTTAATAAAAGATATGCATGATATTTATGTTATGAACCATAAGAGAGTTTTGTTTGCTACACATACCAATTTATAGAACTAATATTGAATCGTGCTATATAGTTTATCATAGACAAAATAATAAACCCTCGGATCATGTTATTAACTCATAGAGTTAGGATATAATACTTACGGTTTTATCCTACAATCAATTGTTATTGATTGATCGCTTCTTTAAACTCTTTTTGGTATACAATAGTTGTGGATCTTCCAATATAGTAAAACGGCCACTAACCTGATAGATTTAAATTGAAGGAATATCTTAACTTTAGTTTTATTTATATAGGATATACAATTAATAACCCTAATTATATTAAACCCATATACTCTAACCACTTTGTAATCGAGGACCACAACCACTAAATTTATTTATCAATTTAGTCAAAAAATTATTATTCCATGCTTAAGTGTTGGAATTTGGGACCAATCCTTCACAGTGTCCATATTCAACATGGTTACCACATTTATACCTTCATGATGTATTTTTACCTATGGATTCACTTTCTGATTTAATTATATATAATATAATTCATCTGATTACTTGTTAATTGTATTATCTTATGAAAATGACCAAACATACATTTAACGTACCGATCTATAATTATCTTAATAAAATACGTTATACGAAATATCCAAAATATGTTGATAGTTTGAAAACTGTCCATCATATTTTCTAGAAAATAGATTTTTAACATACCAAAGTTAGTATTGACTTAAAAAAATTATTGAAAGTTTTTGGTTGTAAATGCACAGAGTGAGTAATGTCTAATTTGAAACCCAATTGCCAAGCACAAAAAAAAATCAAAAAATATATTTTTAAAATTTAGATTTAGCATTTAAAGGGTAAAGTGGTTTGAGTTTATAAAATTTATTGGTAGCCATCTATAATTATAATCTTATTATGATATCCATGAAAATAGCTAAATCGTTTTCTTTTATAATTACGATGTATTTTTCTACTTACGGGTAAACAATCCTTAATTAAATGAATAACGTGGATAGTTGAGAAAATAGTTTTTTGTATGTGTAAAAATGTATTAAATTAAAATAAATTAGTTTATACAAATACATGGGACATATTCCAAGGAAATATAAGAGACACTAAAAGAAGATTTGGCATAAACTATTACATAAGACTCAAAATCATAGTTAACTAGAAAATAAATAACATGAAAAATATGGGAGATAAAGTAAAACGGTCTCACTACAAGTTAGACAACATATCTAAGAAGATCATCGAACAACAGATCCAAAGACGCCATCAGTGAAGCAGACAACGAACAAGACAGACAAGGAGGGATAAGGGATCTGCAAAAGACAAGCAAAATACAAGTTAATAAAAATTAGGGGAATCACACCGACCATCTAATCTTGGTGTCATGGAATCTGAACCGAAGATCAGAGAAGATTCGATAAGAAACCGTTGAGGAAATGATAGGAGAGGAACAAAAAAATCTTGCATTTCTCTCCCTCAAGACGTGGTAAACGACTACGTCAAACCAAGAACGCCAAAGATGACAGTTTCGAGAAGAAGAAGAGTTCGACGTCTCGCAAACCCAAGATTGCCAGCTACTGACGAAATTCGAGAACCCCAAATTTGAACTAGCATGGTTCCAAAGACTCTTAGTGAAACTACAATCATACATGATATGAGAAATAATTTAAGAGTCTGAGTTGCATAAGACACAGTCTGGTGGGGTCTTTAGACCCCAACCTAGAAGTTTGTCACGCGTAGAAAGATTGCCCAGTATGGCGAGCCAATTAATAAAGGAATGACAATGAATATTAAACTTATTCCATACTAATCTAGCCCACCCACGACTAGGGTGTGCGTACGAATGACATTATAAGTGTCCTTGATTGTGAAGTTAGGATTTCCAGACTTCGCAGTCCAGTAGGGAACATTATTGAAGTTAATATAGGTGGAGGTAGAGTGAGAATGAGATAGTCAATATCTTGAATATTAATGTGATTCTTTGCTCTTGCCGATCTGATATTATATGACCAATTCCAATGGCCATTGTAAATGATATCAGAGACTTTGAGGTTTTTCCCGAATCTAAAATCTTTAATGATACTTTTATCGTACTGTGTTACTAGAGGAATGGAAAGGAGCCACGGATCATACAAGAATGAAGTATTCAATCCATTACCAATAACAACCGCGTACAAATTATAAACCATAGAATCATGTTATTGGTTTCGTATTCTTTTAAAATATATAGAGATTTAATATTATTTATTATATGGCTAATATTTATAATAATTTTTTAATAAGTAATGGTATTTTTAAAAATGGTTCAACCAAAAAAAAATTGAAATTTAATACATAAATCTTAAACACTATACTTTAAAACACATTAGAGGAATATCTTGTTTTAGACAATATTAAACTATAATAATTCATTTTATAAATAGAAAGTTTGGACCCATATATAAGTAAATTATAATATATAATCCCTCAAATCTAAATTTTGAACTTTATATTTATATTTTAATAATATAAATTACAAAGTTTGAGTTGGTTCATTATAGACTTTATAGTATTAAAATATAAAATCCCTAAGACTATTAATGACAAAATAATTAAAATTTATAACTTTATAATATTAGTTTATATAAAATATGATTTTACGTACTAACAAAATTCAATTTAAAATACTTTTAGATGTTACAACTATACATTAAAACAAATTAAAGCCTGTGGTATTTTTCCTCTTACAGTTTAAGTATAAAATTAATTTAAAAACTGTAAAAAAATTGTTGTGAGTCATCCAAATAAATATGTATTAACTGTAATTGAAAATTAATTGGACGATCATTGTTTGAAAAACCGTAAGCTATGATATTTCTGAAATGTTTGAATTAATTTTTATTAATCGTTGAGACAAATTAATATTTTTCCTCTTATAGTTTAAGTATAAAATTAAATTTGAAAACCATAAAAAAACAAAAGTTGTCGTGATTCATCCAAATAAATATGTATTAAAACTATAATTGAATATTTAAATGGAAGAGCTTGTTTTGAAAAAAACGGTAAGCTAGGATATTCTGAAGTGTTTGAATTAATTTTTATTAATATAAATTACTAATGAAATCAAATAAGTAATGTTTTTTGCTAAAAGTTAGCATTAAATTTTTTGTGTAATGTTTGTTTAATTTCTTAAAATTTTGCATGCCAATCTCGATACATAATTAATTATGATTAATATTGCACTCTAATTAAACTACGAAGGTTATTGGAAGACATTAAAAATATATAAATAGATATTTTCGAAGGTTATTAGATAAAGATCAAAATATAGTATTAAAGTGAATATAAATATTAAAATCAAATATTTTCAAAATATGGAGAAATTGGGTAATTTTTTTATCGAATCAAACGGTAATAAAGTCCTATTTAAGTAATTATGAGATTTTTTAATGTTTGAATTAAAATTTTCAAATCATGAATTAAAAATTAAATGAATATATCTTGATAACTTGTATTAAATTTTATCTATCAATTAATTTTGATATATTTCCCTAAATTGTTTCTGACTGTTAAAATAATAAAATTATACTATATATTTTATTTATTTAAAAAATTCTCCTGTTTTTATTTTTTATTTTTGGGCAAGGCTATCTCTAGATCGAATTTGGTTATAATGAGATTTTAAATCAAACTTTTTATTTTATTTTATGTAAAACGACTATTTTACCCATCATATAAAACCAAGTTTTCGACCAAAAATCTAAACGATTTTCTTCCTCTTCTCCAACCAAACTTCTCTTTAAAACTAATCTAGTACCCAAAGAATGAATTACATTAAAATCTAATTATTTTCTTCCTCTTCTTTAACAAAACTTATCTCTATTTTTTAATTATATTTTAATATCGCCGTGTGGAACTTTCCGACTTTTCATTAACGTAAAAAGAATGAATCATACTAGTCGAAGAGCCAAAAAAAAAATTTTACAGAATTATATTACAATGAAGTAATTTGTGGACCAAGTAATTTGTATAATTTTCTATTAAGAAATAAACTAGTAATTGTGAAAATATTTTACAGCCTGATGGTAATGACAATCTTATTCGACCCGATCATCTTGATGGTAATGACAATCTTTGTACCAGCCTTCGTTTCTTCAGATACAACATGTTTAACCAATTCACCAGATAACACCAACCTCACCGCAGTCTGGATTTCCATGAAGTAAAAGTCGATTTCTTGTTGTACCTCACAAGCTTCGCAGACTCACCAGCCAATTTTTCGGAGATATCAATTTTTCGAAAATATTGTTAATGAAACTGTTATTAATATAATTCTTAATAGCTTTTGTTTAATTATCGTTTTAAAAAGTGATGTTGCTCAAATTATTGAAATTTGACTAAATATGATACGGAAGTTATTGGAGCAGGGACAAAAATAAACAAATGCCAAAATGCAATGGACGAAAGTATAGGTTTAGCCAAACTAAAGATTTAATGACAATTTTTTTGCTATAATATATAAAGAAACAATTCTTATCCAATCCCCACAGAGTCAGATACGTCTCTTACTTCTTCTTTTCCCATGAAAATTTTACCATAAAAACAATGGACTTTTTATCCTCAAATATTGAATTCAACTTATTCATTCAATATAATCTTAATAAATTCACCATTTTCCCATTTCTTTCTATATCCCTCTCTTCACATTTTGTTATAAAAAGAGATTTCACATTATTCTTCTCTCCCTACAACATACACCTCTTTTCTCTTTCTCTCTCTCTATATATCTCTTCCTCCATTTTCTTCATCATCATGGTTTCTGCAGCACAGCAGCATGTTGTCAGTAATGTTGTTGGTGTTATGGGTTTGTTCTAATATCTCTTCCGTCTTTTCATTTGAGTTCATCACTAGCTAGTGGTAGACAACCATTAATTCTTTTTCTGCTTTTATTACAGGGAATATCATCTCACTCTTCTTGTTCTTGTCTCCTGTGTAAGTTTGATTTCTGTCTTATCTATCTTTCTAACAAAGTCTTTACATTTTCCTTTTAATCAAACGCCATTTGAATTTTTTTCATATTTACTGTTTAAAAAGTTTCATGCTTTAGTTATGAATAATGTTGAATCACGCGAGAAAAACATTTATAAAACTGTAAGCAGCAGATTCGTAACATTTAAAGGATGGGTTTTGAGAAAAATTATAATCTTGAGAGATTTTGGAAATATACATTTTGGTTTGTAATAAATATAAAAGAGAGATTTTGGAAATATAAATAATAGTGGAGTAATTTAATTACCTAAAATTCAGTTATAAGGCACCAATTAGGTGTGATGCCAAACCCATATCCATATGATTAAAGTAAAAAATAACAAAGAAAGGGCTTGACTTTATGTTTTAATTACATACATAACAACAGGCCGACATTTATCGGAATATGGAAAGAAGGTTCGGTAGGGCAATATTCGCCTGGACCATATCTAGCAACTTTTATCAACTGCATGGTCTGGGTTTTGTACGGTCTTCCGATGATCACACCGGGCAAGACGTTAGTCATTACAATCAACGGAGCCGGAACGGCCATCGAGGTCGTTTACATCCTCATGTTTATTATCTACTCCGATAAGAAGAAAAGATTGAAAGTTATAATCGGTGCCGTTGTTGAGATCGTCTTTGTCTTGCTTGTTGCCATTTTGGTTCTCACTCTTTTGCACACCACCGAAAAAAGATCGTTGGTTGTGGGTGTTATTTGTTGCTTGTTCAACGTCCTCATGTATGCCTCTCCGCTCGTAGTCATGGTAATAATGTTTTCTATTTACTTATTCCATATATAATTTTTAGTCGATAATAAATTATTTTAAAAATCCACTAAAAATTTAAAGTTTTTTTTAAATAAGATAACAAATTTGTATAAAACATAAATAAATAGATAAAAAAAATTATAAACATATAAAAATCTATAAATACTTTCTCTGTTTGGTAATATATGATTTAAAGTATCTTTAATGGTATTAAGGAAAATAATAATAATTTTTTAAAAATAAAATAATATGTTAGTTTAATTGATGGAGTTAATAAATTACGTTAAATTTAACTGTTTCATTTGTTGAAAATGGGATAGCCAGCATTTAAAATGAAAACGCCATTTATTTTGGAAAAAAAAAAATTCTTCCAACAATATTACGAAACAGAGAAAGCAAGTATATATAATATACCTTTTGTATGAAATATTTCTCGAGGTTATTTTAATAATTCCCTTCACTGAATTTTATAAGTTTGATTGTTTTTAGTTGAGAATAGGAAGTACTTATTCATGTTTATTAAGTCACTTTCTATTTGGAATATTATTAATTTAATATGGTTAATGATGCAGAAAATGGTGATTAAAACGAAAAGCGTAGAGTACATGCCCTTCTTTTTATCACTGGCCTCCTTAGCAAATGGTCTGGTTTGGACTATTTATGCATTTTTCCCTTTGGATCCTTTCATTGCGGTAAGTAGTTTTAGTTTTAGTTTCTGTTTTTGTTTATTCTCGTGTCGGAATGAAATAAAAAATCATTAATACTTTTATTGTAATTTGAATTTTGTATTTGCAATTGCAGGCACCGAATGGAATTGGTTTACTGTTTAGTTTGGCTCAATTGGCATTATACGCAACTTATTATAAATCCACACAGAAAATAATAGCCGACAGAAAAAACGGAGGAGAAGTTGATTTAGCGGAAGTGGTATCTGTTCCCGGAAAGCGACCATGAACTATTTATATGTGATGCAATCGACGGTCCAAATTTTCCCCATCTATGACCAAATGTTTTGTTATTTTCTAACTTGGAATAATCATTTACTATCACCCCTTTTTCTTCGTCTATCAATATCATGTACTCTTTTCTTATTTTGTATTCTTTGGAATTTCGGACCAACACTATGATTATGAACTATAACTCCTTTTGTTTATGTCAATTTCCTTGGATCCACTTTGAATTTACAATCTTCAGTATGTATTAGAAACTAAACTGTAACAAAATAGCAGGTCAGTACATATCATTGGTTAAAAAATATTGAATATATATAATCTTACACTGTAATGAAACATTTCTACAATTCAATAGAGCCATTGAATGGTTTCTCTGTTGGTTACCTATTACAAGACCTTTTCACTCTATACATACAAAAATGGCCCTCTAGAATTTACAAAGAAAAGAGGGTATTTATAGCGGGATTATGATAATTCTCCTGTACTTTCACATGAGCTGCCCAAATTGGCCGTTATGTCGTGAATAGAAAGCCTAACGATGTTGCTACCAGATGATCTTGTAACATCCAAACACTCGTGCAAATCTGTGTCGCAAGCTATCAAAACCAACTCATGATCTTCGTCGAGATATTTGATTTCAAAAGTACCCACTTCTAACTTTAATCGTTTGGCCACTTCATCTTTCATATCCATGATGCCGGAACTAGGTGATATTCTGAACCGGATTATATCTTCTTGGTAGGTTGCCTTGATGGTTATACTCCTGAAAACTTGGTTAGCTGTTACACAAGGGACTAGTGCTGTATTAGCCAATGATTCAATTTGAGGCATAGAATTAAACATTGGATGCATCCAACTTAATTCTGCAAATCTCTCGTCTATAACAGCATCTGTAACTGACGGGCAGAGATTGCTTAAATCTTTACAACTCCCAGCATCTTCTACAAGCATACCTCGGAACGGTTCTTGCATTGCCGTTGTCGTTCGAGAAGTGGGAACCGAGAATGTAGCAACAGGCACTGGGGGTGAAGTTCCGTTAGAAGGGATATTGAAAGTAACATGTGCATCTTTTACGAGTTCGTTGGTAGGGCTACCGTCACAAGATCCATGAGAAGTTGGTGTCCCAGCACTCTCTTCCCTAGACCCACTTCCAGTTCTCAACCCGCCGCGATCTCTGCTTACCTCTGGTGAACCATTTTGCTCGTGAGGTATATGATTTTGAGCTTGTGCGTCACTTCCTGGTGATCTAGAGTGAGGGGAAATATGCTTTTGACCGTGATTTTCTGAGCTTGGTGAGTTTAGTTGATTCCCATGGTTCAGATTGGATGGCCAGGAAATGGAGCCAACAGCAACTGGAAGTGGACTTGAAGTGAGAGAAGTTATATCTATAGCTCCGTCACCTCCTTGAACAGATTCGATAACACGCTTTAGCTTACTGAGGGATCGATTCACCTTGTTGATCTTGCGGGAGGGCCACCGCGAGATCCCGTGTTGCCTGCAGATACGCTTCATTGTCGTGGGGCAAACTGGAAAAAAAGAAAAAAAAAATCATTCAACAATTCGTTACTATTTCGACCGTAAAACACATTCTCATAGGAGATTCCCTAGTGAATTGGTTCCAGCTACTATGACTTTTGCATGATACCTATACTATCTAGCAAAAAAGCTTGGACAACCAGATCATTGCGATCATGTACCATATGTACGGAGAAAAACACTAAACCTCTAAACAGCCAGACATAAAATTAGAGTCAGGGTTTGGAATAAGCTGGTTTGGGTAAAAGTTAAGTTGATGAACCGATAAAGTTGGAGCTAATCCACCAGACCAAGGTTTGAGTTGCAAAATCGAAGTTTGGCCTTGTAACATGACTGTAACCCCTGACATGGTTGAGCAAAACCCAAATTGACTTGCAAACCTGAAAGCATCACATGAACCTATACAAGAACTGACCCATAATAGCTACCCGCAATCTTAATGTTGCATAGTTTATGCATTCATGGGCTATACAGGTTCACAAGTCCCCGGTAAATTTGGTATATATAGGTCAGGTAAAATTAAGTAGTTAGAAATTAGTATAAACACTTAATTAGCCCATAACATATCCTAGCTCATGTTCTTTCCACCCCTAATATTGACACTCGAGTCTGGTCTGATTCAGCTGAATCAGGTCCGAATAAACAATTGAATATTAGCATAAATACTTGTTTAACCCCAGATCCATTTTTTAGACCCCTCTCTGCATCCTACTTTACCAAAACTTTGTTCAGCTTTCTGATGCAGACAGTAGTAAATATCTCAAGAACATAAACTAAATGCAAAGCAAATAACACGAAAAGTAAAAGTATACCACCAAGGCTCTTTGCAGCATCTTTGAGGCTCCCAGAAAAATATTGTTGGAGAACATCTAGACGAATTGTCTTCTCCGTCTTTCCACGTTTTCTTTCTGATGTCTTTCGTGTTTCTTTGAGCTCTGGTAAAGATGGAAGAGGACAGCTTTTACCGACATTAACCACATTTCTTTTGTCATCTATAGGAATCGAATCCAATATTAACTCTCTGCTTCTTAGCAAAGTAACTGCTCGAGGTGGTGATTTTATAGAATGGTGTATTCTGATAGGTTCGAACGTCGAGTAAACTTTTCCGTCTGAAGAAGCTTGAATAAATTCAATCGATCCTTCCTCTTCACCGAGTTCACTACCAGAGGCTAAATTGAAGCTCTGAAAATGCTCCTTCATTGTCCCCAATAAGGATCCCAATAAAGTATCTTGTTCATTCTTATCTGTGATTGCAGGAGGTAGAAAAAACTCGAGAATATAGTCATCCTCGCCTGTTTGACTGCTTTGCAAGCAAATTGCAAAACAGCCTGTTAAATTGAACATGCGTGCATAGTGCACCAAAGGGTACTCATTCTTGCCAAACTGTGTAATATCTCTGCAAAAGCTCGCATTCTGTGACAAAAATGCCCTCCCCGCTACACCCTGACCTTTTTGTAGATGATGTTCAACACAAGCCTCTCTGAAACCCCAAATGGGGGCATCCACGACGTAGAACGCAGCGTCAGTTGTTGACATGCAGACTTGTCCCATGCAGCTCCCATCGAAACTCATGCAGCTCTTCTTCACACCACCGCCGTTGGCCAAAACACTGCGATGCCTGCATGGAACCCATGTTTGAGCCAATGGCAATTTGTGAGTTTCGCATACAACTGTTAGTATTTCCAGTATCTCGGCTAGTGCATTTTGGCGACTCTCGTTGCAAATCTGAGTAAAAAGAAATAAACATTTCAATGAGAAGAAAGGAGGAAGAATTGAGGGAGCAACATTGTAATATTTTTGGTTTTTGAAAGTGTACAAGAACTTCAGTACTTTTTACTCAAAACTCACCTGCGTGCTCTGATGGTCCAAAATTTCTGAACTTTCCAGATTTACAGCCTGCAAAAAGACCAAAAAATTGTGATATGGAATCTAAAAACACTTGGATAATTTGTTAAATATGAAGTTTTATGCCTTATTTGTCAGGTGTGCATAAAAAGTAAAAAAAAAAAACCTAAACTGTTGCTAGATATGCATGCTCTATTCTGCCAAAATCGAGTTAGAATATAAATTCTGATGTTGGACAAGCAGCTGCATTTTAAAAAAAATGAATAATGGAACTCCAAAAGCTTGGTGGAATACATACAATTTCTCTTTTTAAATATTTAAAATTTGTAGATACTAAAACAAGTGTTCCTTTGATGAGAAATAAACTTAAATGTTTCTCATTTACGATGGAAACAGAAAACGTCTTATCTTATGATAATAAAAACCAACTAATGCGCACATAAAAAAAAAAGGAATAAACCCAACCTTGAGTGCTTTGCAGACTCTATCCACTTCAGATGCATAGTTAATTTTCTGTGATGTCATAATGAGCTCAACCACACCAACACAAGAATGCAGTGAAGGCTCAAATACTGGCAAAGCCAAGGTTCCCCGGACATTGTAGTGCAGCGCGTGATCAAGCCGTGAAAATTCCCGGCTGGAATAATACTGCACATCCGGGGTCCACTCAGGCAACTTCTGCCGGAAAACACGGCCAGGAAGTCCCAGTTCTCCTTCAGTCTCACCGTCCACAGAAAAGACATACATAGCAGACACCATCCTGTATTGGTTAAGCCCACTACTGCGTGGATCAAGAACAAAGGGCTGCCCGGAAGTTGTGAGTACATACCGATCCCATTTTCTCACTGGCGCCCACACTTGCGCAAGAACATGTTGTTCGGTGGATTCTTTGAAGTATCTAAGTGCTTGTGACATTTTCTCCTTAATCAAACAATGGCCATCTGAGTAATCTACTGGGATTAAACCCGAAAAGGGAGAAGGAAACCTCCTAGCATCAGCACTTTCAGTTGTTGTTTCAGCCACCGAACTGGGAGTACCTGAATTTGACGTGAAATACTAAACTTAAGAACAGAGCCTATGCACGGAACAATTATAAACTACCAACAGCAAATTATAAACAGCAATCAATAGTGCAAATGATGACATGTATGAACTCAATTATATGTTTAAATCCAAAGATAGAAAGAATTTAAACTTGTAACTATTCAGACATAATATTTACAGCAATTCAGACATACACTAATAAACAGACACACACATGTATATAAGCACCATATTATAGACGTAATTTTAGCTAGTTAAACGAATGAAGATTTCAATTTAAATGATAAACCGAGCATAACTGTTTTATTGTCTTAACCCGACAAATCAAATCAACCATAAGCCGAAAACGAAATTAGCAAGAAATCATTTCACGGAAACATATAAATCTTCAATATTCAACAGCTTGCCACACAAATTTGGAACAAAACGGAACGGAAAAAAATGAGTAAGATAACGGTGGACTGACATGCGACAATTAAAGGATAATCCGCGAGGCGAAACGGAGTAGCTACGGCGGCTGAACTAAGTTTATCGTCATCAGTTAGAGCGCCAGCTGGTGCGGTGGCGGCGGAAAGGGTGTCGGAAAAAGTCCAAAGAGGAGAAGAGGGCTGCTCAGTTGAGGAAACAAGAAAAGGAGAGACAGAGCTGGATATGAATGGCAAATGATCCAACGTCCATGAGTTATAGAGATCTAGATCGTCCAAGTCCATGAGTTGCTGCTCTACCTTTGACTTAGGTCTGTTATCTTTCTCAGGGTCGCACATTATAAGCCTTCTTCTTCTTCTGCTGCGGTTGAATCTTGGGTTTGTCTCCGATTTAGAGGATTCTAGAAAGAAAAAGGGATTGGAATTGGAGGATGACAATGAAGATGAGGTTGAATCAGAGAGAATGGTGGTGGTGATGATTTTATCATTTGTAATAAATTATTATATATAATATGGTGAATGGTGATGGACCGAGATGGTGGTAACGAAAAACAATACAACTAGTTGCTTCAGGTTTCTTTGGATAAAATATGGACTCCACTTGAGAATCAATTGTGTGTATCGTATTACCATCATAACCATTCTGTCATTTTCCTTATGTCATTTTTGTCTTCTTCTTAATCCACTCTTTTGATGATGTTTCATTAATCATATTATTAGTCGTAATCATGTTTTTTCCTATATCAATAATAAAACACACATTAACGTACTAATCTTTATTTAAATATGTGGGTAGAAAACGAATGAATTAAATCTGCAAACCTATCACCACCAACAAACGCTTAGAAACTTTTTTATCTTTGATCTAATAAATTTTAAAATTGTTTTTACGATTATCAAAAAACTATATATATATATATATATAGTCTTATTCAATTTTCTATAATTATTGTTTATACTATTTTTTTTTAATTAAAGAAAACTTTCTCCAATTTTCTATAATTATTGTTAATACTATTTTTTTTAATTAAAGAAAACTTTCTATTGACTAGAGGGTTTCTACAAAGTTAGTATTAGGTAGAAATTACAAAAGCACCAGATACACAAAGAAAATGCTAATTGAAAATAAGAAATTTTCAATTGAAATCCAGAAACCAAGAGACGCTGGAGAAGAAGTTAAGATGGGATGAGTTTTCAATACGATTTGAAGCTAAGGAATTTAATAGGAGATGCATATGATATGCTCGAAGGAATGACTGATTCTGTTCGAAGGAATGACTCAAGCTTCATAAGGAGCTGCAGAATTCGAGTAAATTCATCGTTAGAGATTTGTTTCTTTTGGCTGATTGGATAGACCATTCATGGTGCATATTTTTAAATTAGAATAGGATTCTGGGCTGCAATTTGGGTGTGATCAAGGTTAGATGTCGGTCCGTAGTTGCGACCTGAGTTATGTTGTTGAGATGTGGTGCATTGATGATGCGATCAAGATGGTGATACTGCGGCCAAGACTAACAGGTATGATGATACCATCAGGTCAGCTTATGCTGCATTCTGGACCTGCAATATTGCTGCAACTGTCTGGTATGCGTTCAACTGCAGGTAGCGTCATGTTGTTGTTAGGTACCAAGCTACTTCTTGGCCCTGAGTTATGGCTGCGATCAAGTCCAAGAACTAGACTGTGATTAAGTACTATACAGTTAGGTCTAACGTCATTGATTTTATCTTCAGGCTTCCTGATGGGTCGACCTTTGGTGATATCTTTGTTGTTGCGATCAGGTAAGCTGATTGCATGTTACGCCATGTTGCTATCATCAGTTCTCCGTTTACAATTACGATTAGCTACCCAGTTGCCTCTAGTACCTGCATGACTAGCAGTCATGTTTTTGTCGTGATCAGGTACTAATCCAAGACATGCTACGATCAGGAACGCTATTTGCAGATGATGTCATGCTACTATCAGGAACCAGTCAACTCGAGGATCCATGCTATTATATGTAGGTAACCAGTTTCTACGATTTGCAGGAATGCCAATCTTGATGGACATGAGGCTTGAAGAGCAATAACTTCAACACCATTTAAGTGAGACGAGCAACTAATCTAGGTAATCTAACTCCGATTCATTTCAAATTGCACACAAGCGAAGTTGTAAACTTGATAAATTGCAGGAAAATTTTAGTGATTCCATTCGAATACCAGCTCTAATTTGACAAAGGGCCTAGAAGACCTCAACAAGACAAATCCAAGCATATTCTGGTAATCTTCATCTGCCAACTTTATGGGCATCAGTCTTGAATAACACAGCTACAACACCCCTCAAGTGAGTCGAGCTGCTAATTTAACTCTGATTTTTTTCGAATTACACAATTTAATCTGTAAACTTGATAAAAGTCTAGAAAATTTCCTACTAAGTGATAAGAGAACTAGTGGTGATTTTGTTTATATAAATCTTAAAATCAAAACAGAGAGATGACACTTGATTTATGAAGTCTAGGAATGAACTTGTCATTTAGAGGAGCCAATTAGATATTGGTTGATCGTTTGAAGTGTATGACCTTAGTTGTGTTTAATCATTTTGGTGGTTTTAACTTTACTTTTTTTTTCTGCTCAGAAGCTTACCAATAGCTTTGATTTCTTGTCTAGTGGCAGGAGGATTTATGGGGAGGCTTCCAAATTTATTGAGTTTTGGAGACGTGTGGATTGTTTCCTGGGCTGTGAGTTGGTTTTCAGAATGTTTACTTTGACTGTATTGTATACCCTCAATTATTTCTTCTTCATTGGTGGATTTAAAGTCTTGATTTTAGAGATTTTGATGAGTAGAATCTGAGTCATGAGGTTTGAAATCAGTCTTAGAGTAAGAGTTACTCTAAATAAGCAGATCTCCATTATTTTTACTTTACTTATCAATGTCAGTGTTGTTAATCTTTCTTGATTCAGTATTCTGTTAAGTATCAATCGCTGTTGATTTGAGTGTATGTTGTTGTTTGATATTACTTTTGAGATTCTTCGTGGTCAATTCAACAAAACTGATATCATTTGAACACTTGATTGATTCATTCATTTGTTGATCATTTTCATGTTTCTTCTTGCATGAATCTTGGTTGTGTCCCAAATGAAAGCAGTGCTGACAATAGCTAAGAGTGTCTTTATAAGTGATCATTAACCAACATTTAGATTGTGTCAGGCGCCTCTTTTTCCACCTATCGGCGTTGCCGCTTGTGAGTTTGATGATTCTTCTGAATAAGAAGACCGCCCTTCCACCTCAACTAAAACCCTATCAAATATTATGTTAAAGCTTGCTTGAAGCATCCAATTCCACCATAGCAAAGCAAGTATTGTAGTAGGCACGATTTTTGTCAGGAACTCTGATTTGTATAGGTTGTCCAATAGTAGCTACTATAGTATGGATTATATTATTGTTGTAGAAGTATTCTGGTATTTGTTCAATCTTTATCCAAACCAAAGTTATTGAGCTTTTTTTTCCAGGATTGAAGTCAGCACTCCACTTAAAAAGTCTCATGGATTTGTCACTCATAGACTATATACTTTTTGACCAAATTTTATAGATTAATTAAGATCAAACTCTAGCAGTACATGTCTTGAGTCCCATATTTCAGTACTATAGTTTCCTGAGAGAGTCAGAGAGTTCAAGAATTGATCAAGAACCTTTTTCTTTGGTATACCTTGGGTGAATTCACCAATTATGGTGGATTTGGCATAACGAGATAGTCTATCTTTGTCTTCTTGAAAGAATTGGATCGATATATGATCCGATTTTTGGTCTACTTTGATTGGTTTACAGTTTGCTCGCTGTCTGTTGTTCTTTAGTGCATCAGCATAGGATGGATGGTTAGTTGCAGTGATGTCATTTATATGCATGGTTGCAGCATACTGGTTTTGATCTTGGGTGGTTTTTGCAGGCTGGATATCAGGGAAGTCAGCATAATAGAATGCTGGATTTTTATAAGTAACCACTCTAGAAGCTTTGGATCCTGGCATTGAAAGGAAATGGAAGGAGATGAAGAGAGATTAAGGATTAGAGATGCATTTGGAGAAGATCATTCTTAATATTTCTTGGAGAGAAAACGTTTCCCAAGATCAGGTAGCGAAAGAAGATCAATTATTGTTTATAATATTCTTACAATAGTTTTATATTATTTTGTTATTTTTGTTAGTTGTGTTAGGTAAGAAAAAATATCCAAATTGAAAAGCAATACATCGAACCGATTTTTGCCAAGTATTTTAGTAAAAATGTTTATCAATTGAGCATGATTGAAGATATGAGAAGCTGTAATCAAGTCATGTCCGTACTCATCTCGTAAAAAATGACAATCAACCTCGATGTGCTTGGTACGTTTGTTAAACACGGGGTTGGCGATAATATGAAATGTTGTAGTGTTGTCGCAATAAACTTGTATAGGATCTTTAGTGATCCTTAAAAGATAAAAAAACATTTAGTCGTTTAATTTACACTTGAAAAGGATTATAAACCGATGTTCAACTTAGGCTACAAAGCAAGCAACACTATATTATTTATTTGTCTTTTACGAGATCGGGGAGTCCCTAATTTGGATGAACCATCTAGACGAAAAATGTCGCATGAGTGGACAAATAGCCCAATCGGAATCAAATTGTCTTATGAGTTTAAGATCACTGTTTAATCTAAGAAGAGTACCACGTTGTGGATAATCTTTCGGATATCAAACCACACCAAGCGCGACTTGCCAATAATCCATTATCGATTCCTGCAAATATTAAGCCAAAGTGTGAACTGTATAAAAAAATATGACGAGTGACTGATAACTACACCAATCGTCCTATAAGCCATTGATAGGCAAAAATATCAGCAAGATAATCCTTTGTATCCAGGGACAATCGGTGATGTTGATCAATCAGAGAACCAAAAGGATGAGCTCCACATATGTCTATTTCAGAAATAATATCAAGCGAATATTTTCTTTGACTCAAAAAAATACCATAAGAGTTTCGGGAAACTTTAGTACCTCAAAAATATTTTAGAATAGTAGTCCTTCATGTGAAATAGTTAGAAAAATATTTTTTAAATTATGTTATAATGCTATAATTGTTTCATACGATGAGCAAATCATCAACATACACCAGGATATAAATCACAAATTGACCACGATAATAAGATAAAAAGAGTAATCAAAGTGTGATTAAGTAAAACTATAGGTACCCAGTGCACCAGAAAGTTTGGAAAACCAATATCGTGGAGCTTGTTTGAGTCAATACAACTCGTAAACGAGATTTTTATACATTAGTTTGAAACCAGGATGGGGCGCATAAATACTTTTTCTTGCATATCACTGTTAATGTATGCATTGTGAGCATCTATATGATGTAATCTCGATTTTTGAACAACTGCAATAGAGATAAGTACATGAATGGTAGTGAGTTTGATGGATGGAGAAAAGGTTTTAGTATAATCAAGAACCTCATTTGTCTCATTTCTGTAGATAACAAATCGTGCTTTTAACCTTTCTATTTGTCCATCGAACCGATGTTTGATCTGGTATACCCATTTTCACCTTAAGGCTTTCTTGCTCGAAAGAAGAAGAACCATATTTCACGTCTTATGTTCCTTCAAAGCTATAATCTCTTTAGATATCGCTTTTCGTCATTCCAAAGACTGAACAACTTGTTTATATGAGTTCGACATTTATATTAAGCAAAACCATGAAGCCATGATGTTCTGCCGAGAATTTCCCATAATAGATATATGTATGTAAAAAATACTTACAACTCTGAGTCTCCCATCAAACTGTGTACATGTGATAATCACCCAATCGCACATTATCGTTCTTCACCCGTTTTCACGTCCAAGATGTTCATCTGCACCCTCAACATAGATCGGCGGAGCCTGCCTCATAGGCTTTGATGTGGTTGTATCAGTTGTGGTCATTGGTTTAGCATCATCGAGTCTGGGTGAGATAGACGAATCACCTTGATGTACACTAGAAATGGATCATACAATATCATGGTTGGAGGCTAAGCTTGCGTACCCCCTTAGGTTCGATTGTCGTAGTTCTTGGGACGTACACATGTTCTTCATCATCAAGATATGGATATGGATCTAGAGGTAGAGAACTTGAAATGGTAGTGGATTCATGAAATGGAAAACTATTTTCACATAATATAACACAGCGAAATACAACAATCATCTTAGTATTCGAACAATACACGCGTCACCCTTTTTCCCCAAATAGGTATTCCATAAAGATTATAAGAATATTATTTGATGCAAAATTTTCACCACCAAGATTTTTAATATGAACATAACACTTACAACCAAATACTCTAATGTTATTCATAGGTGGAGATTTATCAAATAAAAATCAAATGAAGTTATCATTGCAAAAGAGTCGAGTGAGTGCGATTAATCAAGTAAGTAGCGGTAAAAATACATCCCCACATAATTAATTGGTAATGAAGCTTAAAATCGTCAAACATGTCAAAAATTTAAAATATTCATATGCTTTCGTCTAACACATCCATTTTGTTGGGGTATCCCACGAAAACAGTATCCCAGTATATCTAAAGAATGCAGTAAGACATTTAAACTTCGCTATATTATCACTTCGAACATGATTGATAAAATAATTAAATTGGTGCTCAATCATACAATAAAAATGAGATAAAATAGTTGAAACATTCAACTTGTACCTTAACAAAGAGACCCATGTTCAACATGAACGATCATCCACAATTGTTAAAAAATAAGTAAAAACATCCAAACTGGGTGTATGGTAAGGCTCTCGATCATAATATGAATAAGTTGGAAAATAACAGTACTCTTATTTAAACTTAAAAGAAAACTACTACGAATATGCTTAGCACGCAAACAAATGTCACAAGTGTTATTCTTCAAAGTATTAAATTTATCAATTCATGTTACATGAAATAAAGATAATAATTTATGAGACAGATATCTTAGCCATGTATGACATACATCAAACGAACTATTTTGATATGAGACATGCACACTACGTATATATGTCTGTTTTAGGTAGAAAATTCCACCTGTTAAGGAACTAACAAGTTCTGCCACGGTAAGTCTATAGTTTTTTAAACAAGAAAGAGATCACTTTATTCATCCATAGGTTTTCCCTATTTATAATACACAGATTATGGGGTAGTTACATTAGGTTACGCTTTTAGTGCCACTAGCCCACTAATACAATTATCCCTACAATTGTGGAATAAACAACCATTACAACTGTTATCCCTATAATTGTGAAATAACTAACACGTTTTACCTCGTGGGTTAAAACATGTGTTTATATTACAAACAAAGGCATTGAATGCAATATGTGCTTCAATCCGAGCTGAACTACTCCTTTAAATAAAACCAGGTTTGGTCTGATTTGTTGAGCTCGAGCTCACTGATGAACGAAACCAGGTTTGATCTAATCGCTGAGCTCGAGCTTACTGATGACGCGCTCTACTTATCCTTTTCATGTCTTTTCCTTTCATCATGCTCCTCGTCCAATCGATCAACTCTTCTCTGACGTCGTCGAGCTCATCCGGATCTTGAATTCAGCAACGCTTTATATGTTCTTGAGTTCGTTCCATTATCAAGCTATATATGTCATTGAGCTCAGTCCATTGACGATCTCAATGTCCCTTTGTGTTCATCGACAGTCTTTATCATTGATGTCAACCTGCTTTCGAACTCGTCAATTTCGTAGAACTCGTTCTATTCTTCACTGCTCATCATAATCCAGACTTTCAGTGCTCCTTGCTCGCATTCTGGGGAATCCCCCTTATCACCACCAAACTGTTTACCCGCACCAGTAACCTTCTTCGCTGCCTGGTCTTAAATAAGGCATATATGATTTGAAAAAAATCACAATATAGTTAGCTTCATTAATCAATTGAGATATATAGAATAAATAATAGTTTAAATCAGGGACAAATAAAAATATTATCTAAAATTAGAGTATCATTTAATTGAATAGATCTTGCTTTTATAATAGCAACTTGTTTCTTATCCGGTAGATAAATTCAACAATCATGAATATTGATAAGGATTGAGTTCTCTAAAGGGCAAGCTGGACCAATGAGTTACTAAACCAAATTTTATTTTATGGTGTTGATGAAATAAATTGTAATAATTAGAGGTAGTTTACATAATAACATGTTTGGGTTATATATGGCTTGAGTTACACGAATTGGACACATGGACCATGTAAGCCCATTAGGTCAAAAAAGTCTATATATAGCTTAGTTTAAGATTTTATAGACTTAAATGCAACATTTACTTCTAAAACAACTCTTGTTAGAGTTTCTCTCTTTTACTTTATCACTAGGTTGCTTGTTTCTTTAATATACATACTATTCAAAAGTCTTAATTCATTTTTGTTTTATAACAATACCCATATAAAATCTATATATCCATTAGTGGCGACCAGAGTGGGAGCCTAGATATGTACGTTGATAACAACATCCAAAACCTTATGTGTTTTTTAGTTTATCTTAATAATATACCAAATAATGGATTTTGAGATGTATGTGGATCCTACCAGAATAACTGAGAGAGTTATGATCGGAGAAGGTTCTGGTCAATTGGCTTGGGAAGCTTAACTACTGCATGTAAATAATGAAAAATATGAACAATTACTTATGGAAGAAGAGTCTGACCAGTTGTGGAAGGAAATCGAGGTGCTAAAATCCAAAAAAAACAATAATACTTTCAGAAAGCAAGGTTCACTTGAAGGTCCAAAGGCTTGGAGAAGAAAAAGGCTCTAAAGAATAAGCTGTAAACTCAAATGCTTAACATGACCAAGAAAAAGATCGAAGAGGTAAATCATACAAAATGCACCATTTTTTGAAAAGAGAACGAAGGACAAGGTATTGTTACAGCCCCTCAAAATCTAGTGAGTATTTTGTGTAAAAGTCCAAAACTTTTTATCCTCCTTAATTAGGGATCATCGTCACAAAAAGAAAAGAAATCATGGTGATAATCACTACTGAAAGTGATATATCTGTCAGCTTCAAAACCGGGAATGTGAGCAGATGTCAAACAAACAACGTGCCTCCTATGATAAGCAAGAACCTCATAAGGGTCAAGAGATAACATAAATTGAGGGAAGGATTAGAGGTTCAGAGAGCCAGAGTGTTAATTATCAAGAAAGTAATCAATTTACGGTTTAGTCTAAACAAGATATTTGTGCAACAGCCAATTTGGGTCACCAATATAGTCAATTATATAATTAAAGGCAGTTTTCCTTCTCTACATAAATTTTCTCCGGACATCTCCCAAAGCACTTTTACATATCTAAGATGGAAAAGTTCGATGGGAGTAAAGATACTGATAACCACCTAGAACAATTCAAAATATTTATGATGAATTACGACGATGGTGATAAGTTCTCGTGTCGCACTTTCTTCTAAAATTTTAGATATATCGTTTTAAAATGTTACAATCGGCTCCCACAGAGCTCTATCAAGAATTTTGATATGTTATGGACTACTTTCTGAAGCTAGTTTTTTAGAAGCCTGAAAATAAGGGGAAACAGTGACACGATAATTCAATACCATCGGTTGATTGAAGAGAGTTTGAAATATTATACTAAGCACTTCGTGCAAACTAAAAATAGCTTGGATAATTACTGTGAGCAAGTGGCTATATCCTCTTTAAGATAAGGGCCTCTCCCAGGAGAATCAGGTTATAACTTGACTAGGAAAAAACACCTTGTCCTTCAAGGGTTTGTTAGCTCATGTTGGAAAAAAAATCAAATTGGACGATTCAAAAAGAATGAAGTTGATCTCTTTGCAAAGACAGGCTTCAAAACCTTCTGCCTCAAGCCATCAACCACAACAAGCCCAAAATCTTCAGGATCAGACAATTACTAATTTCATTATGAGGGTATAAATCAGAATCCAACTTGAGCTAGGGTAAATCAACACCCATATGGTCAGCAGTACATATCTTGGATGAATCAATGGGTCCGACCTAACACTTATGTTAAGTTAACTGAAAGCGTTGCTACTATCTTTGACAAGACAATGAATTTTATTCAGTTTAGAAAACCACTTCCAATCCAAAGAATGAAAAACTGACCACTTTTGTCAAAGCTCAGTCAGGGGGTCGGTCACAAGCTCTAGTTGTCATTCATAAAAAACCATGTACCCTGGATTGATTTAAATGACCTGCAATAGTTTGAGGCAGTTTTAATTTTTTATCTCTGTTTTGCCCGGGACATCTTCATTTACTCTTTCATAGTTCATTCTCTTATTCAACCGTTATTTAGTGAATTTATGTTGTTTTGAGAATAGTATAAAATGTAGGAATCTTATAGGTGGCACATCGTGTGGCTCTATAGTTTTTCCTTCTTTCAAAAGAATGGACCACACTATCTTTTTTACATACAGCAACCAAAAATATTAATAATGCAAAAGTTAAAGTTTTCAGCCTACTCATAAAATGGACCACACTAATAGACAATACTTACATCTAGTTAAATAGGGCTACTTCATCTTGTTGCAAAAGAGAGAACAACAAAAACACTTATCATTATTCGAGAACAACTCCTTCTATTGAAAAGTAAACTAAAAAACTTCCATAATTTACTAGTATTGAAGTAAAGTTTGGAGGTTCACTAATAGGTGTTGTGGATGTGCCTTCAACTTAAAAAATAACCAATACAGTTACTAAAGGTTCACATCAAGTATCATAGAGAATTATATTGTATTGCACAATATTATTAGGTATTATAAAACAAATACATGTACTATAGAGTATTAGATAGTATTGGGTATTATAGAGCATTAGATTATATTATCAGGTATTATAAAGCATTAGATATCAATAATTGAAAATATTAAAGAGCAAAAAACACTTATTGGTGCATAAGGGTTATTGGTTGTGGATGTGCCTTCAACCTGAGGTTGACCGACTATAGAGGTGAATTTTTGTTTATTATGTCCAAATCATTTACACATGGAAAATTTAAGGGTGTTATACTTCCACTACATTCTTATTCCTTCATATATGGTTGATGGCAAGGGTGGTTGGAGTCTCTCCGATGGATCTCTCCTCTTAGAAGTTTGTCAGTTTTCTCTAACTATCGTAACTGGTGGAGCTTGGACAGACTGTAGAGGTGTTCATCGGCCAATGTTGGTATCCATTAACCAGGTTGATTAGATTAAAATATAAGGCATTTTATGTTGATACCATAAACCATTTAGATAAGTAATCTACTGAGTTATCACCAATGTACCTAATACATGTAACAACATGACTACATAGAAGCCCTAAAATCTTCCATTTACGGCAAGCACATTCTCAAGTTTCCAAGCCAATCGCAAATTTATATTGGTATCTTCTCTATTTAACCTGAAACTTTGGTTCTTTAAAAGGAAGCACGTCACAGTCACCTATCTAATTGTAATTATTGGTCAGTTTTTATGTATAGGTGGACACACTAGTTGATCTCACTTAGGTAATAGGCTTATTTTCTTTACAAAATTACGAATTGTCGACTCATGTATCCCTTCCAACAAGCTAATCACTTCATTCGCCCGATATACTAAGATAAGTGAGTTAAATGTTTTAGTCAAATTGGATGTTTGCATGGAACAATTATTATCAACTCTATAGGGAGTCTTGCTCCACTCAGAGTGAGGCTTCACTGCTATCCATTCGTAACATGTTGGGTTGCATTTATTCATTTTTTCCATGTGGAAGTCAAATTCTAGGACAAAGGAAAACCTAACACAACCTAAAATAGAATGTGTTCCTCTTTTGTGGGGAAATTTATTCTTAATATTAGCGTAGGGGTGTTGGGCACAAAAGTGGTGTTCAAAGTTAGAGAATAACTCTTTCAAAGCTAAAATAATCCCTTTTTGTTTGTTCAAAATCCTCATAAAACTTCTTTGATTTTAGTTGATAATATCCTATCATAAAATCTCCATAAACCACTATTGACTAGACCTGTTTTTACTATTTACAATTTCCTAATCAAGAGAATGCATATGATTGTTTAGGTCGACGACAACAAAAACTAGTAATTTTCCCCCAAATGGCCATTTCAAGAAGAAACCATCTAACACAAGCACCGACCTACAACCATCATCAAACCCTTTTTCTCAAGACATCAAGGCACTCATAAATTCTTTCGAACATGGATTTATTTCATTTGATAGCAACCAGAGACCCTAGATTGATCTTTATAATTTTATGATTGTATTGACGTAGCTTGCGATATTGAATCGTGCCATCTCCGAGAATCATATTAAGAGCTCTTGACCGGCTAATCCAGATTAGCTTTTCACGTTTTTAAGTACTATTTTGCAATCCACTATACATCGACATATCTATTATGGTTCGTAGGAACACATGTGTGGTTACTGTTGAAGGCTTTCACCCTCCATATATGGGTGCAGCCTTGCCAAAAAGCTAAAATAAACCATTTACAGTTTAACGCGCTACATTTAAAACCGCTACACATCTTATTATTTTTGTATGCTTTTACACTTCGAAGTTGTTGGATATAGTACTCTTTGACATTGTGAATAAACAATTTCGACAACGTGAATTCAACCCCAACTATTAACTGAAGGTATCTCAACTCAAGGTGAGCTGAAAGTTCTTAGTTTCATTTTGAACTTCATGGCTCTATTACTTCTCGTATCGCTGGAGTCTTCTTCTTTGTTCGTATCGAGATTGGTTAAATTATCAAATATTACATAATATTTCTCGGTACTAAAGTTATTGTCTATACTTCCATCAGAACAGATCTCATCATTGTCACTTTCACTTGTACTATATTATGTTGGACCATAAGTGTTGTGTGTACTGTCATCAATGTCACTACAATATTCAACATGTTGTGTTGGCTGTTCTTGAACCTCATCAAACGGTGACATATCAAAATCAGAAAACAGATAAACTCTAAGGCCTTCTAGACCATCACTTGCCTATGAACCAACCTCTACATTATTATCTTCATCTAAATTAGTTTTTATATTACCACCTTCATGTACACCAGCCTGTACATTTACCTCAACATCTACACCATCATGTACATTTACCTCAACATTATCACCAGCCTCTAAACCACCCTATAAACCATCATCAACCTATTCACCCTCCTATACACCAACCTGTACACCAGCATGTGAATTTACATCAACATTATATCACCAACCTCTAAACCATCCTCTAAACCAGGATCAACATTTACACCCTCATTTACACGCACCTTTACACCATCATGTACATTTACATCAACATCTACAAATTTCTATAAACCAACATTTACTTCAACCTATACATTTGCATTAACATGAACCTCTACATTACCGCCATCCTTTAAACCAAAATCTACACCCTCATTTAATACACGAATCTACACCTTCAACAAACTCGTTGTAAACAACATTTAAAAATTCTTCCAAACTTTCATCTGCATCTGATAATGAACGAATTCTCTGAATCGCGAGTCAGACCAATAAGTAACTAGACCAAAATTTACGCTGTTATAAAGATGTAATAAATTGAAGGTCTTTTATGTAATAATGGGTTTAGCTTATATAAGCATGGACTATCCGAATGGGTCTATGGACCATGTAAGCCCACTAGACTCAAAATGATATATAAAAGCCTTGTTTTATGTTTTGGGAATTTTAAGACTGCATTTACTCTAAAAAAATTGCCAGGCATTTTCTCTCTAATTAATATCGAAGAAACTCAATTATCTCTCTAAAATAAAAAGTTTATTTACTCTAATTTTTTTTTATAAAAACACCCTCATAAAATCTCTTACAACATCATGGTGACTACGTCGGGAGTCTAAACAGGTACCCAAATAAAAAAAAGCAAAACTTCAAAAGTTTCAAGTTATCTTTGGAATCTATCGAAGAATAAAATTTAAGATACATGCAGATCATGCTCTAGTTACTCAAAGAGTTACAATCGTTGAATGATCCAGTCAGTTAGTTCGGGAAGTCATGTATGAAGAGAAGCATGAACAATTGATTATGGATGAGCTTTATGATTAACTGTTGGACACAATTGATGCATTGAAATCCCAAAGATAATGGATGATGCAACCAAGAAACATTCACTCGGAAGTCCATAAGCTTGAAGGATTAGAAAGTTCCAAGGGGGAAGCTATTGATCCTGATTTCAAACGTAATCTAAGAGGTCAATCACACAGAAGCCACCATTCCTTAAAAAGGGAAATGAAGGATAGGTATCGTTACAGTCCTTGGGAGTCTAGCAGTATTCTATGTGAAAGTCCGATGAATTTTCATATTGTTCAAAATAAGGTTCACTTTTATAAAAATAAAATAAATCATGGTGGTAAGCATTACTCAGAGAGACGTACCTGTCGGTATCAAAATTGGGAACGATGGTAGAGGTCGAGCAGCCAATATACCTTCTAAGATAAGTAAGAGCCTCTGAAGGGAAAATATAAAATGGAGGGAAGGACCGACCCACAATAGCCGATCTGGGGAGGTCCATCTTTGATGCAGAGAGGTTGTGAGAGCTAGAGTGTTCATTATCAAGTAAAAAATCAATTTCAGTTTAGTCTGAGCAGGGTATTCATGCAACAACTAATGAGGGTCATCAATATAGTTAGGGACATAACTGGAGGCAATTCCTGCTATCTTTATAAATTCATTCTGCATACATATCGAAGAGGTTTTATATATGTAAAATTAAAATTTTTGATGGGAGCAGAGATCCAGATAACCATATAGATAAATTCAAGAACTTTATGACTTATACGAAAATGATGATAAATTATTATGTCGGCTTTTCTTCCAAACTTTGAAAATACTGCTCTAAAATGGTATAACCAGCTTCTAAAGGGTTTTATAAAGAAATTTGATATGTTTTGGACTGCATTACGGAGACAGTTTGTGGGAAGCAAGGAGCTAAAAGAGAACAAAGACACAATAGTTTAATGTCACAATTGATTGGGGAAATTTTGAAAGATTACGCCAAATATTTTGTACTTCATAAGAATAGATTTGATGATTACTATGAGCAAGTGATTATTACTTCTTTCAGGAAATGGCTTCTCCTCATAGAATTGGATTATCCTCAAAGAATTTGTTGATAACAGAACAAAAAAAACCTTAACATTCGGAGGTTTGCAAGCTCAGGTTGAGAAACAGATCAAAATAGAGGAGTCGAAAAGATTAAAATTGATTTTTTGCAAAAAAAAACAAGCTCCACAATATTTTACCTCAAGCCATCAACATCAATAGGCCCAAAACTTTCAGTCGCACACACTTATTAAATTCCGTATAAAGGCACAAATTAGACCCCGTCTCACCTAGGGTAAATCAACACCCACAAGGTTAGCAGTATAGATCCAAAGCAAATCGGTGAGTACAACTTGATACCTATGTAGAACTAACAGAGAGCGTTCTTATTATTTTTTATAAGACAATGGATTTTATTCAGTTTGGAAAACAATTTCAAATCCAAAGTCTGAGGGAAAATCGGAAGAGTCGGTTTTGTAAGTATCATAAAGATATAGGTCATCAGACAAACGATTGCATCATGTTGGAACAAGAAATCCAAACTTTGATTAAGAATGGAAAGCTAACCATTTTTGTCAAAACACAATCCACAAATCGACAACGGGTAACAGTTGGCAATCATGCAATAGTCCGAATATAGTCAATTGAGGTTTTACCCAAGCATGAAATATGATGGTTATATGTGAACCTTACAATGGGTTTGATATGGATTTTGAGTGTCTAGACTTTGATCATGACCGAGTAAGTGCTATGGTGATTTATAAACCGAGCAAAGAGGATGTTAGGAGTTTGTGTGAATTCTTAGAATCACTAACCATTTCCGCTGGAGATACGGTGTCAAGACATTCTGGTTATTCCCAAAAGAGGCACGTTGTAAGTTTGGCAACTTAGTTAGAAGATAAAATGTTTACCCACATTTTTCAAAATCTGATGTCGTTATCGTGTTTGACGGTAATGATTTAAGAGATGTAACTGGACATCATGAGGATGTCTTGGTAATTGGAATGGGTATTGAAAAAACTGAAATCTGAAAAAATCGGGAGGAACATGTAATTTAGGATTTTAGTTAAAAGGAAAAAATTAACGTAACTAAATCAAGTTATTTTAAATTAAATAGGCCGACTCGTCTGGTTAGTAAATTAGGTAACTGGTAAAATAAAATAAATGGTAAATATTGAAAAGTTAAATGGTTAAAACTAAAAATAAAATATGTTGAGCGACTGTATTTGCCACAAAAGTTATTTATAACTGGATACCATGTTTCACCCTTTGGTTAATCCGTACGCGCCATCAACTATATCTGCGATATTTGTAAACTTAATGGATCAGCTTTTATAAAAAGAAATATAATTACTGCTTCGCAATAAATGTCCAGTACTAGTGACTAAACACAATTGTAAGTTAACGAATATGATATGCAGAAAAAGAACTTACCGTTTAATTAAAGATCGATATTTAAAATAAAATAAAAAACAAATCTAATTTATATAAGAAAACTAAAGTTTTTTTTAGAATAGCTTAGTCTAAGCCTT
The DNA here is from genome assembly GCA_036936605.1 of Limnanthes douglasii subsp. nivea. NCBI lineage: Eukaryota > Viridiplantae > Streptophyta > Magnoliopsida > Brassicales > Limnanthaceae > Limnanthes > Limnanthes douglasii. The sequence continues at coordinate 155,886,284 of JAUPFV010000001.1, forward strand.
CTTAAAATAGCTATACATTTTATTTCTATACGTATGATGAGCCAATTTGAGAGGGCATACCATTACCATTTCTTATCGTTGTCATGTGTGGTTCTTAGCATTCCTTAAGGTCGAGAGTTTGAACAACTGATTGTTCCGAAGCTTGAAACATCATCACTTATTACTTGTAAATCTCCCACATGTTCAAGATAAGAAAAGGAACTACCTACTAACAAAAGGTTTAGTAATTAAACTCTTACAAAATTTACATAAACACCTGACATGGGATTAGTTGGATATAATTAGAAGAAATTGATTAGTTGATGTTGGAAATATAAGGCAAATGAAATGGGTCCCCCGAGTCGAGGTGGGGGGATGCCATTGCCACTTACGATAGTTAAAGTACTTTAAGGACATAAAAAATAAAAAGAGTGGGAGGACGGAGTAGGAAATTTCTTTCAACACCCCCAACCACATAAAGTATCTTTTGCTCTGTGTTTCAGTAGTGTGATTTCGTCACACAAAACACGAACTTATAGAAAGAAAACTGTTTAACAAATTTGACTTGTTAATTGATTTTTTTTTTTTAGATTTAAAATTTAGTTTTCTATGAAAGAAGTTTGTTTTCGAGTGATGGTTTACTATCTTCATTTAACCATATATATATATATATCTTTTTATATTATTCCAAACCTATATTTTTTTTTGGCTAAAATATAAAACATCCATCACTTTTTTATATAATTTAAGAATGAAAAAGAGGATACAAGGTCTAAAGTAATCAGAAAAAATGTTACAATTTTATATTTATATATATCAACTTAGAAATATATTCCAATTTTTTAAACGAGTTCATTCAATTATATATATATATATATATATGATAATTATTAACATGTCAAAACTAGCTAAATCGTCTGGTTTTGAAACATTTTTTTAAATAACAAGAGACAAAAAAAAAACGACTAGAATTTTATAAATTAGAATAATGTATCTTACAAAGAACTTCATTTGCAATATATAGAGTAATAACATAATAGATTAGTGGACCAAATAGCCTAATATGCTATATTACTAACACCCTTCCTCAAACTCACAATGCAACATTAATAAGCATTGAGAGTTTGTCACACATAAAATAAAACCGAGATGTCGACTGAGCATTCGTGACAATATCAACAACCTACAAACCTAATAGAACATATGGAAGCAAGATGGTCCCAAGTTGAAGATTATGACGAGTGAAATGCCATTCAATTTCAATGTCTTTTGTCATCTGTTGGAAAACATTTATTTTTAATGTGCATGAAACTTTTGTTTTCATAATGTAAGAAAGTGGGCTAAGTAATGTAAACCCTCATACCTACAAAAATCATAACCAAACAATCTCATATGTAGTCAAAGCCATAGTATGGTACTCAACCTTGGTAAAATTTCTAGAAACAACATCTTTCTTCTTCTTTTTATGAGATTAATGCATCTCTGAAAAACACACATAAATCAGTGGTGGATTCATAATCATAAGGATTTTTATCCTAAATTGGATCATTATAGACACACAGCTCAAGTGAAAATGTCGAAGGAAATAAGAAGTTCTAAAAATGAGTGTTATGAAGCATTGATTAAACATGGGTAGTATTATGTTGCTGTAGATGTCTCATGACTGGTACATAAAAAATAATAGATGCATAATTGTCAATGCCAAATGGATCAAATGCTTGAAGTTATATATTTGTCGCGTAATGTGATTCTTCTTGAATCAAATAACACAGAATATGGTCAAGAAACGTGACATGTCAAGATACATATAGCTTCTTATTTATGGGATCAAAACAATGATATTCTTTATTTACAATACCACATCTCCTAAAAATGCATATAGTTGTTATATGGGACCATTTGTTATGTTCGACATGAGGACGGAGTATAAATCACCTACATCCAAACACTAATAAATTGAAACAATCTAGAGGATCTCCATGTAACTTCTGAAACAGAGACATCTTTGAATTATTTGCAGTATGAATTGGTTAATCACATGTAAAACAATCAGAAGTCTTCTCATAAAAAAGAACTATAGATTGTAACATATAAAGGAACAAGTAGTCTCAACAATGCGATAAGGTTTCTTTCCTACAACACTACTTTGTTGAGGAGTGTGAGTACAAGATAATTGGTGTATGGTACCATCAAATAAAAATAACTAAATAAAACAATTACAGGAATATTCATCATTTAAGTTATATCTAAAGTATTTTATCACATCATAATGTTGAGTCTTAACAAGTTCTCTAAAGTTCTTATAAATTCTAAGAAAATCAGTTTTTTGTTTCATAACATAAACTCACGTATAACAAGTATAGTCATAAATTAAAGATACATAGAAGGTCATACTATTTTTTGTGAAAAAATGACATGGACCCCATACGTCATAATCAATAATATCAAAAGGAACAGCTGAACAAGAGACACTTTTATTAAACGATAAAGTATAAAATATTGACAGTTTACAAACACTATAATCAGATATATTACAAGTGTTTAGATGACTGAAAACACCTATGAAGACTAAAAACTTTAAACATGACGCATATACATGTCCCAAACTCAAGTGTCAAAGATAATATTTAGACAAAAAATGACTCAAATGAAACAAAGACAAATCAACACTAGAGGTAGCAACATTAGCCACTTTGAGTTCCTCCAAAACATAAAGTTCCCATAATACACCCTCTATCCAAATCACCATCTGAGTATGTTGATCCTTAATAACAGATGTAAAAAAAACCCATTGACCAGATTTACAAAATTCTCTGACTGAAAAAAGTTTTTAAGCAAGTTAAGAACGTAGTAAGCATCATAGAGCGATATATGAAGGATAACAATAAAGCACCCTTTACCGATATTGATTTTAAGCCGGAAGACAAAAAATATATGCGTGAAATATGAGACAAAGAAACAAAGTATGACATGTAAGATGACATATGACGAGATGCACCAGAATCCAAAATCCACAAGGATGAAGGAATACCTGAAGTAGAAGACAATAACATGTTTGAGTGTGACATGAATGTAGATTTGGCAGTAGAACTAGAAACAAATATTATTCCAAATCGAAAAACCTAAATCCAAATCAAAATTAAATCCAAGTTCAAAAATCCTTACCAAAATCTAAATCTAAATCGAAAAACTTCAATTGAAATAAAAATCTAAATCGAAAATAACCGTAATCCAAATCAAATAAAAAACCCGAACTCTATAATACTAACAATCCAAAACGGACTATACGTTATTACTGGTAGAATAGTTTTGGTAAGTGTAGGCTAGAATTAACTCGAAGCATAATCTTTTTTTTTTAAATCAGTTTTCTATATTAATTAGATTTCTATATTAATTAGATCTTTTATATTGATAGGATACTCTATATAATTTAGATATGCATAACATTACTTTGATTTATATATTAATTAGATACTATATATTAATTATATTTCTATATGAATTAAATATTCTATATTAATTAGATTTTTATATTAATTAAGTTTTATGGTTTTCTATATTAATTAGATTTTATATTCATTGGCTCTTCTATATTAATTAGGTTCTTTAATTAATGGATTAAGATTTATCATAGCCGACCTATAAATATAAGAATATATTGCTTTGTAATTTGTGGTATCATACGATGTGAGTTGTATATTTCTTTAGAGAGAGAAACTAGAGAAAGGGTTTTATTAATCATATCATCGTTTTGTTACAAAGAGTGGTTGAGTCCTTTGTGTTTAAAAGTCTTTTGGAAATCTACTTATCTATAAAAGAAGTGTTTGTTGCTCGTAGATGTAAGTTTTCTTCACGATTCGAATAATATTAAATCTATTGTTATGCGATTAATTTTTTTTTGTTATTTCTTGTTAACTTTATCCTTCAAATAATTTAAGAGCCCAAGCTTATATTACCTTCTACATTCTTTTGGGTAGGTCTTCACCAATTGTTGGTCACTGATTCGAGTAAGTGGCTAAGATTCAGCCTAACAAGTCTTGTTAGGGTTGGGCCGGATCTTGTTCGAATATTTTTTATTTCCCTAACAAGTGGTCTGGTGACTGTAGATATTTGATATGAATATTTATTATTGGTGAAGAATATAAAGTATAAATAAGAAGATTGCAAATCTTGGAATAAATTCAAGCGTAGTCATAATAAAACAGAAGTATTAGATTCAAGTTATCTATTAGACTGGAAAATGCTTTACAAATGTGATTCATGGATAGGTTTTTAGTTGAAGAGACTTATAATGTGAGGAATTGATATGATGGGATTCGACTGAAGGCAATTGAACACTTGACAAGGCAGGTGGAGATCCAATCCGGGAAGTACATGAATAGGTTTAAGACTGACAATAGTGTGGTATTAGTAAACCTATAATTCACTCTCTAATGCTCTAAATTTGGTATGCTTAGGTAAAAAATATTAAAGAATACCTTGAAGCGTTGAATAACTAAGAAGATGAGTTATAGCTTACTTGAGGTAAGGGTTATACTTTTGGATAAATGAGTTGTTTGGATAACTATCATTATCAACAGGATCCCCTGGGTTTTCAGTCGTCAAGAAGATGTAATAGGTGTCAGAGGTGGAACTAGAGTTAAGATTAAGGTTAAGAATTATGGTGGAGATGCACATGCCTCTGCAGAAGCCGTTTTCAAGTTGAGTTTGGGTTTGGCCTTTATAAAAGAAGTACAAATATTGCTGGATTTGAAATCTGACTTAAAGTTTGATAGGTCAAACACTTCTGATGTTCAAACTGTGGAGTAATTGTCAAGTGTTACGTGGTTTAATCTTGGGCTATGTTAGATGGTTGTTACTACCAATTTCTTGGTTGTAGGAGGTCGAAAGTCTGGTTTTGTAGAGATGATTGCTTCGATAGAGTTCACGGACCGCATGGGATTTGATCACTCCGGGCGTGCAGGTGGATGGTTTGTCTCTAGTGAATTGTTGGACCACTGCGGTAATGAATACTGGAGTTAGTATAAGCCTAGGTGGGGAGTTTTTAAGTGTAGACTACAAGTAACTCGAAGCATAATAATCCTTTTTAAATCGGTCGACTATATTAATTAGATTTCTATATTAATTAAATACTTTATATTAATTATATAATCTATGCTAATTAGATTTCTATATTAATTAGATATTATATAATAATTAAATCTTCTATTAATTTTGTCTTCTATATTAGTTAAATCTTATATATTAATTAAAATCCTTAATTAAATGTTTAAGATTTATCATAGTCGACCTATAAATGAACGAACATATTTATTTACAATGTTTGGCAAGACGAAACAAAATATAAATGATGGTTCAAATAAATTTAACGAGCCTATTTGTGAAGTGTGCAGTGAGGTAGATGATAAACACTAGAATAGACATTCGAAGATTCATAGATTTATTGTAAGCCCATAAGATATTTTTGTAACAAATGAGTTATTGAGTGTTTAATGTATGAGAGTGTTCTTGTAATCTTATATATAAATTGTGTATGTTACTTGTGGATGCAATTTTCTTCATGATTCCAATAATGTTAAATCCCTTGTTTTAGGATTGATATATTTTTTCAGTTTTTTCTTGTTAACTTTATTCTTGAAATAAGTTAAGAGCTTAAGATCGTATTATATCCTACAACCTCTCGTGTAGGTTTTCGCCAACAGTTGGTCACTATATCGGCTGAGTGGCTAGGTTCGGGCAAGCGAGTATTGTTAGGACTGGGTCGAATCTTGTTTGGATATTGATGGTTTCCCTAACAAGTGGTGCAGTGAGCATGAGAATCTGTTATCAATATTCGTTGTTGGTGAAGAAGATAAAGTAGAAAGACGAAGATCGCAGATCTTGGAGTAAAGTCAAGCGCAATTATAATGATGATTTCATGAGGAAAATATTAGATTCAAGCTATCTTTTGGACTGTAAAATGATTTATTAAATGAGAGGTATGTATTTTAATTTAAACTTAAACTTATGGCTCTAGGTATGTTAGATGAGAATGAGTTTGAGTATAAGGGTGGATATGGAAGACTTAAGGTCTTGCAAGACTCACATATTGGTATGAGGACTGATCGGACTTATGAGGTTTTAGTCTTGGATGGGTCCCTAATAGAAGAGTCGTCTAGTGTGTGGAATGAATATGCTGCGATTCAGCTGGAGAAATATGAAGGCTTATCGAAGCAAGTGGAGATCCAATCCATGAAGTACCTGAAGAGGTTTATACCTAACAGTGGCATGATATTAGTGAACCGACTATTCACTCACTATTGCTCTAAATTTGTTATGCTTAGGCGCCAAATCTTGAAGAGTACATTGAATCGTGGAGTAGGTGAGAAGATGAGTCGTAGTTTACTTGGAGTAATTCTTATGTTTTTTAAAGTTGGACAGAACAAAAATTTGAGTGAATAAGTTGTTTGGACAACGGTCATCGTCAACATGAGCCCTTGGATTTTCGATCATCATGGAGATGTAACAGCTGCTGGAGGTGGAGCTAGAGTTGGAATGAAGTTTGAACATAAGGTGGAGATGTGGATACCTTTAGGTAAGTTGTTTTCAATTTGAGTTCGGGTTTGAAATTTGCAAAAAAAGATCAACCATTGTTTGATTTAACTTGAAGTTTGATGGGTCAAAGACTTTAGATATTCAAATTATAGAGAAGTTGTCAAGTGTTGCTCGATCTAATATTGGGATGGGTTAGATGGATGATACTACCACTATCTTGGTTGTAGGAGGTCGGGAGTCTGGTCTCTTATGAAGGGTTGTCTCGATATAGTTCACGGACTGCATGATAATTGATCACTCCCACCGGGGTAACAAATACTGGAGTTACTATAAGCCCAAGTGGGAAATTATTAAGTGTAGGCTATAATTAACTTTAAACATAATCTTCATTTTTGAATCGGTATCGTATATTAATTAGATTTCTATATTAATTAGGTATTCTATATTAATCATATATTCTATATTAATTAGATTTCTATATTAATTATATCTTTTATATTAATTACATTTCTATATTAAGTAAATTTTGTATTAGTTTAGTCTTTAATAGATTAAGATTTATCATAATCAGCCTATTAATAGAAGAATATATTGCTTTTCAGTTTGTAGCGTGATGCGATGTGAGGTGGATATTTCTTTAGAGATAAACTAGCTTTAGATCTTTTGAGATATAGATGAGGTGAGAGATAAACATTGAAGATAGGGTTTTCTGAATCACGTCATATTTTGTTGTAAATATTGATTAAGTCTTTTGTGTTTGAGAGTCGTTATGTAACGTACTATTTTCTAAAATGAGTGCCCGTTGCCGATGAGTGTAGGATGTTTTCAAGATCCGAGTCACGCTAAATCTTTTGTTGTGCGATTGATATATTTTTATATTCTTTCTTGTTAATATTTTTTTTGAAATAAGGTAAGAGACAAAGCTCGTATTACCTCATACAGACTCTTGGTAGGTGTTCACCAATTTTTTGTCACTGTTTCGGCTGAGTGGCTAGGATTCGGCCTAACAAGTCTTGTTCGGTCTATGTCAAATCTTTTGTGGATATTTTTGGTTTCCCTAAGTGAGATCTAATATAGAAGACAACTTGATATTATTCTTGATTCTAAAAATAAGTTTTCGACATCATCAAAAGGATTAAGTTTCGTAACCTTGCATTTTTTCTATTATAATAGAATACAGATGAAGTATTTTCGTTTTAAAGTTGATAAAAATAATATCTTGAAATTTCTTTTGCGCCAAATTGTATTTGCTGCAAACTTCCCCGCAAGAGACTTTTGACTATCCTTTTATCCACATTGATTTTGGTCAAACTATTTTGGGATACATTGAACATTGGTTAATTCGTTTGTCGTTTCTTCCATCTCATATCTAGTGGGTAAAGTTAAAATTAGATTAGCTTTATTTGTTATTTGTGGTGTTTACCTAGGTGTAATATCCTTGTGTCCTCAGAAATTGATAAATTAGTGAAAACAGTACCGCCAACACTTTTTACAAACAATACGTGATAAATTTTAATTAAAACACGCTCATTGATATCTAAGGGCATCATAGAAGATGTATTGATTAAGGTTGATAAGTTTTCCTTTATTCATAATTTTATAATCTTAGACGTGGATGAGTATAGATTTGTATCCCTTATTTTAGGGATAGATTTCCTATCTAATGCTAGATTCGTATTGTATGTTGAAGCTAGAAAACTAATGATTCGTGTAGGAGATCAACACGTGAAATTTTATGTATTAGAATCTTTAAAATTTCTAGAAGATAGTAATGTATATTTTTAAATTGATGTGGTATATAATCTTATGAACAAACGGTACAAGAATTATTACTTTATTCTAATTTCAAAAAAAAATCTAGTACATGCTAGACTAGATGAAAGTGAAATTTAAAATGAAGAGATAAAATTTCAGAAAAACTTTAACTAAAAAAGGAACTAGATTTGACGAAAATATAAGCGGTACATGTGAGTATTTCTTTCTTATTTATTTTCTTTTATTCTAGTTTAGTTTTTGTTTTAGAATATATATATATATATACCAAAAATAATGTTCACAATAACAAAAACTATTTTTATTTTTAGGTACTATTTATGTTTTTTTAATCTTGACAATCTAAGTTTAGCATAACCATATAACTCCAGATTCTCATTCAACTCCACAATTTCAACTCCAAATATACCGAAAATGTATTATTGCTCTTTAATTATTATTTTTTCGTTCTTGATATTGAGGACAATTTTCAATTTTAACTGGCAGGTATGAGAAATGTGTATTTGAGAAAATATCAGAAATTTTTATGATCATTGTTTACTCTAGGACACATTTAGAGTAATATATATCCTAGACATTTTTTCAATAAATTATATTACTTAACAAATACAAATAAAGTATAAATTAATTTAGTTTATTAAAATAGATTGTAATTTACAATACATCACAATTTTACATTTAGTTACCACAACAATTATGACACTCAGCATCAAAGCTGTAATGAACGTCTTCATGCATATGATCATTATAGTCTTCACAATAAACTTGGTACTTATGCACAATAAATATTGTAACAAACGTCTTCATGCACAATAAACCTCGTATTTATGCACTTACCTCCCTGATACATATTTTATCTACTAGTATGTTATTTCATATAAGTTTACTTTTATTGTACTAATACCGATGATAGTCACCTGGATCGATAAAACATGTGAAACCTTATAATTTAAGAGAAATTCCAATAATCTCTTACTTGGATAATCATATGCTTCTATAGGATACATCCACCAAATGAACATTCCAAATTTCGATCGTTGCATTGATATACTTAACAATCATGTATATGACCATTATAATACTAAAGTCATCTTCAATGCATTAAAGCCACAAATAAATGCATCAATACTTATGATATCTCAATAATCAACTACATGGATTTATCATAGTGCATAAGAATAATATGGAATGTAATCATACATATTTATTCGTAATTGATCCTACTTAATTAGAGATCCACTTATAATTGAGTATGAGTAGTCAAAATAAGAGCATATTGCATTTATATATATATATATATATATATATATATATATATATATATATATATATATATAAGGAACCGTGCATGTATTTATAAGGAACCAAAACCGAACCGAATCTCTTATTGCGGTTCTGTTTGGTTCTTCGGTTCCATACACATATGCCCATGTTTAGTATAAATCATTGCCCATTAAGTATCTTGGCAGGCTTTGAACAATACATCGTCCCTTGACTATCGCGTTTGGTGGCAGATAGTCCCTTGACTTTCAAATGTCCGCTGACAGTCCCTGGACTATCGTGTTTGGATAAAGTTAGTCCACTATATCCTCTGATCCATGAGAGGCTGCCACCTGTCACCATAGTCCCCAAATTTTTGTATCACCACTAGTCCCTTGACTTTAGTTATCCATAATATTTTACATTTTGGGTTTGACCTAAACTCAAGGGACTAGTGGTGATACAAAAATCTGGGGACTATGGTGACAGGTGGCAGCCTCTCAGAGATAAGAGGATCTGGTGGACTAACTTTATCCAAACGCGATAGTCCAGGGACTGTCAACGGACATTTGAAAGTCAAGGGACTATATGCCACCAAACGCGATAGTCGAGGGACGATATACTGTTAAATGCCTATCTTGGCATATACATTGATAACAATAATAAGATTAATAAATATTATGAGTTAGTCCACAAGGTTATACTAAAAATTAATGAATGAGACCTAATTTCTCTATCCTTTAGAGGTAGATTAGTACTAATTCAATTAGTACTAATGACTCTACCAAATTACAGTATTCAATGTTGTAACCTTTTTCAAAATATTATTAACAGAATCAATAACCCATTAATTAGATTTATTTAGGGCTCTAAAGACCAAACAAATACAATTCACTGGTCTAATTGGGAGTCATATGCCTACCCTATAAAGACGATGGTCTTAAGTTTGAAACCAAATCAATTCGGAATCATATTCGGAAAAAATCATGTCTCTGATCTTTTATCCAAGCTTTGGCATAATTATATTCTAACTAAGTTCTCTTTTCAAGTCTGAAAAAATTTAAAAGGTTTGATATCTGTTGATACCAATCTTCAGAAAAAGTACTTCTCTTTAGCTTCCAAATGTTTATCCTGTAGCAATATAGAGTATGTCAATCATCTTTATTTGGCATTGAAATTAGTGGATACATGACATTAAATCACATTATTAAATGTTTGCATTAGTCTATCACCAAAAAGATACACATTAGAACAATCATTCCTACTGTAATTGTTTGGACTATTTGGTTTTATAGAAACAAAAAGAAACATAATGATATTATAATTACACATAATTATTACTATGATAAAATAATTTACTCTATTTCTTGTTTTAATAACATTAACTCCAAAAAATTATGGTTTGGTGACATTCATATAGCTAGTAAGTTGGGCATTTTATTTCGTCTTGATAAATCTAACAGAACTTTAAAATGGATTGCCCACGAGGATAATATAATCAAACTTAATTGTGATGGTTTTAGTCTTAAGAATGGTGAATCTTGTGGTGATGGTTTTCTCGTTTACGTCACTGTTGCCTTGTCTTTTTTTTATCATTGCAGAGTTAACTCCCTTGCTTTGCTTTGCATGCTCGTGTTCGGCTATTATGCAGTCATATCCCCCTCGCTAGTTTGCTGGTTTGCTCATATGTTTTTCGTCTCCGTTGTTTTGGCGCATTGACTCTCTTGTTTTTCTGCTCATTACGTTATTTTTGCTTATTTCAATTTGGCAATGGTTAAGTCATATTTACCTTCTTACGGTATTCTTTAATGGCTTTTAATGCCACTCCTCTGGTATGCCAGATGTACTTGTATGAATCTTTTATATTTTTATTTAATGCATTTTTACAACATACAAAAAATCCAATTTAAAATTGGTGTTGCATTTCGCAGCAACAAGTCGTCTTTTTCGCATTTTAAGTAATTAAAGTTTTGCATTTCGATTATATTATATCCAAAATTATGTCATTCTTATTTTAACCAATCTAACTACTGAGAACTCCATAAACTATCATAAAATCTTCCTCAATCGGACTTTAAAAATTCAAAACTGATTTTAAAGAAATAAAAAAAAATTTATTGATAATCGGAAAAGAAAAAACAATTGCATTTATCTTTTAAAAACTTCTATTTACGGTGGAAAAAAAACAAAAATAACAAATAAAATTATTTTTTATAAACATTTTTAACCTATATAATCAATAACGTATTTAGGATATATATATATATATATATATATATATATATATATATATAAACAATATTTATATCAGGGTATAACCAAATTAAAACCAAAAAATTAGAACTTATTACAGTACATATACTTTTTAATATAATAAATTTGGATAAAATTATATTATATCTCTTATTTATTATTAGTTTTTTATTTGTTTGTTTTTGCTTTTATTATTATATATTTATAAAGTTAATTTATTTTTATCAACATGTTTTATAAATCGATATACAGATCTCAAACCATCGGCCGAACGTTACTAACGAGATAAAAATAATAATTATTTAAAAATCAATTGAATATTTATTGAAACTCTATATACAAATATAAAAATATATATCATATAATCTAACCATAAAACTTTATTCTAACTTAAATTATAAGTATATTAACCGTATTCATAATAATTAATAATATTTTTGAATAAAAATATTTTGAAAATTAGAAATATCTTAAACTTATATTAATAATTCAAACCAATTTTATATTTTTCATGGACGAGATATTATGGATGGAAAAAATTCGGTAATTTCAATTCAGCCGCTATAAATTATTACTATATTTTTATATTATTCTTATTTTATTTATAAAAACACACAATATTTATCACAATATATAATTTTAATTAATTATAATTTTTTAAAATTTAAGATTCTATTCATTACCATATCCAAATGAGCAGATAATTATTTTAGCCTACTTCAAACGCTTATTATCTAATATGGCCTAATAAAAATTAAAGTCATCTAAATACCAAATATTTTAAATATGTCACTTGTACCTTTATTTATATACTGATCCTAATTTTATGTTTTATTTATTCTAATAATCACTTATTTTGTCTGTTTTCTGCTATTTTATCGATTTCTATCAAATAACAGTTAATTGAGTTTTCTATCAAATAACAGTTAATTGAGTTATTATGTTTACGGTGACCAAATCATTTTTAATAATTATCTACTACATCTTCGTTAAGTTGAGGAGTTTTTGATGGTTAGAGTTTATGATGATCAATCCAATGGGTAATGTTTGTTAGAGATATTTGGCTCAAGTCCATTAGCTCATATGTTATATCTATAATTAAGAGTTTATACTCTATAATACTCTATAATTTGTACGCTTTCTAAATAAACAGAAATCTTAGTTATTTCTTTTCTCTCTCTCTCTCTCTGTTTTTACGGTATCAAATCTTGTTCGATGTTTGAAGTAATATGATTGATTTTTTCACCAGTGCTTTTATTTAATCGAGAAAAATAATTGTTTGTACAATAATCAGGTCACAAAATTATCATAAAAGATACAATTTTTAGTTTTCGAATCTTTTGTATGGACCCACAATCAAAAGGTCCGATCAAGATGTAAACATTATCTGTTTTTTTTAATTTTGGACATCATGTTCAAAATATCTATAGAGTCAATCTGACCGGTTAGATTGTGATATGGTACTATAGTTTAGGAGAAATATATGATGGAACAATGTTGTATTTTTATTGGTAAAAGAGGTTTGGTTTTACACATAAATTAATATTTAGATTTGATTTTGATTTGATTTTGGATTTTGATTAGAGTTTGGATTTTGATATGTATTTGGATTTGATTCTGATTTGGATTCAATTTGAGTCTGAATTTGATCTTAGACTTCGATTTGATTGGTTCCCGATTTGGATTTGATTTTGGTCATTTATTTAGATTTCTGTTGTGATTTTGAGTGAGACTTTGAATTTGGATTTGGAGTATGATTAAAAATTTGATTTGATTTATCGATTTATAATCGCTATCTCTTGATTGTTTGATTTTGTTCGGTTAGTAGATTGTGAATCATATTGCTAATATGATAAGAAAATATGATTTTCTACAGTCTACTAGTACCAAAGTGAATGAACACTGTTATGTCTACATCCACATATCATTCAGGTATGTCAACGACTTTCACTTATGGTATTACTTCATCAGTGTGGATTTTGATTCGGGTACGTCTCATCATATGTCACCTCACATGTCGAACTTTGTTTAATTGTCTCATATTTCACCTATATTAGTTTTGTCTGCTAATGCTACAACAATGTCAGTATAGGGTATTGGCTCTATTTGTACCACTTTTATATTGATATCTGATGTTAGATACGTTTGTACCCTAGCTTTAAATTTTGTTATAGCCAGCCAATTGTATAAATCTAGTTATTAAGTCTTGTTTTCTGATCATGTTTGTGCTATACAAAATAAACATACTCAGAGAGTGATTGAGACATATAATAAAATAGGGGAACTCTATGTTTTAGAAAAACTCGACGTAACTAATATGGATTTCTATGATGTTGATAGTGGAAAAACATCTTTGATCAATATTGTTGCTTCTATTGTTGCTTTGTCTTCGTTTTCTTTGAGTCATTTGTCGTCTGAATTTTATCTTTGGTATTCTCGTTTGGGATATGTATTTGCATCACATTTGAAGTTTTTAGCCTCTACATATGCTTTAGGTAAGTTAAAAACTTGTAATATCTCGGTTTGTAGTGGTTGTAGAGTGACAAAATCTTATGCTTTGCCGTTTAATCATACTGTTTTTTTTTCTATTTATATTATTCATTATAATGCATGGGGTTCATATCATGTTTCCACAAATGATGATTAGTCATATTCTGTATCTTCTATTTATTATTATACTTAATAAAAATGGATTTATCTTATGAAATGAACGTTATATTTCCTTGCAAATTATAGAGAATTTATAGCAGTAGTTAAGACCCAATATTTTGTTGTGATAAAATGCTTTAGATGTGATTTAAAGGGTTCATATAACTCCAATAGTTTCAAAACTTTACTTACATCCGATGGTACCATACATCAATCATCTTGTACTGAAACCCCTTAGTAAAATGGTATTGTGGAAATATAACATCGTCACCTTGTTGAGAGTGCTCGTTGTTTCCTATTATCAGTCAAAGTTCCTACTGTATTTTGGGGAAAAGCAATTCTGACTGTTGTTTATGTGATTAAGGTACAGTAGGGAAGTTGTGTGCATAACTTCTAAAATAGAGACACTAAAACATAATTTGGCTCAACGGTTTGCAATGAATAACTTTGGACTATTACTTTACTTAGAGGTATTAAGGTGGCTTAATCTCCAAAACGTTATATCCTCTCTCAGACAAAATATATATTTGATTTATTCAAGCGATCACGACTATATGATAACAAGATATTAGATACCCCTCTTGAAACCAATGCTCGGTATTATCTGACTAATGGTGTTCCTTTGTTAGACATGACTCTATATTGTACTCTCGTAGAAGCTTGGTCTATCTTACAATTACTCAACCAGATATATCTTATGTTGTTCATGTTATGTTAATTTGGTACTGCTTCCACTTCTGTCCATTGGGGAGTTGTTCTTAGAATATTGAGATATTTTTGTCTCACTTTTTTCTAGAGTATTTTGTTTCCTTCGAACTCTTCACTTGAACTATGTTCCTAGAGTGGTGCTGATTGGGATAGTGATCCTCATGACCGTAAATTGATCACTAGTTTCTGTTTTTTCCTTGGAGATTTGTTAATCTCATGAAAAATAAAAAAGCAAGATGTTGTCTATAAATCATCTACTAAAGTCGAGTACCGTGCTATGAAATTAACCACATATGATATTTTTTGTTACGATGGCTTCTTGCATATATGAGGGTTAACATTACTAAACTCACCTCTTTACATTATGATAATAAAAGTGTCATGCATATAGAAAAGAAATATGTTTTTCATAAGAGGACGAAGCACATTGAAATAGATTGTCACTTCACTCGGCATCAGCTTCAGGTTGGTACCATCTCGCTTTTATGTATTCAATCAGCTTTGAAAGTTGCTGATATTTTCATGAAGGCTCAGTTAACAGTGCGGTTTTGCTTTTTTGTGATAAACTCTCAATGTTTATAATTGTTTTATTGTGAGTTTTAGATAGGGTGTTAGAGATATTAGGTCTGAACCCATTAGATCATATGTTTTATTTATAAATTAGAGCCTATACTCTATGTAATTTGTACGCCTTCTAAATAAATAAAAACACTAGCCGTTTCTTGCGTCTTCTTTTTCTTTTTCTCTCTTTTCTCTTTATTTGTTTGTTTACAATTTTTTTATACTAGTTGATGAAGACATAGTAATTTATAATTCTTTTTCTATTCTAACTAGTTTTCATTTTTTGGCTCTTGTTTACTTAAATGGGGATAAACAATGCTTCTTTGATATTTTGTTAAATATTTTTAAAATGTTATTATTATATGTTGAAATGATAGTATTTGGAAGAAAAGTACCTTGAACATCCTTTGTTGCCTCAACATCTGTAGAAAATGCTTTAAATTATTAAGTATTTAAAGCTTTAGTAGTAACTTTTACTTTTACAACGATCATTGCGGTGGTATCCGGTATTTAGCTCCAATGAATTATATATGTTTCACGCCCCTGACCCGAGGTTCGGTAATCTCTTTTGCTTATATTTTATATTTTCCGTGAATTTGGAATTTAAAGCGTCTAAGTTTACAATTAGGGGAACAATTGTGTATTAGAATATTTGTATTGGATAGAAGTAATTTAATCTGTACAGAAAATTAAAGTAATACATGTAATATACTGTAAGTTTGATGTTGTTAATTGGTTTGATTGATTTAATTGTCAATTCTAATGAATATTGATGCACATAAAGTTCATATTTAAAATTAGAGTTGATAATATTATACTAGGTATTTTAGGACTATGACTAGTAGTCAATTTCAAATTGGTAGTTTGTTTTGTAGATAATGAGAATTTTTAATTTTGAGACTTAGTTTATAGTTATGGTAAGGTAAATGTCTCTTGCAAGTAGATTCTTTGTTTGTTTATTTACTTATTAAGTTTCAAATGTATCTCTATTTTCAGACAACAAATATCTACAAAATATTTTGTAGCCTTGAAAACTGTGATTTTAAATTTAAAGCTTTATTTTATAGTTATGTTATGGAAATATCTACTGCAAGTATATTATTATTTTGTTTATGTACTTATTTATTTTCAAATGAAATTCTATTTTCAGACACCAAATATCGTTGTCTCGAACATAAAACCTCTCCGAAATCTAGAAATACCGGTTAGAGTACTAATATACTCACTGTATTCATTTTTCTCTTTCACCATCGTAATCAAAATATCAAGGTTATTCATATTGATAATATTTTTTCTATTTACAGAAGTACATCGAGTAAAAATTAGATGCATATGAGAAAGATACTTGGGTCAATCATCATATGGGAAAAAGATATAAATGTATTTTTTTATTAATTTGATGAATCAAGATAGAAAAACATTTGGAAAGGTGCCTAAATGGAGTAGGAGTGGAATTAGAAGTGAAATATTAGATAATTAGAGTGAATAATACCACAAACAAATTTTGAACTCAATTTGACTCTCTATTAGTGCAATATGCACTTGGTTCATCTTCTAGTTCACATAAGCAATAAATGTCTTGTAGATATTATTTTCGTCAACCTTAGTTATAGGTTTTTTTTGCCACGAAACATTTTGGAACCTAGAAAGGTCTGATCATTTAGAGTTAATAAAGGTGTTTAATTAGATTTGTTATATTTTGATGTTTTAGGTTGAACTAGAAGTAAAATAATTGTAGAAGATGATTAAAAGTATTTTTTTCTAAGAGAATGATTTTTGTAGAATCTCTTCGGAAGGATAAAGTAGAAATGGACCACTCACAAAACCCTAGCTGATTTTTATGTAATCCAACCAAATATTTTCCAAACCTAAACAAATCAAGTGTCGGCAAATTGACAATCCCTTGAATCCACATTCGGATTTGAACAACATAATTTTATGTATAAACATATATAAAAAATATAAACAAAACTTAGAACATTGGATTTGATTTGGATATAAGTAACAACATTCTAGGTTGGGTAGAACTCTAAAAGTTTTTAGAGAAATATTTCGATGAATGGGTAATTGTTTTGTGATCCAATTTGGAATCATATATGAGTTTTAATCATACATACTTGTGTGACTATTGTGAACCCTACTTCAGGGAACCAATCATTTTACAATGAGGATAACAAAATTATTGTGATGGTATAATATTTATATATTACTTATGAATATGGTAAATATGACTGTCGACGATACATAACATAACATGAAACATGAACTCTAAATTTGATTTAATAAATAATTGTCTTCAATTTGGAAAAATCATCATACTTCTTTGGTGAAGGTTTAGTTGTATTTTTCACACGTGAAAATCTTATGTAGTCGTAGAAAACTATGAAAGGCTTCATAAGTAATGATCCATATTGTTTTTCTTATGTTGAACGTTCTCCTCTACTAGTTTAGATGGTTGTATGTTTGGAATGCATTCCGCCTTTTTATTTTTATTTGTTCTTTTATTGCTATATTATAATTTTCAAAATTAGTTATGTTACTAATTTTTTCTAATTTTAAGCATAATCAAGAAATAAAATATCATTATTTCTCAGAGAATCGTAACTCTAACAGCTTTTGCATATTTTTTAGTTATTAGGAACTACAAACTTTTTTTTAGAATGAAGTAAGAAACTTGGTGAACTGGTATGAGTACCCTCAATAGATCCTTAAAATTTTATCAAAGATTGTTTCCATTTTGGATGAGCAATGGCTTGATATTCTAGTTATAAGCATTTTTGTTTGTCTTATTATTTCTTGTTAAGGGTTTGTTTTGTAACTGTTAGGGCTTATTATGGTCTTGTAGCCAAAAGAATTGTTTGGCTGATTGATTCTTAAAGTAAACATATGTGATGTAAATGGTTGGTTGATGCAAAAAAATATCATAGTACAAGGCATCCATGCATATATCAGTAGATAGAGCTATAAAGCATGCTTACGATAATGATATCGAAAAGGTAGAGATATATGTATACAATTCTAAGAAAGAGAATATCATGGTTTACTCTTTACAAATTACAAGCATTAATATGACGTGCTTAAGTTTCAGGGTTGTCAGAACATGTATGTGTATGTTCTTGTAGTATGTTGCTTAAAATATTAAAAAAATAAAACTATTATAGCCTAAAGTTGTTAAAAATAACTTTATAAAAATATTTAAAAATGTTAAAATTGTAATATTTAAAAAAAATTGTAACAATATTATATACATGTTATTGATCGTTTTTTCGTTTGCATTAATAAATTGTGAAATACAAACTTATAAACCATAACACTCTAAAAATTGCGTAAACCCTTAAAAAATTGTTTAAGATTAAAACTAGACTAAAATCATGGATAG
This sequence comes from Limnanthes douglasii subsp. nivea, assembly GCA_036936605.1. NCBI lineage: Eukaryota > Viridiplantae > Streptophyta > Magnoliopsida > Brassicales > Limnanthaceae > Limnanthes > Limnanthes douglasii. Next base: position 155,905,380 of record JAUPFV010000001.1, read on the forward strand.
TCTATTGTCTCATTTTAATCTCACATATTCACTTTTGTAACAAACTGGTCCCAGCGATTTTTAAAATATTACAAGCTAGTCCTTTATGATGTCAACAACTCTTTTAATCTACTTATAGCCCTTGACCATCCACATCAGCTTCCACTAGGATGCTGATGTAGACGCGGTAAGTAATTGAATAGTTACTATTAACTTTTTATCCTTACTATTTACTATATATTTAACCGACTACCTGATCCAACCCACTATTAATCTGGCCCATTTGATAACCCAACCTAATCTAATTAATATACATGAATCTAAAAACTAAACCCATTCATACTTCACCTTTTATCAACCCTCATTTATCCTCCATTAAACCTTAACTTCCATTGAACAAACACTCAAGCTTCTAAAAGAAGATAAAAAAATATATGAACCATTCTAACACCTACATAAACCTAGTGTGGTTAATTTATAGTCGGGGGTATTTTGGGAAGTTTGTAGGTTGATTATAAATTTTTGAGTAGTGAGTAGTGAGAGAATTAAGGTGTAAGGATGTATTTAATGTTTTTCAAAAAGTCTAACCCATTAAATGAAATTGATTGGGGTATTTATACTAACTCTCTGACTCATGGGCCTTACGGGTCGGACCGTGGATCTGGTTCAATCTTTAATGCTCAAATCTTAAATAATGTTAACACACAGATGAGTGATGCATTGACTGGTCAGACTGTTCTTGATTTGTATGGTCTAAGATATACCCGAATTACCCCTCCGGTTTATACAACAATGTTCTTCCAAAAATATCTGACCTTATCAAAACCAAGCAATAACATTTTAATTCACCTTTCACCAACCCAACCAATCACCAAATTCAAAAACCAAAATTCTCTAGCTATACACAATTAATCACCAATTCAATTATAAATCTGATTAAAAATCAAGCACCATGGCTAATCGAAAGATATTTTTAACATTGAACAAAACATCACATAAGTTTGATAATAAAATTTAGCCTTAAGCATCAAGCACCAAAATCATAATACTTGTATCGAACATATTAATGCAACAAAATTATTTAATATAAATCGAAATTCAACCACAAATAATATGCAGATAACCATTTGAATGCCCAAATCGACATAATAACCAAATATCAAGAACAATGGCTCTGATTTTCAATTTCAAATTTAAAATCCTTATTTAGTACTTTGATTTTTCATATAAATTGGTAAATTATTCTATAATATTTGATAGAGAAGTATATTTGAGAAGGTATATAAATTTTTAGAACTAATTTCATGAAAATAGTTGTAAGGGTCGATTTTTAAAAGATCATGAGCTTATAAATGCGGAATTATCTAGGAAAGTACTTGCGGTTGTTGTTGGGAGTTTTTAGACTCGTTTGAAATATTTTAAATGTATAAATACATTGACATTGATAAATCATAGTTCATTGAACAACTCTGATGACGATGATCATTGATCATGTGGCATTGGTTACCATTTTTATTGTTTAACTCGTTTGGTTACCAAACAATTTTTTTGGATTATCTTTTAATTTAGATTCAAGAAATAAATTACAAAATATTTATATTTATAAAAAAAAAATCGGTTTTCTCTTTGTATTATTATTTTATCAATAACACACATATTATTTTATATACTATTCATTTTTACCGGTACCGTGATCTTTTAAAAAACTTTGTTAGTTTTATTTATTTATTTATTTATTTATAATTCGAGTTATAGTTTATAAAATTGTTTCCACATGATTCTTTTCATGAAATTAATTATTACATACTACATTTTTAAATAGTAATTATGCTCGATTATATATTATTTATATTTTATTAAAAAAACATAAGCAAAAAAAAGTAATGCAAATGATAATCGAAATCACCAAATTTATCATGATTGCTAATATAGAACCTACAAATACAAGTTGCTCAAATTCATCTCTATCGTCAAATAAAAAATATATATATAGATATCTCAAATTTAAATTAGAAAACGAGGAAAAACTGAGCATCTTCTTTCTAAGTAATAAGATTAAAAATAAAAACACATCCCAATATGAGGCATCTTATCGTCTTTGTAACCAGAACTCAAATTAGTTAATTGGACAACTTTCTTTGGATTGGTGAAAAGTGAATCAAAATGGTATTGCTTGGTTTAGTTAGGTGTTAAAATGGTTAATATTTTTCTAGGCTTTTTGTTAGAAGCTTTGTTACTTCTTCGATGAAAGTTTAGGATTTGATGGAGAGAAAAATGAGGGTCGATGAAAGGTGAAGTATGCATATGTTTAGTTTTTAGATTTTGGTATTTTAATTAGATTGAGTTGGGTTATCAGATGAGCTGGGTTAATAGTTGTTCAGATAATGGTTTAAACATAAGATAAATAGTAAGGGTAAAAAGTTAATATTAATTATTTAATTACTTACCGTATAAACATCAACATCCTATGTGGAAGCTGACGTGGATGGTCAAGAGGCATAAGTGGTTTAGAAGAGTTGCTAACATCATAAAAGACTAGTTTGTAGCAACTTTAGAAACATTGAAGGATCAGTTTATTAAAAAAGTCAAGGTGAAGGAGGTGGATAAAGTGAGACAAGTCGCAAATGTAGGAGAATACCATGATTATATACATTGTAGCCTCAAATGTTTTAAAACGTGTACAACCTTTAATATAGTTAAAATTCTAAAACTATTGAAACCCTTAAAACTGCTAAAACTTTAGAAGGTTAAAACTTTAATAGGTTAAAACTCTAACATGATTATATACATATTATTGATCCTTTTTTTTGTATTAAAATGTTATTAAATACAGTATCAATTCAGTTAATAACTAAAACTAGTAATTCAACTAAAAAAAATCAGTTACTTGATTATCAAATCATAAACTTAAAAATCTAAAAACAAAAAACATAATTATTGCCATAATCATTTGTTGTGATTTTTGAGCTCCAAATGAACCTGTCAATTTCCATAATATTTCTAGAAGGATATGAAATAACGTCATTTTTGTTGTTTCTATATGGCTTAAACTAATTTTGATTGTTTGAATAAACTTGTTAATTGACTATATATTCGACCAAAATATAGTTGTCGATTTTTTTTAGTTCTGAACATTTTTACGATTTAGAATTTCTTGGTTTTATTTGCTAATTTTGTTAGTGTTAGAGATATATGGCCTATGTCCATTAACCCATATAGTTTATTTATAAATAATAGTTTTATACTCTATGTAATTGATACACTTTCTAATTAATAAAACCATAGTCGTCTTTTTGTTTCTCTATCATCTTTCTTTGTTTTACCTTTTTCTAAATGGTATTAGAGCGTTGGTTTAGATATTGAAGTTTTTGTGTCTTCTGCTGTGTCGGCGGGCAGTTGTTAGAATTTTCTGTCGGAGAAAAAAAGAGTGCAAATTTTTTATCTTCAGATCTGGTGTGTGCAACCACAATGAACAGACTTGATCGAGAGGTAAACGGTGTCGATTGTTTCTGAATTTTGGACAGTGGGTTCGAGACATCTAATCCTTCAATTTGATTGGTTGGATTATGATTCAGTGCTGCGGTTCGGGAGAAATTGCTACTGGAACCGTGCATATTTTTGTTGGTTAAATCGTAGATTCAATTTTGATTTTGATTGGGAATTAGATTCGGATATGGTATAGATTTTGTTTGGATTTGAATTTAGTATAGATTTTGTTTGGATTCGTTTGGATTTTTTTGGCTTTGTGTTGGATTCGTTTTTTGTGTTTAGATTTCGTTCTTCCTTTGGATTTGGATTTGGTATAGATTTAGTTTGGATTCGTTTGGATTTGTTTGGCGTTATTTGGCTTTGTTTGGATTTGTTTGTTTTATTTTGGCTTCGTTTGGATTCGTTTGGTGTTTAGATTTTTTTGGATTAGTTTGGAGTTTGGAGTTTGGAGTTTGGAGTTTGGAGTTTGGAGTTTGGAGTTTAGAGATTGGAGATTGGAGTTTGGAGTTTGGGTATTGGAGTTTAGTGTTTGGATATTGGAGTTGGAAGATTGTGTATTGGAGTTTAGAGTTTGGATGTTGGAGTTTTGAGATTGAAGATTAGAGATTGGAGTTTGGAGATTGTATTTTAGAGGTTACAGATTGGATTGTGAAGATTAGAGTTCGATTTTAGGTTTTGACGTTTTGATTTTGGCATTTTGTTTTAATTTTGGCTTTCGATTGTAGTTTTGAAGTTTTGTTATTGCTACAATTTTGGTTTTTATTTTGTGTAACAAACTCATAATGTAAGAATAAACATTGCGAGTTTGAGAGAGGGTGTTAGAGATATAGGGCTTATGCCCATTAGCCCATATAGTTTATTTATAAATAATAGTTTTACACTCTATGTAATTGATACACTTTCTAATTAATAAAACCCTAGTTGTCTTTTTGTTTCTCTGTCGTTTTTCTTTGTTTTACCTTTTTCTACAGATGGAACCATATATGTAGTAGAAAAATATAATAGATGTTATGCAATATTATTAAAATATTATTGTTAAACTTTTAACTTTTTTGATGGTGATAAATTTTGAACATAGTAATATAAACACACAAGTTGACATAGCCTCTCATGTTATATGAGCTACTATCAATACACTTATGATTTTTCATAAATATAATGAAGCTAGATCTAGAGTAGCAGATGTCATAGCTTTGGAGAGATCAGTTGTCTCATGTATTGATACAATAGAAGATACCATAATAACAAAGTGTTTGTAATCGTTAACCTTCTTTACTATAAACTCATTACTAAAAGAATATTGTTATGGTAAGATTTAAGTGAACAAAACTTTACTCTAACTAAGATTATACTAGATCTACAATTTTTCCAGGTCTGGTTCACGTCAACACACGTCTGTAACAAGTAGTATGTATGATTCACAACTATTCCATGCAACATGAGTTTATGTAATTCCAACCAAATCTTGATTCATAAAATCCCACATTGTTTACTTGAACAACTTAAAATTGTTACTCTATGTTAGAGGTAGAATGTGACAGGATTGATCACATTTTGAACATCCAGGTCCAATAGACTATCAAAATATATAAATATAAACCCGTCCAAATATCATATCTAAGAAATATTTTGGAAATAAAAACTAAAGAACAAGGATTTTTAAAATAACTTATGCATCTAATCTAGTTGTTCTACACAAACAACTTGTGCATTTAAAAATATAAAATATCGACATAAAATATGAACAAAATGATAGTTACAACATCTATATATCCATTATTCTATTTTCAACTATGCATGCACTAAAACAATAATTAAAATAAATAAACTGATATATGAGAGGTATAACTAGCAAGAAATTCAGTAATACAACTAAAAATATCCAATTAATTGTTGTATATTGTAGATGGAAGATAGGACGATGAAGCATATACATGTTAAAGTCCTGGTACCATTCGATATTGTTAAGTGTGAATCTTGTTTTCTTAAGAGAGAAATTAAAAGAGATATTTTAATTATAAAGAGAGAAAGTAAGAGAGAAAAAATAGTCTCTGTCTAATAAAAAATGTTATCATTTATTCATTGCCTCAACTTTTATTTATAGGCGCGTCAGACTTAGTTTAACTGAATCAGTTATGATGAGTCCGAATTCTGCCTGCTCCCTGGACAGAGACAGATCGGTCCAAGGCCTCCGGACCGGACAGACCACTTCGAACACTTAGCCTATTGGACTGTTCGAACTATGACAAAAGTACTAAAAAAACCTAAACATTTCTTGACTAAGCTGCCTGCTCTCCTACTAAGAACTCATGGGTCTTTGAACTTGACCCGGGTCCATTAAACATGACCCGAAAGTCCATAAAGCCCAGATGTAAGGGTATAAATACCCAACCACCTGCATTAAATGTGGGTAATGAAAATTAAATACAACCAGGCTGCTTAATTCTCCATCTACTTTCTACTCTAAACATTAAACACCCATTTATCAATTTACCAATTTACCAATTTACCCTCAGACGATAATTAACCTCACCAAATTGGCGACCACAGTGGGATTAGAAGGTGCCTGAATAAAGCATTCAAAACCAGTAAGAAAAGTCAGTCTGAATGAATCTGGACGACCCAGAAGTGCCACCAACTCTGCTCGAAGTGGTGGGTGAAAACGATGAATACACTATCGAAGAGCGTGATAGGCTAAATGGTGAAATAGAAGCTCTGAAGGCAGAAAAGGCTAAGATGGGCATGAAAGAAAAGTCCAAAGCATCAGTTGCTCATCACACCGATAACCCCAGAGAGCATGAGCCTTCAAAGACTCATGTGAGTACCAAGAAGACTAATGTTAGTTCCAAAAAGTCTCACCGGTCTAAACCAATGGAGAGTTCTGACTCAAGCTCAAAATCTTCTGATAGCTCTTCGGATGATGAGGGAGTTGAAGAATCCTTATCCTCTAGCAGCGATGAGGGTCGAACTAAAAAGAAGCAAAAGCAGATAAAAAAATATTGAAGAAAAAGGGATAGACATGGAAAGATGAAGAAGAATATCGGCAAAGGGTCATCTCACAGCCGGAGGCATGTAGACCGAATACTGATGGATCCTTTCGCTTTCCACAATGAACCAGGTATCTTTGCAACTCCTAATGAGGATACTGTGTTCAGTCGTGGCAGAAATTGGAGGCAATCCCCGTTATCTTCCAAAATTCTGTCCGGCAACCTCCCTAAGAGGTTTGACAGCACCAAAATGGAAAAGTACGATGGCAGTACTGATCTGGACAACCATTTGGAACAATTTAAAAACTTCATGATGAATTTTGATGACGATGATAAGATGCTCTGCAGAGCATTCTCCCAATCATTTACGGGGAGTGCTCTAAAAGGGTATAACAGCCTACCAAAGGGTTGTATCAAGAATTTCGATACTTTTTGGGTGGCCTTTCGAAGGCAGTTCGTTGGGAGTAAAGAACTAAAGGGCAATGGGGACACAATAATCCATTGTGCCCAAGAACCAAGTGAGTCCTTAAAAGAATATATAAGTCGTTTTGTAAACACCAAGAATGGGTTGGCTGATTGCTTCGAACAAGTGGCAATAGCATCCCTAAGACAGGGCTTGAACCCTGGCAATTTGGCTGATTTAATGACCAGAAAGAAGGCCATGACGTGGGGAGGGTTGCTGAATCAGGTTGGAAAACAGATTAACGTTGATGAAACGAAAAAAATCAGGGTGCACAGGCAGGTGAGGTCTACCCCGGTGGCACCAACTCCCAATCAGAATCAGTCCGGGAACAAGGCAAAAGAGACCGGACAGGGGCATGGTAGGGCAAAAGCTCAGTCTCAGCCAGCTGCTCCTGCTCAGAGTCAGCAATCCAGAAACAAGAGAGGCCCTTGGGTTCAACCGGAATGGTTCGCAGAATTGAAAGAAAGTGTGGCCACCATTTATGATAAAACAAAGGAAGAAGTGCACTATAGAAGACCGGCCACACTGCAATCTCCAAGAGAACATCGCAGTAACTCTTTTTGCCAATATCACAATGATATTGGCCATACCACTGATGATTGTATAGCTTTGAAACAAGAAGTTCAGAACTTGATTGAAAGGGGAAAGCTGGGGGCTTATGTCAAAAGAAGAGGAGGTAACGGGCCTGACAATACTCACCGGGTTGGTCCAAGTAATGTTGCTCCGGAGGAGCCATGGTTATAATTGAGAGGTTTGATGTGGAATCTGAGTACTTGGATCCTGATCCAACTCGAAACAGAGTGGGTGCAATTGAGGAATGTTCTAGGACGGTCTCCGGGCTCATTAAGTTTTTTGAGTCACTCACAATTTTCGGAGGGGATACTATGACAGCTCCTACTGCTTCTTTGAGAAAGAGGCACGTTCATACTTTAGCCACCCAGCTAGAAGGAGACATGACTTCCTATCAGTCACGAAATCCATTCTCCTTCATTGTTTTTGATGAAGATGATTTAAGAGATATAGTTGGCCCCCATGAAGATGCTGTTGTCATAGGAGCATCTATTGGAGGCAATGACATAAGATGAATTCTGGTGGATACTGGAAGCTCAACCAATATCCTTTTCTTAACCACATACAAGAGAATGAAAAATCCAGCTGTAATTCAGAGTTCAGACAGATCAATTGTGGGCTTTACTGGCAGCTCAGCAGATGTGATTGGAGAGTTCGAAGAGGAAGTTCTATTGGGCAAGGGCCCTTTCAAGAAAATGGTCAGGACACTTTTTATCGTGGTGGATTGTCCCACTTGTTATAATGATATTCTAGGGAGGTCTTGGCTCTCTAGGATGCATGCAGTGGCTTCAACAGTCCACCAGTGCTTGATATATGATGTTCAGGGACAGGTGGGAGTTGTCCGGAGCAGTCAAAAGGTTGCAATAGAATGTTATGCTACAGTCCTGGCTCCTCGGACGTTGGGGGCAGTTCGTATCAACGAGCAATAGCAATTTGAGGGGATTTCTAGGGGTGAGGGTGAAATTGATGACCCCAGAGAGACCCCTGAAGTATTAATACCGGTAAAAGAGGTAGAGACACATTGTTTAGAAGAAGGAAAAAATGTCATGATAGGGTCCAAAATGCCACCCGGTCTGAAGAATGACATGTTAAAGTTTTTGAAGAATCATCAGCACGTTTTTGCTTGGTGCAACGCTGATGTTACTGGGGTTCCAGCAGATGTGATATCACATCACCTATCCGTCCGGAAAGACGTAACACCAGTAGTTCAAAAGAGAAGGGCTTTTTCCAAAGAAAAGGCTGATATCATTGTTCAAGAGGTTGACAGGCTCACAAAGATGGGGCATATCAAGGAATCTCAATATCCTTTGTGGACTGCCAATCCGGTTCTGGTGAAAAAGAAAAATGGCAAGTGTCGCATGTGCATTGACTTCACAGATCTCAATAGAGCTTGCCCAAAATATTTGTATCCAGTCCCCCGGATTGACCAGCTAGTTGACTCCACCTCTGGGAACAAGCTGTTATCCTTTATGGATGCTTTCTCCGGATACAATCAGATCCAAGTAGATCCAAAAGATCAGGAGCATACCACATTTGTCACTAACAGAGGTCTTCATTGCTACAAGGTAATGCCATTTGGGTTGAAAAATGCTGGGGCTACTTATCAGAGATTGGTGAACAAAGCTTTTGTTGATCAGATTGGAAGGAATATGGAAGTATACATCGATGACATGATGGTAAAGAGTATGGATGAGCAATTGCACTTGGCAAACCTCCAAGAAACTTTTACCAACTTGGTGAAGATGAATTTGAAGTTAAATCCAGAAACATGTGTATTCGGAGTGCAGTCCGGAAAGTTTCTAGGCTATATTATAAGTGAGCATGAGATACAGCCCGATCCGGACCAGCTCAATGCTCTGTTCCACATGGAGCCTCCTCGAAATATTAAAGAAGTACAGCTGCTAACGGGGAGGTTAGCTGCTTTAAACAGATTTATCTCAAGATCTTCGGCCAGGTGCGCCCCGTTTTTTCAAGCCTTAAAGGGTGCAAAGGGATTCAATTGGACCTCAGAGTGTGATAAGGCTTTTAATAAGAGCAAGAAGCACTTGTCCTCCCCTAAAACTTTGTTTAAACCAGTTAACGGGGAGACTCTCTTCGTATACTTGGCAGTTTCAAGTTGTGCCATCAGTGTTGTGTTGGTGAGAGAAGTGGATAATTACCCCCATCCAGTATACTACATCAGCAAGAGTTTAATAGATGCAGAAAGGCGTTATTTGAAACTTGAGAAGTTAGCATTAGCCCTGGTAATAGCTGCAAGAAAAATAAGGCCTTATTTTCAGGCTCATCCTATCATCGTCCGAACATCTTTTCCCTTGAAGAATGTCCTCCAAAAGGCAGACATTTGAAGTAGGATGACAAAGTGGTCAGTAGAGTTGGGGGATTTCGACATAGACTTTGCTCCTCGAACGGCAGTCAAGGCCGAAGCTATGGCTGATTTCTTGGTTGAATTTCACTCCGACAGAGATTCGGAGCAGACTACTGACATAAAAGATAAAAAGGTCTGGGTCGTCCGGACAGATGGTGGATCTAGCACCATGGGATGTAGCGCAGGGGTGTGTTTGACTTCTCCATATGGTGACAAAATGTACCAAGCTATATGTTTTGCTTTGAGGGCTTCCAATAATGAGTCTGAGTACGAAGCGGCTATAGCTGGATTAAAGTTAGCCTACATCTGTGGGGCTAAGAGGGCCAAGCTACTTAGTGACTCTCAGCTTCTTATTAACCATGCCCAAGGTCAATTTGAGGCTAAAAAGGAGCATCTTGTGAAATATTTACTCCTTCTTAAAAATGAAGCACTCAAGTTTAAAAGTATTATTTATGAGCATATATTCCGGACAGAAAATGAGTTGGCAGATTCATTGGCAACCATAGCGTACACAGATTCATATCCATGGATCCATGTGCTGGAGAGCCCCTCCATTCAACTTAATATAGGTAAAGAAGAGGAAATTTTTGAAGTACAGGTAAAACAACCTCAGGACTTGAGATTTTCTCTCCTGCAATATCTCTCTGATGGTATCGTGCCTCCGGATAAATCACTGGCAAGAAAACTGAAACACAAGGCTCGTGGTTTTATCATATTAAGAGACATTCTGTATAAAAAGTCTTACAGTAAACCTCTTCTGCACTGTTTGGGGGATGATGAATCTCAAGTAGTCCTCTCCGAATTGTATGATGGTGAGGGATCAGCTCATTGTGGATTCAGGGCTTTAACAATGAGAGTTTTACTGGCTGACTACTATTGGCCATCTGTCATGAAAGATGCTAAGGAGCTGGTAAGAAGGTGTGACCCATGCCAGAGGTACATCAATGAAATTCATGTCCCAGCCATTCCTTTAGAGTCAATTTCTGAGCCTATACCTTTTGCTCGATGGGGGTTGGATTTAGTAGGGCCTCTCCCTATGGCATCCGGAGGGCGCAAAACTATAATTGTTGCCATAGATTACTTTTCGAAGTGGATTGAAGCAGCCCCTCTAGCAGGAACGATATCAAAAGGTGTCATAAAATTCATTCTATCCAACATCTGTTGCAGATTTGGTGTCCCACAAAAGATAACAACAGACAATGGGCCACACTTCGACAATAAGGAAATAGAAAGCTTCTGTGCCTCAAGGGGTATACAGCATTGTTCCTCTTTACCTTTCCACCCACAAGCAAATGGACAATTTGAAGTGGCTAACATGACTATACTGTCCGGTTTGAAGAAGAATTTGGAAAGGGCTACTGGGAAGTGGCCTAGTTATTTACAAGAGGTCTTGTGGGCCTACTGGACAACGCCTGGGGCTGCAACATAGGAGTCACCCTTTGCTTTGGTCTATGGGATGGATGCAGTAGCTTCCATAGAAGCAACTCTCCCATCATTTCGTGTTCACAACTTCTCCAAATGCGCTAACGAAGTGGCAATCAGAGGTCAGCTCGATCTGGTAGAAGAAAGACGAGTTAAAGCTCACCTTAGATTTGCACATTATCAGGGTTTGATGAGAAGCAGATTTGCTTCCAGAGTTAAAAGAAGAGATTTCCAATCAGGGGACAAGGTATTGAGGAAAGTCTTCTTACACACTAAAGAAAAACTGTTCGGAAAATTGGCTCCGACTTGGGAAGGGCCTTATATGGTTGTTGAAAGGCTTAAACCTGGAACATATTGGCTAGAAGACAAGGATGGAAGAGTTCTGACCCACCCTTGGAATATCGAACATCTCCGGATGTACTTGGAGTAGTATTTGTGTAAATATTTACTTGTTTAAACATCCATGTAAATATTTGGGGGCATACTCTTTCCTCCTTGGTGGCACGGGGAGGTTTTAATGAGGTGTCCGGGTTCTAAATAAAATTTGATGCCTTCTTAAAAATTTTATGAAGTATTTTAATTTTGTCCCTTGTCACACCATCCAGATTGAAATAAAAGAGTGATGACCACTTAAACATTTGTCATCGGAGAATTTAAACACTCTCACTATGAAATAACTAAGGGCTATTTGAACACTAGCCAACAGAATTGGAACATACTATGAAAGGATGTGAGAATGGTGCAAAACAAAGATATTCATTAAAATAACTTAAGTGCCTTGGCCTTCCAAGGACTTTCAAATTGTGAAAACAGAATAAAAGACCTATCCGGTCAGGTACCAGACACGTTTACAAAAAAGAGTGCCTTGGCCTTCCAAGGACTTTAGTCTGGATAAAAAGTAAAAAGTAATTCATAAGTTAAGGCTGAGCCTTTGAAGATGGCTCAGCTTTATCTACCTTTTTCTTTCCCTTAGGATCATCTTTCTCTTTGTCTGGGCTCTCCCCGGTGTTTTCTTCGTCATCGGATGAGGAGGCACTGGAGAAGCCAAACCTATCACCTTCGGCCATTGTATGATATGGGAGGTCATCAGACTTCACGTGAAGCCATAAGTCCCCTAGGTTCCTCTTTGGAAATTTCTCATGGAAGAGCAAAACCATGTCAGACCTTATTTTGGCATACTTTTCCCCTTGGGTATCGATCACGTTGTTGGCATAAGCGTCGATCTTGGCTTGGATTTTGGCCTCCTGCTCTCTTAGCAAAGTAGCTTTCTCCTCGGCAGCCTTGGACACTGAATTCTCAAGAGCAATCTTGTCACTGGTTAAGTTGGTGATGATTTGGTCCTTGGCCTTGGTCTCCCCTCTTGAAGTGGCAAGATCTTTCTCCAATCCGGACAACTTCTCCCGGAGCTCTGTGATAGTGTTCTCCAGGGTGGTGACTTTTGTGGTACTCACCTCCTGGTTTCTCTTCAGCTCTTCGTTTTCTTCCTTTAAAATGGCAGCATTCGAAGTAGCAGTAAGAAGATCGCCGGACAGCTTCTCTTTGCTAGACGTGAGGTCTTTGATGATATCTGCCTGATTTCGAACTTGCTTTTCCAACGCAAGCACCAGTTGAACATTGATTAACAAAGAGTAAGCTATAGCATCCTTATCACTTGAAACAGTAAAGGTCTTACCATTAAAAGTGACTGAGTTCGAAGTGCTTGGAGGGAGATAAGGTCCGGCGAAATCATCTCTGGGAAGATTCATGAAGTACTCACCAAGCCCACCAAGACCAGTGATGTCCACACCGTCAATGCTAAGATCTCCCCCTTCAACCTCGTCGGTTTGGAAGTCGCCAGGTATCTCTTCTGCTTGGGTTGGGTCAGAAGGGTCAACTTGGGGAGGAGGCTCCGAAGTTCGGAGAGAAAGCTCGTCACCCTTAGAGGTCTTTTTCTTCTTGGCCTCCCTGTCTTTCCTTTCGCCTCCCTGTCTTTGCTTTCACCTCCCCGTTTACGATCTCTTTTGGAAGCCCTTGGAGGGTTTGGGGATTGCACTTCTTGCCTTTCAGTCTCCTGCTCCACTACTTCCAAGAGAGCAGCATCGATTTGACTGGGGACTGGCCCCTCCGGATGTATCGGAGCATCCTCCTCCACCTCTCCAGGGTTAGCTTCACCAACCACTTTCTTGCCCTTCTTTTTGCCTTTCATCTTGGTCGGGGCTTTGGCCCGGCCTGGCAAGTAGAGTGTCCCATCTGGTTCATGCGTCCTTTTAAGCACAACATTCGGAGGAGGTTGAGTGGTGAGCTCCTCCCAAGTTAAGTCTCTCCGACCTGTGGTGTTCCACAGGTGAGACCTTGCCAAGTTGCCTCCAGTAAAAGCAGCATGGAACCGGTTCCCCCACCTCTCAGCAGCCCAAGCATTGATTTGGGTGCAAGAAGCTTGCCCGGTTTTCAGGTGGTCGCTGAAATCCTTGGGCAGTTCTGCTAAGGCAAAAATAAAAAAAATTAATTAAACTAACTTTAAAAAGAAAAAAGAGAGATAAGAGTGTAAAGCAGGAGACTTACAATCGCTCCTCCATCTTCTTGTGAGAAGGCTTGGGTTGACTCCACACTTAATTTTCTGCCCTTTCTCCCATGCACCACTTACGAACAGAAACTGGGTCTTCCAATTCCTCTCCGACTCAAGCCAGTCATCCACAGCCTTGAATTTATCCCCCATGTTGAAATGGTAGAAGGGGATATGGTGGTTTCTGTAGAGACTGGCCACAACAGCAAACTCCTCCATTAGTAGAGGAATCCCGGAGAGCCTTGAAGCCATGATACTGGCAATGAGGGTGTACCAGGTATTGGGGCTCAGCTGGCTCGAACAGAGCATTATCAGATGGAAGTACCTGAAAATTTCTGGGTCCAGGGGGAATCTAAGTCCCCAATTGAACAGCTCCGTGAAGATGACAATTTCACTTAATTTGCAGTCCATGAGAGTCTCTGGGTGTATGGGGATCCTGATCTTTACGTTCTCCGGTATACCCCACTTCGTACGCATCCGGTCCAGTTCAGCTGTGTGGATGAATGCGTAGTTAATCTTTTACAGGGCGAGGAGGTACTTGACATTGACCTTGTGAAAACAAGGCCCCACCCTTCCTTCGAGACTCTCCGACAGATCCGGATGCCTCAAGCACAACTTTTCTTTGACTTTGTCTTTTTTGGCAGTAATGGCACTACTAGTCTGTCCGGAGGGCTCAGACTCGAATGGAGCCTCTTCAATGGAGTCTTCCATTACTTTCTCCATGATTGATGAAGGATTTTCAGTAGCAGTAGTAGGGGAGGGTTCAAATCTGGCTCAGCCTGGTCTCCGGACTGCTGGGCTTCAGTGTTCCTTTGGTTTCTGGCCTCCGATTGGGGCTCTGATGCAGATGCTTCTCTTCGAAGACTTGGACTAGTGCCCTCCGGACCGGACAGTCTGTCCTTGGGAGCTCTGATGGGCACTTCTGACCCAGTGCTGCTATCTTTAGCACCCAATTTTGAAGGAGTGCTCTTAGAAGCCTGACCCTTGACCAGCCGGCCTTTCCTCCAGTCGACTAGTTTTTGAGGGGAATGTTCAGTGTGTTACCCCATAGCTATGAAGGGGGAGGTTTTTTTAAACTGGTTACAGTAACGCCTGGCTCAACCACAGGTTCCGATTCTTGAACCGAGGAACATGAGATAATGGGGGAGAGATTAGTTTGAAATAACCTTTTCGGCTTGGTGCCTTTAGAGGAAGAAGAGCCTTGATCTGACTCTGTGGCTGAAGTTACTGGTTTGTCGATGGGCGAAACAGGTAGTCCTGCTGCGATGCGTCTTTCCCTTTCGACCTTTTGCGCCTTTTCTAATTCAGAGAGGTTGAGCCACCCACCTTTGATCTGAGCGTTCCTCGCTGTAAGCATAAACTATCTAGGTAATTTTTTGCCTTAGAGAGAGAAAGCTTTAAAAAGTTGCAGAGTAAATATGAGGGAGATGGTAAAACAATAGAAAGTGTTTTAATTTATAGTGAATCTGAAAAAGGAGTTTGATTCCTAGGAGAATTCGAAAAGATTGGTAATGATTAAAGACGGCGCTGATGTCACCACCTTTAATTAAGAGGTTGCTTTTCGAAGAAGGTGGGTTCGAAATTCAAGGTGAAAAAACGGCTGAAGCAACCAACCAGAAAGTGACACATGTCCCATGAACTCTGGCATAAAACCATTTGGATTCATGAAGCTTTATCAGTTCGGATAAAACCATAAGACAAACATGCCTGTCCGGATTGAAATTCCCCCTGACGTCGGACTGTTTTTCAGGTTTTTGACACAAGTATTTGAACAAACACCTAAAAAAGGGGCTCCTGATGAGTTCGAATTCTGCCTGCTCCCCGGATAGGGACAGATCGGTCCAAGGCCTCCGGACCGGACAGACCACTTCGAACACTTAGCCTATTGGACTGTTCGAACTATGACAAAAGTACTAAAAAAACCTAAACATTTCTTGACTAAGATGCATGCTCTCCTACTAAGAACTCATGTGTCTTTGAGCTTGACCCGGGTCCATTAAACATGACCCGAAAGTCCATAAAGCCCAGATGTAAGGGTATAAATACCCAACCACCTGCATTAAATGTGGGTAATGAAAATTAAATACAACCAGGCTGCTTAATTCTCTATCTACTTTCTACTCTAAACATTAAACACCCATATACTTCTATAAAACTTCGAACAAGTTACCAATTTACCCTCAGACGATAATTAACCTCACCAAGTTATACAAATGGGTAAATTGAATTTCCACATCTTATATTTACAAGTAGTTTAAATACCATCTTTCAACTATAGAATTTATCACATACAACCTTAATTTTTAGCCCCCCAACATTTCATATCCTTATCAGTAGCCCTCCTAGTTTTTATGAAGGTTAGTGAATAAGAACTAGTAATCATTGGAAATCATGGTAGGTAAAAAGTATTACTAGCCAAAATCTAATATGCCTAGAATTTGATCTTCTCATCTCTTTGTAAAAATGATTTGTCTCAACAATTGTTGTCCTCGACTAAATACACATTCAGATTTTTCCTCGAATATAAATCATCTGTCAATTGATTAAAGAATGTTATGGCATATACTTGTCTTCCTCGAATAAACGTGTACTCATGTTCACTTCGAAGCTGGCTTGACCCTTTGTTCCTATTTCGAATATTCATACATAGAATAATTTAGCTGCCATTTTCATAACGGTTTGAAACGTTTGGAAACGTTTGGAATATTCTAGTACGCATGCAATGAACCATTAGGCCTGCAATTAGGTCTGACAACTAACAGGTGTCACATTATTCATTTACAAGTAACCGTTTGACATTTCCTCTTTCTATCCAATAATCATCATCATCTCTCCAACTTCTCTGACCACTTTATATTTCTCCTCTCCTTTATAAATACTTCTCTCACTCATTATTTGTGAATCACAAATACCTTCTAATGAGATAAATTTTTCTTTGCATGAGAAAATCCCCAGCTATCTTTACCTGAGACTTAATTTCTTGGCTATTCTCATCTGAAAACCCAATTTCGTGGCTACCTTTGCCACTCATATTTCCCAACCAAAATTTAAAACTTTATGAAGTAATCTTGAACATCCTTCTTCACATTAGTTTATGAAAAAATCCCTAGCTACCAAAAAAAATATATTTGGCATCTACGATTACTTGTGAATTAGTGAGAGGGCTGTTGAATATAAAGACACATGGGTAATAGACAATTCTTCTCAATTTTCAACTAAATTAATTTTTACGATAATTAACCCCATTCAAAGTTTCCCTGAATTTTTAAGTTCATTCAACCCAGAAAGAAACTATGTACCAAAATCTCCTTGACAATTGTCTTTACCACCACAACTTCAACATCTTTTACCAGCAAATTCCTCACAATTAGTGCTTCAAAATTCTTCTCCATCGGTTTTCTGGCTCCACATTTGCTTCTCTTCAGAGGAAATGCAAAGTAATACAAAGCAAATCTACTCACAGAAGATGAGAAATTTTTTAATCACCCATCAATTCTGATCCACCTCGAACATTATGGAAGAAGACTCCTCAGATTCAATCAAAAGTCAATCTCTCCCAAAGTCTTCCTGTTAAAGAGAAAGCATTCACAGATATGGGAGACCTTGAGGCTGACAACACTTCATAAAATTATTCCCAAAACACTACTCAAAACATCACAAATAAATCTACACCACCATCTCCTTCCCGGAGGGAGATTTTTTAGACCAACGTGGAGTCACAAAAAAATCCCTCGAATACGCAAGAAAAAAATCCAGCGTCAAACCTGAATCCTCCTCAACTAGTAGACGAAGCTTCTGAAGAAGAAGGTGATTCAGAGGGAACTATGCCAATTTTCTAGGCTAAAAGAAGTGGTGTTTCATCTGATATTGAAGATGATGTTTCAAAGAAAGGGGCACCTGAGAAAAAAGAAAAGATAAAGAAGGCTCCAGTTGAACTTCCCGAGGATGTTGTTGCCTCAGTAAGTCTGAATAAAAAATCGCTCCTCCTTGAATACATCATGGCGGTGAAAAACATACCATATATTTATTATAGTGAAGCTCGAGTTGGTCATCTAAAAAGCAATGGGGAATTCCAGACAACATAAAATTTTGACTACCAAAAGAGGGGGAGACTCAACTTGATTGTCGAGTGGATGAATTGGTGGTTTATCATGAGATTATCAATTGAGGTCTTCGGTCCTACTGGATCCGATGATAGTGGATTACTTCAAACTCCTGGACCTCTTCCATACACAAGCAACATTGAATTTTTGGTTCGCACCCCTGTAAGTGATTATGGCTTCTAGACTAAGCCAAACCTCTTTCAACATTAAAGACTTCATAGGCATGACTAGACTTTCGAAAGGACCAATAATGCCCCTCTACTATCTGACACTTGTCGATGATTTCAAAATAAGTGATGATCTGTTCGAAGATAATAAATTCTAGAAGCAAAGGTTTGTCTTCATATCTTGAACTTTGGAGGATGGGAAAACAATATTTGAGGAGAACCCTTCTAAACTTAACCTTGTCTGGAGAAGCAACAATGAGTTTTCTCATCTTTACTACTGATATTTTATAACTTAAATTAATTTTTCATATGTATAGCTACTGTACTTAGGAATTTTGAAGAGGTACAATAGTCGCAAGAAGGATGCGAAATATATTTTTTTCCAGGTTAGCCATTTGGGTAGAAAATGAATGGGGCAATGGGTTCCACTCAGCTTTTCTGCCCATAAACTTCATCACTAGTCATATGTACAGGATCTCCCTGGGTGCCGACCCCTCCAAAAATTTAATGAAGCCACAAAACCCAAAGGGTGGTGTGAAGAGATTGATAGTTGAGGATGGTAAGGTTACTCTGCTTGTGCGAAATAGATTTGAAAGTCAGCTGCCCTCAAAAAAGAAAGGGAAAAAGAAAAAAGCAGCTAGTACATCTGGTGCTAGCCCTTCAACTAATTCGAAGCCACAAAAGAAGGATAAAATGACAAAAAGAAAGGAAAATGAAGCTAGTCTTCCAAAAATTGAAAAAGGAATCAAGGCTGAACCTTCTTCAAAAAGAAAGAAAATTGGTACCTCAAAGATAAAAAGTGTTTCAAAAACTCCACCACCTAAGAGATCTAGAAAGAAATACTGAAGAAGTTGTCTTAGAAGTGCCTCCTTCGGATGCTGAAGAAACTGCAGTGGAAGATCACTGAGGAAATTACTATTTTATTCCTGACAGGCCCATTATTACATATGAGCTTTAAGACCTCTACTAAGATATGGATCTGAGGGTCCAACAGATCCAAGATCAACTTGAACAAATTATCCATGAGGATATTGCTACTCTTATACATTAAATTCTAAATTCAGAACTTCCCATGGAAGCCTCATCGTCTAATCTCATGCCTTACCATAAACAGAGGTTCCTTCCTATCGAAAATCCATCCGAAGAGGTTTTACTTTCCCTGTAACCCTTTCCCAATCTTGAAACAATAGTGAAAAAATTATGCACAAAAGCGGACTATGGTCTAAGTCATTTAGAACTTATGGCTAAAGAGATGGTCTGATGGAAAAACGAAGCTGCTATAGAGAAGAAGATGAGGGAGATATTTGGCATACAAATCGAGGAACAATTTCATGTGTTTCAGGCTGACAGGTCATAATTCATTAAATGAGCCATCCACCTCAAACGTCATCTACACCATGTGCATGAACAAAAGACTGAAGAGCTCAGGACTTCCCATCAAGCTGAGATGGATGAACTTGAAGCAAAACATGCCAGTGAAATATCAGAGGAGCAGAAAAGATACTTCTTTCTTCAAGATTCTCTAAACAAGAGAAAAGGAGAAAAGAAGAAGTTGACTGATGACATGGCTACACTCAAGAAAAATTTTGACAAAGAAAAACAAGCCGCTGTGCAATTGCCAACACTCAGTGTGGACTGGACACCCTAGCTGCAATAAAAAAAATATCAAGGAGCAATAAACAATTATTTTGCTCCGCAAATTTCATGGAGTGTTCTCAAAATCAAATTTGTCAAGCTTTAGGGAATTAATCTCCATAAATAACCGTCATAGTGAAGCCTTCGATCCTGTTTTGACTGATTCTTCCAAAGAGACAGAGTCATAAGAAAATGAAAATTCTTCTGAACAAGAATGAGATTCATCTGAAGAGAACTCCGAAGAGAGTGATTAATTGTTATTTTTTTATTTGTGTTATGAAGTCATCTTTTGTTGTTGAAGACTTGTTTTTGTGAATACTTAACTTCTTCGCATTCAAAAACAACTTTTTGTAAGATCGGATTCTAACTTCAATGAAAAACTACTCTTCTTCTTTCGACTTTATTTTCCAACTCATAATGACCTCAAATTACAATTTACGTCACATATATATTTGTAATTTGTCAAATAAAATATTACATTTAGAAAACGTTAGCACCTCCAATATTATTATTGTGTTTAGAAAAGTAGCACCTTGAATATAATTAGTGCGTTTAAAGAACGTAGCACCTTGAATATAATGAGTGCGGTTAGAGAACGTAGCACCTCGAATATAATCAGTGCATTTGGAGAACGTAGCACCTCAAATATGGTTATTTCTTCGAACAATGTATAAAAAATAAAAAAAATAAAATATTTACTCTTGGTCAACAACTTCAAAGATGATCAGTTTTTGACTAGTTACAAAGATAATTTAAATACTTGTATTTAAAACAACCATTGGCCAAAAAATAATTTTATTAATAAACTCGAATATGTACACGACACCTCATTAAAACCTCAGTGGGCCATCAGAGTAGGAAAAAGTATTTCAATTATTCAAAAGAAAAAGCTACTCCCAATATAGCTTCAAATTTTCTATATTCTAAGGATGCTGGAGTAATCTTCCCTGTTCATCACGAAGGCGATATGTTCCTGGCTTTATTCGCTCCATTACCATATAAGGACCCTCCCAATCGGGGCCATCTTTCCAAGTCTCTTGTCCTTTGTATGGAGGAATACTTTCCTTAAGACTTTGTCACCTACTTTAAGATACCTCTTTCTCACTTTCGAATTATATTGACTCATCATCAAAGTTTTATAATGAGTCATATTCAAATGAGCTCTAACCCTTTTCTCTTTGATCAAGTTTAGGTCCGTTCTTTTTGCTTATTGATTCATATTTTTAGAATAATGAAGTACACTATAAGAAGGTAAATTAGATTCTACAGGGCTAACAACATCCATACCATACACCAAGGTAAAAGGTGTTTCTTGACTGGCCTCTCTAAGAGTTATATGATTAGCCCACAACACATTTTGCAAAAAATTAGGCCAATTTTCTGTAGCTCCTGTTAAATTCTTCTTCAAACCTTCCAAATAGACCTATTAGCCACTTCCACTTGATTATTTTCTTGGGGATGAAAAGTTGTAGAAAAACACTGTGTGATACCCCTCAAAGCGCAAAAAGAAGTCATTTTCATGTTGTTAAATTGAGGACCATTATCTGTGGTGATTTTCCAATGAACTTCAATTAGACAACATATATTATTCACAATGAACTTAATAACACCCTTGGATTTTGTACCAGATAATGGTTTAGCTTCAGCCCACGAAAAGTAATCTACCGCTCATATATTCATCTGACTTCCTTCAGAGGTCATAAGTAATGGCCCTACCAAGTCTATTCTCCATATATCAAAAGGGATAGCTTCATATATGGAAATGAGCGGTAGTGCTATTTTGTGAATAGAATTAGCAAATTGTTGACAAGTATCATAACCTCGAACTAAGACTTTAGAATCATTCATAATTGAAGGCCAATAATAAACTGCCAACAAAACCTGACGCGTCAAAGACTTGAAGCCACAGTGAGCTGAAACTTCACCATCATGCAACGTAGATAAAATATTTTGAGATTTTTGCTTACTCAAACAACGCAACAATGGTCTACTTAAATATTTTTTGTATAACACTCCATCCATATAACTTAACCGTGGGCCTTATTCTTTAACTTTTTATCCAGATGTGCATCTTGAGATAACGTACCTCTTAGTAAAAAATTAAGGATATCAGACTTCCAATCATTTCGAATTATATCTCGAGTTACAATACTTCCTCAACATATTGACATTGTTCTTATCGTGTTAAAATCGAAGGACTCTCCTGTAGTAGTATTCGTGGATATTCTTCTGTATAAGCAATTGTTGCCAAAAAATCAGCAATTGTATTATCTCCTCAGTTAATATGCTCTACCATCACTTTGTCAAATAAAATAGTCAAATTTTGAAGCTCGCGTAGATACAAAATTAATTGATCTTTCTTAGTCTCAGATACACCTGCCTTATGATCTTCCACTAGCTGCGAATATATTTCTAAATTAACTATTGTTGCTCCACGGATATTTACAAACCTTAAACCAGCTAACGCAACCTCATACTTAGCCTAATTATTCGATGCCCTAAAGCCAAATCGAATAGCCTGATACATTTCATCCACAGAAGGAGAAATTAATTTAACCCTTGCATTACATTACAATATACTAGATCCACCATATGTTCAAACAACCCACATTGAAGTTTATGGAAAAACCTCTTTATATATCCCCTCATCTGATCGGCTCAAATGAAATTTGTCCATAATATCAGCTAAAGTTTTAGCTTTAATAGTTGTTTGAAGAGCAAAAATGATGTCTAAATCTCTCAATTCTACTAACCATTTGTTTAGTCTACAATAAATGCATGGTCGTCGTAACACATTCTATAGTGGGAAGGAAGTTTGAACCACAATGGTGTGATCTTGAAAATAAGGGCGGATTTTCCTAGCATCCACCACTAAAGGCAAAGTCAATTTTTTAAGTTTCAATACCTTTTCTCTGATGCCAAAAAACTTTGGCTAACATAATAGACTGGGTTTGGATCTCCTTTGTCTTCACATATCAAAACAACGCTTACAATAAAATAAGATACAACTATATATAAAAACAAACTTTCTCTAATTCGAGGCTTAAAAAAAATCTCTAGTGATAACAAATGTTCTTTAATCTCTGAAAAAACTACTTCACAATCTGGCGTCCACTCATACTCTTTGGGTCTACATAATACTTGGATAAAGGGAAAGAATTTGTCAGAAAACCTTGAAATAAATCGATTAAGGGCAGCTTACCTTCTTGTCAAAACTTTCACCTCTTTTATAGTTTGAGGTAATTTTATCGAAACTAAAGCCTTCAACTGTTCTCAATCTGCTTCCATACCTTTTTCACTAATGATATACCTTAAAATTTCCCCTGATCGGATACCAAAAGTACATTTTTCAAGATTCAACTTCAAACGAATGGCCCTAGAATTTAGAAAGATCTCCTCTAAGTGGAGATTTTAACCAACATATCATAAATGTATACCTCCATATTATTTCCAATCTGAGGAGCCAAAGCCTTATCCACCAACATTTTATATGTCGATCCAGCATTCTTCAACCTAAATGGCATAACCTTATAACAATGTAGTCCTCGATCAGTGATGAATGTAGTATTTTCCTGATCTTTGGGATCCATATAGATTTGATTATAACCTGCAAAGACATCTATAAAAGAGAGAATTTTATTCTCTGAAGTAGAATCAACCAACTGATCTATTTGAGGGACAAGGAATGGGTCTTTATGGCATGCTCGGTTTAAATCCGTGAAGTTAACATACATTCTCCACCTTTCGTCCTTTGTTTTTACTAACATTGGATTGCAGTACATAAAGGATATTGTACCTCTCTAATATGTCTGACCCTAGATAGATGATCCACCTCTTGAACAATAGCCTCTGACTTTTCCACAGAAAAGGCTAGTCTCTTCTGAATAATAGGCTTTATCCTCAAATCTATAGCTAGGCTATGACATATTATTGCAGATGGAACTCCTATCACATCCTCCGTTTTCCAAGAGAAAACATTCAAATTGTCAAACACAAATTGTAACAATTGATCACGCCAAGTAGAAGACAACAATGTTCATATTCGTAAAGTCTTCCCATTAGATAAAATATGTTCTTCAATATCCTCACTCACTGCTAAAGAACCCAGGGTTTCCCTCCTATAATTTATTCTCTCTTCATCTGAGATCAACCCTTTTGGTTGCTATTCAGCCATCTGATCATAATAATTAGAACCTCGAACCCGAGGTACTGTTGCATAACATTCTCTTGCCACTTTTTGTCACTTCGAACCACACCAACACGATCTCCAATGACATATTTCAAACATTGATGAACAGTAGACACAAAAACTTACATTTTGAAATCCAAGATCGCCCAAAAATAACATTGTAGCTGGTGGGACATTCAACCACCATGAACAAAACTTGAACTTTATTTTTAAACGAGTCTTTTCCCAAACACATTTCACCTTTGAATTCCACAATCACCTGAGTTGCTAAACTAACAATGTGACTTTTCCTGGAACTATTAGTATTACCAAACATATAATCTCCCTGAAAAATTGATAAGGATTCAAAATACTCACATAAGCTTCAAACTTTTTGTTGCTCTACTGGTTCATCCATAATCATCAAGATTAATCGATCTCGATCAGTGTACTAATATTTTGAGGTTGCATCAAACTCATCGCATTTAAAATCTAGAAATATCAATGCACATTCTTTCTTTGAATTTGGATTAGCAGTTTATTGTTTCGATGTGCTCGGATTTTTCGATCCACTTCTTTGGCCTTTAACAAAAGTAGTTAACTTGTCATTTTCTATTAAAACTTGTATCTCATTCTTTAAAGTTATACAATTTGCAGTGTCGTGCCCAATATCATTATGATACTTGCAAAATCTGTTGTTGCGCTTTTCTCTTTATCTTTTTATTAGAGCTAGATTTTTAAAGCTTACATGACCTTTGGACTTTTCGTAAATAGCAGCAGTTCCCTTGAAGGTCTGAGAAAAACATCTGCATACTAACATGTCATCATCTTCGAAGTTTATCATAAAGTTCTTGAATTGTTCAATGTGATCATCAGGATCCTACATCCCATCAATTTGTTCGAGCTTGGATATATCAAAACACTTCGGAGAGTAATGGATTGTATCTCATATGTTAAAGGATAATTTACAGTCTACTCCTTGTATATAGTGGTCATCTCTTCTTGTTCCCATAACAACATATAAATTATTATTAACTACACTTGTGTACTGGTCAGATGTATTTCCTTCACACCATTTTATATCTCTCATATAACGAGGTTCATTGTCTCTTTATCCTTTTCGAAGATTCGTGGTATTTTCTCTAGTTAAACAAGCCTTTCTCAGATTCTAAGTTGTTGAATTCATCATCACTAGATGTGATATACCTATGTTTATCTTTCTTTTCTTTTCGAGAAGTTCGATGTTCTTTGTCAGACTCAAAATGCGCTTTCTTTTGATGGCTTCAAATTTGATGAGTTGTATAGGATCGATCAGATTGATTTTCCATTTCGTATTTCTCTTCAACTTGTCGTACTTCAGATTTTATTCTACCTGATTAAATATGTTGTTCTCTTTGAACATACTTGTCATTCAATGATGTTATTTTGTCCAACAATTAATTCATCTGGACCTCGATATCTGAATGACGTCGCTGTATCGAATTTGATCATCTTCTTTACTTTCTTCCTTACGCAAGTCAGATATCAAAGATTCAATTTCTTTTCAAACTATTGTATCAGTTTCATTTCGTGGTTCCATATCGATCTATAGCGATATAACTGAGAAACAATTCTATAATTTCTAGTTTTTAATGTGAAATTAAGGTACCAATTGAATAAACTACCACTGCGGTTGCCATTTGTTAAGTGTGAATCTTGTTTTCTTAAGAGATAAAGTAAAAGATAGACTTTAATTGTAGAGAGAGAAAGTAAGAAAGAAAAAGTAATCTTTGTCAAATGAAAAAGTGTCACCCTTTATTCATTGTCTCAGCCTTTATTTATAGGCGTGTTAGACTTAGTTTAACTGAATCAATTATACAAATGGGTAAATTGCATTTCCACCTTTTATATTTACAAGTAGTTTAAATATCTTCTTTCAACTATTCAATTTATCACATGCAATCTTAATTGTATTACATTCAGCCTCTCAATATTTCACATCTTTATCAGACATCACCACTCTTTTCGATGATTTGTAGTGGCCGAAATATATAAATTTCGTACGACTATGCATACTGTGATTTATCCTTTCACTGTTTTTCAAATAATTAAAAGAAATAAAATTAATCTAAATAACAAAAGGAAGACAGTGAAATCAGTAAATTTAAGTCGTTTTCAAATCAAAAAAATTATTGAAATTATTGGTCTATAAATTCAATTCAAACTTATTTTGTTGGTAATACATTGAAATCATTTTTCAAATACATAAATTACAGTGAAGATTTCTCTTACATCAGAAAAATCAGTGCATTCTAACAATGAGAAAAGAAACTTACCTAATTGTGAGTCGATTGAACGAAAAACACTAAAAATCAAAACCTCAATAACTTTTAGTGGATTGAACGAATAACAAAAAATAGAAACAAAACAAAGAATATTAGATATGATAGAGACATGAATGGATAATTGAATCAAATTTTATAAATTAGATTTTTTTAATATTGTTTTATTTTAATAAGGGTTATTAGATATTTTTTGAACTTTTGTTTTACTAAAATGTAGTGATAAAATGGTTTAGTACTAAAAGTTTATGTTTATCTCATTTTGGTATTAAAAAAAGTTCTCTTTAAGTTTATTGTTACAAGTTTAATTTTTTTTAATTTTTTTATTTAAATATAAATAATATAATACTATGTTAGTAATTTATAATATATTATTTTTTCATTAATAAAAAATGAAATAAAATTTTAATACGACTAATAAAAATTGGTCATACCATATGATATAAAATAACCATGCAAGTATCAAAACTGTCAATAATATATAAATAAACTCATAACTTCAACCAAATAAACACAAAATGTTGATCAGACTATGATTTTGGTTAGAGGGCAAAATATATTCTGTATCCATGTTTCTAATCTTGATTTCTAAATTTTTCCCTTTGGTTTTCTTCTGTCTTTGGTTAGTTTTTCGATCGCCAAGATTAAGCTTGGTTGCTAGCAATAATTTATTTGGAACCATGATCAAATCGTCACGCTCACAACCATCTAGAGTTCTCCAACATGATGAATATCCAATGCTTCAAACATCCAAACTCATCAAAATCAGCCTGACATTAATAGCAAAGTCAGCAGTAACAACAAAGAAAACTTTCAAAAAATGGCAACTTGAAATCATATAGATATTATGCAGACATCATAAGACCAAAAACTTTCAGTTCATATAGATCTTATGCAGACATCATAAGACCAAAAACTTCCAGTTCTACCATTAAACCTATAGAGGTTAAAGAATATATAGATCATATCTCTCTGTAATTCATTCAAAGTAATAAAGAAAAACTCTTAACCGCTACCAAATGCACATTGATTAGGAAGTTCTCACAGGGTCTGCCTAAGAAAAATCTTCTCAACCAATTCTTTGAAGCCAATATATTTTTTGAGAATTCAGTGCATTCAATTATGATGCAATCACATCATCATATAATTCTTCTCTAAATTAGACATGTGAAAAAACTACGGTCTAGAAATGCGTGGTCTGTGAGTGAACATTCCATGAGAAATTTCAAGTGGATTTATACATTTAATCTGAAATATGAATGCCTTATATCCCTTATTTGGATTACAATCGAAAATGTCCATGAATATCAATCTGACGAAGCCTTTATTCATTCCATAGTCACTTCAATAGGTCAACCTCTTAAAATATGAGGTTCATAAAAGAATCGAGCCATGTATAATGCCTGTTATGCATGGATCAAACTAGATATAACAAAAACGATTCAACACCGTGTATGAACAAGATTTGGAGACAATGATGGTTGTTAGCTTCATATCAGCTACACAGATCTTCATCAATACTGCAGATTTTGATACCATATTGGACACAACCAAAAAAATTTCAAGAAACACCTACTTCATGATAAAAAAAACAAGCAAGAAAGCAAATGTAACAAGAAAGAAGACTCTCAGACTAAAAAATACCATGTAAGGCCTTCCTAAATTAAAATTTAGCATAGTCAAGCCAAATCAACAAACAAGCTTGGAATGCATCCCAAATACAACAGGTAGACTAACAAAATACCAACAAAAATGTCAGTGCACTGATAACAATGTCAACATAAACTGTACTCACTAGAATGTAAGCAAAACTCCCCGAGAAGAATAAATCATATAAGCTATCTAAAACCTTGAAGAAGTTTATACCTGATCCTCTAATCTCGATTACGAAAATTTAGCGTCAGAAATCCATACTCTTAATCGGCAAAACATTAGTAGTTTTCCTCCCACACCTATGCTCAAGAGAAAAGAAATAGATTATGGAATTCTAGAAATATTATCATCAAGTTTATATTGGGGGCCAACAACTCACAAAACCAAAATAATAATCATGATTAAGTTCCTTTGTTGGTACATTTGTGGTATTGGAAACAAAGCCTCCATGAGAAGGCTGAAGTCCGTCATTAAAAAAGAAAGAATCAATATTCTATCCATTCAAGATCCATTCATATAAGGTGACAACCTTAACACTATTTTTGTCAAGCTTGGCTTTAACCATTATAGCTCTAACACTACCAACAAAATTTGGCTTCTATGGAAGGATGATTTCAATATCATCATTACCCTGGATCACCCTCAACTTCTGCATACTGAATTCACCTACAAAACCATAAAAAAAATCTTCTCCCTCACTATTATTTATGCTAAATGCCAAAGACTAAACATAATTAAGCTTTGGAACACTCTTAAAACTATTTCTACATCAGCTAAATAGTATCCACTTATTGGGGATTTCAACACAATTCTATCTTCTGATGAGCAGTTGGGTTGCTCATCTTTCTACTTAAACAGTTCTAAAGACTTTAATGAAACTATAAGAAAATTATTATTAGAAGGATTTGGCTATGTTGGTACCAAATTCACTTGGTCTAATAAAACCAAATGGAAGACGCTGGATCGTGCTCTTTTAAACTTTATTTGGTCTAATTACTTTAACAGTACTAAAGTTATCGTTTGGCTAGGACTTGCTTGGACCACACCCCTCTTTGTTTGACCATATCTAATGACAGAACTCACACTAAAATTGGTTTTAAATTCCCGAACACATGAACTTTAAATGATGATTTTATATCTATTATTGAAATTAATTGGAATTAGAAATGCAGGGATAACCTATGTACATCTTCTAGAATAAGGTCAAGAGACTTAAAGTTACTCTTAAGATTTGGAACAAGCAGAGCTTTGGGAACATCTTTGACAAAGTCTTGGAGGCTGAGGAGAATGCTAAAAGCATGAAGAGGATTCTTCAGGATAATGATAACAATGAGAACATCAACAATTTATCTAAAGCTAATGCTCTACTTCTTCATGCCCTACCTATTGAGGAAACTTACGGGCACAAAAAATCTTACTTCAAGGTTAAAAAATGATGATAGAATTACCAAAACGTATCACTCTTTTGTTAAGAAGAATATGAAAAGGAATAGAATATTAAACATCATAGAGGGCTCTAATTGGATCACTAACAAAAATATAACTGGCATCTCTGTTGAATCCTACTTCAAAGAGATCCTCACTGAAAATCCCTATATTAGTTATGAGGATGATATCAACCAAAGAAATAACTCATTTTTTTGAAAATATTCCTATTCAGATCAATGAGGAGGATAATAACATGCTTATGCGTCCTCCCACTAAAGCAGAAATTTATAAGGTCATCAAAAGTTTAAGCTCTAATAGTGCTCATGGAATGGATAGTTCTAATAGATGTTTTTATTACTTGTTGGCATATCATTAAAAATGACTTATGCGAAGCCATGTCCTCATTCATTCTTGGTCATAAAATTCCTCAACGCATCTTTGCAACTGGAATCTGCCTCATCCTCAAGTCTTGCAGTCCTACAACATAGAAAGATTATAAGTTGATTAGCTTATGTGCTTTAATGAACATAATTATGTCTAAACTTCTCAATATCAGGCGTGTCAATCTCTTTCCTAAAATAATTTTTGATGTTCAACGAGCTTACGTAACTGATAAGTCTATCCTAAATAACATTCTATTAGCTAAAGATATGATCTTTGATCTGAATCGGAAGTCTAAAGCTGGGAATATTCTGATCAATGTTGATATGGCCAAAGCCTTTGATAGAATGTCTCATAGCTTCATAACTAGAGTTTTATTTTCATTTAGTTTTAACTCGATGTTTGTTAACTTAATTGACAGGATGATAAGGAATATACATGCTTCTATTCTTATTAACGAGGAAGTTATTGGTTACTTTAAAACCAAAAGAGGCCTCATATAAGGGGATCCCCTATCATCTAGTCTCTTTATTATTGCAGAATAGGTCCTACTAATAGGTTTCATCAAGCTTTTTCAAAACAACAAGTATATGAAATATGCCTCTAGAAGCCATATTATAATTCATTGTCTTGCTTTTTCTGATGATATACTAACATTTACTAATAGCCTTGACTCTTCTATCTCTATTTTGAGTATCATTTTACAGGAATACCGAGACATCTTTAGCCAGACAATCAACAAGGAAAATACCTAAATCATCAATGTTAATAACTTCCCTTCTACTAGAGATACTACCTTAATTAACACAAGAGGCTCCAACACTAGCAACCTTCTAATAACTTACTTTGGTGTTACACTATATACTAACAATAATGCCAAAAATTTTGATCATCCGTTTAACAAAATAAGGCAAAAGATCACTGATTGGGAAGGCAAAAATCTATCCTATGGGGGAAGACTTACCCTTATTACTTCAGTTTTGATGGCCATTTCTTTGTATTAGTTATAAAGTTGTACATTACCTAAATGCATTATACACGTAATTGAGAGGATGTTCAACAAGTTCCTCTTGGGTTCATACCAGGAACTCAACAAAGTTCATTGGACAAAATGGACTAATGTTTGTAAGCCTTTTAACAAAGGAGGCTTGCATATCAGGAACCTAATGGAAATGCATGAAGCTTTCTCATGAAAGTTATGGGTGAGATTCAAATAAAATAAGTCTTTATGGGACAATTACCTTCCAATATCTACTGCGAGAACATGCACACTCTGCGGGCTAATTAATCCTCTAAAGCTTTCTCTCATGTATGAAAAAGACTGGCTAGGATTAAAAATACCGCTAAAACTAATATCAAATGGAATCTGGGTCGAGGTGAGGTGGACTTTACGTTGGAAAAATGGTACATGCACTCTCATTTAATCAAATTAGATGATAACTCTAATAATATGTGGTACAGACATGATAAAGTCAATAATTATCGGGACAACAATTCTTGGAACAAAAACAAGCTCAATAACATCATAACTTCTAATGATTTTAAGATTATTGAAAAGCTTTCTATAAACAACAATAAGGAAGACTTTATCATATGGATGGGTTCTAGGGTTGGCAGTTTCAATACAAATACATGGAATCTTATTAAAAATCATCACAACAAGTCTGGTCTTTTTAGTAAAATATGGAACCTAATTACTTTTAAGAAGTGTTCCTTTATGACCTGGATGCTCTTCAATAGTTGAATTCCTAAGGACACAACTATGCAAAAAAGACATGAGGCTATGGAATCTAAATGCCAATTATGTGAAAGCACTGAGACTGCAAATCACTTGTTTGTGACTTGTAAATACTCTTGGGTAATCCGGTCTTACTGCTAATAGTTTCAAGATTAATATGAGTAGATTCATGACCATTGCACATATGATCAACACATGGTTTTGGTTTTCAGACAGAAAGATCCACATAACCACTATCCTGCCTCCTATCATTTTCTGGGTCATCTAGTAGTCCATGAACAAATCTAAAATCAAAGGACTCTCATATTCTGTTAACGCTTCTATTAACTACATAAAATAAATTATTACAAGTTTAGATGAAGCCTGTCTATTTAAGAAGAAGCACTTGAATCTTAATACTTTTGCTACTACTAAGATGGTCTGTTATAATCATCTTCAAGTCAACAAAAAGCCTATATATCAAAATTGGATTCCTCCTAATCCGAACATGATTAAACTCAATATAGATGGATCGTGTCAAGCTAATGGTGAGGCTAGTGGAGGTATTATAATAAGAGACTAGTAAAGGTGAATTAATTATGGGTATGGTAACTTATATGGAAAGCTTACCCCAATTATGGCTGAAGAAAGATCTCTCATTGATGGTCTTCAAATTTGTAAGAACAAATGATGGAATAATGTCAATGTTGAAACAGATTCTCAAATCCTTGTTAATATCCTAACTACAGGTAAATTCCTCTGATATCTTGAGCCTATCCTAAACTGTTGTAGAGGTATTTTGTCTTCCTCAATGGTTATCCCTCATATATTAAGAGATCAAAACAAATTTACCGATTGGCTAGCTAAATGGAATTTAAAATGAAAAATAAAATTAGAATTCAATAATCTTTAAGCTCATTATCAATCGAATGTAATAACCCTACTTAAAACTGTGGGTTTAGGTTTTGTTGAAAACAATTTCTAATCTCGTTCACTTACAAATACCAATCATATATTTAACTAATAGTATTCAGACAGCTCATAGTTATTCTGACGAGCATATGCCAAGTTCTCTAAATGCATCACAGGTTACAGACATGTAGAAAATCAGGAAGTAATGAATGCAGTTTTATCCATATAAAGAAATCTGGAAATCTAAATTGGTTTAATTATGTACCTTAGATGATCATTTCTATGAATGAGGAATCCTGATCAGGCTTCCAGGATATTATCGTTTTCTTCCATGCCGATTCAGAGTTAACCTCTTCATGGAGCTGAAATTTAAGAAACTCTACCATAACAAAACAGCAAATATTAGTTATGCTGAAGCGGAAACTGACATCTTGTTATGAAATCAAATCATCGCTCACAAAGCTAAGTTGATTTAGCACCATTATGCTCTAATGAAATATGGTCAACTCAAAAACAATGTCTCTTACATGTAGTATTTCTTCGTCAGTTTCTCTAGTTCCTGATTATCTGTCGCACTCGATCCATTGATGTCATTCTTTTGAGCATATTCTATGCACTTCCTGCTGCTTTTCAATAGATATAAATCGAATTAGAGTTTCTAATTCTCGTAGTATTATCTTCTCCATTCAAACTGGCTTTCTTATCAGCTCAATAATAAAATCGAATCGGATTGTTCTCTGCAGCTGAGCTTTCTTCTCAACTCTTCTCACAATCTCCGTTTCTTTCGAAAAAACATATCTTCAATTTTTATTTAGTGTCAATTTAGTTTTAGCGCCATTGTAATTTTATTTCTGGTACTACTAAACCATCACATTAATTCAATAAAAGGTTTCTTTTGATTATAAAAAAAAGAACAATAGACAAAAATTAGGTATTAAGATTGTTTAATTTAAATGGTATACATGTAACAAAAAAATATGTTGGATAATAATGGGACCATTTCCGACATAAACAGACTAATCTTATCAAATCGGATTTTAAAAAACCTAATTAATTAATTATAAATTAAAATATAAATATAGTAATAAGTGTATTCTTTATCCAGTTTTATACGTGAGACCACATTGCTCGAAATTAAACTTGATGGCAACAACTATATGTATATATTCGATCGCATTTTTTATTCTTATATAGATAATGAGGCTTTGAACAGTACATCGTCCCTCGACTATCACGTTTGGTGGCAAATAGTCCCTTGACTTTCAAATGTCCGTTGACAGTCCCTGGACTATCGCGTTTGGATAAAGTTAGTCCACCAGATCCTCTGATCCATGAGAGGCTGCCACGTGTCACCATAGTCCCCAGATTTTTGTATCACCACTAGTCCCTTGAGTTTAGTTTTCTGTAATTTTCTACATTTTGAGTTTGACCTAAACTCAAGGGACTAGTGGTGATACAAAAATCTGGGGACTATGGTGACAGGTGGCAGCCTCTCATGGATTTGAGGATTTGGTGGACTAACTTTATCCAAACGCGATAGTCCAGGGACTGTCAACGGACATTTGAAAGTCAAGGGACTATCTGCCACCAAACGCGATAGTCGAGGGACGATTTACTGTTCAATGCCTAGATAATGATAAGCATTGACCCTAAAAATATATGACTTATTGTCGTATACAATGAATTATTGTCAACCTACGAGGCATCTCGAGATTGTTATTTTCAACATGATTGATTTTCTAAGAATAAATTAAAGATTTTCCTGCTGCTAAGTTTGAGTAACGGATTTGTGGATCATTTTTCCGAATTACTCTTTTCATTTAAGTTTGTGTGATATTTTTAAAAGTAATTTAGTTTTATATTAATAGCCAAACAAGTTTAAAATATAATAATTTTATAATGTATTTTTATTTTCGGCCTTTGTTGTTGTTGTTTTTTTTTTATAGTTTTTTTAATAAATTTTAATCAATTTCGCTTCTTTCCTATTGTATTCTAAATAATAGTTTTAGTTTTGATTTTTTTTACAATGTTATCTTATTATCATTAAACTTGTTAAGGATATCGAAATTAAAAAGTAAATAGGTTTATAAGGGAAGGAAAAAATCTCCAAAAACATATTTTTTAAATACCAAGAAAGTCATTGTTCTTTTTCATCATTTAATTTTTCTAATTTCTCATGATTGGCTGCTTATCAAGAGCTACATCTGCCCACACTTTGATTGGAAAGTTTGTAGAAGGTCTTCCGAGTAAGCTAATCCTAAACATTTTTTTGAAGCAAGAAAAATCGACGGAGACTTCTCTTATTCTAACTGGGACTCTAGGCAATTGTTCATTGAATTCTTCTTAAATCCGATCTAAGCAAGATATGGTCACGTGGTGTGTGGACTGTTGGCGACAGATTCATGAGAATTTTGAAGTGGGTACCTTATATTTGATGAGGAGATAAATCACCAAGTTCAAGATTAGAAATATTAATTGCTAAGCAAAATAAATGTAATTATCCCATTGATGTATTTATTATTTAGTTAGAGGAGAATTCCTAAGGTATTAAAAGTGAGGGACCAAGTTGTAAATGTGGAAGGACCGCAGAGGAAATAAGTGGGGGCCACCTCACACACTATATAAGGGAACCCCTTTTTCCTCGGTTGGGACATTATTAAATATATTCTCTTTCTACTTTCTCTCTCTACACTTTTCTCTCTAGTCACATCATACACTAGACACAAGATTCCCTCTCATGTCACATTTTAACTCATCATTGGCGTCGTCTGTGGGAAACAGTGATACCTGAAGGGAACTTTTTTCTTCAAAATCATGATTAACTAAATTATGAACGAAGAGATGACTGGGGACGGGATCAGGAGAGTTGCAACCCGAGCTGGATCGCTTTCTGAGGGCGAGAGATTTCCCAACCATGACCACTATGAACGGGGTCGGGATAAGCGATCAACTCTAATCATAACGCGAAGACAGCTAATGGAAGACATCGCAAAACTGAACGCTGAAAAGGAGAAAGCTTTGAACGAAAAGAGGACCCGAGAAGGGAAAGGCAGGGAACATATGATTGACACTGACGGAGAAGATTCTTCGGTTTTGAATCGAAACAAGAACAAATCCCATGGCCGAGGTCTTTGGGAACTCAAATCAGATCAAGAAATAGAAAGAATCAAGCGTTCTTCAAAAGAGGATCGAGACGATTCCACTGACTTCACTTCAGATGAGTCTTCGGGTAGAGAATCCCCACGCAGAATCAGACGCAATATACTCACAAGGAAGAGTAGATCCCGACGTGATAGAGCAAGGTTATTCAACTCTCCTAGATTCAAGAGGGACAACACCAAAAAAAGAACACCAAACTCTCACGAGAAAGAAGAAATGTTAACAGCGAGCAAGGAAGAGCGGGTAGTGTTCCCTCAAGTTCAATAACAACCGTCGGGAAGCCAAACTCACGGGTACAGGTTTAGCAGCCAGTTCATTAATCCAAATAACAAGGAATTGTACGGGATTCCCACTGAGGGCCTCGGTGGTGGCGCTTTCGAATTTGGACTTAATTGGGGAGCATCACCATTGCCGGATGAAATTATGTCAGGACATCTCCCGAAGAGATTTGACATATCCAAACTGGAAAAGTAAGACGGTAAAAAGGATCCCGATAACCATTTGGAGGCCTTCAAGAATTTTATGTTAAGTTGTAACAACGATGACAAGCTTCCGTGCCAAGATTTTTCGATGACTTTCAAAGATCGGGCCTCCAAATGGTACAACAGGTTGCCGCAGGGAAGTATTAAAAACTTCGGGATGTTTTGGGTGATGTTTTGAAAATAATTTTTCAGGAGCAAGAGCTTCTGAGCAAATGGAGATATGATTGTCAACTTTAGACAAAAGTTGGGAGAGAGCCTCAAGGATTACACCACACGTTTTATCGATGCAAAAACGGATCTTGATCATTGCGAAGAAAACGTGGCTTTGACAGGGTATTGGTTAGGACTGCTTTCGGGACCGATGAAGCAGGCGGTGACTAAAAAACAGGCATTCACCTTTTTCGCCCTTTTAGCTCAGGTTGAAAAACATATATTTATTGAGGAGACAGAGGCGTCCGAGTTGGCAGCACAAATCCAACAGAGCGCGCAGGCCTCGGTCGTTACAAAGCAGAATACTCATTCTTGCTATATCCCGCATCCTCAACCAATTATCACGCTTCCCCCAGATGCTCAGCCAATCTCGGTCAAAACTCAAGCATCTCAAGTTCAGAAGGCCAAACAGAACAATCAAGTGGTCACCCGACCTATTTCCAACAAATGGATCCGACCTGCTTATTTTGTCGACCTGACCGAATGTGTGTCAACCATCTATGAGAAGACCAAAAAAAGTGGAATCTACGGAAGACCATGTGTTAAATTTTTTCAGGTTCTAAGAAATGCTAAATCTTTCGCTTGGACATCATCTTGCGATGAGGCTTTTGTGGGGATAAAAAAATATCTTGTCATCCCCAAACCTTTTAACAAAACCTCTGAAGGGAGAAACTTTGTTTTTTTATATAGCGGTTTCTGATTAGGCGGTGAGTGCAGCTCTGGTCAGCGAGTCAGGGGTTGTCCCTAAAATGGTTTATTTTGAGAGCAAAAGTTTGTTAGATGCAGAAACAAGGGATACGGGTAATCTGAACCGACAGACGATCAAATGCCATCGGATACGGGGTGGGCGTACATATAACCACACCTTCGGGAATAATGATGCACCAAGAAATCCGTTTCGGTTTTACCACATCCAATATTGAGGCTGAGTACGAAGTCGCGCTAGCTGGTCTGAGACTGGCACAAGTGTGGAGCCACACATATACGTCTCATTAGTTATTCTCAGTTACTAATAAACCAAGC
Organism: Limnanthes douglasii subsp. nivea; assembly: GCA_036936605.1. Lineage (NCBI taxonomy): Eukaryota > Viridiplantae > Streptophyta > Magnoliopsida > Brassicales > Limnanthaceae > Limnanthes > Limnanthes douglasii. Next base: position 155,942,556 of record JAUPFV010000001.1, read on the forward strand.
ATCGGGTTCATCAGAAGCCAAAAAAGAGCATCTGGTCCGATATCTGGCTGTGTTACGCGTATTGGCTGCATCTTTCACTAAAGTAACTTACGAACACGTTCCTAGATATGAAAACATGATCGCGGACTTCCTTGCATCAACGTCTTGCTCGATCAACTACCCTTGGATAATAACTCAAGAAAGTCCTTTAATTATTAAGAGGACAGAGCTCAACAACCGACCCGAAATCGCTTGCCAGATATCTTCGATAGCCTTTTCGGACTGGAGAAGAGATATTATAAACTTTTTGGCAGAAGGTTCATTACCAGAGTGTAGGATGTCGGCAAGAAAAATTCAAAACAAAGTGTGGGGGTATGTGCTCTTGGGAGACGTTTTTTACAAGAAATGTTTTAGTTGACCTTACTGAGACGTTATTTGCAGGTTTTTATTAGCCGACCGTAACCACCGACGCGAAGGGCATAGTGAAAACATGCGATACTTGTCAAAGGTTTGCAATCACAATTCATACTCCCGCTGTTTCCGTGGATGATATAATACATATTTTGAAACCCATGCACTATGTCTTATAATTTTTTTCACATGAGTGCATATAGTGGAAGGTATTGAAACACCTTTTATTCTTTACTATGATAATAATTATGCAATCAGATTATCTAAAACTAATAGTGCATCAAAGAAGTCTAAGTATATAGACTTTAAATTTATATTTATAAAAAAATGTATAAAATAATTGGACCAAGATTAATATTGATACTTAACGTATTTCTCTAGCATGCCTTCTTAGTTTATATAGTTTCAGTGTCGGTTTTATTTTTATATATTTAAAATTTAAACTTATGGTTCTGACTATAATAATTTTGGTTTGTATACATTTTGTTTGAAGTAATACATTAATATTTAATTTTTTATTTTATTTTATCATATATACTTTTATATAATTTTATTTTTATAAATCTTAAAGTCAGATAAGTATGTCCAGTTGGGAATTGACATATTAAATTTATAAAGACTAATATATTAAAAAATAATTAAAGTTGGATGCCTTGAGATGTTACTTGAGATAGATTTTATCTCATCTTACCATGTGAGTATCTATAGGTTAATCGTTCTCCGTATAACTTTCAACATACTTAATATATTTTATTCCAACCATAATCGTATATGACAAGTTGACCAACTTTAGTTATTATGTTACTAGGCTCGTGAATCTAATATAATCTTAGGCAATTACAAAGTTTAAGTTAAGATTACAGTATGGATAATCCAATGAAAATCTAAAGTGGATCCAATATAAAAAGATAATAATTAGTTTTACTAATCATTATCATATAACCAAGTATTCAGTTTTCATAATACAACACACATCAAGCCTTTTGATTCTTTTTCTTCTATTCACTTCATACCCAAGTATTTTTAGTTTTAACAACTAAAACGGCATCCTTTAAATATACTAACATAGAATATAATAAAAAATCAATATATGATGTTTGGAAAGCTATAATTATAAAAACAATATCGTTATCACAAACCATTCTGATAAATAATAATGGACAACATAAGTATTGATTGTATTTCTCTATAATATGTTAGAATATTAATCATAATAAGAGTTTTAGAATATGTGTATGTATACAAGTTTAGTCGATAAATAGACTACAAAAATATATATAATTCCACGATAATTTTTTTTTATAATTGTAATATTTTATTTTAATTTTTTTACTTAGATGGAGCTATATGTTTATAAGTAAAACACTTCATAGTTTTAAATGATTTTACCATATTTATTTATTTTTACTTAATATAGCCTAACCTTGGTGAGATGTTTATGAATTTTACTAAAATAATCTAAATACTTAATGATGATTTTAAGTAAAATATGGCAAATGCAGTACCCAATATTGTTAAAGTATTATGCTCATTCTACATCAATCAAACAATGATAATTATTACGTATAACTTTATATTTAGAAGTAAGTAACATGTGAAACCGCTTAAACAAAAATTTGTAATTATTAATATCTGTTGTAATAAAAAAAATTAGTAGATTTTAGTTACCTTTTTATTGGTTAATTTTACAAAGATTTATTATGTATTTTGTTGTAAATTTATCACTTAGTGTTTGTATTTTATTTTGTAAGGATAACTTAAATCAAAATGTATCGCCTATGTAGATTTAGAGTATTAAAACTACTGTAATAATAAGTCCAATTACTTAAATTTAATAAAAAACCAAAGACTAGACCAACAAAAATTTGAAAAGGCGGATATATATAGTGTAGATACTACTATGACTGATGTAGGATTGAGATGGAGGACCCGTGAATCTAACATTGTAGTTACTAATCTTTAAGAGTCCAATAAACTTATGGTCTCCAACATATACGAAACCATCAGATTGTAGTAGTAATAGGCTTTCGGGTTGAGAGAGATTCTTGAATATATCAATAATTAAGTTCAAATACACTCATAGGTACATGGATATAAATAAAGATAAGAAAGAAAAAAATGTATCATATTATTTTTCCTCACATGTTGTTTTCTCCAAAATCCTCATATGTCTCTCACAAAATGCCAAACCAAAGGTCTGTACTATTCTACTTTTCAGGTGACTATATAGTATCCTACTAGAAAATATATCGCCTTTAACACTTTTTATTCTGTTGTCGATACATATACGCAAATAGGATAAACACATGTATGTTTCTAAATCATTTATGTTCTTTAATATCAAAGTCAACTATATATATATATATATTGGTTCGGTTTAAACATGAGATATTAGGTTTTACAATAATATCCATTATAATATTACATCTTTTTTTACCTCATGTATGTTCAACATCAAACAAATATATTGGTTCGGTTTAAACATGAGATATTTACTTATAATAAAATATGTTTGAGTATCTGATATATACGTAACACATTTTCGACTAGTATTGATAGTTTTATTTTCTTTTAATTTTCTTATTATTTAAATTATAAGATATCTTAGATAATAATTGAGATGACTTGTTATTTTATAAAGAAATACGGGTATGGTTGAATTTATTCTTTTGTTGAATATTCAATAAATTATATATTAATTGATAAGTCTATTGTGATAAATACATTAATGAAATCCTTTAATTGAAGCATCAGGCCCTTTTTCATTGTGTGGGGTAAAGATTACACTATCATAATTTAAGTAGACAAAAACCAAAAATTATATTACAAAATTTAAGTGACATATCTATTTATTCAAATTGATAGTTATGAGTCAGGTTTAAAACCAGTTCATATTATGAAATTCTCAAAACATGTATAAAAATGTTATCTATAAAAATTGGTACCAAAATTATGTTTGTTTTAATCTATTTGGTTGGTTTTTCATCTTTGGAGGATAACTCATGTCTATGCAAAATGAATTTTTTATTAAAAATAATGAATGAATGTAGTAGTAATAAAAAAGTATCTTAGTAATATAATAAATTTATTTTAAACTCATGAATCTAACACAAAATTTTATGCATATAATCGAAAGTTGAATAACTTATTATCTTTTTTCTTCATATTTATATATAAAAAAATACTTTTGGATATCTTCGGAAAAAAAAGTCAAAACACAAGAAAAATACACTTAAATAGTTATGAGAGTGCATAAAATAGAAAAATCGTAAAAAAATATCTTTGTGCAATATAAACTTGAGAGTGCCAGTTTGAGCTAGCATTACCTAGCTTCATCTTGAATATCTATTTTCTCCCAACCAGCTTCTTATCATTCGGCACCTTCAAAATAATCCAAGTGTTCATATTCTTGAGAGATCTCAGTTTTTCTTTCATGATCGTGCGCCACTTCTTGTTATCATTTTCCTTCTTCGGGTAGTTTCGATCAATATGTGCTTTCTTCTTGCATATCCAACATATTACTTTTGAACCTGTCGCAATCCCGTTAGAATTTGACTGATAGTTTCCTATATTCTTACTTGAATTTTGCTTTATTGACCGACCCGTCATGTTAAGTCTATGACCTTTGAAGTCATTATTCATAACATTTTTCCTTTTAAGATATTTAAAGTTAAAAAGGCTCTTGACTTCGGTCACTGTAAGATAGTCTTTACTATAAATTATGATGTTCATGAAGTTTTATACTTCTTTGGCAGAGAAATCAAGAGGAGGATTGTTTGATCCTCTTCTTTTACCTTTACCCCAACTGTATTCAAGTAGAGTATGATTCAGTTATAATCAATTATATACCTTCAGTTTTATGTGAAATCATCTATAAACAACATGTAAATATATTTCTTCATATACAATATAATCGCTAGTGACTTTTTCATACATATTGTCATAAGTTGATATTATATCCTCAACATCACAAGCTCTTCGTAGAATTTCATTTTATAAGCTCAATGAGGATGCTATGAGATTTAGAAACTAGCATGGTATCAACCTGTATAGATTTATCGTTGGTAACAACAATCAATCCATCATGGTTTAGGTAAGCCTTAACCTTAATTCTATATAGGTTGAAATCATTAAATTTGTCAAATTTTTCTAGTTAAATTTTATGGAACTCATCTTTCCTGGTTTTCGGTTTTCAAGTAAGATATACTTCTACAGTATACATATCATCGATCGATCTACTCTTTCTACTTTTTCTCCACCCTCACTGCACGACTTGTTGGGGAACCATCTTTCTTCTAAAAACCAAAACCGATGTACGATTGTATATCTTTTAGATAAATAATTAACCATATTTACGACAATAAATAAATAAAAATCATAATAAAACCAAACATACAAGATATATGTTATGTAGCTTGGATTGGGAACAAATCCTATATCAATTGGTAGCATACACTATTTTACAAATAAGTAGGTTACATAAAAACTCTCAAATATAAATGATTTAATCACTCTTTATAGTAAAAGATTATGTGATTCGTAGAACCCTCTCTTTAGTATTTATATCTCACTTCACTTGTCTCGCAAAATACTTAGAGTTATTTCACTCACTGATGAAATATATTTCTCGTAAGAATTTTCATCACATCATCACACATTGCATAACAATATCTTCTGCTATTTATAGATTTAAGGAAAACCTTCATTCTCCATCACGTATTCAAGATTAAAGACCATTAATCAACGGTTGGAATAACTCATAATATTTTAATATAGAAAACTTCATAAATAAAACATTATATATGAGACCTAGAAAATACAAGAATCCACTTTGGTTCATTTGTGATGCTACAATATAGCTTGTTTTAGATCAAAGTGCTTTAGATCGGCACACTTCAGACCAACATGCTTTGGCTTAGCACATATCTTCTTCGATACAATGGTCACCATTTTTGTCAGCTTGTCTCAGCCCTTAAAATCTAGCAATGTTTCTGCCACAAAGTCATGACTCAAGCTTCACTTGTGGAGTTCCAATCGTTCTTGCCTAATAAATGTAAATAGAAATTCCAATATTTCTCATGTAGTCCTCAGATTATACCTTTTTTGATGAGTTAATCTTGCCTAAACCTAGCAATATGTTTACATGTTAAAGACCAAACAAGGTAATCTACAATAGAGATACAAGGAAAGACTAGTTGTGAAGGGCTTAAATTAGAATAATGAAATATATTTTACAAAATATTTTCTTCAATGATATTTTTTTATCTAATTGATAACATTAATATGAAATTTAACAACTCTATGTCAATACATATTTCTTACATGGTGATTTTGAGGAGGATATTCACATGGATCAACATAAGGATATTTTTTAAGAGGTATGCTAGTGATGATTTTATCATCTTTCGATTTTATGTAAACTATATGTTAGTTATTCATTATGACACGGTGATCATAGTTATTAAAAAATGTATAAAGATTTTTTTAAATGAAACAATTAAATCCAATCATACAAATGTTGGGTATAAACATTTCTCGAGATTACTAAAGTAAGAAGATTTGGTTATCACAAGAAAAATGTATCAAGAAAGTGTTAGAAAGACTCAAGAAAAATGAGACAAAACCAGCTAGCTTTCCGTTTGTATGTCATTTTAAATTAATTTTGAAGAAATTTTCTATAAAAATATCACATAGAGATTAGTAATGTCATGTATTCATCCATCGTCAGTAGCTTTATGTATGCGATGGTATATACAAGACGCGACTTGACTTATATTATAGGATTTGTAAGTGATGATATCTACCAAATCTAATAATATATATTAGGTTGTTGTTAAATGGATTCTCATATGCCTTCAAGGTATATAAGTGTTTGTGTTTTAGTTTTCAGGAACTTCTCTTAGATAGTTACATTAATGATGATATGGTTATGAATGATTGTTTTTAAATTAATGATGATATGGTTATGAATGATGGTTTTTACAAATCCACGTCGAGTTAAATGATGATTTTTTAGAGACCCATTGTAACTTATATTATGGAAGTTGTAAGAGTTGTTACCTAATCAAATCTAAGAAAGAAAAACATATTAGCTTGTTGTTAAATGGATTCTTAGGTACCTTTGAGGTATTCAAAGATATGTTAGTGTTTTAGCTCTGGGAAACTAGTGTGAGAAAGAGCTTGTCATGGAAAATAATACTACAAATGGATATTTCTTTATTAACTATCAAAGTTGAGTACGTAACTGTAACAAAAACTTATATAAAGTTATTATAGACAAAAAAGTTCGAAAAATAATTAAGTTATATTCAAGAAGACTTCGTTATTTGTTGTGACAATTAAAATATAGTTCAATTGATAAAAAACCATGTTTGCCATTCTCATATCAAACACATTGATGTAAGGTGTCATTAGATACAAGACCGACTAGATGTTGAATTACCAAAACTTTAACAAAATTATATTAACAACAATTGTTCGATATAATGACAAAGAATATACCATTACATGAGTGTTTGTCTTCCCGATTGATTTTGAAGACAAATATATATATATATATATATATATATATGGGTTTGTTATTATCCTTAGAGGATAACTCGTGCCTAGGTAAATGAACTACTCACTATAAAAAATGAATTAGTGTATTAAAAATTATAAATGCGTGTCTTGATCACTCCATGCATTTATTACAAAGTTCAATGTATTTATTTAAAAATTGAATCATCTTCATTTTTAGGTCTTATATTTGAAGATTATTTTTGAATAACATTAGAACAGTTAAAAAATAAAGAGTACGCATAAAAAGTTAAATTCATATAAAAGTATTTAAAAATTTAATATCTTTCTATAAAATAATTTTAAGAACCTTTGTTGGATGGCCAAATCAAACATGACTAAGATAGAAAAGTTCTCGGATGATCAAATCAAACATAAATGAGATGAAACTTTAGCAGATTGCTCCAAACATATTAAATTTTAGATCAAAATGTAGTATTATCGTATTCATGTTTAAAGTTGATATTATTTATGGTACTAATGCGGTAAAATTTGTTTTAAATTTAGTGTTTTCAATTTCGTTTATATATTTTATAAAACACTAGTATTCCAAATCCGTCGGAGAAATTGAGAAAACAAAGAGAGACGGACAATTAAAAAGATCGAAAAAAAATTGATTTGTAAATAATTTTAAAAATTAATGTTTAATTTATAAGTATAAAATAATTTTACAAATCAATAAAAAAAATTAAACAACATAACATTTCAAAACAAAATTTTACCAGTGTCTATATTCACTTTTTACTCGAAAGTTCAACCAAAATTCATCTTTTGGTATTCGTCGCAACCATTTTGATATTCGTCGCAACAAATTTATTGAATTTGACCGTAGCGATAGGATGTTTAGGAAGTTATATTTATAGTTGTCCTAAAATAAATTTAAAGAAAATATATATAATTTTTTCATCATTGTGTTTTGATGATATTTTCTTTCTAATGTCACATTGTGGTTATTTATTATGTTAGCTACGGTAAATACACAACCCATATAATAAGTGATCAGAGGTTTAGAACATTTTATTTATCAATTTACAATTTGTCTTTCTTTTTATTTGTCGAAATATAATTATTTCGGTTTTCGTGTTTTAAATTTAACTAAATTGTAATTTAACCAAAATTCTCACAAAACAAAACTATGTTCGGTTCGAAATTCTCTAGACAACATTTTAGACAAGAAAGAGTTATTTGCAAGTTTATGCGGGGTTTAAACTTTAGTTTCTTCCGTAATTCAGCCTAATATTCATCGAAAGGTACAAAATGCTTTTTATCATCAGATTCAGACGGAATAAAGACATGTATACATATAATAATGCAAAGTGTAGTTGCAGTTTGCAGTTCTTTTCATAGCTGTTCCATCTTCGTCAGAAAAGTGGATTCGCATGGTAGGTCGTAGTGGTACTGTTGTACTCTAATCTGAAAAACCGAACGTGGAGTTGACCCATTCTGGATCATTAAATGTCAAATAAACTTATTTAATAATCAAATATGTAGATAATAAGAAAACCCAAAAATAAATAAATATTTGTTTTTCTTAATTTCAAAATATTTAGATAATAAAAAAAACTAAAAAAATAACATAATTTTTTTTTATCATTAAATCTAGCCAAGACAATAGTGAAATTTAAAGTTAATTGAGTTGGATCGAATAAAAGTAACGGTGATAAAATAAGGGAGTTTTATTAAATGATGTTAGTATTATAATAATTCTCTAGCATATGGGATAATAAATAAATTTCTCTAACTATTAAGATATCTAGTTTAGTGTAGATTTGACTAATTATGCGTATATATTTACATGTTTGGATAAACTTATGAGTCAATTAACGTAAGAAGACTTGTCCAGTGTTGGCCGAAACGTTATTGTTTTTGGCTCAAATATTCTTTGGTCTTTGCCGAGACATCTATCGTTTATCTGCGACATCTTTTATCCTTGTTGAAGCATTGTTTTATCTTTTGATTGTTTTGCTTGTGTTAAAAAACAAAGAGAGAAGTAGTCGCAGGAGGCGGTTAGGGTTTTGTGTTTATTGAAAATGTTCTTTTTTGTATTGAAGTGTTTTTTTTATAATGTAAACCCAAGTAAGGTTCTCAATATATAGAGAACTTAGAGGCCTATACAAGGAAACTTAATACACTAAATATTATAACACTCCCACTCAAGTTGTGTAGTGGGATCACCAATACCCAACTTGGATAAAACTGATTCGAATGTTCTTGCAACAACCGCTTTTGTCAGGATGTCTGCCAGTTGGTAGTTGGTCTTCGGATCTAACAAACGAAAGTTCGATTTTCCCATCTTCAATCTTTTATTTTATGAAGTTCCTATCTATTTCAACGTGCTGTACCGGGTTCTCTGAAATCTTAATCGCAACTTTATTATCGCACATTAATTGAGTTGGACACTTTAGGGAGGATCCGATTTCTTTTATTATCTTCTTTAACCAAAGTATCTCGGTAATCCCTTTAACGATTCCTCTAAATTCTGATTCAGCACTTGACAGTGATAATAATTTATGTTTCTTACTCCTCCAAGTCACCAAGTTACCTCCAAGAAGAGTAAAGTAGCCAGCAGTTGATCGCTTGTCGTTAGGATTCCCTCCCCAATCAGCATCTGTGAATACTTCAACATCAAGGTGTCCATTTTTCTTAAAACTTATGCCTATTCCTGGTGTGCTTTTGAGATATCGAATAATCCTCATTACTGCCTCCTTATGGTGTTCCTGAGGATGATGCATGAACTGGCTAACTACTCCCACCGCGTATGCAATGTCGGGTCGAGTGTGAGCCAGGTAAATCAATTTTCCACCAACCTTTGATACCTTTCTTTACTCGCTGGTCTGGCCCCTTCAATTATGTTTAGTTTGTGATTCGAAACCATAGGAGTGTCATTTGGTTTGCAATCCACCATGCCAACTTCAGCTAATAAATCCAATATATATTTCCGTTGGGAGATATAAATCCCTCCTATTGACCTAAGAACCTCGATTCCTAGGAAATACTTCAATCCCCCAAGGTCTTTCATTTCGAACTCTTTGAAGAGGTTTTTTCTAAGAGAGCTAATTTCTTCTTCGTCATTCCCCGTTATAATCATATCGTCGACATATATTATAAGACAAGTGACTAATTCTTCTCTATTTTTGTAAAACAAGGTATGATCCCTATTACTCTGTTTGTAGCATACTACTTCATTGCCATTGTAAATCTCCCAAACCAAACACGAGGAGACTGTTTGAGCCCATATAATGCCTTTTTCACTTTATATACCTCATTTTCTTGAAAATCATCAGAGAACCTTGGTGGGGGTTCCATATATACCTCTTCTTCCAAGTCTCCATGTAAGAAAGAATTCTTTACATCAAATTGGTGAAGAGGCCAATCTTTATTCGCGGCTATTGAAAGTAAAACTCTGATAATGTCAATCTTTACAACCGGAGAGAACGTTTCAGAGTAGTCTATACCATATGTTTGTGTATATCCTTTTGCAACCAATCTTGCCTTGTGTCACTCAATGGTGCCATCAGATTTATATTTTATATTAAACACCCATCTACACCCGACTGCTTTCTTCCCTTGTGGTAACACATAATTCTCTCATGTACCATTCATTTTAAGAGCTTCCATTTCGGTATTCATTACCTCATGCCATTCAATCATCTTCTTAGCTTCTTGAGCTATTTTAGGGATTTGTTAAGAGAGAATAGTAGCTGAAAATGCCTTTGAAATCTTCGTCATTCCTTTCCTGTCCGTTTTTACCGGATATGTAGAAGCACGAGGAACATGTTCCGGTGAATACTGGTCAGGAGGAACCCCTCTATTTTTTCTTAGGGGAAGAACCAGAGTTTGAATTTCAACAAATGAACTTCCTGAAATGTCATGGTCAATAGCATTTTGTGAGTTATGAAATTATAAATTGTTTACCTCTTGATGGATATTTTCTTCGGTTGATTTGCTGGTAGTATCCATGGCATTTATTTCTTGTTGGACATTGTCTTCAGGAGAATCATTGGTGTTAAGAATTGCCTCATTAGTCTCCTTTATGTTAGAAGAGGCGTGATCGGTGGCGCCATCTACCGACTCTGTTGGCACATCCTTAAAGTAACTTTCATATAACAACCAGTCGAGTGATTCACTTACTTTCTCCCACTGAGCACGAGATTGGTGATAAAAATAATAATCGAATTCTAAGAAGTCACAGTCCATGGTGACATGGATTTGACGAGTAACCGGATTGCAACACTGATAGCCCATTTGATGGACACCATACCCAACGAATACACACTTTTCAGCACACAGATTAAGTTTGTTTCGACTAGTTTTAGGGATATGAACAAACACCGAACAACCAAAGACACGAGGTGGTAAGGTCATAGCAGATTGAATTGTAACTTGGATGGCAAGCACTTGTAATGGGGTTTTATTTCCTAGACATCGGGTTGGTAGACGATTTTCAAGATGCGTGGCTGTAGCAAGAGCTCCTGGCCAAAGAGAATGAGGAACTCTAGATTCAATCATAATAGCACGAGTTTTTTCAAGTAAAGTACGATTTTTTCGTTCTGAAGTACGGTTTTGTTGAGGTGTGTTTGGACAAGTGGTTTGATGGATAAGACTATTTGTTTTGAAAGAATTATGCATTGTTTGGTTGACAAACTCTGTTCCATTATCAGAACAGATAATCTGTATTTTTTTCTCAAATTAGGTCAAAATCATTTTGTAAAAACAAACAAATATTTATGGTACTTCCGATTTATGTTTCATGAAGTATATCCAAGTCATTCTTGAGAAATCATCCACAAATAAAACAAAGTATCTGCTTTGATTGTTAGTGGAATTTGGTGTTGGACCCCAAACATCAGAATGGATTAGCGAAAAAGCATAATCAACTCTAGTATTATTTTGATTAAATGAGACCCTACGATTTTTTGCAAGAATGCAGGTTTCACATTTCTCATGAATGGAATTATTCAAAAAAAGACTAGGAAACAAACTTTTAAGATAGCTAAAAGAAGGATAAACAAGTCGTCGGTGCCATAACCAAAGTTTCCTTTCGGTTGTTCCGTGAGAAAGCATGACATGTCCCTTATGAACTACCTCATCAACATAATAGAGACCTCCTTGTTCAGTACCACGCCAAATGATCTCCTTTGTACGAATGTCCTGTAAAATGCAAAAAAATGGATACATAAGAACCACACAGTTGAGTTGTTTTGTCACTTGACTAACATATAACAACTTTAAGGATGGTGAAGGAATGTATATGCAGTTTTTAATTTCCATTTTTTCCGAAAAAATAATTGAACCTCCCCCTTTGACTTCACAATTTTCTCCACTAGCAGTCTCAATATGGGACTTTTTGGAGATGACATGCCACCAAAGTCTTTGGGATCATAAGACATGGTGTCCGTAGCCCCGCAATCAAAGATCCAATTCATTGATTTCTTTAACTCTTTACCTCCAAGTTTTTCATAGGAGTTTGTCGCCATTCCTCCAAAAACAGTGCCACTTCCTTGCTCATTTTTAGTCGGATCTTCACCGCCACTTGTAGACGAAGCCCGTTTGACATTAGATCTGAAACGGTGGTTATTTTTATCCTTATGACCGTCCTCCCACCATTTTGGATAGCCAACCAGCTGGAAACATGTCTCTTTAGTGTGTTTCTTCATCCCACAATGAGTGCAATACAACTTGGATTTATCTTCTTTATCTTTAGATCGGAATTTAAACCTCTGTTCAGAATCTTTAGCACCCAAACCCATCCCAATTTCAATCGAGTCGCTATCAGAAGAACTTGATTTTAGTATATTAAGCATGGCCACCTCCCTTCGTATTGTAGCATATGCTGTTTCCACGGAAGAAAAATGATCTTTTTTCAGGATATCTCTCTTAACTGGTTCCAGCTTGTCATTAATCGTCATTAGCAATTGATAGAGTCTTTGTTCTTGAGTCTTCTTATTGTAGATCTGAATGTCTTCTAGGTCTTTCATAGGGTTCAGATCTCGCCTATCTATAGACATCCAGATGTTCTGCAGTTTGTTCCACAAGTCTTCTAGTGTATCGGACCCTTGCCTTAATGAATTAGCCCTCTTATGAAGGTCAAACACCTGTAACGAATATGTACCAGAACCGTATGTGGTGGCTAACCCATCCCAGAGGGCTTTTGTAGTGGGATATTGCGAGACATAATTCACCAAGCTGGATTCAAGATTCTGAATAATCCATGTGAAAACATATTGATCATCTTGTTCCCACCTTGTATATGTGTTGTCAGTTTTGGATGGAGGTGTCGGCTCCCATGTAATGTGAGAACCTCTCCCCCTTCCCCCAATTGATTTCTTCATCAGGTTTGCCCATAGGCATAGTTGTCACCACCGAGTTTAATCCCTAGGGATAAATTCTTGGGGTTAGTTGTTTGTTGTTGTGTTTCGAGACCATTTCTCAGAATGACAGCAATCTGCATTGTTAATTCATCAAGGATTTGACTGACCACGACTTCATTGCCAGCCATCTTTGTTGAGGATATTCAGAATTCCCAGAATCACACGTGCTCTGATACCATGTTCAAAAACAGAGAGAATTCCCAGAATCCCTAGAGTCTTTATTAGAAAATGTTCCTTTTTTGTATTGAACTGTTTTTTTATACTGCAAACCCAAGTAAGGCTCTCAATATATAGAGAACTTAGAGGCCTATATAAGGAAACTTAATACACTGAATATTCTAACAGCTTGCTTGAACAACACTTGGTCTTTGAATTTATAATTGCTCTACAAACTTCGACTTGTTGTTGACAATAATTTGATGACTCATTTATTCTTTGTACCTTATGGACTATTTATTTGTGCTGCAAATTTGTTTATTTTTCTTTGACTTTATCTGTCTTTGCTTCGGTTTCATTTTTTTATCCTAACCTATTTACATATGTATTCATTTAGCCTTCCTAACCTGTGATATAGGATGCATGTGGTTTTTAGAAGGAATTTATTCTTTCATATTTGTTTTTATTTGTAAGTTTTCGCTTTAGTCCTTCATGAACACCGAAGTTAATGACTATCCAATTTTATTGTCTTTATGTATTTAGTCGAAGTAAATTTTTACTAATTTTAACGAATTATAACTTTGATGAAAGTATTTGTGTATTAAATACATTATGCAGTACTATCACTTATTTTTATTCCCAAGTAATTATATGTTTGATACATTTTTTTGTTTGAAAAAATTGATTCCCTCATATTTTTATATTTTTATTTTTTCTAGGAGTCCTCTTAGTCATTTTAAGGCTGATTCGAAACAATTTTTTTTTATCTTAGCGTATATGAATATATATATTGTACTTAGTGCATTATACAAAGAACACAATTTTATTTTGCTTACACGCTTGAAATTGAATGATCTGTTTTTATTTTACACTTAGTTGTACAACTAGATTAAGAAATTTTACACGTGGCTGAGACGTGTCCATTTTTTTATTTTACACTTAATGGTACAACTGGATTGAGAAATTTTACAGGCGACGAGGATGTGTCCACTGTTATGCACATATATTCGTTTGAGTTTTTTCAATCATTACTTTTTTCTCGTTTCTGTACCGGTCGCATTTCCTATGATTTAATCTATGCCATCAATTTAGGAAAAGATCTACAGTTGAACATTACTTGCTTTTTTCGGGTAAATAAAATTTCTCTTTTTCATATCGATTTTATTTTCTTCTCTCAACTTTGTTCTCTTTTTAAGCTTTTCTCTATTTGTTAGCTTGTTATAACAAATTAACAAAAAAAATTCCTTTCTAGAATTTTCATATAAAAAAAAAAGTAATTTATCTCACTTCATAGGTTTCTTCCAATGTTCAAGCTATTGGTGGCGATAACTCTGTTCATCGTGATTGTGAAACCAAATCAGTGGTTGGTAACCTGAATACATACCAAAAGCTTCATTTGATAGTGCGTTTGTATACTCGTTCTCAAAAGCTGATGTTATTTAGAAATATAGAGATTGTGCCTTCCTTGAAGATGTTCACTTTCGTTCTCTCGAAAATGGGGAGAATTCCTTTGATTCTGACAAAAGTGAGGTTATATTCTTTACATATTTTTTTATTTTATTTTGATTTCTATTGGATAAATACATTGTTAGGTATTTAAAAATTAGCCAGCTTTGCTCTATATAATTAGTCCTCCAATTTTATATTTTATTTCTCTCAATGTCATTTTATCAAGGCAGTGCTTTGAGATGATTTTTCTGAAATGGCTATTTATCCTCAGTTGAATTTTTTGGACGAGAGAAAAATTTATTCTTCAGTGTTAAAATGAAGCAATTTGCTAAGGTTGTTCAAGACCTTGCCAGCGATGTTGAAGGATAGAAGGATAGTTCCTTATTTGTTAGTGGTAATTGGGATATTGGGATTGATAGTGGTGTGGATTATTTTGAACTAAAGGTAATCTTGTCCAACGTTTTAAAGAGTTTTTAAGGTATGAAATGTTTGGATGTTTTGTAGTGAGAGATTTAAGCTGCTTGGTTGTATTAAATGTTCATTACACTCATTAATGAAAGCGGTTGGATATTTATACCCTTAATTATGGACCCATGGGCTTTCAGGTCAAGTTGTGAAACTGAGTCGAGTTTAAAGACCCATTAGTTCTTAAGTAAATTAACACCTAGCTTAGTCAAAAGGTGTTTAGTGTTTTAATACTTTTGTCCTGTCCGGATAGTTCAGTGGGCATTTATTGTCCAAATTATCCCTCTCCGATTTTCTCAGTGGGTGGTGGTGAATAAATCCGGACTCATCAGTAGCCCCTTTTTTAGGCTTGGTCAAAGACCTTTGGTAGGACTAAAAAACTTACTTAGTCACTAACAACATTTTCCAGATCGCTCTTGCGTTTGGTTCAAGGTTTATCCGAACTGATTTTCTTCTCAGAATTCTAAGAGTTTTTCTTTGGATCGTGGACACGTGTCGCATTTTAATTCGTCCTTCAAGCCGTTTTCTTCCTAGAACGGTGCTCCCACTAAACCTAAAAAGTAACTCCTGCATTTAATGTATTTTACGTCAGCGCCGCCTTCAATCATTACATCTGTCTTTTCGTCTTCTCCTAGGTATCAGTAACTTTATACCTTACTAGATATAAATTACCTTCCTTCACTGTTTCACCATCTTCATTACTTCACAATTTATTTTCTTGGAGCTTTTTACCTTCGATTTCAAAAACTTCTTGTATATTTTTATGTTCACAACGAGAAACGCTCTTGTGAAATGTGGTTGGTTAAATCTTTCTGAACTAGAGAAAGCGCAAAAGGTTGAGCGTGAGAGACGTATTTATTGGCCTTCCAGTCTCTCCAAATAGTAAGTCAGATTCACCATCCTTAGAGGCAGATCAAGGACCGTCTTCTGCTAAAAACACAAAACCTAAACGTTTATTCCAACCAAACCTCTCGCCAATCCCGTCAAGCTCCTTGGTTCAGGAGTCTCAGCCTTCTACCGTACAAGAGAAAGTAGTATCGAGTGTTAGGAAGCCTTCTCTGTTTATCGCTATGGGATCTGATATTGAGAAATCCCCTGAAAAAGCCAACCATCACCGGACAACACGCTTGGTAAAAGGCCAAGAAACTGGCTCACAACCCAAGACCTCCAAAATGGGGGCCTCTAAGTCTGCAACCAAAGATAAAGCCTCTGAATCGAAAGCATCTATTAGATCCCCAAGAAACAAACCCTTCGGATCTGAGGCAACCAGAACTACTTCTCATAGCAAGTCCTCCGGAGCTGAGCCCCAACCAGACACCAGACCTCTAAGAGAGACTGATGCTCAACCGTCCGGAGAAACTACTAAGCCACAAGCTGACACTCTTTCATCCACAATAACTGATAAACCTTCCACAGTGATGGAATAAGTGATGGAGGATAATGTCGCAGAGGCCCCATTTGAAACTGAAGCCTCCGGGAAAACTGGAGATGCTGCCTTTGAAAAAAAAGGGAAAGGCAAGGAGAAAATATGTATGACCCATCCGGATCTTCCGGAGTGCTTAGAGGGCAAGGTAGGGCCTTGCTTTCAGAAGGTCAACGTGAAATATTTGTAGGCCATGCAAAATATCAATTATATTTATACTCATACTGCGGAGTTGGGCCGGATCCGGACTAAGTGGAGGATCCCGTTATCAGTAAAGGTTAGAATACCAGTCACACCGGAAACTCCGATGGACTGTAAGATTAACGAAATTCTCTTTTACACAGAGTTGTTCAATTAAGGGCTCAGATTCCCCTTAGACTCGGAGATCGTCAAGTATTTTCACCTAATGAAACTTTATCCAAGCCAGTTGAGTCCAAATGCTTAGTATACTCTCCTCTCCTACATAATGGCGTCGAGGTTATCCGACATTCCTCTACCCATGGATCAGTTTACTCCAGTGGCCAACCTATGCAAAAACCACCACATCCCATTCTACCACTACAACACGGGAGACAACTTCAAGGTAGTGGATGACCTGTTGGAGTCAGATAAAAAATGGAAGATCCAGTTCCTCTTCATTAGTGGGACGTGGGAGAATAGGATACAGATTAAGGCCAACGTCAACCCCAGCATGCTCCCCAGCAGGTGAAAAATAATAATAGTACAAATATATGAAGTATTTTTAGACATTGTTTTAGTTCTAATAATTAGACGTCGAGTATATCAAAGATACGCAAAATAATGATTGTGAAATAAAATAATATAAATAAAAATTAAAAATATAAAACAAATGGTGATATAAAAACTACATTTGATCCGGTGTGATCATGTTTTACGAGCTTTAGTTATATTTAAGGTATGTAAATAGAGCAAGAAAACTCTAACACTTTTCTTCGTCCAGATTTGGCAAACCATAACATAAAAACAAGCACACCGAACTTGGTCGATGATATATTTGTTGGGCTTCCAAGAGAGAAATATGAGTCATTAAGGTCAATCTGAAGTCGCTAAAGGAAACCAAAGTTTGTGTTTGGAGGCTTCTTAAATGTTGCTAGGGAAGACACAATTAAATATTGACAAGGAAGACACAACTAAAGAGTATATGATTTGATTTCCACCATATATTTACAAAATATGCAATAATGGAGAGTGTTTAAATCCCAACTGATCAACTTGTCTCTTGTGAAGAGCTTATAAAGAATATCAAGTTAGAGGATACATGAGTGGTGGGGTAAGTTATTCTTATTCCAAGCTAGGTTTTTCCATCCAACATTTGGGATAGACTAATGAATGAAATTGTGTTTTTAATGATAAATTTACTGCTACCATTGGCGTATCGTTACGATCTATAGAAATCAGGGGCTACTATGTGATTATCGATAGTTTGGAGGTTAGCATGGTCGACGATATTGCCCACTCTGAGCCGGAGTGGCTATTGTTGAAGGTTACCATTAACTTTAGAAGCTCTAATAATGTGACTACCATATTGAATAACTATATGGACGGGGTAAAGCGACGGGTTGCACCAAAAAGAGGCGAACTCATTGTTGTCACCCATGAATTTATAGATATTAAACGTGATGGGCATGTGGTGGATAATCTTCATTCAGACCTAAAAAAAGGAATAATCAATGGGTGAAGTCCATAATTTTATGTTTTAAATTATTGTTATGAGCCAATCCAATCACACCGTAATGAAGAGTATTTTCCATTGATCATAATCCATATGTTTTTTAGGATGGTCTCCCGATTCCAAACTTATAGATCTATGATTCTAAGACCTCCCTCCGATATAGGTAAAATAAAAGCAACCCCTGCTACCTGGGCACCTGAAACTTTTATTTCATGGTAATACTAAAGAAAACGTGGAAGATGTTAGGTTAGGTCATTAGAACTTCATCTATAAGAATGAAAATAGGTGACCAATAGAAATATCTTACAATTCAAACAAATTTAATTAAGTGGAGTCCCCCAACGCAAGATATATATTTTGAGGTCCACGTCTCATAAGGAATATGGATTTATTAGTGAAATGTTTACATTAATAGAAATTTATACTTCGGTTATGAGGGGGATTTTATATATCTAACATGAAAAGCACCTATGTAATAGCTTAGAATACTGATTAGGGACTTTTGAAGGATGTTTCGAACCCCATAGGGGCATAATTAATCTTATGAGGGTTAACTTGAAAACTTGAAAGGAGGTGAAGTTTATTTAGTCATTATTAATTAAATTGAGTGAATGAGCGTCAGCACAACAAAAAATCATCAAATCCACAAAACAGAGCTTAATAATCCTAAGTTTGTGGTATTTCTAATGGAATTTAAAATATTATCTTAATTTTTTTATTTGAGAATACTTTAGAGTATTTGTATGAAAAAAAATAAAGATAAAGTATATAAGTGATAACATTGGCTAAACCTCTTACAACCTCAGAAATATCTGTGAGGGTTATCATTTATATATACACTATATGATGGAGTGGTGATGCATTAGATAATCCAAAAACGTCATTTTATCTGGAAAGGTCATGGCCACTGGGTGATCTAGAATGAGATTTCATCTGATATTTTAAAAAACTTTGGACGGGTCGATCTTTAAGACGTCACGATGATCCTTATAATTGGTATGATAGTCCCTTAGGAGATCTTGAGATGAGGGGGATATAATCATTAATGATTCATCATGTAATGAATGCATATTGTGATTTATATATCATGGATGGGAGTGATTCTTTTATCCTATTGGCTAAGATTTTAGAGATGATTTTGTAAGTGATATTGCGGCAGGTGATTGGTTTGTAGGATGTTGTAGAGGAAGGGGTATCGATTTTGGGGATAAGGGTATTTAAAGTAAAACAAACTGGCGAAGATAGTTACAAACATTTTTCTCTACGGTAGACCAAAATTTATTGAAGAACCCAGAGTTATATCATAAAGACTTGGAGATTTTTTGCTATCTATAGTGAAGATGACACTTTTGATTTCAGCGTCCGTTACCGGGAGGATCATGTATGTTTTGTCAATGTACATTGAGTTTAGAAGTGATAAAGTTTGAGACACATGAGAGAGCAGGATATCCAAGATCGTTGTGGCTCTAAGATTGGAGAAGTAGTTGACAATAACATATGTCACATCTGATGTGGTATTGATAGGGTTCATCTAACTATTTTTTATGGAAACAATTTTATTGTAAATGATACATGTTTTGAGACTGTTATAGAAATATTTGGTTTTGCGGTCACCAATTCTGAGCCATGATTCGCGATAGTTTGTTTTGAAGAAATATTCTTATGCACGACTCATAAGAATAAAAGCCTTAGAGGCTTCAATTTTGGCAGATACAAAGTCGTGACTGAGGGGTTCAATGGAGAGATTGTATGGGTTTGGAGAAGATTAGACTTGGTAAAGTTGAGTCGGTCCCTAATATCATTGAATTTGCGGCGATTAAAGTTATGAAATTATTTCTAATATGATAAAAAAGTGTTAGATTAACTGTAAAAATTTAAAAATTAAACTAAATTCTAATTTCATTCAGAAATTAATTTTTGTTTTATAATAAATGAAAAAAAATGGTAAAAATAATACGTTAAATAACTAGATAATTTTTTTGTACAAATACTCGAAACATACCCTAAAGATAAGGCATGAAGCCTAAAAAAATAAACTACAACAATCCGGAAAGGATAATCCGAGTCTAAAAATATAAAAGTGTCCATGTAAAGCTAACATGTCTAAACATAAAAATCGATAGTTTAAAAATATAATAGTGCGCATACCACGAGTTTTCTGATCCAAAAAATTAATTATCAAAGTGTAGTAAGGTGAAAACTACATTAGACAAAGATAAGTTAGAAGCAAGTAAGGGGTTTAGCATACAATATTGGTACCAAAAAATCTGAACCCAAGATTATAAAACATACGATGCAAAATGGCATAGGCAAGAGCAACAGGGGATCCAAATATTTTTGAGTTCCACTCCCGCCAGATGTGGGAAATTACCGCCGTAAAACACGATCACTAAATATGAAGGATGCAATAGTGGAATTTTCTTTCCTACATGATCCAGCTAAGCTAATCATGAACATTAAGCAATATCTAAGCTTTGTACTAGTAACATCTTAAATACATTGAATGAATACACAATTATAGAGGATAGATTGATGGATTCGTCATCGTAGAAACACATAACACAACTTTGAGGGTTTGATGGATTTACCATCGGAGAAACACATAACACAACTTTGAGGGGAGTTCAGGCCCCCGCTTATGAGCATATACCGAGTAGACAACTTGTTATGGATAATATGTCTAATAAACGAGTGACGAGGAATATTATATTCGTGTCATACCAACCCAGCTCGTCCTACATAGGGAATAAATGTACGGATGACATGGTAAGTATTATTAATGACGAAGTTTACTTTCCCATTCTTGGAGGTCCAATAGTGGACATTGTTATAGTTGATACTTGGTGTGAGGAGTGAGAGTATAAGGTTGTTGGTATTCGAAATGTTGTTGATTTCTAGCACGGTCAAACTTTATTTGTGTCAGCCAATCCAACGGTCATTATGAGTGATATCAAAAATTTCGAGATTGTTGTCAAACCTAGAATCACACATAATATATCTTGCCATACAAAAGCTTAAAATAATGTATCGAATAAAATTGATATGAATTTTATTACTTGAAACTTAGTCTAATTCTAAATTTTGTAAATCTGAAATCTCAAGTATTATAATCTAAAATCACACTTATTATAATTTAATTGATTTAACCACAATTTATTAGGCTAATAACATAACTTGGTAGGTTTGTTTATTTTATTTTATGTTATCATATTATAAATTGTACTTGTTTTTTTCTCTTATCCACCATTAATAAATGTTTGAGTTTTTTATACCTGGATCAGATCAGTTCAATTTCAATTCATAATAACCATTGACCAAGTTGACACAAACATCTAGGCTGTCAACGGTTTTTTTGGAACCGAGAACCGGATTGGAATCGAACAAGGACTGGATCAAATTTTAACGGTTCGGTTCGCGGTTCTCTTCTAAAAACCGAAAATCGATAAGAAACCGAAACAAAAAAATCGGTTAGGAATCGAACTGATAAAACCGATAAATCGATATGACCGATATGGAATCGAACCGATAAAACCGATACAGAATCGAACCGATAAAACCGATAAATCCATAGAAAATCGGACCAATAAAACCGATAAAACCGATTATTTATTATTATTATTTATTCTTTTATAAATTATAGTACCAAAATTAATAGTTAACTACCGATTTTTTAACAAAATCAAAAAATTAATTTATAAACTTTAGTTTTTATATTATTTACTTCAATATAAAAAATTAAAAATCTAATTTTAATTGGATTTAATTTTTTTAAGTGGACAGAACCGGACCGATAACGAACCGAACCGAAACCGGACCGAATCGAAACGGACCGAAACGGGACCGGACCAAACTCAGACCGAACCGAACCGGATCGGACCGAACCGAACCGAAAGCTTAAAGATTCGGTCCTTAGAACCGAAAGCTTAACGGTTCGGTCCAGTTCCAACCGATAAACTTAGCGGTCCGGTCCAGTTCCGGCAAAATCCAAACCGAACCGGACCGATAACAGCGGCACGGCAACATGTATGAATGACAAATAGAGAAGAAAAGTTATTAGAATGCAACTTGTATATTATAAGACGATTTCCAATCAGATGCACCCAACTAGATTGCTCTATATAGTAAAGTATGCTTATTCAAAGAAATTGAACAAAATCTGCAATTAAATATATAAAAGGCTTCATCGCCAACATATATTCCAGACTGGAATCTGATTGGTTGAACACAACACATATATTAGCCATATAAACAATAATTATACTATACAAAAAACACAATTATTTAAAATATACTAATTATAGAGTAATTATACACAAGCATATAGTAATTATATGGTAACAATAATTAGCCATATAAACAATCATATAGTAATTATTCGAGTTTAAAATACACAATCATATAGTAATTATACTATACCAAAAAACACAATAAAATCGCCAAACTTATAGAGTTTTGGTTTAAATTGTTTAGATATTTTCCTCTTATGTTTTTAGAAATTGGAACTGGGTCCAAATAAATAAACGTTGACATTGTTAAAAAACTAAACAGTGGTAATGTCAAATCTAACGAAGTTAATATAAAAAAAAACAATGTGAATGCAATATACTTATTATGTATTCCAACTATTTCGGGGGTCAACTTCGAAATAAAAATTATAAAATGAAGGTAGTTTGATTACTTCCGGCCGGGTATGAAAGCTTCGCAAAGTCAATGTGGGGATTAATGTGCTGATGGCCTTTTTGTTCAATGACCCGGCTAAGTCTCCTTTAACATTCTTATTCTATTTTCTCAGAATATATCCCTTTTCTCATTTTACCTAATTGTCTAGTTATAAAATATTCCAACTGTCGACGTGTCTTGAAGGTATCATTTAAATTTAAACTGTTAAATATATTATTAATAAATTAAATATATGGCACAAAAATATCAACAAAATCTTTATAAATTATATATTAATAATTATAAATAAAAAAACTAGATTTTAAAATAAATATAGATCGAATAATTTGAACTGAAAAAATTCATCCATTGTTAAATAGATCAATTTTAGAAACTTAATTTATAATTAATAATGTTAACAGCAATACAAGGTAAATTGTAAAGTAAATGAGTAGCTGTTACTAGGATGAGAACCTCCAAAAGTTTTGATGGGAAATTGTCCATACCAATTACCAACGTACAAAATGGTCCTATTCAAATACAAAGTTGGTTGGAGGTTGGAATGGACAACAATTCAAGACTCCAAATATCTTAGGCAGTATATATATTATTTTTATATCTTATAATTATTTAATGTTTACCATATAATGAGACTCACACTCTGCCGAGTATTTGAAAAATGAAGAAACTCTCCCTCAAGAAACTCTGTTCTTGCGAAAGAACAGAGTATTGAAATTTTCTCTTTTCTTGCCTTTTACTTGGATTAGATCATGAATACGCCTTTGGAGATTGATTCATCTGTAGATTTTCCTACACTTAGGAAAAGTTTGAAGGAAAATACTGGTAATGGCAAGGAAGAAAGTATGAAGAACACTGAAGGAAAATCAAACTGTAATATTTTTCAGAATCCAGTGTTTGAAGAGTTGACAAAGGAAAAAGAAGATGGATCTCAAAAGGTCTTGTATGCAAATCTTTTGAAATCTGGTAAACCAGAGATTCAACATTCAAATGTTACGGTTTCAATGGAAGATGATCTTCCGACGATTAATTTCGATGTAAATGATAAAGATAAGCTGCTTCAGGCTTCTAAACATACTTTGATAGCGAAGTTTGCTTCAGGCAGACCTTCTTTAGATGTGATCAGGAAGTTCTTGGCTAATTTTAAATTTGGTGGTTCTTTCAATCTTTCTGCTTGGGATTTTAGACATGTTTTTATCGAATTCTCTATGCTTGATGATTTGAAGAAGTTATGGTCCAGGAATGTTTGGGCTTTGGGGAGTAAAACTATGCGCCTGTTGAAATGGTCGCCTGGTTTTGATCCGAATCTTGAGTCCCCCTTCACTCCTGTATGGGTTTCCTTGCCTAATCTTCCAGAGTTTCTCTTTAATTATTCGACTATTACTGAGGTTGCTAAAGTCTTAGGAACTCCTTTAAAAATTTGGGTTCCATCAGTAAACAGGGCAAAGCAGAATTGCTGTCGTGTTTGGGTTGAGGTTGATATTTCAAAGCCTTTGATTCAGAAAGTGAAACTTAATTTCGGGAAAGATGATGGTTATTTGATTAACTTGAAGTATGACAAAGTTCCTTTATACTGTTGTAATTGCTCTCATATTGGGCACTCGATGGAAAGTTGTAAGAAACTGGTGGTTGTGGAGGAGGCAATGTATGATAATCAGAAAGGGATAGTTGTTGTTTCTCCAGGTCTGCCTGATCAGTCGTCTGCTTCTCAACTTTTAGAAAAAAATAAGGAAAGTAAGTCTAATGAAGATGAAATTTGTGTTGAAGAACATTTACAGATGGAAAAGGTTAACTCTGTTGAGAATGGTCTTAAAGAAAGTATTGTTGAGGTTAGAAGAAATAATCGTTGGTTGGACTCTGTGGTGGTGGATAATGGCTTAAGGAATGAAGAGAGTATTCAAAAGGATAAGGTAGAGGATAGTAGCTCTTTTCAGACTGATAATTCTGTAAGAATTAATGATGATTCTTCGATGCAAGTTAACGAAGAAGAGATGATAGATGCTCTCAAAATGCTGGATAAAAAGAATATGTTTGAGGTTCTTAGTGAGGAGGTGCATGAGTCTCCAAAGCATGAGGGGAGTATTCCTTCTTCTCCTGTTAAGAACATCAGAGAGAGAGATAGATCTGAGTCTAAAAAGATGAAGAAAGTTCCAAAGCTATGGGCTACTAAAGGTCCAGTGTCTTCAAAAATAATGAAGTTGAAGAGACCTCACTAGTGTCATGACTATAGTTATGTTGAACTGGAATGCAAGAGGTCTTGCAAACAAAGAGTCTATTCAAAGGTTAAAGTGGATGGTTAATACTTATAAGATTTCTTTTGTGGCTATTCAAGAGCCTCTGGTTAAGGCTGATAGAATGATTTCTATTGCAAATAAATTGAAGTTGAAAGGTTATGGTTCTAATGTGAATAACAAGATTTGGCTTTTTTGGCATCTTGATTATTCTGTGGATGTGATTATGAATTCTGAGCAGTTGATTCACCTCAAAGTTACTCATCCTTGTTTGAATAAGGTTTTTGAAGTCTCTGTGATTTATGCTAAATGTAAGAATGAGGACCGTGTTGCTCTTTGGGATTCCATTAGAATGCTTGATGTGCAGCAAGAATGGATCTTGCTAGGTGACTTTAATGTTATTTCTAGTATTAATGAGCAACTGTCTTGTGTTTCTGTTAATCAGAAAGGAATGGATGCCTTTAATGATCTTATTTTAGAGTGTGGGTTGTTGGATGCTGGTTTTAGTGGGAGTGCGTTCACCTGGTCTAATGGTCAGAAGTGGAAGAGGCTGGACCGAGTTCTATATAACAATGCTTGGCTAGACTTCTTTGATGTCACTTCTGTCACTCATCTGGCGCGTAGTTGTTCTGATCATTCTCCAATGGTGGTGAAAATATCATCTAAGATGGAAAGGTATAAGGCTCCTTTTAAATTTTTAAATATGTGGACCACTCATGATGGTTTGATGAAGGTGATCAAGGATAGTTGGACTGAGCTTTTCAGTGAGGAAGTTAGAAATCCTATCATGCGTTTTTGGTTAAAGCAGCAAAGACTAAAGCTTGTATTAAGATCCTGGAATAGGAATGTCTTTGGGAATCTCTTTGACACCATTAAGAAGTCTGAGATTGCTATCAGTAATTGTGAAGCTGCTCTCCAGATTGATGCAAGTGAGGAGAACAAGGCCAGGCTGAATGAGACAAAGAAAAATCACCTGCTTTTGTTGGATAGGGAAGAGCTTTATTGGAAGCAAAAGGCCCATGCCTCATGGTTGAAGAATTCTGATAGAAATACTGGTGCTTATCATGCTCATGTTAAGAAAAGAATGAAGAGAAACAGGATTGACAGAATAAAGGTGGGGGATTGTTGGATTGAAGACAAAGAGAGTATGAAGTCTTCTGCTGTGGACTACTTTAAGGGATTGTTGGCAAAGGATGTGAGGACTGATGTTGATTTCAATTTAAACGAGGTAATTCCTTCTTTAGTCACTTTAAATGATAATATTTCCTTGCTTAAGGTGCCTGAAAATGAGGAGATCTTTGAGGTGGTGAAAGGTTTAAAGACTGATTCTGCTAGTGGTCCAGATGGTTTTAATGCAGAGTTTTATAAGTTTTCCTGGGACATTGTGGGAATAGATCTTTGCAATGCTGTTAAAGCCTTCTTTGAGGGGTATACTCTTCCTAAGGGGGTGAAGGCTACTCTTATTTGTTTAATTCCTAAAGTAAACAATCCTAACAGTTGGAAAGAGTTTCGCCCCATTAGCCTCACAACTGTTTTTTCTAGAATCCTTGGTAAGGTTATTAATAATAGACTCTCTCATATTCTGCCTAACCTTATCTCTGCTGAACAAGGAGGGTTTGTCAAGGGCAGGTCTATTCAACACTCAATTCTTCTTGTCCAAGAAATCTGTTTTGACATTGACAATAATAAGAAGGATGGTAATGTTATTGTCAAAACAGATATGACCAAGGCATTTGACAACATAAGACATGGTTTTTTGTTTGATGTGCTCAAGATGTTTGGCTTTAGTAGTGATGTGATTAAGCTGGTGGAAGGCTGTATTGATAATGTTTCTTCTTCTGTGCTGGTGAATGGAGAGTTGGCTGGCTTCTTTTCAAATACTCAAGGATTAAGACAAGGGGACCCATTATCCCCAAGTCTTTTTATCCTTGCTGAGGAGTATTTGATTAGAAGTTTCAAATCGATTAATAATGTGGATCACAGTTTCAATTACAAATCAAGGAGTAAGATGAACGTGTTCTGTTCTGCGTTTGCTGATGATTTTATGGTGTTTTCTAATGGAAGTATACAAGCTATGGAAACTGCTAAAGCTATAATGGTACACTACCAATGTGTTTCTGGGCAGAAGATAAATGAAGCAAAGTCTAAACTGATTGTTTCTCATAAAATGTCTGCTCATCAGCTCAAAATCATTGAAAATATTTGGAATTTCAATCATTCATACATGCCTTTTAAATATTTAGGTACTGTTATTGCTAGTAATACTAGACTTGTCAACTATGAACACATTATGGACAAAGTTAGAAACAGACTTATGGACTGGGACAGGCTTCAGTTATCTTTTGCTGGTCGTCTGCAGTTAATTCAGTCTGTGCTTCTTGCCTTCCCGAATTATTTCCTCCAGCACACTGCTCTCCCAGTTGGCATCATCCACAGATTGGAGATCCTTTTTAATAGTTTCCTGTGGGGTACAAAAGAAGAAAAGAAGGTTATTATATGGGCTCGTTGGGATCGTTTGTGTAAGCCTTATAGAGAAGGAGGTCTTAATCTTAGGAGGCTTAAAGTGTTACAACAGGTTTATGCAATCAAGCTTTGGTTTGAATTCAGATCTCAGCATTCGCTATGGGCCAAGTATATGTTGTCCATCTACTGCACTGAAAATGTCCATCCTATATTGGCCATTTCTCCTCAAAGGAAATCAAAAAATTGGGCTAGAATTCTGAATGAAAGGCAAAATACTGAGGAGTTTATGTTTTGGCATTTGGGGAAAGGTAATGTTGCTTTTTGGTATGAGAAATGGTGTTCAAAGAAGCCTTTTATTACTATTACTGATGATAATGTTAGAAGATTTCTGTGGAGCAGCAACAATAGTTTGGTGAAGGACTTTTGGCTTGAGGATTCCTGGGATTTTGCTAAGCTTGGTACTATGGTTACTAATACAGAAATTTGCAAGATAAAAGAGATTAGACTTAATAACATGGAAGATACTTTGCTTTGGTCTCTTTCAAATTCTGGTTCTTTCAGTGTTAAAGATACATACAATCAGTTCAGAATTAAAGGCAATATTTCAAGTATATACAACAAAACTTGGAATGCAGTAACTCCTAGAAAATGTTCATTTTTTCTTTGGAGGGTTTTACATGAATGGCTTCCTACAGATAATGTCATGCAAAGGAAAGGCTTCAACCTGGCTTCTAAATGCGTTTTTTGCAATAACTGTGAGTCTACAAATCATGTTCTTATTCAATGTCCTAATGCCTGGTCTGTGTGGCAGCATTTCAGCAACATTTTTAGAATTCAGATAGATTCTTACTTGTCTGTACCGCACATGGTAATGAGATGGTATTGGGCTGCTGGAAAGCAATGTGATGTCCTCACAATCCTGCCTGCTATCATCTTATGGTCCATCTGGAAGGCTCGCAACAAAAACAAGATGAATAATGAAAATGTGAATTCTGGTAATATCATTAATCAGATTCTTATGATGCTTTCTAGCCTCGACTATGCAAATGTGCTTCAGAGGAAGCATTGGGGCAAATTTATCAAAGAGGGTTCTGTTCTTGGTTGTGTAAATCAGTTTAATCAAAGAAACAGACCCCTGTTCCTGAAGTGGAAAAGTCCCAAGGCTGGGCGTTACAAACTTAATATAGATGGAAGCTGTACCTCGTTTGGTGAAGCTAGTGGTGGTGCTTTGTTGAGAGATGCTAATGGAGACATTGTAGTTGGAGTTGGCAAGATTTACGGAAAAGCTTCGCCTTTGATTGCTGAATCTCGGGCTCTCCTGGACGGGCTGCTTTTATGTGACAGAATGGGAATCAGATTGGTAGATGTGGATACTGACTCCAAGGCTTTGGTTAATCTGCTTCAGTATGGAAATGCTCCGTGGTATCTCGAGCCTCTTCTGAATTGTTGTAGGTCTCTCATCAAATCTGCTATGGTTTTGAAACATGTTTATCGTGAAGAAAATCTCGGGGCGGATTGGGTTGCAAAAGAAGCTTTGAAGAATCAGTGTGATATGAATTTTGATAAGGAAAATGCCCCTGTGAAGTTGAAGGCAATAGTTCTGTTGGAGAAGGCTGGCTATGGCTATTTGAGACTTACTGTTGAAAATTAGGGTTTGCAAATTTGGGGATGAAGATGATTCTGATTGTAAATAGGGTTTCTGGTTCTTTTCAATTTGTGTAAAATTTACTTTCAAGGGCTTGCTCTTGTTTTTTTCATCAATCTAATCCCTTTCATTAAAAAAAGACTCACACTCTGCCTCAGTTTCATAACAAGGAAGGACAGTTAATCCACACCAACATACTGGGATTTCTTTGCACCTTGTTGCGGAGCAAAATTTCAGTTTACTTTCTCCAAAACCACCATTAGCACCACCTCCAAGACCTCCTCCATTGCCACCACCTAAGGCCTGCGTAAAGCCCTTCTTGTGGATCCCACGGCCTAAACCTCGATGTTTGTAGAACAAGCGAGGAGGAGGGTGACGAAACGAGAGCTTTTCATCATCAACTTCTGCTGCCACCAGAGAGCTAACAAATAAAACAGAGACCAAGGAAGCCACCACAACGCAATGACCAACCAGACCCATATTTTAGAAGCAGAACACGGAAAAAAGCTCAGTAAGTTCAAGTAATGATCAAATGAGTGTCCTTTATTAGCTGGATACAACTAAAAAGAATAGAATGATTAGCTGGTCCGGTGTTCAATTTCTCCAATCTAATACAAAACAAATCAATTTGAAAATAAAAGAAAAACGTAAAATCAGAGTCGAAAAAGCTGACAACAAATAATTACAGAAAGGATGAAAACACTCGAAAAAAAATTCAAATCCTACACGAAAGTCTCCGATCTAATATTTTAAAAAATTCCTAACAAGTTTTCTAACTTTTTTTATCTACCGCATAATATTCATGTTAGTTATCTACTTTTGTCAAATAAATAATAAGTTATCCAATGAAAAATAATTAGCAAGCTTAATTATTGATATAAAAAAACTGGTTGAAAGATGGTGATTTATATTACTTACCATCGAGATCACTATATTTACATGAGATTCGTGAAGTAAGTAATCATACAATTCTAATATAACAATCATGCAACCTAATCTAACTACACACATTTCTACTATAATTAAACATGCAACTCTTGTAATAACCAAACATGCATTTCTAATGCAACTGACCATGCAGATCTAGGAGTGTACAAAAAAAATTATGCTTCCATATTTACAAAATATAAACTTACAAAACGGATAACATCATAAAATAATCTATCAAAAGAGCTACAAATGAACGTTTGTATTTTTGTCCTTTAGGAAATAATAAAACATTTCTACTCTCCTCAACTCATACATATCTTCACTCTATTTTTTAGGAACAAACCTATTCTTGATAAAGTCTTTGGTATATTCACAAATAAAAATACCGCAGTCGAGTATTTTGGTTTTTTTTTGTGGTATATATTTTTATGTTTTCACCTTATATGGATTTTTATAACATGTATGGATTAGTTTTCATAAGGTACGCCAACTGTTAACAAGAGTTGAGATCAGTTAAAAAGATATATGCATGCAGGGGCGAACATACATAGGGGTCCGGAAGGGCGTTGGTCTCCAGTTACCATAAAATATAGGTTAATGTATATAGTTTATTTTGGGCTAGTATCTATTTTAAGGAAAATTTTATTTTAAAATATAGAAATAATGATTATTTTTAATCAATAATTTAATTTAAAAATATGAAATGATGACTACTTCTAAAGAAAATTCTAAATTAAAATTTTGGATAGTGACTATTTAAAAAAATATATTAAAATTTCGGATAATAGATTTAAAGGCAAATTTTAAATTAAGATATTTATAAATTGAAAGATATAGTATGCATCTACATCTCAATCTCTTCAAGATTAGAACCGCATATAAAACTCGGTTGATTCTGTAAGTGTTCTTTTTTAATTCAATTTGTTTTGCAATAATTTGTTTCGATTTTATTTGGTTTAATCTCTCTCCCAGAATTGAATTTTTCTTTATCTTTGTCTTCTACTATTGTTCTAATGGATCATTATTTATCAAAGAGACATTCTAATTAAATAAATTTAAAAAGAGGGAGAAAAGGAAGAGCACGAAGGAAAATTGAGATTTTAATTAAATAAATTAAAGAAAATAAATATTTTAATTAAATAAATTAAACAAGATGTAGAAAAGGAAGAATTCTTTAATTTAATAAAATAAATAAAATAAATTAAATATTTTAATTAAATAAATTAAACCTGGAAAAAATGAAGAAGATAATTTTTTTATTAAATAAAACAAACCATATAAATAAAGAAACCGCCTTAAATAAATAAATAACATTATAACCTAAATTCAAAGTTAGATATATAAAAAACTTAATATGTTTACTTATTTTTTAGTAAGCAAATTTTTATTTTTTAATCATGAATATATTATAGTTTGCATTTATTTTACATGTTTGTTAAACAATATAGTCTCCATTTATTTTACATGACTTTAAATACTTACCAATGGCTCAGTAGTTTTTCTACATTTGTATGTTGTGTATCTACTGTAAGGCAATAGTGTGTTAAAGTTTGTTGTTATTGCCTTTTCAAGGTCAATAATCACCAATGCCCGATGGTTCATTATGTTTTTTGACATGACGTATACTGAAACCAACACATAATACAAGTCTTGTGGGATAAGAGGACTACTTCGTGAACCTTATTTGTTATATTTTTATTCGTGACCAGTGAAGTCTGTATTAAAATAAAAGATTCCAAATAATTGTATTTTGTAATAATTGATACCTAATTTTAGGTATACTTACCCTTGCATGAGCAGAAAGTTGTATCGCATTGTATTTACAACTGTAAGTGCCATCATAAGTTTGGGCCGATAGTTTGTAATTGTTTTCTTTAAGTATATTTAAGAACTAGTACATAGTTCTTACCTGTAATTTTACAGTTACAGTACCATACTTCGAATGGAGGTCCAAATATAGACTGAAGCTAAAAATCAGTGTCCAAGAACGAAGAATTGCAGCTCAAATGTTTCGTCGGAGTTGGTCGACGATTTCTTGTTTCTGGGTTTAAGGTTTAAGAAGGAAATAATAGATAGTGAGCTGAAACATTTTGCTTGAAAAGAGAGAAAAACCCTTTTGTCAACCTAAAACATCATATTTATACTAATGAGTTATTTATAAAGCAATAAAGTTTTATAGTTCACATTGAGATTGCCACACTTCACTACATATAAATGATGCAATGGGAGATTCTAAGTATGTTATAGATTAGGTATGTCTTATCACATGGAGATTCATCGTATCCAAAATTCTTGTTATATGTCCATAAATAAAATGTAATCAATTTTAGTATATTTTACCTATATAATAATAATAATTGATGAGTTCAGATATTTCTTAGTTATTAATCCTGTTAAAACTATGTTCGTATGAGAGTATCAGATACAAAGATATTTATATGTGAATATTTCTAGAGCGATAAACAAGATGATTAGAGAGAGAAAGAGACAAATAAATAAATGTAGCAATCATTAATAAATTTAGCAATCATTAATAAATTTAGCAATCATTGACTAATCGTTGGATATATTCCCCAAAAAGGTAATGTCATTTATATTATACACGAGGTAAGTTATGAAATTACATATTTACCACTGATAAGTGGATCTTTCACCCCACTCATCTACTATTCATAAGCAAGTTCACTAGTTATTTCATTTGACCTCCGTAGTCCTTATGTTTGTATTAATTTAGTCATTGACAACTAATTACATCAATTTAAACCTTTTATTTATTATACTAAAACATATTTATCACCATATTTTCCTTCTTTTATCAATAATAATAATAATAATAATAATAAGTATCATGAGAGTATATAAAAAGGATACCACTTAAGTTAATTATAACTCTTGAGGCATGGTCAATTAACCCAACACTTTAGTTATTAGGGTCTAAAAGACCAATAACTCTTATTGTCCCTTGTAGTGGCAGGTACATCAAATCATAAAAATTTAGAATAAATTAAAAGAATACTGTAAAAAAAAGGTTAAGTGGTTGTAAAAAGAACCTTTAGATAATTTAAGGACTGTTTATTCATTTAGGATACTCCAAATCCATAAATATATAACACTCTAAAAGCTCTAATTCTATGAAGATTTATTTTTTATTCTTGAGAGAGAACTCAACCATTCTCTAGATCTCTTATTCTCTAACATTTCTTTTTTGCTTCTTATATAAAATACTTCTATTTCTATCCTTTAAAGATAAGGTATCAAGTAATCTCCTACTCATCAAAGTCCTAGATCACGTGAGTCTTCTCCTATCAATGAGATGAATCAATACTAAAAGATACAAACTCACACCTCTTTTATATTTTAATATTTATCTCTCGATCAAGGGATTAGCCCTTTAACATTTTCATGATTTAAGACCATTGAGTGATTTTTTTTATAACTTTAATAAATACATGTACCAACATAAGTCATCGGTAAAGGATATAAAATATTATTTCATGTAAAAAAAAGCCGTAAAGAACAATACATATCATTAGTATATATCAACTCCAAGACTTGTTTCTCTTTCAGTAAACCTAACATCATCCTATTGGTTTATTTTCTATTAATAATGCAATGCAAACAATTAATTCTAAATAATCAAGAAACCTAATAAATCTTCAGCAACAAGCTTAATTCTTGCCATCGAGATATTATATTAGCGCATATGTTAAATATTTCTTGAATTTTCAATCTTATAATTTAAATTATTAGATATATGTATGTTTATTGATTCTTTTTTATGATTAAATATTTAATAAATATAATTTATTATTCATTATTAAGTATGCAATGCATACCACATTATTATGTATGTTAAGAGTAATTTGTTTATTCTAAAAAAACATGAATATCCAAAACTGTTATACATGAGAAGATATCAAATTCGTTTTAAAATAGTGTGCATATAAAAAATCTTTCAAATACAAAAAATGTATGAACGGAAATATAAATGGATATTTCACTGTTATCGAGGCTTCGAATTCTTATAATATCATGTATAAAAATACAAACAATAGTAATAACCATCGTATCAATTCCCCGTGTGTTCCGTACTACGAAAGCTAAATAAACTTCTAAATTGATCAAATTTATGATATTACTTTTAACTTTAATATAAAGTTGATGCTTTTCGCACTCCCTTTTGAGAAGTTCTATAATCTTGCAAAAGAAACATCAATATACAACAGGTTATTCTTTAGGTTTTTTTAGTGTCGAAATTGAAGCCTTATCATCTGCTCTGATATACGTTATTTTTTAGTTTTCACATGTTGAGAACTCATCATATGCATCTCAAGATGTTTTTCTTTAAATTTTTCTTCCTCTTGAATAACACGAGAAATCAGTTCACTAATTGACAGTTATAAAAGGTTTGGAAGAAATGTAACTGTCGACAAAATATTAGAGCACAAAACCTACCATAAATTACTCGGGAAGGCCAGTCTTAAGTGCATTTAACTTTGACACAATTATTGATATATATAAAAAAAAATATGTGGCCTTAGTTTCCTTTTTTTTAAAAGTTCGTGGCATAGAGTTTCAACAATAGCATATAAATCTATAAATTATCATTCTTCGAAAACATTTTACCAAATTTTGTGAGAAACTCAATTGCATGGGTTCTCTAAATCGAGAGAGCCTCACAAAATTCCAAAGGTATTTTATATTTCACGATTGCTAAGCATATCAAATTTTACCTTTCTCATGGCTCAAATTATTTCTTTTCCTCAAGAGAATTATCTTCCGTGAAGGGTATGTGTTGTTTATTCTTTAGTATCATGCCAAAATCATGATAGTTCAAATATGATTTCACATAATATTTTTATTAAAAAAACATGGAAAATATAAAGTGGGAGTTATATTACCAAATGTGATAAAAAAATTAACGTACTCATACTTCAGACGTATATGTTTATGCTTCATACTGTATATCCCAATTTGAAATTTACTAATGTTGTTGATAATAACATAAATTTAAATTGTTCTTTTCTGCTTTCAAATGAAAGGTCCAACAACAAGTCTTTCAACCATTGATATTTCTATGTAGTTATGACCAAATTTATGAATTCATATCCTATAGTTGAAGGCAAGTTTATATCATTGAAACCTAATAAAAATCTATCCTGTAAAAGTAAACATGCATCTCGTAGTTTATTTGTTATCGGTTAGGCTAGTGATCCGATATGAGTCTAGCTCATCCTACATTATTTCCTAGTGCCAAATTGGATCAAAAAACACATGTGATTTTTTAAATTTTAGATATTTAAATTTATCAAGTATATTTTTAATGAAGTGAGATTGATCTAGGACAAAACCCTCACTTTTGTTTTTAAATTTCTAATATCAAAATACTGTAAATTTCCTCACGATATTTTGTTTTAGCGTTGAATAATATATCTTATGTAATTATGTAATCTAAGTAGATCATCTACGTATATACATACCATAACTATAATATAACTATAATTTATGGTGTACTAACATTTATCTGTTGTATTATCTTGAAACTCATCTTATACTATGATATGGTAAAACGTTTTATGGCATTCTTTAGCGTTTGTTTCATATCATAAATTGACTACAACTCTACACAACTTTATAAGATTTGGGGCATATTCTATAAATTATTAGTGTTTTTTCACAACTTTCTTTTACTAAGTAGAATAAAATCATTTGAGAATCTACTTGGATTCTAGATGTTTAGTTTTTTTTTTTAAATTTTGACTCTTACAAAGGTCATAAAGTTTCTCTAGAATCAAAATTTCTTATTATAGAGTTTTTCATGGTTTCCCGTAATGGTATGAGTGTTATCATCATCACTCGAACTAAAAAACTATGTTTCTTTAGATTCAGTCACAATAGTAGACTCCAAGCCTAACAATCTATAACCTTTGTTATTTGTTATGTAACAAAAAATACATATCTAACACTTTTTTGATAACTATTCTTTTGAGATTTGTTTTTTTAACATGGTATAATTTATTGGCAAAGTTTGGTGTGATTCAGTTGTAAAATATGGTGTATTAAATTTGTGAAATATTGTATAATTAAGTTACAAAACATGATACAATTAAGTTGCAAAAATTATATAATTAAGTTACGAATATGGTGTATTTAACTTGCGAAACATACTGTATTTAAGTTGTGAAATATGGTTAGTTGTGCAATTTTGAATTGTGAAACATGATATGTTAAATCTTGGTGTTTCACAAATACGGTTAATACTGAAAACTTTGAGATGCTATAACTTTATAGCGCTCAGTTGTTCGAATGAGTTTGTTTTAATTCCAACCGAGTTTTTCGAAAATACAATTTGCAAAGTATGGTATAATATCTTACGAAATATGATATAATTAAATTATAAGACATTGTATAATTAAGGTGCAAAACATGATGATTTGATGAGGAAATGTTTTTCGATTGTACGATAAAAAACACGAGCCAAATTTGACGTGATTTTGATCAACTTAATCTCATTCAATGGTCACAACCGCTTGTA
This sequence comes from Limnanthes douglasii subsp. nivea, assembly GCA_036936605.1. Classification (NCBI taxonomy): domain Eukaryota; kingdom Viridiplantae; phylum Streptophyta; class Magnoliopsida; order Brassicales; family Limnanthaceae; genus Limnanthes; species Limnanthes douglasii. The sequence goes on from JAUPFV010000001.1 coordinate 155,979,542, forward strand.
AACGGGGTCTAAACTAATTTTTCTACACCAGATAATATTATTAATATTAATATACTTTGAAACCTAAAATAAATCCAGATATGATTTAGGATTTTTTTATTTTAAAAAAGATCAAACTCGTATGTTTTAAAAGATATAAAAAGACTGTGAGTAAATTATGTTAAAAGTTAAAGATTAAAAATGATTTTTGAAAATGTACATTGATGGGTGAATAAATGACGGGGATAAAGAACCTTGGATCTTGAGCCTGATGTGACTAGAAATCAAAGTCTAGAGAGAGAAAGTAGAAAGAGAATATAATATTCAATCGTCCCCCACCGAGAATAAATGGGCTTCCTTTTATAGTGGGGAAGGTGGGTCCCATTTATGTCCTTGGTGGTCTTACATTATTTCACTATTAGTTCTTTATAAACTACTTTATTTACAAATAGTTTCCCAATAAATAATAAATACAATAAGGGGCATATTTCCTTCCTCATGTTTACAATTAATTCTTTTTCTATTGAGATCGGCGAATTACTCCCTTATCAGTAGCCCCCCCAGTCTTCAAGAGCGTCGGGAATGAAGACTCGTAAAATGAGTTAGTCTGAAACGCCTCTGTCTCCTACGCCTCGGTACCGAACCGACCGAACAACCTCGGTGTCGACTAGGGCTGAGCAAAAACTGAAAAAAACCGAATCGACCGACCGAACCAAACCAAAATGGTTCGGTTTGGTCGGTTTTTTAAAACTAGATTTCGGTTTCAGTTTTAATTTCTTAAACCCGAATTTAATTCGGTCGGTTTTCGGGTTTTACTGTTGAACCGACCGATTTGAAGCGAACCGAACGAATGTATAGAATATATTGTATATGTTAATATTAAGACCGTATTTGATATAAGAATTATCTCCCCCTTTGGCCTAGTGGTTGTACACTTAAACTTAAGATCTTTTTTTACCCCCTGTCATGGGTACGAATCCTGGCTGTAACATTTTTGTTTTTTTTTTCGTTTCTGTTTCACGAATTTAGCTAGGGTTTAGTTTTGTTTCAATTGCCAACCACTACCAGAGGTCCAGAGCCTATAGCTATGAATAGAAAACAGCAATGCAAGTGCTGCGACAGTTTTTCCCCACCAGATACTTGTTCCATATCTCGAAACCGTTTTGTGGGCCGTATTGTTGTGTACTTGATTCCATGTAAAAATGGATCGTCTTCATTCTTCAAGTTCAATTAGGCTGTACCAGCTACTTGGTGTGTATTGTTTTTTGTTAGTTGTTTATAGATTTTGTCAATGTTACTGGATATGTTATTTCATATTAGGAGCTGTTCTGTCAATTTCACACACTAGAGTATCCATCTTTTGCTTGAAATCCTTGTCAACCTTCTCTCTTTTGGATGAAGGTCGGTCTTGTAAATAAGTTGTATTCAACTGACTAAAATCAAAGACAGGGCCTTCAATCGAAGATTCAACTTCCATTGGGATCTGACAAAAAGGGAAGGTTAATGTGTTCCAGTTCACACTTCTCGATAATTTCCTGTTTCCTTGTGCTTAACGCTTCGATTTGTGTCTCCTTAGCATATATCTGTCTAGTAAGCTTAGATATGCTCGTAGCAGCTTGGGAAGCCTGTTTTTTCCATTCCTGGATTTTTTTCTCACACTCTTGTAACTCAAGCATTTCCTCCTTCACCTTGTTGATCACACCAGTAGAAGTGCAGTGTAGTGCAGTGCAATGCAAACCCATTAGTTTAGGCAATCCTCATCAAGTAGCAGTGCAGTGCAATAAACTCCCAAACCCATTAGATTTCATAAGCAAGTACAAACCCATTAGTTTAGGCACCGAACTGCACCGAACTGCACCGAACCGCACCGAACCGCACCGAATCATACCGCTGTTAAAACCGAAAAACCGACCGAAACCGACCGAAACCGAACAAACCAAAACCGAAAAAAAACCGTTTTTTTATTGCTAATTCGGTTTAATAATATACAAACCGAATTATTTCGGTTTGGTTTAAATTTTTTTAAAAAAACCGACCGAACCGACCGAATATCACCACTAGTGTCGACTGCCCCGGGATTCCCCGATTACCCGCTCTCTCCAATGATGACTGCGAATTGCACCGACGCTAACAACCCTTATCATGGGTCTGTTACCGACCCTGATTGACAGATTCTTCATGGGCTCAAAAGGGTGATCAGGCTTTTTAAACCACAAAAACGGGTATATGAAGCCCAACTAGCATATCCGTCAGAGCTAGTTGGTGCAGACCTACGATGCTACCATGAGCAAGAGCTACACGTGTCATCCGAGTATTCGAAGCGTGCTCGTCTGCACATTTTTCCAAGAGGCCTTTCGTCTTCTCACTGCTTTTCGTCGTTTGGACTCCCCCATACGTGAAGCGGTTAAGTGAGGGTGCCTATAAATACCTCATAAGCAAGAATCACTCTCAGAGGAATTCTAGAGAGAGAAAGTGCTGTCGGGACCATTCTAGAGAGAGAGAGCAAGTTTTATGAGAAATAGGAACCCGAAGCCAAAACCGAAAACAAAAAAGAAAGAGCCTGCGTTTGGATTTGTCGATTGGGCTAGTATTGGTGACTGTGATGAAGAGTATCGAGCCGCGGGATTAATTTGGAGTTCTGACACAAAGCCCTTTACGCCCGTGCCGCTTCCCCACGACCCCGTCCTTCCTGATCCGATCCCTGCCGAATCCTTTATCATACCCGAACCATCTGGCGCTCAAACCTCCGAAGCCATTGTTATTCCTTCAAGCAGCAGCTCTCCACACTCCCCAGCCACTCAACTCAGCCGCCCGACGCCTTCGTCGGTGAATTCTTATACTGTTCCGACCCATTTTCTTCCCCGACATCGAGGAAAAGCTAAATTTCTTTCCATGGGAGACTCAAACACCTCAACTTCGCCCGCGGGAGATAATTATCCTAAACTAGTCTAGCTTACCCTCGAAATACAAGGGTACCGTACCGGCGTTAATATTGCGCGTACCCATTTGGGCCTTAACCAACGAGATCAGAACCGTCAAGAACCCGAGACCGAGCGTGCTTGTCAACAGCGAAGAGAGTCGCAACTCGCCCGAACCGGAAGCAGTTCTGGTTTTGCAGATCCTCTTGCCCAACCGTCCGATCCTCCTGCGGCCAGCCCCCTAGACCTGATGCGGTCCTGGTAGAAAATACTGAGGAGCCAGAAGCGGATATTTTGGCCACTGAGGAAGGTATTGCCGTTGTTGGCAACACTGCTGCTCCTCCCGAAGAGCCTTTTCCCGCGGAGATTAGGGCGGTCATAACCCCAACCTACCATCGCTGGTTGCCCCGGGACAACGTCATTTCACTTTTTAAGGGCAAGTACCTTTACTTCTCTGTTGTAGAGCAGGAAGAGCTTCTGATCCGTTGAGGTATCCTGGAGTGCGTCACCGTCCGATTCCCCGTTCCTGGGGAGACGCCAGTGCATGTTCGGTCACAGGAAGATTGTAATTTTCACAGAGCTCTTCAACTGGGGCCTCAGGTTTCCTCTAGATCCTGAGATTGCTCTGTATTTCCAGAGCCTTAACATCTGCCCCTCACAGTTAACGCCCAACGAGTGGTATACACTGATGTCATATATAATCGCCTCACGCCTGTCGGGTCGGGTTATGCCAATGGCCGAGTATATAGCCATGTCTGGGCTCTCGAAATCTCCTAAGCCCCCCCTTTTCTATTCTTCCCTGGCCAATACCTGGAAGATTGTGAATGACTTCCTCGAAGGCGATAAAGGTTGGAAGCATCCATTCATCTTCCTCAGTGGCTGCTGGGAAAATGGTCGCCCATATAACAAGGAGAACCCGAGGAGATTGCTGCGGACATGGGTTCAAATGGTATATATATATATATATATATATATATATATATATATATATATATATATTTAATGGATCGATCCTTTGTGGAGTGTCGAAGGAGTTTATCCAGGGGCTGAAGAAGGATTACTTCAAACTTGGAAAAGTGACCTTCCAAATTTTGAAGGACTATGTCAGGAAACACTGGGGTCGGGCATTCCATCGCGCCTTCAAGAATACGAACCTGATCACGAGTAACCTCTGGCGTTTCTCGTCTGAGCCGCTCACTATTGAGAAACTGCGCCAACCAACCTGCTTGGTGGACTTGGTCGCGAAGACGAACGCGCCCGGCGCACACTTGTTTCTTCCGAAGCGCAACAAGGCTCCCAGTAAGTGCCCCAAATCGGATGAAGAGGCTGAGCAGGCAAATGCTGAGGCTGAAGGGGTCGCCGCGGAGTGACAACAAGATGAAGTTGCTGCCGAGGATGGCGAGGCCCAACGGTCCGAGGAGCTGACCAAGAAGCGGAAGGGAAAGGCTGAAGTAGACGGTGCTCATGCCAAAAAGTCGAAGCGCTCGAAGAAGGAGGCCGGATCTGCCGCAACATCTGATTTTGTTGATAACGCAACCGTCCCGGAGCTTTTTGAGCAATATGGGAGGGGGGGGGGGTTAAGGGTCTAACTGTAGCCGAGCCCATAGTGGTGGTTCCTGACGATGCGAGTCCCTCCAAGGCCTAAAAAAATATCGTGGCGTCGTCGAGCGGTACTAATCTTCCTGTGCTGTCCGTGCTTGGGAGTCCGCATACCTTTCCTTTGCGGATAACAGACGGGTTGTCCCTGTCTTTGTATAATATGATCGTGCCCTTGGCGATGAAAGAGCGGTGGGCAGGAGAGCTAAGCCAGAAGCTGTCGGACGCGGAAGGGAAAGTGGCCGTCCTTGAAGAGCAAGTGAATAAAGTAAAGGCAGCTCAGAAGCTCTTGGAAGAGAAGCTGAAGACGGTCGAAAAAACCTTGGTACGATTTAGAAAAGAGCGGGATGACCGTGCTGGGAAGCTGGTGCAGGAAATCTCCGACTTGAAGGGTGCTAATGCCCTTTTTTCTAATCAGTGCCAGAAGTGGATGGACAAGGAGACGACCGAGGCTAAGGCCGCCGATGTGCTGACCTTTCATCATCGTTTCCCCGACTTTCCCCTTGGGTCAATGTGGCTAGATGTTCCTGAGGCCGATCGCCCCGCTGGTGTGGTCTGCAAGGGCGAAGAGTCGGATGACACCGAACCCGATTCTGAGGAAGAAGATGCTTGACCTCGTATGTTTTTATATTTAAAATTTGTAACTTTTGGGTCTGTAGAACCCTTTTTGAACCGTTTTTGTAACCGATGTTTCCGAAAATTAATATCCACAATCGTGACGTTATTTTCACTGTGCTTTTATAGAGTCGTAGATGGTTGGAAATAAAATGTAGATTAGTGGAATACCAAAAACCCTTTAAGGTTCTGTTAATCAATGTCAATTGAAACTTTTCCCATAGGGTCGGGAATAAAAAATGTAGATCAGTTTAAACATTGAAAAACCTATTAAGATTCTGTTGATCAATGTAAAATTGAAAATTTCCCATAGGGTCGGGAATATAAAATGTAGATCAGTTTAAACACTGAAAATCTTTTAAGGTTCTGTTGATCAATGTAAAATTGAAAACCTTCCCATAGGGTTGGGAATAAAAAATGTAGATCAGTTTAAACACTGAAAAACGTTTTAAGGTTCTGTTGATCAATGTAAAATTGAAAACCTTCCCATAGGTTCGGGAATAAAAAACGTAGATCACTTTAAACACTGAAAAACCTTTTAAGGTTCTGTTGAACAATCAATTAAGATCGCCAAAGGTTGTTCACCAGCTCGTCAGCTAATGGACTCCTGTTTAATATTTCTGAGATTGAAGGGAAACATTTTGGATTAAAAAAGGTCAGTTGCTATGGATGCCTCATTAAAACCTTCTCGCGCCACCGAGGTAGGAAAGAGTGCATCCCCGACCAAAGGTCTTACACAAACAATGATTACAAAGTTACAAAAATCAACAAAATTACTCCAAATATAGCTTCAAATGTTCAATGTTCCACGGGAGCCTTAACGAACGCCCGTGCTTGTCCTGCAACCGATATGTCCCACTCTTAATTCTTTCCACTACTTTGTACGGTCCTTCCCAGTTTGGGGCGAGCTTACCGAGGCTTTTGTCTTTGGTATGCAGAAAAAATCTTCTCAAAACCCTATCACCGACTTTGAACTCTCGCCGATGTACTTTTGACGCATATCGACTCTTCATTAGGGTCTGATAATGTAAAGAATTTAGTTGAGCTCGGTTCCGTTTTTCTTCTATCAGGTCTAGAGCCAGTCGTCCGTCACCCGCGTTTTTATTTTCATCAAAGTTACCGACTCTAAAAGATGGGAAGATTGACTCTGCTGGGATGACCGCATCCATTCCATATACTAAGGCATAAGGTGATTCTTTAGTCACCGTTCGAGGTGTAGTTCAGTAAGCCCACAACACTTCTTGCAAGTAATCCGGCCATTTGCCAGCTTTTCCTTCTAAGTTCTTTTTAAGTCCGTCCAAGATGGTTCGGTTCGTAACTTCAACTTGCCTATTTGCTTGGGGATGGAAAGGGGCAGAAAAGCATTGCCTAATCCTATGGGTCGTACAAAAGGATTTCATCTCGCTGCTGTCAAACTGAGGTCCGTTATCCATGGTGAGCTTCTGAGGTACCCCGAATCTACGGCAGATATTCGACCAAAGAAATTTGATGATATCCTTGGTTCTCGTTCCCGAAAATGGTTCGGTTTCTACCCATTTGGAAAAGTAATCCACCGCCACCGCAATCGTTTGTCTTCCACCGGATGCCATCGGTAACGACCCTACGAGATCAATCCCCTATCGGTCAAAAGGTAGGCCTTCAGATATTGATTCTAAGGGGGCCGCAGGCATGTTTATCGCATTCGCAAATCTTTGACAAGTATCGCAGGTTTTTACTATCTGCTAAGCATCAGCCGTTACCATTGGCCAATAGAAACCGACGAGAAAAATTCTTCTTATCAGCGCTTTGTAACTGCAATGAGCCTCTCCCTCTCCATCATGCAGTTCATACACAATTATCTGTGACTCATTTACCCCCAAGAATCTCAGTAAAGGCCTGCTAAACGACTTTTTATATAGTATGTTCCCCAACAGAACATAGCCCCGGGCTTTATTTCGTATATTCCGAGCCGTGATATTATCGTCTGGTAGTAATCCTTCGGCCAGGAAAGCTATAATATCCCTTCTCCAGTCTGAAATAGTTACCAAAGATACCTAACAAGCCATTTCTGGTCGATTATCCAGCTCTGTCCTCTTTATGATTGTCGAGTTTTCTTGTTCGGTTATCCAAGGGTAACTGCTTGAGCTAGAGGCCGATGCTAGGGAGTCGGCGATTACATTTTCGGTTCTGGGGACATGCTCATATGTTATTTTGGAAAATGACGCGGTTAACACTCGCAATGGTGCTAAGTACTGAACTAGGTGCTCTTTCCTAGCTTCTGACGCTCCCAAAGCTTGATTAATCAAAAGCTGAGAATCACTAACAAGACGTACGTGCGTAGCCTCGCACACCTGTGCGAGTCTCAAACTGGCCAGGGCAGCTTCATATTCAGCTTCGTTGTTAGAAGTGGGAAAACCAAATCGGATTGCCTGATGCATACTTACGCCCGTAGAGGTGATTATCTGCACGCCCGCGCCGCATCTATTGACGTTCGACCCACCATCGGTTCGGATAACCTATTCAACTAGCTTGTCTTCTTCGGGCGGTGCTTCTTGGTCGGGTCGATCAGAATGGAATTCGACTATAAAATAAGCCAGGGCCTGGCCTTTGATAGTTGTTCTTGGCTCAAAGTTGATGTCGAAATCGCCCAACTCGACCGACCACTTAGACATTCTTCCTGACATGTCCGGTCGCTGAAGCACGTACTTGAGTGGAAACGAGGTTCGGACGACAATGGGGTGGGCCTGAAAATATGGTCGCATTTTTCGTGCCGCGGTCACTAAAGCCAAGGCCATTTTTCCAACTTCAAATACTCGGTCTCCGCATCCTATAGGCTTTTGCTCACGAAGTACACCGTTTTGGGAGCCATTCCCGATTCACTGATCAGCGTCGCACTTACTGAAAAATCTAAAACCGCTATGTAAAGAAAAAGAGTCTCCCCTGTCAGGGGCTTCGTTAGAAGGTTCGGGGACGATAAATAAGTTTTTATCCCCAAAAAGGTTGTATCGCAATCCGGCGTCCAAACAAAATTCTTAGCGTTTCTCAGAACCTGGAAAAATGGAGCGCACTTGTCAGATGAACGAGAAATGAATCGATTCAAGGCCGCCAGGCGCCTGGTTAATATCTAGACCTCCTTGATGTTTTTAGGGTTGTGTCATGTCGATAAGAGCTTGTACTTGGATCGGGTCTGCCTTGATTCCTTTATCGCTAACAAAGAATCGTAGGAATTTGCCCGACCTTACCCCAAAGGAGCATTTCTCCAGGTTTAACTTGAGATTTATACTCCTTAGATTTTCAAAGGTTTCCCTCAAATCAGCGAGATGGTCTTCGTCTGTGTCGCTCTTCACGAGCATGTCATCGATGTAAACCTCCATATTCCTCCCTATCTGGCAGTCAAAGGTCTTGTTAACAATATTTGGTAAGTGGCTCCTGCGTTATTAACCCGAACGGCATAACCTTATAACAATATAGGCCTCGGCCCGTGACAAACGTTGTGCTTTCCTGATCCGTTGGGTGCAATTTGATCTGATTGTAGCCCGCATATGCATCCATAAAAGAGAGTAATTTGTTTCCCGACGTGGAGTCCACCAACTGGTCAATTCTCGGCATCAAGAAATGGTCCTTTGGGCATGCTCGATTAAGGTCGGTAAACTCCACACACATTCATCATTTCCCGTTATTCTTTTTGACCAGGATGGGATTAGACGCCCAACGTGGGTAACTTGATTCTTTGATGTGCCAAACGCTGAGCATTCTTTTGACCTCTCTCAGAATGATTTCTTCCTTTTCCGAGGAAAAAGCTCGACGCTTTTGCGAGATGGGTCTGACGTTCTTATTAACAGTTAACGTGCGAATTATATGGTTCTCTGGGTCTCCAGTCACGTCCTCCGAGCACCACGCGAATAAATTCAAATTTTCCTGTAGCAACGATACCAATTGTTTCTTAAAACCTGGCGACAATCTGACCCGTATCTGTAAAATTCTTCCTTCGGTAAATTGGTGTTTTTCGCATTATTCGTCGGTGGTTAAAAAACTGGGGGCTTCCCTGGGATCGTCGACATGCAGCGACCCCAAGGGAAGTCCCACTAATTGCTAGTCTCGCGCTTGTTCCATCTCTTGATAAATGACTGGGATAAAGAACCTTGGATCTCGAGCCTGATGTGACTAGAAATCAAAGTCTAGAGAGAGAAAGTAGAAAGAGAATATAATATTCAATCGTCCCCCACCAAGAATAAATGGGCTTCCTTTTATAGTGGGGAAGGTGGGTCCCATTTATGTCCTTAGTGGTCTTACATTATTTCACTATTAGTCCTTTATAAACTACTATATTTATAAATAGTTTCCCAATAAATAATAAATACAATAAGGGGCATATTTCCTTTCTCCTATTTACAATTAACTCCGTTTCTATTAACATCGACGAATTACTCCCTTATCATACATGTTATGATTTAGATATAGTTTGAGTCTAACAAAATATTATGAGTTTGTATTTTTGTAAAGTTTTATAAATAAACTATAATTATGTTTAACAATTAGATACTATCTATGATGCCATACGATAGCAATGTTTTCTATTAGTATTTACCTATTACTATTGTTGTTCTCAGATGAGATGATGTTTTACTATATATTTTTAACTATAATTTGTTATATTTTAGTTAAATATTTTTTTATTAATATAAATGATATGTAAGCTGTTATTAAATATTAATTGTTATAAATTAAAATAAATTTGTATTTATTAAAATTGTAATTATCAAATTTCTTTGGGTTTTTTGATCCAAACCGTTAATCATTACAGGTTTAAACTTCATCTTGTTAACGATTTGATACCATTATCGAGTCGGTCTCAGACGGGTTATACCGGACCGGTTCCAAATGGATTATCAAGTTGATAAGCCCGATAACAACCCTAATGGCGGGCATACGGGTTTGGAAAGAAAAGTGTAGGTTATGATTATCACCCAATCACTTCCATCGAAGTGAAGAAGTTCGATAAACAAATTTTATACAATAAAAATGAAGCTCATCTACTTAAAATTTATATGATAATTTATGTGAATTATATGATGGTTGGCATTTGTTTCATTGCATAGATTTGTTAATTGGGTAGATGTTTTTGTTTATACTTTAATGGATAGTATGTAGTTTAAAATTTATCGTTTATTTGTTTGTCCGAATAAATAACTTTCACACTAGTGTCTTTAAGTACTTTTCCAACCCGATGCTTTATTTTTTGTCCAGGGTTGGTGCGAACGAAATATTTTGATACGAAGCAACGTGGTCGGGATACGACCCCAATACATCAGTACCTAGACAGATGGTTTTTACGAAAGAGAAGTCGTCGGGATCGCGTACAAAACGAAGATTGCATCGTGGTGTTGTAGTTGATGATACTAACAATCATGTTGGATGGTTTTGACTGGCCGCAATGGTGCAAGGTCATCTTTGCAGAAAGCCCCTAAGGGGGAGTTCGAGGGAGCCATGCCCCATATCCCTCTACGTTATCATAATTACGACATCCACAAGGCATACAATGTTTTCTCTAAAACTTTAATATTTTGAACTATATTTTGTTTAATTTAGTTGCAACTTAATTTTAATAAACAACTTCATTATTTACTGTTTTTATGTTTATTACATATTGTAGGTGAGAGTTTGCTTACGTTGCTTCTCGATGTACGATAATATCTGGAAGTGAGAATTGTGTCATCAGACGAGGGTACTGGCTAAGATTATTAATACTAGGGACTAGGGTACACGCTAATATTACGACCTCCACAAGGCGTACAATATTTTCCACGAAGATGTAAGTTTATTTACAACTTGAATTTTTTAAACAATATTTTTTTTTAATTTAGTTGCAAAATAATTTTAATAAAAAACTTTATTATCTACTTTTTTATGTTTATTACAAATTTTAGGCGAGAGTCAGCTTACGTTGCTTCTCGATGTACGAAAGTCTCCAGAATGAGATTTGTGACAACAGAGGTACATGCTAAGATTATGAATAGGGTACATACTAAGATTATGACCTCCACAAGGATAATAATATTTTCCACGAAGATGTAAGTTTCATTACAACTTGAGTATTTTAAACAATATTTTTTTTAATTAAAATAAAACACTATATTATTTACTACTTTTACATATTATAGGCGAGAGTCAGCTTACGTTGCTTCTCAATGTATGAAAGTATCCTGAAGTGAGACTTGCGTCATCAGACTAGGGTACACGATAAGGTTATGAATACTATTTTTGGCACCCTAATCGATACGATATCTAGTTGGTATACCAACGTCCATATTTTAGAGTTTTTTCTCGAGAATTGACATTATAAGACATCTTCATTTCGCTTCTTCTTCGACGAGACAATCGTCACTCTCGATGATGTCCACGTCATCACCGGCATGCCAGTCATAGGTATTGCTTTTGACGTTGTTACTTTTGCTGAATATACGAAAAATATGAGGACATACAGTAGAATGTTAGGTGTACGACCATCTATGCTAGTTAACGGCCTTAGGAACGGGACTAGTCTAACCTTATAGTGGTTGTAGACGATATTTTCGGATGTGCGATATGATAATAGTAGGGCCAACGATGTCATAGTTGATTATACTACCCGTGCGTATATACTATATGTTTTAGGTGCCACTATATGCGCCAACACAACTGGAAATAATATTTCGCTTGATTACCTACAATTTGTAAACCAATATTAGGAACTGGGTAGGTATAATTGGGGTCAGGTAGTTTTTTCAAACCTATACCACTCGCTTGGTCGGGGTTCTATGCAAGACAATAGCGTTACATGCGGGTTTACTTGGTTGTTAGAGATATATATTTTGATCATTTTAGGCCTTTTAGTGCGCCTTTGTACAACGTGTTTGATTTAACTTCAATACATATCTTCCGCTTTGCGCCATAAAAAGTGAGTTCTTCGTAAGTTTCATTATGCAATATTTATGTTAACTTGCATTAAGTTCTATGTATGCTAACTATATAATATATTTAAGATGATTTTTCTTCCATACGTTTATATACGGTGTGTGCGATCGTTCCAACCGGTCAGTTGGATTGAGAAATCGCTCAAGTCCTTTGATATCGTCATGCCTTACTATCCTGAGCACATCAACCATCCGATGGGACATATTTTGTTGATACCGTGTAACATAAGTCCTACTACCGCTTCTAAAAAAGAAGGTAAAAAAAATGCTCAAAAATATGTGTGTGATCCTTTGTCTTGGGAGTATTAGCACCACCATCGTTTCACCATTTTGGGTGTGCTATTCGGGATTGAGCAAGATTGTACAGACCCGTTGTAACCTGTTTAGGAGTAACCTGTGGTTTATAGTGTCCAACCGACTTCTGTAGGTGATGATACATATATTGGTGGAAGGCCTCAAGTGCACACTTACAGCGGTGCTGATCCCTATAGATATCCCTAGATAGCTGCATATCCGCCACATTTAGCCACGATGACATCGAATGAATGTGTAGAGTTGTAGATGATATTTCCAGTATCGCCGATAGATTTAGATGTCATTGATTAGTTATTTTGACTTGTGTGTTTGTATTGATTATTTTGTGTCTGTCTTTATGTGTTTTGGTGACTTGTACCGCCAAATATTACTAAACGTGTTTACGACGTACGATTGTATGAATTTTCATATTTCATTACGAGTTTTTGATGTAAATTATTTTTTAAGACTTTAGATGTTTGAATAGTTTTTGTTTTAGTAAGTAAATGTTTTATCTTACGATTTGTGGTTTAACACCATACTGGAACAAAACGACACAAAATCATAATCTAACAAAAACGTAAAGTAGAAGGAAACGTAATGTAAACTAACATAAAAAATTAATACCCGTTAAGACAAATGAAAACTAAATAAAGAGTACGCAAAAATATTGAAAAATACATAATCAAGTAGTAACATAAGTTGAAGTCATAAACTAGTAGAAAATAATCGGTGATATGAAATGTCATCTTTGGTCAAGTCGATAAAGAATGGCTCCTTGTTAAGATTCACTTTCCTAGCCGACATAATTTGGGTAGACTATTTGAACTGACCATAGTACAAATGCGTTCATTGACTCGTTTTCGGTTACATGGCCACCCCACGGCGAGTATAATGATTACAATGCTCCATCAGGACGAGTGATAATATGCAAAATTTAATGTCCATGGATTAAGTAGAATAATAGTTTTTACAACCACATAAATAAATATAATAATATTGATACAAGTACAATAACGAAATGGATACCATGTACAAAGGTAATTCTGATCTCTATAACCATTAAAAAATTAACAGGTTGACTCCGAAAAATTGGTAGTTAAGTTAAAGACCCTATTTGAAACATATGGTATACCGTATACTGATATCTTGTTGCTATCACTAAGCCAATGTCGAGGAATTTCATCCAAAACATCGGAAAACCCGTAAAACTCCAACCACAAAGCATGATTTTCATTCAATTCCATCAACAAATCTCGTCTAAGAGTTTGTCAATTATCCTTCGTACGGTATCGAATGCGAAATGGACCGATATCTGCATTGTCCGTCTGGGATAGTGTCGACCAAGTTAGTGATATAAGGATGTAGAAACACCAGGATGTTCTTCGGGTATAAAGTTACCTTTCGTTCCTTAGTAATTTTATTGGGTCGACTAACTTTCTTTTTTGCAAGTGAAGGTTTGGATACTACAAACAAAGGAATTTTTGGTTTCTTCAGTGGGGATTCCCACGAACTAGGGTTCCGTTTAGTCGATTTTTCTACGCTGGCTTTTGGCCTACCTTTAGCTCTATCCGATTTGTTATACTATTGAACGTAATTTTTTTTGGGTTTTAAGAGTTGCATAACCCTATCGACAATATAATTTTGTAGTTCATGGACAAAACTACGAATGAAACAATCTTTGTTGGACAATTTGTTTTGCAAGGTATCTTCATGCGAAGTGGAATCTTTATTAATAATTTTTAGTCGTCTTAAATATATATCCACATCTTCTTTAGGAATGCATCTACCTTCTCTTGCTATTGAAATAATTTCACATACGTAAAGTAACCCGTGTGTTTTCCTAAGGACGATCTACCACATGCTACCTGATCTACACCTATATTTTTAGAATGTGTAATAGCGAATATCAATTATTTTGGGCATGCATGGTATACATAACCGACTAGGTGCTCGATCAAAGTGTTTTCAAAACCAGGTTTAGTACAACACTTTATCGCTAAAAATATTCGAGGATCCCCGCATGTTGCTTAGTTAAAAGGTTTTCGAAAAAAAGTTTAGTAATGCATTAGTTGATCCCAAGGGATTTTTTGAGGCCTGAATGAGCACTCTTGCACCTACAAATGAAGTAAATAATTAAGACATTGAATTTTAGTGATAAAAAAAATAAGAAGAATGATAACCAAATTTTTTTACCTACTCGTTGTTCTATTGTCCTAGTGTTAGATATTGTGCGTTTGATGATTTGGAAACTTGTACTTGATGAGTCCGGAATTATTTACCACCACTCACTGTGAAAACCGGACAGGGGTAATCCAGACAATAATTACCCACTGAAGTGACCGGACATGACAAAAGTATTAAAACACTAAACACCTTTTGACTAAGCTAATTGATAATCTGCTTAATAAACTAGTGGGTTTTTAAAATCGACCCGATTTCATAATTTGACCCAAAAGCCCATCGGTCCATAATTAAGCGTATAGATACCCAACTACTTTCATTACTGAAGGTAATGAGCATTTAATACAACCACGCAGCTTAAATCTCTCACTACAAATCACCCAAACATTTAATACTCTTAAAATACCCTAGAACATCTGACAATATTACCCTTAGTCCAAAATAAACCACACCAAATTGGCGACCACAGTGGGAGGAGAAGGTTCCTGAATCTAGCATTCAAAACCAGCAAGAAAAACCAGTTCGGATGATTCCGGACGAGCAAGTAGTGCCACCACCTTTAATAGAAATGGTGGGAGAAAACGATGAGTACACGATCGAAGAACGAGACATGTTGAAAGCTGAAATGGAAGCCTTGAGAGTTGATAAAAATGTTGAGTTAGGCTTGAAAGAAAAATCGAAAGTGTCAGCCATTCACCACACTGACAATCCAAAGGAGCATGACCCATCAGCAAGGACTCACTTGAGTACTAAAAAGACTCATATCAGCTCAAAGAAGTCTCACGGGTCTAAACTAGTGGAGAGATCGGAGTCAGAATCCTCTAGTAGCTCCTCGAACGAGGATGGAATTGAGGAGTCCCTGTCATCAAGTAGTGATAAAAGCATGTCCAAAAAGAAGCAACACTTGGTTAAAAAATATTCAAGAAAGAGGGACAAGCATGGAAGGTTGAAAAGACATCTGAGTAAAGGTTCATCTCATAGCCATAGCCGGAGGCACATAGACCAGCTGTTGATGGATCCTTTCGCTTTCCATGATGAACTATGTATCTTTACAACTCCCAATGAAGACACTGTCTTTAGTCATGGCCGAAATTGGAGACAATCTCCATTGTCCTCCAAAATACTGTCCGGAAACCTTCATAAGAGGTTTGACAATACTAAGATGGAAAAGTATGATGGGAGCAAGGATCCATATAATCATCTGGAACAATTTAAAAAAATTTATGATGGATTTTGACGATGATGACAAGTTGCTTTGTATAGCCTTCTCGCAATCCTTTACGGGAGTGCTCTGAAATGGTATAATAGCCTACCACAAGGGTGCATCAGAAACTTTGATACGTTTTGGGTGGCCTTCCGGAGGCAGTTTGTTGGAAGTAAGGAGGTGAAGGGAAATGGAGAAAGTATTATCCATTGTGCCCAAGAGCCAAATGAATCATTGAAATAATATATAATTCGGTTCGTGAACACCAAGAATGGAGTAGCTGATTGCTTTGAGCAAGTAGCAATAGCTTCTCTAAGACAGGGTTTGAACCCTGGCGATTTGGCCGATTCAGTAACCAGGAAGAAGGCCATGACGTGGGGCGGTTTACTGAACCAGGTGGGAAAGAAAATCAATGTAGATGAAACAAAAAAGACTAGGGTGCACATGCAAGTGAGATCTTCCCCAGCTGCACCAAACCAGAATCAGTCCGGATATAAGGCTAAGGAGGCCGGACAGGGTCCTAACAAGGCTAAGGCTCAATCTCACCCAGCTCCAACTCAGAGCCAGCAGTCCAGAAATAAGGGAGGACCTTGGGTCCAACCAGAGTGGTTTGCCGAATTGATAGATAATATGACAACCATATATGACAAAACAAAAGATGAGGTGCATTTTAGAAAGCCGGCAGTGCTTCAATCTCTTAGGGAAAGTCGTAATGCTTGTTTTTGTCAATATCATCATGATGTTGGGCATAACAAAGAAGATTGCATCGCTTTGAAACAAGAGGTGCAGAATTCGATTGAAAGAGGAAAATTAGGTGCTTATATCAAGAGAAGAAGCGGGCATAGGCTTGATAGTGCTTATCGGAACGACCTAACAAACAATGCAGAGACATCGGCTCCGGACGGGGCCATGGTAATTATTGAAAGATTCGATGTAGAATCAGAGTATTTGGATCCTAATCCAGCCCGGAATAAGGTGTGTGTTATAACAGAACATACCAAGACGGGGTCTAGGCTCATAAGATTTTTTGAGTTACTAACCATATTTGGGGGAGACACAATGACTGCACATACTCCTTCTTCAAGGAAAAGGCATGTTCACACTATGGCTACTCAGTTGGAGGGAGGAATGTCCTCCTATCAATCTCAAATTCCTTTTCCCTTTATTTTTTTTTTATGAAGATGATTTGAGAGATATAGATGGTCCTCATGAAGATACTGTGGTAATAGGAGCATCAATTGGGGGCAATGACATTATGCGAATTTTGGTGGACATTGCCAGTTCAGCCAATATCCTCTTTTTGAGTTCCTATAAACAAATGAAGAATCCGACAGTGATTCAATGTTCGAACAAGTCGATTGTGGGTTTCACTAGAAGCTCTGCGGACGTAGTCGGGGAGTTTTATGAAGAGGTTTTGTTTGGCAATTTCCCTTTCAAGATAATGGTCAGGGTACTTTTTGTTGTGGTAGATTGTCCCATATGCTACAGTGCGATCCCAGGAAGATCTTGGCTCTCCTAGATACATGTTATGGCTTCAACAGTTCACCAATGTTTAAAATATATTGTTCAAGGACAAGTGGGAGTTGTCCGGAGTAGTCAAAAGATAGCAAGGGAATGTTATGCAACTGTGCTTGCCCCTAGAACTTTAGGGGCAGTTCGGATAAATGAAGATTAACAATTGGTGGGGCCCTCTGGAGGAGTGGGTGAAATTGATGACTCCAGAGAGACCCCTGGTGTTTTAATACCAATTGAAGAGGTTAAAACTCACTCTCTGGTTGAAGAAAGAAGTGTCAAGATTGGATCTAAGATGACATCAGAACTAAAAATCAAAGTGTTATCCTTTTTAACAAACCACTATCACATTTTTGTTTGGTGTAATGCTGATGTAACCGGAGTGCCTGCGAATGTTATATCACACCAACTATCCATCCGAAGAGATGTAGGACCCGTTGTGCAGAAACGAAGAGCTTTCTCTAAAGCAAAAGCTGATGTCATAGTTCAAGAGGTCGACCGACTTACCAAGATGGGACACGTAAATGAATCTCAGTATCTTTTATGGACAACCAATCCAGTGTTAGTAAAAAAGAAAAATGGTAAATGGCTTATGTGCATCGACTTTACTCACCTCAACCAAGCTTGCCTAAAAGATTTGTATCCGGTTCCCCGGATCGATCAGTTGGTAGACTCCACATCTGGGAACAATTTTTTGTCCTTCATGGATGCCATCTCAGGTTATAATCAAATACAAGTGGATCCGAAGGACGAGGAACACACTACTTTTGTTACTGATAGGGGCCTCCATTGTTACAAGGTGATGCCTTTTGGGTTAAAGAATGTTGGGGCTACTTATCAGAGGTTGGTGAATAAAGCATTTGCTGATCAGATTGGGAGAAATATGGAAGTCTATATTGATGACATGATGGCAAAGAGTGTGGAAGAAGTATTACACTTGGCAGAATCTCCAAGAGACTTTTGCCAACTTGGTAAAAGTTAATTTAAAGTTAAATCTAGAAAAATGTGTTTTTGAAGTATAGTCCGGGACGTTTATGGGGTGTGTGATAAGTGAGAAAGGATACAGCATGATCCGGACCACCTTAATGCTTTATTACAGATGGATCCTCCTCGGAATATTAAAGAAGTGCAAAGATTGACAAGAAGGTTGGCTGCTCTAAATCGTTTTATCTCAAGGTCTTCGGATAAGTGTGCCCCATTTTTCCAGACTTTAAAAGGTCCTAAAGACTTTAATTGGTCTCCACAGTGCGACTAAGCGTTCGATGAAATAAAAAAGCATTTATCTTCCCCGAAGAATCTCTACAAAACTATTGATGGAGAAACGTTGTACATATATTTAGTAGTGTCCGAATGTGCTATAAGTGCAGTACTAGTAAGTGAGGTGGATAGTTATCCTCATCCGGTGTACTACATCAGCAAGAGCCTAATGGATGCTGAAAGAAGGTACTTAAAACTTGAAAAACTAGCACTGGCTTTAGTAATTGCTGCCAGGAAAATGAGGCCCTATTTTTAGTCTTATTCTATTGTCGTGCAGACGTCTTTTCCCTTAAAAATGTTCTTCAGAAGGTGAACATATTAAGCAGGATGACCAAATGGCCAGTAGAATTGGGTGACTATGACATTGATTTTGCCCCTCGAACTGTAATCGAAGCTCAATCTGTTCTTGATTTCCTAATTGAATACCATTCAGAAAGTAGTACTAAGCAAGCTGCAGAGGAAAGAACTAAGAAGGTATGGGTTGTCCAGATTGATGGTGGATCAAGTACCATGGGTTGTGGTGCTGGAATATATCCAACCTCTCCATATGGTGACAAGCTATACCAGGCTATATGTTTTGCTTTTAGGGCCTCTAACAATGAGTCCGAATATGAAGCTGTTATAGCTGGTTTGAAATTAGCCTTTCTATGTTGAGCTAAAAGAGTTAGGTTAATGAGTGATTATCAACTTCTTATCCATCATGCCCAAGGTCAATTTGTGGAAAAAAATGAGTAGTTGATTAAATACTTATTCATTCTTAAAGAAGTGGCAGCCAACTTCAAAGATGTCAGCTATGAGCATATACCCAGATCGGAAAATACATTAGCAGACTCTTTGGAAACCATAGCATACTCTGAGTCGTACCCATGGATTCATGTGCAAGAATTTTCATCCCTACAACCCAATTGGGGTAAGAAAGAAGAGGAAAATTTAAGTATACAAGTGGTTCAACCCAAGGACTAGAGACATCCCCTTCTTCAATACATTTCTAATGGCATTTTACCTCCGGAGAAAGCTGTGGCAAGGAAAATGAAGTATAGGGCTCGTGGCTTTTTAGTCATAAGAGATATTTTATACAAGAAGTCATTTAGTAGACCTCTCTTGCGTTGTTTGGGGATTGAAGAGTCTCAAATTATGCTATCCGAACTACATGATGGTGAGGGGTCAGCACACTGTGGCTATAGAGCCTTAACCCAAAGGGTTTTATTGGCGGGATACTACTGGCCATCCATAATGGAAAATGCCAAGGAATTGGTAAAGAAGTAATGCCAAAGATATGGTAATGAAATTCATATCCCAGCTGTCCCCTTGGAATTGATTTTTGAGCCAATACCTTTTGCTCGTTTTGGGACTGGATCTAGTAGGGCCTCTACCGATGGCGTCCGAAGGGTGCAGAACTATTATTGTAGCCATTGATTATTTTTCAAAATGGATAGAGGCAGCCCCCTTGACGGGAACCACTTCAAAAGCTGTTATAAAATTTATCCTATCTAATATTTGTTGCAGATTCGGGGTTCAAAAAAAGATAACCACAGATAATGAACCACAATTTGATAACAAGGATATGGAGAGTTTCTGTACCTCTAGGGGCATTCATCATTACTTCTCTTCTCATTTCCACCCACAAGCTAATGATGAAGTTGAACTGGCAAATAAGACCATTCTGTACGGTCTCAAAAAGAATTTAGAAGGGACTGCTGGAAAGTGGCCAAGCTATTTACAAGAAGTACTATGGGCCTACCAGACTACTCCTGCAGCTGCTACACAGGAATCTCTGTTTCCCTTGGTATATGGGATGGATGCAATTGCTCCTATAGAGGCAACTCTTCCATCATATAGAGTCCACAATTTTTCCGAACATGCTAATGAAGTAGCAGTCAGAAGTCATTGGACTTAATAAAAGAAATAAAGGTTAAGGCTCATCTTGAAGCCACCCATTATCAAGGTTTAATGAGAAGCAGGTTTGCTTCCAGAATCAGAAGAAGGGATTTTCGAACGGGGGGATAAAGTATTGAAAAAATTCTTCCTACATACTAAGGAGAAGAAGTTGGGCAAGCTAGCTCCAAATTGGGAAGGGCCCTATGTGGTCATTTAAAAGCTTAAGCTTGGGACATACAGGCTTCAAGACAAAGATGGAAGAATCTTAAACCACCCTTGGAACATTGAGCACCTTCTGATGTATTTAGAATAAAAATTGTGTAAATATTTACTTGTTTAAAGTCCATGTAAATATTGCGGAGCCTACTCTTTCCTACCCTGGTGGCGCGGGAAGGTTTTAATGAGGTGTCCGAGTTTTTCAATAAAATTTGATGCTTTCTTAACATATTCAGAGTGATTTGATTTACAATTTCTTTAAAGCTTTCTAAGTATATTTGACAGATCAGATTGATCTGGTGGAATGATGACCATTTAGCATTTGTCATCAGAGAATTTAAACACTCTCATCTTAAAATGCTTGTAAATAAATAGGGGCTATTTAAACATCAGCTATTAAGATTGAGCGAATATGAAACAAAGCAAGAATTTAGCAAAGTAAAACTGCCCGGCTAAAACCAGAAGATGATATTAAAACATAAAGAATTCCTTGGCCATCCAAGGACTTTAAGTTTAAGAGGAAAAGCTTGACCGAACTCAAACCAGACACAATTACAAAAATGCCTTGGCCATCCAAGGACTTTAGTATGTCATAAGGATAAGAAAAAAACAGAAAATAGTTAAAACTCCAGGGCTAGTTTCCCTTAGATGTTCCAGCATCATCTTTTTTCTTCTTCGCATCTTTGGGTTTGTCACTGGAACTCTCTCTAGTCCCTTCTTCCTTATCGGTAGTATCATCAATACCACTGGAATAGTTTCTCTTATCACCATCCGCCATCGTGTGAAATGGGATATCTTCGTATTCAACGTACTGCCACAGAGTACCGAGTGTCCTCTTCGGGAATGTTTGATGAAAAAGCAAGACCATGTGAGATTTAACTTCGGCATACCTCTTTTCTAGAGAATCTATCACATCATTGGTGTACGCATCAACCTTGGCCTGGATCGTCTTTTTTCTGCTCTTTCACCAAATCTTCTTTCTCCTTGGTGACCTTGGACACAACATCTTCAAGAGAAGTCTTGTCACCGGACAGGGTTTGGATAACATTGTCCTTGATCTTCCCTTTTTCCTTCAAAGTGGAGAGATCTTTCTCCAAGACAGAACACTTGGTTTGGAGCTCTGTGTTAACCTTCTCCGAAGTGACCAGCTTGGTTGTCAGATCTTCTTTACCTTTCTTTAACTCCTCAAGCTCTTTCCTCAATGCCTCAACATTTTGGTTGGCATTAAGATGGTCAGTGGATAAGCTCTCTTTCTCTGCATTGAGGGTATTAATGAGGGCATACTGACTTTTTACTTACCTCTCCAAGTTGAGCACTGGCTAAATATGGCCCAACAAAGAGTGAGTCACCATATCGTTTTCCCCTGAAGCAGTGAAAGACTTGCCATTAAAGGTCACCATATTAGAGGAACTTGGGGGAAGGTAGGGACCAACGAAGTCATACTTTTCAAACTCTCCAAAATAAAGGCCAATTGGAGACCACTGATGTCTACTCCTTCCAAATTCCCTTTGTTACCCTCTCCGGCGTGTAGATCACTTGGGATTTGCTCTGCCAAGGTAGGGTTTGTTGGGTCGGCCGGAGGACAACTTCATCCCCCAGGGAGACTTTCTTCTTCTTGGCAGTCCTCTCTTCACTACTTGTTCCCCCGTTTCCGGTCTTTCTTAGGAGGGTTTGGAGGATCTTGAGGTCCACCTGCCTCCCTAATACTCTTATCTTCAACTACTTGAAGTAGAGTAGCATCAATCCTCCCTTGGGCCTGCACTCCCTGGCTCACCGGAGCGATCTCCTCTTCAGCACTCTGAACAGCCTCTGCTGCACCCTTCTTTTTCTTGCCCTTTTCCCCTTTCATTTTACTTGGGGCTTTAACTCTGGAGGGCAAGGCCAATTTGCTATCTTTCTCCTCTGTTCTCTTGAGAATGACGACCGAAGGGGGTGGTGTAGTCAGCTCCTCGCAAGTAAGATCTCTCAGGCCCGTTGTGTTCCAGAGGTGAGACCTCACCAAGTTGCATGACGTGAAGCAGTTGTAGAAAGTGTTTCCCCAACAGTCAGCAGCCCAAACATTTAACTTGGCACAGGTGGTCTGCCCCTCCTCAACATAATCAGAGAACTCTGTCAAGAACACTAACCAAAGAAAAATAAAAGTAACTCAGAAACAATTTTTTTACAAAGTAAGAAAGACAAACATAGTAAACTATTCACTTAAGATTTTCTAATCTACTGGTGAACATACTGGGATTGACACCAGCCTTGATTTTCCTCCCATTTCCCATGTCTCGCTGATAAATAGAAATTGGGTCTTCCAATTTTTCTCCGACTCAAGCAAGTCATCCACCACCTTAAAGTTATCTCCTATATTGAAGTGGTAGAATGGGATATGGTGGTTCTTACAGAGGCTGGCCACTCCAGCAAACTGTTCTATTGGAAGTGGTATACCGGAGAGCCTTGACGCCATAATACAGGCGATGAGAGTATACCAAGTGTTGGGACTCAGCTGGCTTGGATAGAGTTTTATCAGGTGGAAATACTTGACAATTTCTGGATCCAAGGGAAATCTAAGCCCCCAGTTGAACAGCTCAGTGTAGATGACGATTTTGCTGAGCTTGCAGTCTATTGGGTTCTCTAGGATGACAGGTATCCTCACCTTAACAGATTTAGGGATCTCCCACTTGGTCCGGATCCGGCCTAACTCAGCAGTGTGAGTATAGACATAATTGATATTCTGCATGGCCAACAAATACTTCACATTAACCTTGTGAAAGTATGGTCCCACCTTGCCTTCCAGACTCTCCGGCAGATCCAGATGGGTCATGCAAACTTTCTCCTTTCCTTTTCCTTTTTTGTTAGAGGCAGAATCTCGAGTCTGCCCGGAAGCTTCAGTGTCGAATGAAGCATCTTCAACACTATCCTTCATCACCTCTTCCATCACCGTGGAAGGTTTATCAGCCATTGTTGATGGGAGAGTGCTAGTGGGTGGCTCATCAGGTTGTCCGGACGGTTGAGCATCAGCCTCTCTTAAGGATCTGGTGTCTGGCTGGGGCTCAGTTTTGGAGGGCTCAGTTTGAAAGCTGGTTCTAGTGGCCTCGGGTCCGAAGGGTTTGTTGTTTGGGGCTCTAATAGATGCCTCTGATCCGGAGGCTTTATCTTTGGCCTAGACTTGGAGGGCACTGTCTTGGAAGACTTGGTTTGAGAGCCCGTTGCTTGACCCTTTACTAAACGAGTTGTCCGGCGAAGACTAACTTTTTCTGGAGATTTCTCAATATCTGACCCCATAGCAATGAACGGAGAGGGCTTTCTTACACTTGATACTGCTTTTTCTTGCATAACAGAGGGCTGAGACTCCTGAACCGAGGAGCCTGGCGGGATTGGCGAGAGGCTTAGTTGGAACAAATGCTTAGGTTTGGCATTTTTGGCAGATGATGATCCTCGATCAGTTTCAGAAGACGGTGTGTCAGGCTTACTGATTGGAGAGACTGGTAGACTCACATCGATACGTCTCTCTCACTCAACTTTTTGTGCTTTTTCAAATTCTGAAAAATTTAGCCAACCACCTTTCACGAGAGCGTTTCTCGCTGTGAACAAAACCTACCCAAGAAAGATTTTGAAATGAGAAGTAAAAAGCTCTGAAAAGAAGAAATGACAAAGTGATGAAGATGGTGAAACAGTAAAAGGAAGTAATTTATACTAGTGAGGCAAAAAAGTTATTAATACCTAGGAGAAAACGAAAAGGCAAAGATAATGATTGAAGGCGACGCTGACGTAAGAGAAATTAAATACAGGAGTTGCTTTTTGGGATTAGTGGGAGCGTCGTTCTAGGAAGAAAACGACTGGTAAAATGAATCAAAGTGTGACACGTGTCCCACGATCCAGAGCAAAACTCTTAAAATTCTGAGAAGTATTCAGTCCGGATAAACCTTGAACTAAATACATGAACAATCTGAATGATGTTGTTATTGCCTAAAAGAGTTTTTTGGTCTTGCGAAAGACCTTTGACAAAACCTAAAAAAGGGGCTACTGATGAGTCGGGAATTATTCACCACCACTCATTGTGAAAACCGGGCAGGGGTAATCCGGATAATAATTACCCACTGAAGTGACCGGACATGACAAAAGTATTAAAACACTAAACACCTTTTGACTAAGCTAAATTCTAATCTGCTTAATAAACTAATGGGTCTTTGAACTCGACCCTATTTCATAATTTGACCAGAAAGCCCATGGTTCCATAATTAAGGGTATAAATACCCAACTACTTTTATTAGTGAGGATAATGAACATTTAATACAACCAGACAGCTTAAATCTCTCACTACAAATCACTCAAACATTTAATACTCTTAAAATACCCCAAAACATCTAACAAAATTACCCTCGGTCCAAAATAAACCAGACCAGTACCATATCTTGTTATCCATGACGATATAACGTATTCAATATATTTAGGGTAAGAGACAAACATTTTATTAAACGTAGTTAGTTTTTTATGGTAAGCTTCGACTCTGTTTGCGTCAGCAATAAAACCATAAAACTCGACAAATTGTTTCACAACCATCTCATCGGGTATCAAATTTTGTAACGTCCCAAGAATGTTCTTGTTTATATGATACTTACATAGGAAGTTAGTTATGCCCAAAAATATTTCCACCATAGCTGGCACGAGAGCTAACGCTCGATTGGTAAAAATAGCGCTCAGAAATGGACACACACTATCCATCATCAAACCACAAAGAATACCCAAAGCCCATGTATAATTTTGTATCTCTTTCTCGCTCACAAACACATACGCAACGGTATATGTAATTGAATTCAAAGTTACTATAATAATCTCTAACAACGACATCTTATACCTCGTCATTTGTTTACGTACAATCCATGAAGAACACATTCGGGAATGTACGCAACAAGTCTATACTTGTAGGATGTGCAAAAAATATCAGTGATCACTTTCGATTTATCGTGTAACCCCTCTCACGTGAAGTAACTATGTTCCTTCAATTTTCCCAACTAATATTGCATTCGAGTTTGTCCACCGTGCTCAATATCCTGCTATTTTATTCTATAATTGTAGATTGCACACGCATGTTCGAAAAATTCTCCAGGTTATTATTCTTCAAAACAATATATATCTCCCTAGGACGTGACCCAAAGAAATATATATTACGAACTAGTGTCTTTTCTTTCGGTTTGAGTCTACAAGCGCGTGAATGGTCCTCTAAGCGAACATAAGGTTCATGATTTTGTTTCCTCTTAATAACTTCCAAACTCTATTGCATAACTAATAAGTCAACCGGATGCCCTTTTAATTCAAAATGACATTTATATTTATTTTTGTACACTTTCGCTTTCTTAAAGGTTTCAACTTCGCTTTTGATACGAAAACATCATACCTCTTGCATCAGTACTGTAATCTAAGAGTTCTTCCTCATATACCACTGGCATATAGTGTAATAATGGTGATGAATTTAATCTTCTTCGATTCCTCTTCTACAAAATCATCCAATTCCAACTTAGTCAATAGCATATCGGTTGTGAAGATTTTTGTGTAATCAGGCATCATGTATGGTTGTTGGTCTCATTTCTTCTACAATAAATATCAACATGTTAAGAAAAATTGATATTTAATAAATCGCACACCTCGAATATCTGGAACTGGTCGCATATGGTGTGCGACCAGACGGACCTGGTCACATATAGAGTTGCGACGATAACGAAATGGGCGCATGAATATTAGTGACCATGTATATGTTGTCGCAAGCTACATGCGAACATGCTGCTTCTTATCGTATGGTTCATGCAATTTGTATGAAAAAAAAACTAAAGTTAAATCTTTACCTCATTGGATACAAGTTCTCCTTGTCCATCAAGTTATCCTAAAAGACCTCCAGTTCTTCGTTTTGCATAACTATTTGGTGCTTTGTTGGTTTTGGTAGATTTTTAGTGTTTGGGTGGTAAATTGTGAGTGTTGGAATGGTAAATTATTATGTAAATTGTTTGGGTGGTAGTTTAGGGTTTTTTTGTGCCAATAGAAATTTGAAAAATAAAATTATGACAAAGACTATTTTGGATTTTAAAATTTTATTGAGGGGTAAGAGATCCAATAAAATATATCTTATTTCTAACATAACCCATAAATAATTTATAAATTTAATATAATATAGTATTTTTTAATAATTTAATCTATTAAACATATAATTTGTCTCCTCGTGAAACACAACACATATGACGATGTTGCTCGTAGTCTTTACAAAGTGTTGATATTTGTGCTAATTTGTTTCAAAATTAAGAATAAAAAAATTTCTTCATCATTTTTAGGTTGGTTCGATATGAATCATCTAACTCAATAAACTTGGTCGATAATGAACAATCAAAATTCATATGCGACAGCGTATTTGTAAACCTAAAGATCTAGTTGCACGTCTGTTTACTCTATGTTTACTCTATTTTATTGATGATAGATTCTGAATTAGAGGAACTACAAGTCGCGGGCTATAAAAAAATCACGATAATAATATTATAGACCAAATATGTTCTTTTAAGATTTCATTATATCATAACAATAATATATCCACATATTAAATAAAAATATAAAAAAACATATTGTGAATAATAGTTACGATAGAAATACAACAAAAAATCTCACTTTCATATTAATCTTACGAGATTATATTTAAGCGTAAAATATTTGGTGCTTCAATTCAAAATTTATGTATTTCCTACAATAACAAAACAAAAATAATGAATATAACTTATAACACAATCCAAACTAAATACATATTATATTGTTATAAATCAATAACAAAAAAACTAAAATCTAATTAAAAACATCATAAATAACCCCAACATAAAAAATGTTTTATTTATTTTTAAATATTTTAAATTTATGCACCGCAAAACCAAACATAAAACTGAAAAATACTAATTTAAAAGATAAAAAGAACGGACCACTCTGATTTGAATTTGTGATAAATTTTGTAAAAAATTAAAAATGTTTTAATATTAAAAAGGACAGAATTAGGAGTAGTTTAATAATTAGATTATATCTATTGATGAATTAATAATTTAGTTAAACCATAGATCCACAACAGAATTAACCCATAACACCATAAAGATAAGTTCCATCTTCATGTTATAATGGTATTTCATCTTCATGTTATAATGGTTTAAATCCATAGATAATTTAAAATTTTAAATAATATTTTAACTAAAATATTTAAAATTTAGCTATACCACAAAAGGATTTCAAGATTCAAATCTAGAAAGTCAAAAATTCAAAAAGCTTTCTCACCAAGAAACGGTTACAATTCAAGAAACGGAACCCTAATCTAACTTCTTCTTCTTCATGATAAGCTTTCAGTAGCGTTCCATCGATCCGATGAGCTTGACAAACACTTTCCTTCGTTGACCAATGTCTCTGATAAATCTAAGATCAGAGATAACCCAACATTTGAACCTGCAACCAGTAACAACAGAGATTCAGGCTTACGGAAAACCTTCGCTGATCTATTTATAAACAACGAGGTACTCTCGATTCACAAGAATGTCAAAAGATCTTGTGTTAATGATCAGGTGAAAATTCAGTTTAAAGAAGATGATTTGATTGCTCTCCGATCTAAATCAAGATTTACTCTGGTAGGCAAATTTGCGAATGAAAAACCTAATATCTTGACTGTTAAGGAATTCTTAGATGAATTCAAATTTAAAGGAGAGTTTAATATCTCAAGCAACGATTTTAGACATATCTTCATTGAGTTAACAAACTGGGATGATGTTAAAGATCTGTGGAGAATAAATGTTTGGCAATTGAGAACTAAAATTATGCGGCTCTTCTTATGGTCACCGAATTTTAATCCTAAAGTAGAGAACACATATACTTATGTTCAAATAGATCTGCCTAATCTACCAAAATTAATGTACTGTGAATCTATAATATCAGAGATTGCTAAATATCTTGGGATCCCTCTATGTATATGGGTTCCATATAAGAATAGGGTCATGCATAATTATTGTAGAATATAGATCATTCTTGACTTCTCCAAACAACTTCCACAAAGAATTAAAGTAAGTTTTGGGACTTACAGTTTTTGGCAAGAATTGGTCTTCAGCAAGGTTTCAGAGTAGTTCTTTGAATGTTCTCATATGGGCCACTCTGAGAAAAATTGCAAGAAAGTTGTGCAAATGATGTCAGCAAAAATAGTTGCTTCCTCCAATCCTTCCCAGATAAATGATACCTTAATTCCTGTGTTTCAGATTAATAAAGACAACCATGCTGTTAAATCCATCATTTTCAATGAAAAGGAATTTTTAAAAAAAAATGTTGATATGAACAAGGAAAGAACTGCAATCTCACTTGGCGGCCTTGACAGTGATGATCTAATCGGTGCTCTTCACATGTTGGACATGGAGGTCACCTTTAATAAGGAGTCCTCCTCTCAACTGCAGATGTTGTTAGTATCCTCTCCATGCAAGCACACATCAGGAAGTCTTCCTACTTCCCATGTCCACAAGCAAAATAAAATTGAAGCTAAGAAATTCAAGAATGTTAAAACTATGAACACTAAGGGGATAATATCCTCCAAACTTTTGTAGCATAAAAATGCTGTAAAAACCAATAAACATACTAACTGACAATAAACATTCTAAATTGGAATATTCATGGAATCGGGAACAAGCTTACTCACGCCATAATAAAGTCTTTGAAAAGAATTAAAAGATTAAATTTTCTTGCGATTCAGGAGCCTATGGTTAGGGAATTAAAGATTGAGTCTATAGCCAAAAAACTAGGTTTCCAAGGCTATGCCAGCAATGTGAGAAACAAGGTGTGGTTTATGTGGACTGGTGACTATATGGTGGACATTGTTATTAATGAGGATCAGTTCTTGCATCTTAAGGTGAAGCACAACTATCTGCGTAAGGAGTTTCTTGTTACTGTCATCTACGCTAAGTGTACAAGAAGTCTGCGTAACATTCTCTGTGATAATCTAAGAGATGTGCATACTGATGACAAGGAATGGGTTTTGTGTGGGGATTTTAACATTATATGAGATTCTACTGAGCAGCTTCATTGTACAACAAGTTGCTAATCTAGCATGGATTGTTTTAATGCCTTTCTACTTGACTGCAATCTTATCGATACTGGCTATTCTGGTCACAAGTTCACATGGTCAAATGGGAGACAAAAAAGGAGACTTGATAGAGTGCTCATCAACAACAAATGGTTATCTTATTTTGATAACACCACTGTATCTCATTTAGCTAAATCATGTTCTGATCATTCTCTTATTCTTATTAAAATCTCTACGTCAACTATCAAAAGAATATCTACTTTCAATTTTTTAAATATGTGGTGCATGCATGATGATTTCTACATATTTGTTGAAAGTTTCTGGTCAATGAACTATAATGGGACCCCTATCTTCAAATTTTGGGCTAAACTCAAGCATTTAAAGACCAGACTAAAAGTTTGGAATAAAACTGTCTTTGGGAACATTTTTGAAGCTATCAGGAAACTTGAAGATGAGAATATTTCTCTGGAATCTAAGGCTGCTTGTTCTAATGACTCTCAAGACAAGAATAATCTAAAAACAAGCTAATGAAGAGATGTTGCTACTTCTTGATAGGGAAGAAGATTATTGGGCTCAAAAGGCTCATGCTGACTGGCATAGGGATGGGGAGAGGAATACAACCTTATTTCATAACTATGTCAAGAGGAGACTTAAACGATCTAGGATTGATAGAATCTGGACTGGTGACAAATAGGAAGATGAGGAAAAGAAATTGGTGAGTCTGATATATGTCATTTCAAGGCACTCATTGCTGATCTTCCTAATCCATGGTATCCTAATATTTTGGATGATGTTATTCCTAAATTGGTCAGTAATGAGGAGAATAAAATGTTAATGAAATCTCTTGATGACAATGAAATATATGAAGTGATTAAAAATCTAAATCCTAATGTGCATGCTGGGCCTCATGGGTTTAACATGAAGTTTTTCAAGCATTGTTGGGCTATTATAAAGGTGGACTTATGTGATGCAATGAAGAGCTTTTTTCAAGGTGATGATCTTCATATGGGCTTATTCTTTACGGTCCTCTGTTTGATCCCTAAAGGTGTGGCTCCTAAAAACTAGAAGGATTATAGACCCATCAGCTTAACAAGATTCCTAAGCTGAATAATATCCAAGATCATCAATCTCAAGCTTTCTACACTACTTCCTAATCTAATATCTGTTGAACAAGGGGCTTCAACTAAAGGTAGAAGCATCCATGAGAATATTATGATTGCTCAGGAGCTCTCCTTGGACCTAAATACTAAAACTAGAGGAGGAAATGTCCTTTTGAAGGTAAACATGGACAAGGCTTTCGACAAACTCGATCACACATTCATTCTCAGTGTTCTACAGGCGTTTGGGTTCTGTTACGAATTTATGAAGCTCATTGAAAAAAATATTTCTAACTGTCATTTCTCTGTATTGGTGAATGACATTTCTCAAGGATACTTTAATTCTAATAAGGGGCTTATACAGGGTGGTCCATTGTCACCCAGTCTGTTCATTTTGGCCCAAGAATACCTAATCAGAAGTCTCAAAAGAAATAATGCTATAGTGGACTCAACAAAATAAAAATGCAGAGGTGAAGTAAGCTTATTTTGTTTATTTTTTGAAGATGGCATTTTGATATTCTGTAATGGCTCGTCTGATTTTGTCAAAACAACAATGAGAGTCATTAAATAGTATGAAAAAATATTTGACCAGCTAGTCAACAATGAAAAGTCAAGGTTTATTACTGCTAAGAGTTTTTCTACTCACCAGTCTAATAAACTTGAGAATATCCTGGGTTTTAAGCACTATCACCTTCCATTCAAATAATTGGGAGCTATTATCAATACAAAAAAAACGTATCAGCGATTTTTAATGGTCTAATTGCAAAGACTACTAACAAGCTTGCAGAATGGGACCACAAAATTCTCTTTGTTGGTGGAAAATTAATTTTAGCAAAGTATGTTATATCCACGTATCCTATGTTCCTATGTCAGCACTCTATAATCCCTAAGTCTACCATTAAAAGAATGGAGACTCTTTACATCAGGTTTCTATGGGGAACTAAATCCTATAGAAACACCACTCAGTGGTGTAAATAGTCCAAGTTATGTAAAAACTATGAGGGGGGAGGGCTAAATCTTAGAAGGATAGATGACATTGACTGATGTTTTCTCTGCTAAGCTTTGGTTTTCTTTGAGAAATCAAGACTCTTTTTTGGTCGTTATCACTAAAGCTATATACTTTAAGAACCAACATCCTATGTTGGCCCATTTACCTCCTAAAAGCTCCATCATAAGGAAGGGGTTGTGGAATATAAGGTACAGGGATGATTTTTTGGCACGTTGGCAATGGTAAGGTGGATTTAAAGCTGGACATTTGGTGTTCTAAAGATGCAATCACTAATCCTACTAAGGTTGAAAACAGAGATGCTATTCCTACTTCTATGCTCAGTGAATACTGGAATGAAGATAGTTGGAATATACCAATGCTTGAGTCTGTTTTGAATCAAAATAAAATTTATAACATACTCAATTTTGGTTTGAATAATTCTGCTCAAGATACTATAAGTTGGACCCTTAGTTCTACTGGGGATTTTGACACTAAGGCAACGTGGAATGAGTTTAGGAAAAATGGTACAGAGCTAACTTGTATGCTAAAACATGGAACATCGTTACTCCTCTTAAGCACTCATTCATGTTGTGGAGGGCTTTAAAACGTTGGGTTCCCACTGATAGTATCCTGCAAAAAAGAAATCTGTAATTAGCTTCAAAATGTAACCACTGTAACAGCTATAAAGATATAACTCATGTTTTTGTAAATTATCAGAAAGCATGGACAGTTTGGAATTACTTTACAGCCCATCTCAGAATTCATATCTTTAAATCCATGACCCTTCCTCACTTGGTAAGGTCATGGTACTGGTCTACTGGGAATAAAGTTCACATTCGTACAATGCTTCCTTCAATAATAGTATGGGTTATCTGGCAGGTCAGAAACAAAAAGAAGATGGAAGGTTTAGAATCTAGCTCAATGGATATGATTAACTCCATCATATTCATTATTACTAGTCTGGACAAATTGGGCTTACTTAATAAGAAGCACTGGGGCAGTGATGTTCAGGTTGGCTTTACTATGGGAAATGTTAACCAGTATAATAAGCCTTATATACCGATTGCTTTGAAGTAGAAGAGTCCTAAACTGGGTCGATACAAACTTAACTCTGACGGTGGCTGTTCTAACATGTGAGAATGCTTTGGTGAAGGTCTGGTCAGGGATCATGAAGGGAATATCCTATTTGCCTATGGCAATGTTTATGGGAAGGGATGTCCTTTAATCGCTGAAGCCAGAGCCATGATTGATGGCCTTCAGCTTTGCTACAAAAAGGGTATTTCTTCATTAGACATCGAAATGGACAGTTTGGTTATGGCCCAAATGATTCTTACTGGTAGAGCTCCATGGTTATTTAAAGCTCTAATCAGTTGCTGTTATAGCTTAATCTCTTCGAACATGAAGGTTATCCATGTTTTCAGAGAGCAGAACGAAGTTTTTGATTTTCTAGTCAAATACACCTCTGAATCCAAAAGGAACTCGTATTTCAACAGAAACAGAGTCCCTAATGGATTGAGAGCGATATCGTTTCTGGAGAGTCTGGGGATATGCTATATAAGAGCTTCCCCAGACAATGAAGAAGTTGAGTAGTTTTGGAGTTACTTGGACTGAAGTTCGTCTTCGTGACCTTTTTCATCTCTGACTGGTTCATCAACGTTTCGAATGGTTGCTGCATGCAAGGTTTTCCTAATGGTTTCTCAGCTAGGGTTATCAGATTGAAAGGGTTTCTAACTGGTCCTTCAAAGATGCTTCTGGTCATTCGATTGTCGGGTTTCAAAAGGGCGCTGTTTTCTGGATTTCAATGTTTAATTTTGCAGGTAATAGACTATCGGGGCGTGATTTGCTGGTCTATAGAAGGTTGTGGCTTGATTTGGCTAAGAAAGATTTGTCACGGATGATCAATTGAAGAATTGAACCTGATTTTCGATGCTTTTGCTATGGAGAGAGAAGTTTAGGGTTGTGATTTTGGAGCTAGGGTTTGATATGTGATCGAACTACTAGTTCTTTAGCTTTAACTGCTACTGCAGATGTGTAGTGAGCCAAGTTCTTTTAATATACAAAGCCCTATCGTTGGATTCATTAACAAAAAAAAATTAAATCTAGAATCGTGGCTGAGATTGATAAATCTTAAATTGGTTAAATAAATGTATAAATTTGTTCGCGTATAAATATTGATGAAATAATAAGTGTATTTATAGTATCAAATAGTAATTTTAATAAAAAATTAATTTACCTCTCATCCTGAAAATAACATTGTAATCATGGGAATGTAAATAACTTAGTCTAATCAGATGAGTTTGTCGTGTCTGTAATTTGAGCTCTGGAATCAGATGCGTTTGACATATAATAGAGCGAGACAATGAAAAAGAAAAATTTATATATTGTAAAGCAGTCCAATGATTTAATCATGTGGCACGACAGTTGAGTCGACATATATTAATTTGAAGGCAAAATGAAAAGGGAAAGTGACCATAAAATACAACCCAACCTCTGCAACCTGAAAATAATGAACACCTTTGCAACCTGAAATTGATTAACATTACCTTGGGATAATATATAATTAATCGAGTTTTTATTATTATGTCGATTTTTTTTACTCAGAATATAATGAGTGCGCACAGGGTAAGGAAAGCGAATTCATGAGCTTTTACCATAAGAATGCATACTCAACCAACTCGGCTACCTTTGAAAGCATTATTATGTTGATTCGAAACACTAAATCATAGTTCAAACAAGTTTTACAACCAATCGGAAACGGATCAATTGATCCGTAAACCAGAAAATTACTTTATCAAACATCCATTTTATTTGGATTAATTTGCAAAAGTTAAAATGCTGAGTTGAACGTATTTTTCAAACAAATTTTGGAAAGTGTTTTTATTTTAGTAGTTTTATATTTATTTCGATCCACAAATAAATATATTAAAATTTAATTTAAATAGGTTAAACGAAATTACAGTAGTACTATTGATCAAATATTTTACCTAACAGAATTTGGTTGATGATAATTCGCAGTGTCGCGATAATAATTCTAAATAATAAAATAAATAAAAGAACACATACGAATAAAATTTTGATTTTTTACATGGAATAATCATAATGATTTATGAATGAATAATTATAAAATTTTAATGATCGTATATTATATTATAAAACTTTTCCAAACGGAATACCAGTTTAGAGAAGTTTTTTTTGTTAATGTGTTTTTTATTATATATTTTTAATTTTATTAAACTCAACAATTCACTTTTTTTACATTTTTGAAACACGATATATATTTTAAAAATTGTTGTATATATATATGGCTTCTTTTATTGCTTCGGTAGTAGTTATATGTTCAGTTTTGTTATATAACTAGGCAACAATTTTCTGAAGATAAGATTTTCAACTAGCTATCCTATCAAACACAGTAAACACATAACCCACAATTCAAATTTTAATGTAAAAAAAGTCTACATAATCAAAGTCCACATACCCCTTAACATCTCATCGGCTCATTACCTCTAATTATAAAACAACCCAATATTTGTTGAAGCGTTCACGTAACTCATGAGTCATTTAAGGGCGTGCCAAGTCTTCGCTAGGTCCACTATAAATCTGCTTAATATACTAATTGAGTATACAAGGTGATATCTTGCGCATGTCATTGCTTACATAATGTTTCCGATTACATTAGCATATAGTATCCCTCGCATACAATTTTTATCTTTTACCTTGATTGATGCTTAAGTAGTACTTAGTTAAAAATGACATTTGACGATCCTAAAACAAACTCAATTAGAGCCTAAAACAAACTCTATTAGTTAAAAATGACATTTGACGAGTCTAAAACAAACTCAATAATCAAATGTCTAGATAGAGAAACCTACTATAAAGAAAAAGTAAATTAATAAATGCAAAGTGACAATAATTGATTATTCACCATTCCCATAGGAGGTTACATATTGTATTTATAGTGATTAATATGGACCTTGTGGCTCTATTGACTTGTTAGTACAAAGAGTTTGCATTAGTGGTTTAACTTTTCCTTTAACCTATAAGGCCCAAAATATGCCTAAAATAAAGCCTTTTTACCCACCATATAATTCCCTTATAAACACCAATGTGAGTCCAACGACTCGGGCTTCAGATGTGCCAAACTTCTGTATTTATTTTGATTCATATAATAATATGTAATCTCTCAATTTGTTCGTCCAGATATCTATTCAATTATCATGTTAGCCTCTCTTATATTTTTTTTTAATTTCAAACTATCTTTTCAACTGATTTTTTTACAGTCTTAATCTTTATATTATCATTTTCAACTATCAACATGCCATCCACATACAGTAGCAACATGATATGTCTCTCGATATGTGTTTTCTCATTGCAATAGGCCCAACTATTGTATCAACTCCTCACATAATTGTTTGACTTCATGAAGGAGTCAAATCTCTTATTTCACTTCTTCGATAATTGTTTAAGACTATATAGCGATCTGTTCGGAAAATATTTATTT
This sequence comes from Limnanthes douglasii subsp. nivea, assembly GCA_036936605.1. NCBI lineage: Eukaryota > Viridiplantae > Streptophyta > Magnoliopsida > Brassicales > Limnanthaceae > Limnanthes > Limnanthes douglasii. The sequence goes on from JAUPFV010000001.1 coordinate 156,015,768, forward strand.
TTCGATTCAACTTCTTCCAACCCTTGAGTTTGTATCATACAAATGGTCTCATTCAGTTCTCCATATAAAACAATTACTAACATTCATCTGATCTAACTCAAGATTTAATCTTACAACAATTGGCAAAAATGCCCTTATAGATGTTAGTTTTATAACAACTGTGAAAATTTTATAATTAGCAATACCCTCATTTTTTTGTAAGGCCCTTATCCATGAGTCGATCTTTATACGTAGATAGTTCAACTTCAAGAATAACTTGATTCCTCTTAAATATCTACCAACATACAATAATCTTATGATCCTTCGACTACTTCTTTAGAATCTAAATGTAATTCTTCTTCAAAGAATTCAGTTCTTCATTCATCGGATTCTGAAATTTTAGTTTATCACTACTCTTTATAACATCATTAACTCTCATATGTAGCCTATCATATCAACATAATTTTACATTTGTATAGGCCTGAAAGTTCTTAGAGCTTTATGCCTCACTAACTGCTAACTGTCAATATATCATCATTGTCCTTTATTTCAAACATATAGAACATTTAAACATCAAACTCCCAACCAAGGCCAAAGTCATGATGTGGTGAAATTTAGTCTTTATGGTGGAACCTATACTAAGTCTAAAACCAAATTTTTCCTAATTATCCTTTGTTTTATATTTGTATACAAATTTTACCTCAATTTCAGCTCCACTCTCGACAATAGTATGTGTAGTATTTACCTTCTTGAGCAATGATATTTCAACTTCATTAAGTACTATATGATTATTAGCTATTTTCTTCTAACTTTCAGTTTCTATAAACCACAACCTATATTCTTTCACTTTTTATGGATACCTGAAAAACATACACTTTAGTTCTTTTGTCGTACTTCACATATGCATACAAACCACATATGAACACTCTCAATTGGCTCAACATTGGTTTCTTTACAATCTATTTCTCTTGAGGAAGTTCCAGCAGTGAATAAGGGTACATGTTGATGTATTTATCTTAATAGCTTCATCATAAAAGTTATGGTCCATTCCAACAGTAAAAAATATATACATCGTTATCTTATGTAAATTTTGGTTCATCCTCACCAAGACCATTTTGCTGAAGAGTTCCTTTCAATATTATGTTCCTAATTATACCAAATTTAGAACAATAGTTAGTGAATCATTCATTCACATATTACAAGCTAATGTTAGTTCTCAACCTCTTTGACTTCTTCTTAGACTAATTCTCCCTTATCTCCTTCGAATACTTAAAGGTATCAAATGCTTCATATTTGGACTTCAAAAATATAACCCATACTTTTGTAGAATAGTCATAAATTAGGGACATGTCGTACGTATCACCTCCAATTGTAGGATATCTTGAAATTATGGTTAGGAACGTGACTCTTTTATTTTTACCCATCACACAATTCTCACAAAAGCTTAGCTTCAAAACCTTACCATCATTCAACAACTCTTGTTTGATAAGTTCATTTATGGTATTCTCACTCATTTAATCAACCTTAGATGCTACACTTTGGTTGAATCACTCTTAATATTAGACATCTCTGGAATACTACCATTAATTCTATTAGCTTTCGTAACAACCAACGAGTCTTGCAGGACCGTAAGACTTCCATATCTACCTTTATATTTATACCCTTCTATAATATGAAAGACTTGAGTTGAACATTCCATTTTCGTTTAATATGAAAGACATAGATTTGTTATTACTCGCTCAAGTCTTGTAGAAAACTTGAGTTGAACATTCCATTTTCCATTTACAGCATATGGCTCATCAATACCTACAATAACATTTCCATTGTCAAAATCTTTTAGGTCATCAAACCTTGTTTGTTAGAAGTAATATAAAATGAAGCTCCTATGTCCAAAACCAACTTGTTACTTTATATATGAGTGGAAACCATTAGTATAAGCGTATAGTCATAATATTCATGATAAGAATTTATGACATTGATGAGTTATTATCCTTCTTATTTGAGGTAATAATTAACATCAATAAAAAGAATGAGGAAAAATATCATTTAAAAAAGTGTCATCTTAAATAACCCTTTGCTAAGGTAAATAAAATTTGTACGGCAAGAAGTGAAAAACATCGTCTTGAATAATTAAGACAACGTAAATAGTTAAAAGATAACATGATTAGGTTAAGATGATGGATATGTGAAATAAATTTGGGCGATGCTTGGTGGTGTTAAATATTGTTAGAGAGTGTTTTTGTAATAAAAGAGGAAATAATTAAACTTTGGATAAGCTGTAAATAGATAATTGACCAGTTTAGTATAAGTTTGGAGAGAGATATTCTAACAAGGTAGTTGAGCTAGTAAATTTTCTTAAGTTTCATTAATGCAAACAAGGGTATGTATAACAAAATGAGCCTAGTAGGCTTACATGATCCATGAGCCCATTTTGGTAACCAAAGACCAAATAAAACCGAAGCTCATTACCATGTACAACACCTCTAATTATTATACTTTAATACATTAGAATTGTAAAAGAAACATTGGTTTGATAACTCATTTGTCTAGAGATAAACTTTGGATTAAATATACAGACATATGGCACTCCAAATCAAGACACACAAATACTCTTTATTTTTCATGAGTTCGTGTTAATCCGAACATGCCTTAGAAACATAATCTGAGTGATTTATGAGGCCGTTTAGATGTAGTTATGAAACTTTACTCTTGTTACATGAGTCATGGAAATATTCGGCTCACGACCTTCCCTCTCAACAGTGAAGTAGGATAACATTTTGAAACGATTCCCTTTCTCTAAGAAAATAACCGTTGAGATAGAATTTTTATGGAATTTACAGAGATAGAGAGAAGCTCTAAACTTCCAATTTTTAGCCCGGTTGCCACTTCAAAATACGTTCCTACATTTCTCTATAAATACCCCCCTCCCCACCATTTAACACTATTTCACTAGTTTAGAAATTTCTAAAGATAGAGAGAGAAGCTTTAAACTTCCATTTTTATCCCGGTTGCCACTTCAAAATACTTTTCCGGTGACATTTTGACTGATTAGTTATGCTTGGTGGATAAATCTAAAGTAGAGAGAGAAAGTAGAAAAGTTGATGGTCTTCTAGAAATCGAAAGACCAACAATCATTACTCAAATATTTTACTATAGATGCACATTCTCTTACCATAGACATTTCATTTTGGCTTACCCCCATCCTTCTATCACTCAATATGTCACTTTGAGAACTTATTCTTCGATACCAACACAGTCATAATGAGAAACTATCACAAAAAACCGATCATGCTTTATAGAAATAGGTTTGGATATCGAGGATAGCTCACATGTGACACAAATTACCCCCGTTGTGGTTACAAAGGGCCAATAAGATTCTAAGCTTAAAGCAAAGAAGAAGGAATGTGCCAAACATGTTCAAGCATCTCCAAGCATACTCTTTAGAATAAAAAATATCAAAGTAGATTATTGTCCAATGAATCTAATCTGATGTAGTTAGTTGACAAATTCGAAGACCGTACAGTCGTGGGGTCAGTAATTGAGGTATCAAAGAAATCCAAAAGTGATGATGAAGTCCCAAAAGAGGATAAAGGGAAATCTCTGAAAGCCAAAGATAACAAAAACAAAGGAGTAGAGGTGGAGTTACCCCACTTTGTGGTTGAGTGTGTGGGGCCTAATTTTCAAAACTCAATAATAAGTATTTAATTTCTCTCTATGAAATCTTGTATGTATCTTATTTAGAGAATAAGTTAGGTGTGTTGTGGGCCAGGTGAGGAATCCCCAAAGGAATATACATAAGGTTACCAAAACCCAGAGAGACACCATCGGCTTGTGCATCCAATGAGTTGGTAATCTACCCCAATGTGTTGAATTGTGGGCTTCAGTTTCTGCTGGACTCCAAAATAGTTAGGTACTTTGATCTGGCTGGTCTATGTTTGAGCCAAGCGAGGCCAAAATTGCGGTTTATCTTAAAGTCGTGTATTATGGCATCTCGTTTTTCGAAAACGAAAATACCAATGGAAAAATTTGTAGTTATTACCAGACTGTTGAAGAATCATCAGATCCCATTATACTGTTTTACTCGTTGGAATTAGTATAAAGTAGTAAGCAATTTGTAAAAGACTGCAAAAATGTGGAAGCTGCAATTTTTCTTCATTAGTGGCTGCTCGGAGAACGGTAAAGAAATCTCCCCGATGTGAAATTTGAGTAACATACAAAGGGTGTGGTGAAGCTCAAATAAATTTTTAAGTGTTATTTTAACATTAAATTCCTTTATCCTTCAATATTTGCAACTTATTTTTTTAGAGTTATACTAAAGTCTCAAAAACAACATTTGGAAGCTTCCAAACAAACCTTCAAAAAATTACACTAAGAATAGATCAAATACATATCATAACTGCTTAACTCCAAACAACATGGTATAGTCACCCCTGACAGACTCACGCAAAACTGAACTTGTCATGGGAGGAATTCACTACCCCGCCACGTGCATTGGTAGTCTTTGACCAAATAGAATCTACATATGGAAAAGTATACCTTCTCACGAGGAAAAGGGCTCCAAGCGAGAAGGTGAAAAAGGATGACACTAGTGGCGCGAGTCCTAAAAAAGTAATTGTTGGTGCTGCAGAAGCGAATCAGTCCGATGAGCCATTAAAATATATTGATGTGTATATCGTTAAAGTTAATAAAATACTTAAAGAGCTCCCAAAACTAAAAATCAAGAAAACATCGAGCGAATCAAGAGTACACAAGAGGTAAAAACATAGTGGTGAGAATAAAAGGAAGAAGAAAAATAAGAAGACACATACTAGCTCAGAAATATTCCATGCCATAGCTCAAGCTACAATTCCTCTAATGCTTAAGAAGCATAAATCCTCCGTTCCAGAGGAAAATGAACAAGTTGGTGAACATCAGAGTCCGACATGTAGTACAGAGAGGCTCGGTATTGAGACCTTCAAACACTAGTCCCCAAATTTGAATGGTTTTACCGATAATGTGACTTATCAGCTAGAGAAAGGGGACATCTTTTCTCATAGATTGTTTGTCTTTCTCAAGATCATTCTTTAGATAGAAAAGAAGGTAGCACAACCCAAAAAAAACATTGTTCTCTTCAAAGAAGAATGTAAGCATCATAAAAACCAATTTGAACAGAAAAATTAGCATGCTGATAGTTTAAAAAGTCGAATTGTACATGCTGACGAAAAACTTAAAAAGGAAAAGTCCGCTCATGAAACAAAGATTTCTAAGTTACAACTGTCTGAGGTAGAGAAAGTTTGGAAATAAAAGGATCAAGAAAAAAATCATAACAAGGCGAGAGATCTTTTGGAGAAAACTTTAGATTAGCAGAAATATGTTACCAATAATGTCGAGGAACATCTATCTCAATATAAATTTCATGTTGCAAAAGACTAGGAGGATGCGGTTGACGTGTATATTTTATTATAGAAGTGAGATATTTTAAATAAATCTGACATGGTCATGGACTTTCATAAAAAATTTCCAAATTCAAACCTCATATCGTTTTGGGACATAGTACCTGAAGAGGTAGGCCTGATGATATGGTATTTGCAGATTAAATTGGGTATTAATCTAGATACAGAGGGTGATAATAGTATCTTTGAGGATGACGACGAAGAATTTGAATACAGGAGTTCCAAGGAGAACCACCAATGTTGAAAGGAATAAGTCTGAAGGCAGTTGAATTTATTTTCATTTAACAAGTTTTTTATATTAGCGTCTTTTTTTGTCAGTTATTGGTATGGTCAAGGTATTTTATAATAATATTCGGGTCTTTTGTGTAAGTCCTTGGTATGGACAAGGGATTTTATAGTCGTATTTAGAATTTATGAATACATCACTTCCCTTTAATTCCTCGTATCTAAACAAATTTCTTACTCATCGAATAACTTAATCAGATTCTTCTTAGTTTGAGGTAATCAATCCAAAATACACATCGAACCAAACATCAGACAAAACCATCACTCCTTCAAATCTAACCACCTTGACCAACTAATTTTGGAGCCTTTTAATTATGACCAACTAGTGTTTGAACCTTTAAAATTGACCAACTAATGTTTGAACCTTTTAATTATGACCAACTAGGGTTGGAACCTTCACAATTGACCAACTAATGTTTGAACATTTTAATTGTGACCAACTAGTATTGGAACCTTTACACTTGACCATCTAATGTTGGAAAGTTTTAATTGTGACCTGTAACATTTACACTTGACCAACTAATGTTGGAACCTTTTAATTGCGACTAAATAATGTGGTAACCTTTACATTTGACCAAGTAATGTTGAAACCTTTTAATTGTAACCAACTAGTGTTGGAATATTTTTATTTTCACCAACTAGCGTTGGAACATTTTACTTGTGACCAACTAGTGTTGGAACCTTTTAGTTAATGAACCAAAAACTATTTCAATCATTCAAAATTAATATAAGAACATAAAATGAAAAATGATTTATTAAATTTAAGGGGTTCAGACACCTCATTGAAACCTCTCCGTGCCACGAGGGCAAGAAAGAGTATGTTCTCGGATATTTACATGAGAAGATTAAAAAATGTACAAAGTTTTTCAAAAAAGATAAAAGTCTCAAATGCTCAAAATTGTATAGGTGTCGAAGAAGATTATATTCTTGATCTGCCAATCGACAAGTTTGAGGTTGAACCCTTTCAATAAGAAAATAAGTCTCCTCTCAATTTGGTTCTAGCTTTCCTAGCCTTTTATCTTTAGTGTGTATGAAGATATTTTACAACTCTACCCCCATTTCAATTCTCTCATTCGGATCCAAGACACATACGTGCTTCTCATCAGGGTCTAATAATAAAGAGATTATAAATGGACAATTATTCTTTTTTCCTTATCTAAATTTTATCTAGCTCTTCGACCAGTACCATTACCCTTTTAGAGTAATTTCTGATTCAGAAAGATGTGAGAATAGATTCAGCTGGTGTTACCCCATCCATCCCATAAACTGACACAAAAGGATATTCTTGATCTTCTCTTACGGGTGTAGTTCAGTAAGTCCATAATACCTATTATAGATAATTTGGCCATTTTCCGGCTTCTTCCTCTAAATGTTTCTCCAAGCCATCAAATATGTTTGTTACTTTTACTTGCCTATTAGATTGTATATAAAAAGGTGATGAAAAATAATGTTTAATTTTCCTGAAAGAACAAAAGACTTCCTTATTATTGTTTTCGAATTGAGGGTCATTATCTGAGTTTATTATACTTGGGATTCTGAACTTGCAACATATGTTAGAAAGGATGAACTTAATAACAACATTTGACGTAGTTATAGACATATGCTCTGCTTCCACCCATATAGAAAAATAATCAACGACCACAATAATGGTCTAGCAGCCTCTAGATGTCGTAGGTTAAGGACCACCAAGTCCAACCCCCATCTTTCAAATGGAAACACTTTGGATATTGACTCAAGTGTCACATCTAGTACATGTATTGTATTAAAAAATTGTTGGCAAGGATCACATCGTCAGACTAATTCTTTAGTATCTGTCATGATAAAAGGGCAATAGTATCCAACTAATAAAACTCTATTTGTTAATGTCTTATAACCACAATGGACAAAGTCCTCCCCTTCGTGCAACTTAAATAACATCATTTGGGATTCATCAATTATGAGGTATCGTAATAGTGGTCGACTTAACTACTTCTTATAAAGTATATCCCCGCGAAACATGAAGCCATGCGCTTTAAACCTTAGTTTTTCCCAATATCTTATCAATTGGCAAAGTTCTTTTACTTATAAACTGTTTAATCTTGTACCTAAAATGTTTCTCTCTCCTAGTCAAGATTCGGATTGCAACTTTGGTGCCTAACTTGTACTCATAAAAATCTATTCTCTTATGGATAATAGGGCATACGTTGGGTCGTATTCCTAGTTAATACATAATAACACTTGCAGGGATGTCTGCTACATCTTTGGTACACCATGCAAACATGTGTAACTTCAAAGAGAAAAAGGCTAGCGACTCTTCCCTTATGACTGATGGTAAAAAATCCATAACTTTTACACTCTTTGCTTTTGGAAAAGTATACAATTCAATATCCTCATCATGTATTAATGAACTAGGAATCTCCTTCTGATCATCCATATTTTCTGAATATGAAGTGGACTCAGATTATTGTTATTCTTTTTTGGTTTTCGCATTCAGGAGCGTCTTAAGAGGCAATGTGATAACATAGTATTATCTAGCCACAGACAACTGAAACCAGGACCCAAATGATATATTTCAAACATAGATAGATGCTTGAGGAAACAACGTGCATTCTTGATAGCTAATATTGGCAAAAAATAACATTAGACAAAGTCGGGCCATCCAGAACTATAAAAAGTACACTCACTGTCGTTTTTAAAGATCCTTGTTCGAGCAATGCGTCTCTTTCAAATTATCCAAGTACATCCTCAATGATCCCTATAAATCCCTTAATTTTCATATTCGATGGAAGTATAACCGGAGGTTTTTTTTATCAGTTTGTACATAGACATCAACAAGATGTATTCCGAACTACGTATATCAATCAGATTTTTTTCGGATTTTAGTCCCTTCAATTGTTGTTCCGATTATCACAACAGCCTAATGGGGTCAATAACATCTCTCAAAGCATCACCATCAAACACAATAAAAAACATTGTATTTTGGTAAAGATGAGTATAAAATTTCCTTCTAACTAAGTTTCCAAACTTATAATATGTCTCTTTCATAAACAACCCAAAGGCTCAAATACCTTATCCCTATCAAAGAGAGTTAGTGACTAAAAAAAAGTTGTGCAAAATCTTAACCTTTCTTTCCTTGTTAGGTTCATTAACCACCATACTACTGGTTCGGTCAAAATTAGGGTCGAGATATTCAGAGTTCATATCAAACTTATTGTAAGGTTTGGTAATAACCATAATATTTTTTGGCCTGACAGAATCTTCTATTGCTTCCTTTCAGAAGAGGGCTTGATTGATAGTTGCCCTTTGCGACTGATCTCCATATTGCACTTTGTGACCAATCTCTCGATTTCACTTTGATAAAACTGGTCACTTTTCCATTCTTAATTAAAGTTAGAATTTATCTTTTTTAAGTTTCACAATATTTGTATTATAGACCATATCATTATGAGAGTTAAAACATGGGTATTTCGATTTTGCTTTGAATTCTGGATTGGGAGTAGCTTTCTAAACTGAAAAAACTCCATTGCTTTGTCAAAGATAATATCAATCCTCTATGTTAGCTCTACATAGTGGTTTGGATGGACCCATTGATTTGCTCTTGATCTATATAGCTAACCTTATGGTTTTTTACTTACCCGAGAATAAGGAGGATTTTGATTTACATCATTCAGACGAAAGTTAGTAACCGTTTGGGCATATTGTTGTTGATGGCCTGAGGTAGAAGGTTGTGGGACCTATCTATGCAAACAGACAAATTTTGATTCCTTTCGATTCCTTCACTTTGATATGATTTTCAATATGAGTTAACAAACCTCTAAAATTGTAAGCTTTTTTCATGGTCACATTATCTGTCAATTATCGAAGGAGAAATTTTTTCCTAAAAGAATCTATAGCCATTTTTTATAGCAATCAGCCAAGCTATTCTTAGTTCTTCTCTCATAAAGTAGTCCAGAATATATCAAAATTCTTGAAAAAACCTAGTGGAAGCTAATTATGCCATTTGAAAGTGTTATCTTTGAACGTTTAGGAAAAATGCCTGATACAATGACCTAACATCATCATTATCTTCATCGTAATTCATCATAGTTTTTGAAGTGCTTAGGTGGTTATCTGGATCTCATCTTCCAATTCTCCAATAACCTATGTTGTTACCCAGGTAAATCCAACTATTGTTCGCTCGGACCAGAGAATTACATGTGAATTATGCATCTTTTCATATGTTTTGAGAAACAAGACATTGGTCGAACAACCAATATAAATGAGTATCCTTCGAACATTAATGGTTGTTGTTTCCGCTCCGATCACTACTATATATTCATGAGGACCAGATACACATTTTAAATCATCTTCATCAAACAAGATAAAATGTATACCATTCTTTCCATAATATGAGTAGAAATTACTCCTTCAAAATGAGTAGTTAAACTTACCACATGCCTTTTTTAGAACTATTATTGTTTCCATCCACAATGTTTCCTCCAAAATTTTCGGAAGACTCAAAATACTCACGTAAACTTTGAAATCTTCCTTGTACCATTGGTTCATTTACAACGAATACCATCATTCGATCCAGATCGAGATCAATGCATTCCAAAGACACATTGATGTCATCTTTAGGCCCAATTATCAATAATATATTTCTTTCCTCGATAATAAATTTAAAATATGTTGTGTCGATAGATTAATGTTCTGAATATACCGACCACCTACTTGCCCTTTTACAAAACTAGTCAATTTTTCATTTGCTATTAGAATTATAATGTCCTTTTTAGAGCTATACAATATGTAGTGTCGCACCCGATGTCATTGTGGTATTTACAAAATTTATTAATTCACTCCTCCTTGGGTCTAGTTATTGGTGGAGGTTTTCAAAAATCCATAGCTCTTTTGAAAGTTGGTGCCATGTTCTCGGTTAATTTACAAAATAATATGGGCTCACCCATTAGTTTGACCTAATACAAATTTGTTGGTAATTAGAAGCCAAACCTTAAGACAGTCTATACCGATGAGGTAAATTGGGCGATACTCTTGGTAAAGGAGGTCATTGAAAATGCAAAATTACTACCCTGATAACCTTGATTGGTAGGAGCATTTCCTTGACATGAGTGCCTCCCAGACGAACTAGTCCCTATGTTGATTCATCTACTTTAATATGCTCTTCTACTTGAGATATAAGAGACCTAAAAGCAAGTGCCCTCCTCCTTGTAGTTTTGTTTGCTAGATCTTCGGGGAGCAACCCTTGTCTAAAGGCTGCGCATGCCATCTACTCGTCACAATCATCTAATTTGGTTTTGGTCAACACAAATAGTCTAGGATAATATTTCATTTTGTCTCCAATTGTTTGCTTGCATTGAATTATGGTGTCCTTGTTAACCCCCATTTCTTTTCTCCCCACAAATTGCCTTAAAAAGTTGTGTAAAATGCCCCAAAAATTGGTTATTGATACCATCATAATCCTATTGCACTTCAAAGCTATTCCTTTGAAAGTATGTGAAAATTCCTTACACACTAACCTGTCGTCATCATCAAAATTCATCATCTAATTTTAAATTTCTTGATATGGTCATCAAGATCGTGTGTGCCATCGAATTTTTCAACTTTAGTGATGTCTAAGCGCTTAAAAAACGATATTAAAATTATCTCATCCGATAAAGGAGAAGCCCTCTTATCCACTCATTCCCTGTATTGGCTACCTCCTGCACCACTTCCCATGATTGCGTATAAGCCTTGATTTGTAGGATTGGTATACCAATTAGCCATATTATATTCGAAGAGTGAATTCTCAATCACAAATCTAGATTCAGTTGGATTTTTAGATTTATGCTTCTTTCGATATTCCCATTACCCACTATCATGCCTCTTCAAAAAGTTCCTTTCTTTTTTCCTTCTGTAATAATCACCCATTTCAAGATTTTGAGAACACCCCTAGAAATCTGAAGAAGGAGACTCACTCGTATCCAAAAGAATATAACAATGCTTATCTTTATTCTTCTTTTTAGAGGAGTGACATCCCTTATCTAACTCAAATTATACTTCTCAACGACTACTCCTTGCTCAATTAACATTGTGACACTCGTTGAAACAGTCTCATATATCATTTTTTCATTTACATGTTGTACCTCAGATCGTACCCTTCCAGAGTTAACCAATTCTTCCCTCTGCTCTAGTTGGTCAATCAACTTAGTTATTCGCTCGAGTAGCTGATTCATCTGATCCTCTAAAATGTGACTGGTCATGTTAATCATTTGCTTGCATACCATCCCAATTTTGTAGTCTATCCAAACCTGACTCAACCACCTCTTCTTCCACTAGTACCGCTATATCAATTTGGACTTCAGGAACCATAATATTTTTGTTATCCGATTGTTCGTCTTTTTGGTTTAGATTGTAAATCTAGGTATTAAGCGCACCTCCCACAATGGTCGCCGTTGATAAGTCTAAATATTTTCATAAGTGAAAGAGAGGTCTAAACAGATTTATACTTCAACTTAAGGAGTTTTTTTAGAGAGAGAGAGTCGTTAAAGAGTTTTTAGAGAGAGAAAGTTGCCAAGCATCAAAATTGTTAAGTTTCATCCTTTTTCTAAGAAACGTACACTTATTCATAGGTGGTTTGGTTACAAGTAACATACTGTTGTTTGTTATGTGGATATCTCACCCCACTATAATACTTAGTACAAACATATTTCTTACAAGTTATAGATATAGTCCTTTATCCTTATATTAGATCCTCTTTGGTTATTGGTCTCCGACCTATGTCGCTTGAAGACAATACGTTTATTATGGATGATTCTGCAATGGGTCACCTAGATTTATGGACCGCTTGTCTCTCGGGTTATTTCCTTTTGCAACCGCATGACTTTTCCTTACTCAGAGCTAATGTGGAATCCTTGTGGGGTCGTTTTGCGCTTCTGGATTTCAAACCCCTCCCATAAGGTTACTTTTTGTTTAAATTTGGCTCCGGGGATATATCCAAAAATGTTTTGGATCTCGCCTCTTGGCATATTGGTGGCCTTTTGATGATCCTCAAAGTTTGGGAACCTCTATCCACTCTTAAAAAGAATTCCATATGGATATACCTATTTGGGTCAAGGTTTTTAACCTCCTTATTGAGCTTTAGATGGCTGAGGGTTTTACTAGCATCGGCTCGGTCATTAGTACCCTTCTTTATGTTGACAAACAAACCGAGAAGAAGAAGAAACTTAGGTTTGCTCGTATTTGTGTCTTGATCAAAGAGGGTTCGGTAATCCATTATGGGACTTCCTTCAAGATAAAAAAACAAGATCATTTCGGTGACTTTTGAGTATCAGGGTTTTCCTCCTTAGTGCGAGACTTGTGTCGTTTTTTGGCATAGCACCCGCCTTTGAAAAAATGCCCTAGACATCCCCTTCCTTTGGTTACTCCGTTGTTTTCCTCCTATGAGGCGGATCCTTCTGAGATTGACCTGGATGCTGATTCTAGGATTCGTATGGCTCCTCTTGAAGGATTCAAGGAGGTTGACATCGGTGAAGAGGTGGATTCGCCCCCAAAGAGGCTTCACCCTTCTGAAGTTTTGACCCACTGTATTTTAGATTTGTCCTCCAACAGGACCATCACCCGACCCACTGTAAGTTTTGTTATGATTATTGTTTCATGGAATGTGAGGGGTTTTAATGACCATGTTAGGCAGAAAAATGTGACTAGTTTTATTATTAGTAATAGTATTTCTCTGTCAATTCTTGTAGAAACTAAAGTCTAATCCCATAAAGTAGATTTCATTATTAGAACTATGGATCTTTTTTGGCACCACACCACTAATCATCTTTCACATCCCCTTGGTAGAATCTGGATTGTTTGGAATCCTAGTGTTATCTCCGCTACTAGTCTATCACAATCCCTCCAATCCATTCCTTGTAAGGCTAAATGCCACAACCAACCTTCCTTTTTTCGTTTCACTGCCATGTACACTTTTAACGAAGCTGCAGATCACATCCATCTCTGGAATGCCATAATGCATTTAGCTGACCTGGACAAAGGGTCCCTCTGGGTTGCCTTAGGGGATTTGAATGCTACCCGAAAGGTGGAGGAGTGTTTGGGTTCTTCGATATTGATGATTTCAACAATTGTTGTTACCATTGTAATCTTAGTGACCTTCGATCAACGGGTTTCCCTTTCACTTGGATTCACAAGCAACCTTCCCACCTGGTACTTTCCCAAATTGATCGTGTTCTTGTTAATCCCGACTGGGATGACCAGTTACCGATGTCTTTGTACCACTTTGGTTTCCTCCGCTTCTCTGACCACACCACTGTTACCAAAAGGAAAAAACCTTTCAAGTTCTTCAACATGTTTTTATTGCATTCAAATGGATTATCTTTGATGGCCTATGTGGATCAAGTTTTTATTTCCTTCGAATGGATTACATTCCAATGGCTCAGGTGGATCAATTTTTTATTTCCTTCCAATGTAATACCTTCGAATGGCTCAAGTGCAAGTTTTTATCGCCTTCGAATAAATCATTTCTTAACATTAATTATATTCGGATAAACTAATATTAATATATGAAGATAATAATATATGAAGAGGTAAAACAAGTTGATAAAACAAGGGGGGTTGGATATCTTAGTCGGAGGAGGAACAACAACTAGGATTGTTGGAGGGGGGAGTTCTTAACAAAGTATTATCTTTGAACCTATTGAAGTTTTCTTTATTTTCTCTCTCTCTCTCTCTCTCTCTCTTATCACTTCCCTGTTTTCCCCTCTTGAGTCCCTTTTTATTCTTAAGAATGGGTGATTCTGAAGGCATCTTACCTTCCTCAGTGGTGGTACCAACAACATCCAACACGGCAACGTTAATTTTGGTTGGCTTCCCCTCGTCCTGTTTTTCAGCAATAAACTGTGACGAGTCCTCTTTGCCTTTTTTTCCTTATTCTGATGGCTGGGAGCTATATTCCTAGCTGGCAGAAATAATTTACATCGACTGTATCGGTTCTCTTAAGAATTTCAGTAGCTTGAGAACGAGTGATGAACTTCTACCATGTAAGTTCTCAAACAGGATTGGTCCTCCAGAGATGGGACCTCATAAAATTTCCAAGGGTGAAACAATTGTAGAACTCATTGGACCACCTTTCATTAGCCCATTGATTCAGCTTCCTGAAGGTTACTATTGCATCATCCAAATGTCATCGATATGGCTTTAATATAGCTATTTTAAAGAAAATTAGAGATAAATAATAAGTGTTACACAAGTGGTATAAATATAAAAACAAATCGAAAAAGACTTACGTGAATTCTTCCATTGTCTGGTGAGCTGACTCGGATTCCCTTTAGAGGTGATCTTCTTGTCGTTTTCCCAATGATCACCGCTGAAGAGGAAATGGGTTTTCCAAATCTTTTCCAAGCTGCAAGAGGTCATCTACTGATGAACTCAGATAACTCTTAAATGAATTCATATGTAGAAATGTTCGTAGGAGGGCGTCTGTCTAAGAAATGTTATTATAAAATAACTTTAATTATAAACTTAGTGTTTTGTGGAGAGAGAAAGAGACAAAATAAATAGATGTAGCAATAATTGACTAATCATTGGCCCTTTTCACAATAAGGGAATGTCCTTAATATAGTATATGAGGTAGATAGTAAAATTACATAATTACCACAGTTAAAGTAGATTTTTTACCCCACTCTTCTACTATTTACAAACAAGTTCTCGGGGTATATCAGTTGACCCCTCTATCTCTTATATTTACTTTACTTTAGTCTTTAATCACTAAATACACAAATAAACCTTGTTATTATATATATTTTCTTCCCTTATCATCTACCACTTTGTAGTTATTCTCTCTTTTGAAGTAATAAAGGAGACTATATGCATTGCGAGATAGACCCGCCACAACATCCAGTTGATGCATTAGCATCAGAATCTTAGAAAGCCTCAAGGTTATGATACATGACATCAATGAGAACCAAGTATCTGGGCTACCTTGGCTTGAGGACAACCTGATCAGACCGAAGTACCCCACTCTTCTACTATTTACGAACAAGTTTTTAGGGTATATCACTTGACCCCTCTATCTCTTATGTTTGCTTTACTTTATTCCTTAGTCACTAAATACACAAATTTAGTCTTTATCTTGTACATATAAATCTTGTTATTATAAATATTTTTCTTCCCTTATCAGTTGCCCCCCAATCCTTATGAAGATATCTGAATGAGGACGGCGATCATTCTTTCCTTTCAAACTTCTTTTGATTGTTATGACACTCAAAATTATTTGTATGACCGGATCAGATGACTTTGTTGTTTGCGTTCCATAAACAATTTTTTTATTGCCACACCTTGGATTATGTGGTGCGAGACTTGTTTAAATTTATGACCTCGCCCCTGGTTATGATGACCTCACCTAAACAATCATTTGTTTTAAGTTCTCATGTCTCTGTCTAGCCGTTATAGTATCAAAGATATTTTAGATGATGAAGTCACTTCTGTCCACGTGTTGTGTTTATAGCATGGCATGCCAGCGCGCTGTTTGAAACGGTTAACGAGTGGGGTAACATGTCAGAAATTTGTTAACATTTCGCCTTATGTCCTTTTAACCTTCCGCCTTCTGCCCCTTAGTACCTATAGCTTTCACTATAAATATTTATTTTCCCCTCTAGTTCTAATTTTACAATCTTTAAATTATGTTCATCATTGAGCCAAGAACGCCTGTTCTATAGAGACAAAAGATTAACTTGCATTCCAAATTCTTTCTTTGTTTTTACATGTTTGAAGATTTTATCAATCTTGAAAATATAAGCTTTGGAGGTAGTTCAATATCTCAAACCAAGCTTGTGCTCGTGGAATTTCTGGTGGAAGAGGGAATCCCACACCTGCTGACATCTTTGAAGAAATCTTTCGTGATAACTGGTCCTTATCTGGGAACGCACCTCCCTTGCTGCTCAGCCCTCGGTCAAGCTTGTTCAAGGGATAACAAGGTTGATCTTGCATCATCTAAATCTGTTCACAAATCTTCTCATTTCTTAATGATAGGTGATGAAAAGGAAAAACTTGGTATAGTATATGCAGGGGAACGTGATAAGAGGAAAAGGTCCCCCGATCCAACTACAAAGTCGATTAGGGTAAAAATTTCATCTTCTGCTGTAACCCCTCAAGTAACTTCACAGGGGTCCCCCCAAAACACTACTGAGGTCAGTCTCCGTAAATCTTCTACAAAGGGTATTCGTTTGGAACAGGTTTTGAAATCCATTCCTGATATTTAAGAGAAGGCTTTGATTGATGAGTCGAACAGTGATCAGGAACAACATGATGTTGTTGTGGTTGAGGCACAACCCTTACAAGTTATGCCTACGGTGACTCCTCCCTCGAGATCATCTGTGCCAATTCAGGGTGTATCTTCTCCTCCCCTAGAAATTACAACTGATCCCCCCGTCGAAGAGGAGAGACTTCCTTATTAAAGAAATACAAGAAGAAGAAGAAACGCGTCACAGATGTGCCTTCGAACATAGAAGATGTTTTAGGTGATAACCTTCACCGAATCGAGACCAAACATCTAGTTGCCCTTTATAAACTGAAGTACAAAAATTTCCATCCGAACGAGGAGGTAAAGATTAGAGAATGATGGGCGATTCCCATAAACATTACCATTCGGTTTCCCACCGTCGGAGAGACTTCACTTCAATTCGAAATCATGAATTGATTCTTTACAATCAGCTCATGAATTGGGTTCTTCGTCTACCTCTTGATCCTGCTCTAGTAGATTACTTCAACCTCATTGAAATTGTCCTCTCTCAGGGTGGAACAAACATGTGGTACACACTCATGGCCTGCATCATGGCCTCTAGGCTTTGTGAAACATCCTTTTCCATGGAGCAGTTCATCTACATTTCAGGTGTGATTAAGAACTCTGATTACCCTTTTTACTCTCTTGGTTTTGCAAGGAAATTTAAGTTAATCGAAAATTTCTTAGAAGACGATAAAAATGGAAGAAACAATTCATTTTTATCTTCGGTCTATGGGAAACTGGCTTTTAGAATTACGACGACTTTCATATCGGTAAACCTTGAAGTGGTCTGGACAAGGTACGCATCCTTATATGCAATTCTGTTTTATTAATTAAAATCGGATAATCTTAATTTGTTTCTTTTAAACAGCGATGAAGGGAATTTCCACACCCATTAAAATTTATGCAAAAGCTGCCAATAAAATCTTTGAGAAGCTAAGTATCTGGGCAGATGAACATTGGAACCATAAATTTCATTAGAGTTTCCTGCCAATGAACTTTGTAAGAAGTAATCTTTGGAGATATGACATTGAAAAGAAAAAATCCATGTCCAACCTCATGGTGTCTCCCCCGAATGATGTTATTCTCAAACGCCTAGAAGGTCTGGACAACATAGTTTACCTTCCCACGCGAGCTCGGGCTCCGAGTCACCAAGATGCAGAAAAAACCGAGAAGAGGGGTGAACGTACCGAGGAAGATGCAGAATCGGAGAGTGATGCTCCCAAGAAATACAGGGTTGGAGTCCAAGAAGACCATCAGAATGAGACCCAGAAAGAAAGGCCAACGGAGGCTCAACAAGAAAACTAAGTTCATCCATGGGTAAGCCCTCCGTCTAGTGTCCATGAAGAAAATACAGGGATACCGACAATGAGACTTCAGTTAAAGTGAGACCGGATGGGAGAGTCGGGGTTGTAAGGCTAGGAAAGCTTACTGTTGAGGAAAAACATAATAAAGTAGTTTATAGTGAATGGAAAGTGACAACACAACTTATCCAGGCTTATCCCCTATATTGAAAGTTGTTATAGTCGACTCAGATTCTATAGGAGATTTTTTCCTTCAAAAGAGACTAACCACTAAGGCAACCGACTTGAAGAAAAAAATCAAAGACTTGACGGACGAACTTTCCAAGAAAGAAGAGGTATCTTCCCAATTGAAAAATGTTGAAGACGAACTTTCTAAAGAGAAAAAGACATATGCTGATCATTTATCCAGTATTACATCCTTAAACACTGGCCTTTCCGAGGAGAAAAAAAAAGTTTTGACGATGAACGGGAGCGCCTTATTACCAGAGATACCGAACGCGACACTCTTATCGATGGTCTTATTGAATCTTGTGCAAAGACTAAAACATACTTTGAGAGTGTTGTTGTAGACATTGAGAAACTGTCAAAGGAAAATGAGTCTCTAAAGAAGGATTTTGAAACTGAGCAAAATAAAATTCTAGATGCATATGCACCTAGCATTGTATCTCGCCTTAAAGAAATAGATGTCAACATGAAATCCGCTTTGGTGCTAGAGATGCATGAGAAATTTCTGAACTTGAAGCTAGGTCCTTTGGTAGTGCATTATTGAAAGGCGCCGCCCTATAGGTGTTTCTATGGAAGATTTGAGGAATATTGATGATTTCGAAAGTTTGTCCTCGGAATTTGACTCTCCCGAAGGCAGTAAGGAAAATTATGCATCTAATTAGCATAGTTTGAATGTTGTCTTCCTTGTTTTGTTAATTATCTGTAAATGCAAACATGTTGTGGAACTTTTTTTGTAAGACTATCCAATACTGTGAGAAATTTTTATGTTGTAACTCTGCTTTTCAAATATATTTCTTACTAAAAAATGCCTTATGTTAAAATGTTTGATCTAAAACAATTTTTACTGGGCAGATAATTTCCTAATATGAAAACTTTTCAAAGTTCCAATTTTAAATCAACTCGTTTCTTCGTTCAAATACCTTTTATGTGAAAGCATTTTACCCACATCTTTAACCACCTTTCTTGGCTCAAAATAATGAACGTTCACTGTCTTATGATTCAAAAAGATGAATATTTTTGTCCAAACCTCTTTAGAATGTCTTTTGAGTTTAAAAAGATGAACATTCTAGTCCAAAAAATTTAGGATTGCCTTTTGACTTCGAAAATATGAAAATTCTAGTCCAAACTTCTTTGGAACGCCTTTTGAATTAAAAAAAGATGAATATTCTAGTCCAAACTTTTTTGGAACGCCTTTTGAGTTCAAAAGATGAACGTTCTGCAAATCATTTTAAGAATGTAATGGGATTTTATATATAAGTCGCCTATCAAGACACCTCATTAAAACCTTCCTACGCTACCAGGGTAGGAAAGAGTATGCCACCGATACTTATATAAAATGATAAATAAAATATTTACACATTCACTCTAAATAAAATTGGAGGTCTCTATGTTCCAATGGTGGGGAAGATCTCTTCCTTCTTTATCTTTGAGTCTGTAAGTCCCTGACTTTATCTCCTTTGTTACCGTGTACGTACCTTCCCAATTAGGAGCTAAATTTCCAGCCTATTTTATTTTGCATGAAAAAAGACTTTCCTTAAAAATTTGTCCCCGGTTTTGAACTTTCTTCTTTAAACTTTTGACGCGTACTGACTTCTCATCAAAGTCTGATAATGTAAATAGATTAATTGCACCCTTCTTTTCTTTTCTTTTACCAGATCCAACTCTGTGCGCTTTCCTCTGCGTATTCACTTAACTTGTACGATAGGAACATTGTTTCTGACGGCACTACCGCGTCCATCCCATAAACAAGTGGAAATGGCGACTCTTGCGTTGCAGTTTGAGGAATTGTTCTATAAG
This sequence comes from Limnanthes douglasii subsp. nivea, assembly GCA_036936605.1. NCBI lineage: Eukaryota > Viridiplantae > Streptophyta > Magnoliopsida > Brassicales > Limnanthaceae > Limnanthes > Limnanthes douglasii. The sequence goes on from JAUPFV010000001.1 coordinate 156,036,023, forward strand.
CCCCTAATACTTGGTGTAGGTAATCCGACCATTTTTCGGCCTTACCCACCAGATTATTCCTCAGTCCATCTAAGATTGTTCGATTAGTCACTTCGACCTGGTCATTCGGTTGAGGGAGGAAAGGTGCAGAGAAGCATTGATATATCCCCTTAGATGCACAAAAAGCTTTCATCTCCTTGTTATCAAATTGCGGTCCATTATTCATTGTGATTTTTCGTGGTATGCCAAAGCGACAACATATGTTAGAAATAATAAACCTGATCACATCAGTTGCTCTTGTTCCTGCTAATGGCTCAGCTTCCACCCACTTAGAGAAGTAATCTACTGCAACAGTGATTGTCTGACAACCTCATGACGCCATCAGAAGGTGTCCGACTAGATCAATGCCCCACCGCTCGAATGGTAAAAACTCTGATATTGATTCGAGAGGTACGCCAGGTTCTTGAATTGAGTTAGCAAATCTTTGGCAAGTATCGTACTTTGCACTAATTCTTTTACATCCGAGGAGAAGGTCGGCCAATAATACCCAGCCAGAAGAACTCTATGTATCAACGTTTTGTAGCCACAATATGCTGACCCTTCCCAATCATTCAACTCTAAAAGTACCAGTTGCGATTCATTATTCCCTAGGCATTGGAGTTAAGGGCGACTAAATATATTTCTTATACAATATGTCTACGAGTACAACATACCCATATGCATTGAATCATATTCTTTTAGCCATTACCTTATCAACTGGTAATATGTCACTGAGCAAGAACTCTTGTATCTCACTTATCCAGTCTTTCACTATAGCTTTAGAAATTTGGAAGGCCTCAACACATCATTCAACTGATTAAATCCCTTAACAATAAAAGGGTTTTCCTGGACGACTACCCATGGGTACTCCTCTGAATAAGATGTTCTAGCCAAAGAATCAACCATTGAATTCCCAATCCTATGAACATGTTCGTATCTGATATCCTCGAAACTCAAAGTTAAGGCCTTCAAAATCCCCAGATATTTTACCAAGTTATCTTTTCTTGCCTCCGACCGACCAGAGGCATGGTTCACCAGAAGTTGTGAATCATTTTTCAACGTGACCCTTTTAGCTACAAAATATTTTGTGAGCCTTAGGCCTGCCAAAGTAGCTTCGTACTCCGCTTCATTATGTGATGATTTAAACCCGAATTGGATGGCTTGATACATATCGATTCCTTTTGGAGATACCAATTGTACCCCTGCTCCACAACCAAATGAACTTGAACCCCCGTCAGTTCGGACTACCCACTATAAACCAGATTTTACTTTATCCATTTCTATTTCATTCTGATCGGAATGGAATTCGACTAAGAAATCAGCTAACGCTGCCAATTTTACAATAATGATTTGTACTTTTTTTTATCGTTCTCGATGAGGCTATAGTACAGAGAGAATTTTAATGTATCGGATTGGCTTCAATACCCTGTTCATTGACTATGTAGCCTAAATATTTTCCAGATCTTACCCCAAACGTGCACTTTTCCGGGTTCAACTTCAAATTTATCTTGGTCAAATTGGCAACATTTTCTTCCAAGTCAGCTAAATGATTCTCATATTTGAGGCTCTTGACTAACATGTCATCAATGTAGACCTCAACATTTCTTCCAATCTGACACTCAACAGCTTTTTTTACTAAGCATTGGTATGTTGCCCCAACATTTTTAACTCGAATGGCGTTACTTTGTAACAGTGTAAACCCTTTCCAATAATAAAAGTTGTACTCTTTTGATCTCTTGGGTCCATCTGGATTTGATTGTACTCAGCACAGACATCCATAAAAGACCGCAACCGGTTTCTAAATGTTGAGTCAACCAACTGATCTATTTAAGGCATGGGGAAACGATCTTTGGGACACACTCTGTTCAGATCGGTAAAGTCCACACACATTCGCCACTTTCCATTTTTTGTCTTTATTAGGACTGGTTAGCATTCCACAAAAGGATACGGTGACTCACGTATGTGACCCACTGTTGTTAAGCGGTCCACCTATGTCATTATCGCTTCAATTTTTTCTTGTGAAAAATATCTCCTCTTCTGTATGATCGGGTGAACGTTGTTACGTAATGCAAGCCTATGACAGATGGAATCTGCTGGAACCTATGTAACATCTATTTTACACCAAGAAAACAAATGTAACTTTGTGGAAATAAATTTTATTAAAGTTTCTTTTATCTCTTGGGAGAATCTTGAACCAATCTTAAGGATTTTATCGGGACAAAAGACAGGACCCTTAAAGTTTTCATCAGGGACCATAAACCTGGGGGCCTCCCTCATATAATCAACATGATCAGAGTCCGCGAGGGGCCCCACTGGTTGTTATTATTTTTTCGATTCGATCCCCTTTAACTGTTAGGGGGCCAATGTGGCTCGATAATATTCTCTCGCCACCTCTGGCTACTTCTTACTGTTCCCATGTTGCTACCTACCACATACTTCAAGCAATGATGAACAGTAGATGACGTAACGTGCATCTTAGAAAACTAAGACCTTCCGAAGATAGCGTTGTATGATGTGGGAGAGTCTACCACTACAAAAAGAACTGTGACTATCTTCTTGAATGACCCTTGGGCTAAATCTATCATCCATTGAAACTCTTTGACTACTTTAGCAGTAACTATAATGAATCCTACTATCCTCCGGTCATATCGCAAGATTGTTGGTGGGTTTTTTATCTGGCTATAAGTAGACATAAAGATTATGCTAGCTGAACTTCCTATACCAATCATAATTTTCCTTATTTCATTTCCCACTATCTTTGCTCTGATTACTACTGCATCCTCATGAGGACCAGCTACGTCTCTCATGTCATCACCTTCGAAGAAAATTATAGTGGATGGATTTCTGTACATGTGTGTTGAAGCACCTGCTTCTAACTGGGTTGCCAGACTAACAATATGTCTCTTTCGAGAATAGGTTTGATATTCATGCCATTGTATCCTCACCATAAATGGTTAGTGACTCAAAGAAAGTACATAGTTCACTAATATTTCCTCTAGCAATTGGCTCTTTAACCATGTTTATACTGTTTCTGCCCGGCTTCGGGTCTAAATACTCTACAGTGATATCAAACGCATGAATAGACTCCTCATCGATTGCTTTGCATATCATCATAATGTCCTCTTTGTTAGGAGCAGCTTCTTTCTTGGGAGAAACCGCGAAATTTGTCTTCACAAATTGATTAATTTTCTATTTCCTATCAAATACTGCACCTCTTTTTCAATGCAACACAATCTTTTGTATTGTGCCAGATATCCTCATGAAATTGACAAATTTCATTCTTCTTATGCTCCATTGGTGTCTAAAATGGGAAAGGCTTACAAAAATGTACATTTGTATGCACTTTCTTAAAAATAATTGATACACACTCGGTCAAATCGGCATAATGAGTGGGTCGGACCCACTTGTTTGACATACTGTTGAGACGTTTGTCATGCATATATATACTGCTGATTGTTTACTACTCATTGAGGCGTTTGACCTATTGACTGAACTGGTTCTCGGGGTCAGATAGTTGTCGTTGGTTACGACACTTGGAAGAATTGCGACATCAATTCTATCTGTGAGGCTATAGTTTCTTCAACTATAATCCGATTTTCTATCTCATCTAACAATGCTCTGAATGTCATGGCATGTGTCTCTATGGCATTATCTTTCATTACCCCGGGAAGCAAACCTATTCGGAAAGCAGTCAGTGCCACTTTGTCCTCACAAAACTCCATGTATGTCTTGACCTGAATAAAACGTTCTGTATACTCTTTTAAGCTTTCCCCAAATTTCTGTCGGTATTAAATGATGGTATCCCCATTCGCACGTAATTTCTTGCTACAAACTAAATATTTTCGGAACATACTCCAAAACATATCAAAATTATTTATACACACCTGAGGTAAATGATTATACCACTTGGATATTGCATTCTTGAAGGTTTGAGATAATACCCTACATAATAGCTTGTCATCATCATCATCATTGATTATGAAATTCTTGAACTGCTCAATGTGATTATCTCGATCTTGGGTCATGTCGAACTTTTTCAACTTGGAAATATCAAACCACTTGGGAAGATGCCCAGATAAAATTTCTGAAGACAGTGGAGATGATCTCCTATTATGTCTGACTTTGTAGGAATTTCCCCTGGACCTTCATTAGTCGTCATATAGAGTTTTTCCTTGGTCATAAAAGTAAATTGATTACTGACCCGGTAATCTTGATTGTAATTATCGGATTGCAATTGTCTCCGTGAAGTTACATATTCTACTCGGATATTCCCTACTTTATCGGGCTCCTCGGAATACAACTTTCTTTTCCCATGATCATGCTTCTTCTTTCTTGAATAATTTATTTTCTGACTGGTTCGATGAGAGATTTTACGCATCTTTGAATATATTTGCTTCTGATCTTCCTTATACCTAGCATCGGTATCCAAGGATGAAAATTCATCTGAGCTAAGAGAAGTATACTCACTATATTCTGATGATTCATATCGTTGTTCATATCTAGCTCGTCGGACTTCAGACTTGACTCTTCTAGAGTTAATTATCACTTCTTTTTTTAGTGTTTACCCTTCCAATGTCCTCCAACAACTCTTTACGCCTGGCAAACAGGACGAATTCTTCTAGAAGTTCCTCAGTGTATCGGTTAGGGTCGTTTTCTTCGTTTGTGACTTGCACTTCCAGCAAATGGTCGCCACATACAGGTCTAATTAGATCTTTTATCAGATAATTCTTAGATGAGTTCAGATACGGAAATGTTCAGAGGAGAACGTATGTCTAAGAAATGTTCGTATAAGATAATTTTAATTATAAAATGAGTACTTTTTAGAGAGAGAAAGAGACAAAGGGAATAAATGTAACAATAATTGACTAGTCATTGGCCATTTTCGCAAAAAAGGAATATCCTCTATATAGTACATGAGATAGATAATAAAATTAAATAATTACCATCTTTAAAGTGGATTTCTCATCCCACTCTTCTACTATTTACAAACAAGTTCTCGGGGTATATCAATTGACCCCTCTATCTCATATGTTTGCTTTACTTTAGTCCTTAATCACTACATACACAAATTTATTCTTTATGTTTTACATAATAAACCTTGTTATTATCTATATTTTTCTTCCCTTGTCATCTACCACTTTGTAGTTATTCTCCATTTTGAAGTAATAAAAGAGACTATAGGAATTGCAAGATAGACCTGGCACAGCAGCCAGTTGATCCATTAGAATCTTAGAAAGCCTCGAGCTAATGATGCAGACCATCAGTGAGAACCAAGTATCTAGGATACCTTGGCTTGGGCACAACCTGATCAAACTAGAGTACCTCACTATTTCAGGGTCCAAGGGAAAGTGAAGGCCCAAGTCGAATACATCATTATGAACCACCCATACCTAGCCTCACAGTCCATCAGAGTCTCTCCGGGTTGGGGTAGCCTAACTTTAACTGAATTAGGGAATCCTCATTTGGCTCAAATTCCCTCCAGTTCGGATTTGTGGAAGTTAAGATAAGAAATATTATCGAAGGCTAAGAGGTACTTAATATTAAACTTGGTAAAGTTAGGTCTGATGCACCCTACAAGATATGAAGAAAGAGGTTCGATTTCTGCTTCTGGGGTTTTTCCTTTGCCCTGGTTATGACCATCTTCTGATGCATTTGGTTTCTTCTTCTCTGATGGCCTCGGAGTTTCCTCAGTCTCACCAGATGTCTCAAGAGGTAAATCTTCAACATTGTCCTCCATATTTGTGTCCATAACAAGTGGTCTGGACTCTGAAGGCCTAGTGGGTTGAGCACCAAGTTTTTCTTCCTCATGTCGAGAGGACTTAGATGCTAAAGTTGTAGGATTTTCTCTCATATTTAGGTCTGATAGGAGCTCGTTTAAGACAGTAGTAGTGTCTTCTTCTATGTTTGGAACTTGTGGTAAGGGGTTACTAACGAGTGTGGGATGACATGACTGTTTGAGGACAACAACTGGGTGACATGAATGACTAGGAAGTTGATGTAGGTTCGGAAGAAATGTTTAACGTGTTTTAAAGGTAAAGCGCTCGGTACTCAGTAGATTGAGCAACAACAACCGTACCAGAGGAGGCAGGTAACCTAAAAACGGCTCTTGCGTTCATTTTTTCTTCCTCTAGCTCGGATAAATTTAGCAAACCACCATTAGTTAGAGAATTTTTAGCTGTAAACCTACAAAACCTTAAAAAGATACAAAAAAAGTTATTATTTACGGTGGCTAATATGGTGAGGGAAGGGAAAAATTTTCGAAAAATAATTTGAAATTGATGGAGAATATTTTCTCTATTTAGAATTACAATACAAGTTATTTCTCTTTCAAGAAATACCAACAATGAAAAAATGAAAAGAAGTTTATATAGATACTAAAAACCGTTTGAGTGCCCTTACGAGGAGATTGGAATCGACAGTAGTAGCTAAGGGGTTTTAGAGGAGTGTAACTATTCTCTCATTTGATTGGATAGTTTTACCTAGGGTAGTACAAGTTTGTGGGTCCAATAGAGAACTAACACTTGTCTCTAAAAATAATTGGTTAAAAGTTATGACCTTTTGATAGTAACCATTCTTAAATAAACCCATCGGAAGTCGTTCAGATATGTATCAGTTAGCTCTCCCAAAATACATTTGAGAGAGCTAAGGGGGCTAGATGATAGGGTTGGAAATCCTTGAGGGCAACGAGTATGAAGTGGATATTTTAGACTCAAAATAAAGATTACACCAAGTAAGCTTTGTGCCTACTGACTAAGCTATTTTCTAGTGTTTAATCATAAAATATGTATAATGAATAACGGTTTGTGGGCCTGAAAGCTCATAGTTTGATCCATATTAGTGACCCGACCTGGTTGGCCCATGGATCCAAAATTATCCTATAAATACTCAAAAGAAGAGAATTTAATAGGGTTGGAACATTATTTCTCTATGAATTAAATACAATCACCTCAATTATTTATTTACCTTTTACCCAAAATTAAATACATTATCTAAACACTTGCCTAAAATATCCTCCGATAAAATTTTGTCATCACAAGACTTCACAACATAAACATGACACGTCCAAAAGATCATTTTTGGTTGTCACAAATCGATGAACTAGTAGATACTATTTCTTGAAACTGAATATTGGTATGCATTGATGCTTACTCCTGATACAATCAAATTAAAATGCACAAGGAAGACCAAAGGAGTATAATGTTCGTAACCGAAAAGGGCCCTGGATGTTATAAGGTAATGTCTTTCGGTTTGAAAAATGCGGGATCAACCTATCAACGATTGGGAAATAAGATTCTCGTGGAGTAATTGGGAAGAAACTTACACGCTTATATAGATTCCATGTTAGTGACTAGAAATCAAAACGAAATACATGACTGATTTAGCCGAAACCTTCACATATCTGAGAAATGTCAACATAGCTAAATCTAGAGAAATATACTTTTAGTGTTTGATTGGTAAGATTTATCGATTATATACTCAACAAAAACGTTATTGAAGTTGACCTTACTCAATTAAAAATATTAGTAGCGATGGATCCACCAATGAATACTAAAAAGTACAAGTTCTTAGAGACAGATTGACAACCCTCAACAGATTCATCTCCAAGTATTTGGATAAATTTCAACCGTTATTTCAAGGTTTGAGAGGATCATAAAATTAAGATGAACAACAGCTTGAAGAAATGTTTTATATCATAAATAAATTTCTTGCATCTTCAAAAATATTGACTAAGCCGAAGCCAAGAGAGTATTTCTATTTGTACATTGTAGTTTCAAATGACGTTGTTAGCGTCGTACTTATAAGAGAAGAAGGGATACAGTCAAAGCTAATATAACACGTTAGTAAATCTCTACAAAACATTAAAATATTTACAACTAGAGAAGTTAGGCTTAGCGCTCGTGGTGGCAATACGAAATATGTGACCTTACTTCCAAGCTCATACAAGCATTGTCTGAGATTCCCTTTAATTAAGTAGTATGAAGAAAAATTTAACGTTTCAAGACAATTAACAAATGAGTCCATCAAACTGGAAAACTATGACACTCCAATCTGGATCCAAAGCTATTATTAAGGCTTAAACATTAGCATATATAATCATAAAAATCCAGTCCAAACGTTCGATACCCTCGAAAGAACAAACACAGTCCACATGGCAAGTGAAAACTAATGGAGGAAGCAACAAACAAGTTACGCAGTCGGAATCCAACTTATATCTCTAAAAGGACAAATTCTGACACGACCCATTAAGCCTGGATTCCTTGCTCCACACAATGAGACTAAGTACAAAGTTTTCATTGCATTATTACCGGTAGCTAACATATGTGGAGCCAACCGAGTCGAGTTATTTACAGATTCATAAATTTTAGTCAAGAGAGAAAAATACTGAAGCATATGCCTTAACATCCTTGGCGTGCATAAATAGCAAGAAATAGGTTATTTTTTCGGATAAACCATCCATCATACTACCAAAAACTTCTATTGCAATTGTATCCATATCAGGGCTCATGTTAATTAAACAGGAAAAATTAAAGGATCACTAGAGAATTTATATCACAAAACACAAGGTACGCTTTCAGAAAGCAAGGCTGAAGCTACAAAACTCAAAATGAAAGCAACACAATTTATCTAACTCTCAGGAAAACTTTACAAGCATATATTAACAAAATTATTATTCATATACCATTGCCCATATGAATCATATTTTGTTGTTCATGAATGATATAAAATGGAATGTAGTTTACATTGTGGTTACAAATTTTTACACTGAAGAGTCATGCTCTAAGGATACTATTGTCTAACGATAAGGGCAGATGCAAAAAAGAACGTAAAGCATTATGGCACCTTCCAAAAAAATTCAAATTCAATCCAAGTTGCACTATTTTATTTGTGAACTTGTTTAATTATCGATTTTCGAACTAATGTTATTGCCATTTATTGTATTATGTATTGTTTTTTTAATATAAATATTTAGATTAATTTGTATTGAAGATGAATCCATGAAAATGAAGTCATTTTCCAATATAGCGTCAACGTATAGTGTCTGTAGTGCCCGCCACGACATCCGTTGGTGTCGTCATTAGAATATCAGCCAACGACCGACGGTCATGTTTATGTAGGTGCTATGGGGGTGGAAAATGCTTTGTGCTCAAATTTTTAGAATTTTTTTTTACTTCCCTATTACCGCCAGGGACTGGTGGACAGGAGAATGTATCCGCCTTACATATGGCGGCAAACCTATTTTTTAAAAATTAACGAATTAAAAATAATAAATAATATTAAACATATTATTTCTAAGTAGATATAATTATACATTTTGGATTATTATATCGCTATAAGAGACGAAAATATTAATAAATAACAATGTCGTACAAATAAAAAGTCACGCTAAAAATTTAACCCGCCGAAAGTTTAACCCCCAAAAATTTTATCCCGTCAATAAGTGAAACCGCCAAAAATTTATCATGCCAAGTTAGCTTTCCCGCCAATTTAGGGTTCCCACCCATGTTGGATTTCTCTCTTTAAAGATATTGAATCATATCGTCGTATTAACTCATCTACCAAATATTATAAAGTATAAAAAATTTGGGAGTATCTTAGGTATGGAATGAAGCATTGATGAGGACCACAACTTACTTTAAGTTGTCAAGTGTGTTCATTGTTCATTGAGACCACTATTGCGTTGTTTGATGAACTTCTATACATAGGATGTTGTATAACGATGGACGTCTATGACCTCCATATCTAACAACACGGAGTCGTGCAAAAGTCTCTACCGGGCACAATCTTCTAAAATCTGAACTAATGCTTTGGGTGTTCGACTTGTCGTACGAAATAAGGCAATAAGCATTCAATGTGTGGCATCTGAAAGTTACTGATTTCATAACAAAAGATATGATAACTTATTTGGAGGAGAGCCTTGCTGATAAAGCGGATGTGGTAGTTACTTGCTCACTAGTTGATTTTAACCTCAAATATAACTTTGATTAATATGTGTTATTGTATTATGTACTATAATTGTTAATCTAATATTGTTTTGAGATTTTTTATTTTATTATATATACAAGTTTAACATATCTTATTTATGATTATTATACGATTTTCTTCCTTCTAAATGTTCGGGTTTGTGATCTCCCACGCGATGTACATATAAACAATAAACACTTTTAACAAAAAAATATAAAAAAAGTCTAACAACAAACATGGGCATAAATATCTAACAACGATCATGCTCTCATACTCTCTAACAAATATAACACCATTTTTATAAATTAAATAATAGTAGATATGAAACAGACATGTCAAATAATAAACATAGCACTATAGTATCTAACCTAGTCTCCTTCCGATAAATAAGTCATCCTCTTACGAGTCCATATCGTCTCTAAAAATAGGTCCCCTCAATATAGGCTCTTACATAAAATAACTCCCAAAAATCAAGATCAAACGCGTAAGCTATCATCTTTTGTTTCATTTCCGTTCACACTACATCTTGAAAGACTGAAACGGGGGACACCCCTTAATATGTCTAAACTGCTTTAATGCCCTATCGGGATAGTACGACTGCGAATTTTCTACACCTGCAATGATATCATGGTATTAAGTTATTTTCTCTAATGAGAAATGATCATGTATGGTAGAGTAAGGCCCAAACAAGACCTCCAAAATAAAATAGTACAAACAATATCAATTGTATTTATTTTATTCCATTCTTATAAACATAGAAGTTTTGAAAATAACCCAAATGTTTGCTACTCATTAGAAACTAGTACTCGTCATATACTTAAAATGATATATTAATCAACATGTATTAAAAAATTAAACATTAGAAGATAAAACTTATATCGCTCTCATGTAGATTGTTGATGGTACTCTTCCAGTTGAGTTTGGTCCGCGAATAAAAAAATGACGCACCTGTATCCCATCTAGCAATAGCCGTCGAGTGCTCTGTGTAAGTCGCATGCGTAATCGGACGTAGTAAAACAAAATGGCCATGTATCAACGTGTCTAGTAAAGCGATACACTCACCCATAATCCTCATCTTCTAAAGAGAGGTTTTTTAATATGGTGATACAAAAAGTGAACATGACAGTGCCTTAAGTATAATGCGCAACCTGTACGGTCAAGTCTCGTAATAGAAACAAATACTTGAAATTCACGTATGTGTTACTCTGATTAGCAAAGAGAATGCCACCGAACGTATGGAGAGTATATGCATGTGCGGCCTAATGAACCATATCATTGGTGAGGGTATCGTTGGTGTCGTGGTATAATGTTCTACTAAACCTATTCTGAAGAAAGTCGAGACCTAAACTGATACCTTTCTATAGCTTAACTTGCCTAACTAAAGTCTCATAATAAAAAATGAGTAGTAAAACAAAATCGTGCATAGCTTACGACTTGTCATCTATAGCCGGAAGAGTACTAAATCACCTAGGACCTCCAACCTCAATATGGTATGCATATCATGGAAATCAATAATCATCTCACTGAGACTGAAATTGAAACTATTAGTTTCCGAATGCCAACACTCTAAGAATACCTCGACGACATTGTATTGTGTATGCATGCATGATAACGGCTCGATGAGCCTACCAAAAAGTGTGGCGTTCACTATCACCCAAAATTTTGTAACTAAGATAGTGGGCGTATAGCCTCATCTCACGCTCATACAAATAATCATTTGGGATATTAATATATATTATATTAACTAAACAATTAACAATAAATCTAAAAATTACCTATATCGTAGTAGGTAGCATGCTCTGTGAACAAGTCGCAAAATAATTAAGATAATAAAGTAGGGGATGCAGCTCTAGTCGAACGTCAACTAGGGGCAAACAGTCGTCGCCTTAGGCAGGGCTAGACGATATAAAACCGGATGGAGGAGGTATCGACTCCATAAAAAGTGGTGAAATGACTTCTTTTTTATAGTATTTTTTTTGTTTTAACTTAACTTTTAACTCTTTTTGCGTGTGAAGAGTCACCCGCACCTAAACCTTCACTTATATTCATAATCCGAAAATAATAATAATAATAATAATAATAATAATAATAATAATAATAATGTGAAAAACTACTTGAAAATACTAATTGGTAAATGGGAAGTTGTTTTTAAAAAGATATGATAGACATAAACATAACAAACAAAGGAAAAAAACCGGTCTAGTTAACATCCGGTCACCGGAACTACCCCTCACCAATAGTATGACGCCATGGTCCCTACTTGCACCACAAATGTGACACCGGGTACCTAATAAGCTCCAGATGTCTGACATAAAGATTAATTTAAAAGTAAGGGACGGCTGCCGCATAACATACCTCTCACTTCAGACGTTGGTGTGGGAAACTTGGTTTTCGTTATTTGGCAGAAACGAAGTGTTCTTGCCATTTAATAGTGAAGAACACTAACAACTGAAAACAATAAAAAGTTATTGTGATAAACACTGAAAAATCCAATTGAAACCTAATAAACACTGATATTATTTAATTAACGTAATGACTATATACAACGATATTGTTAGCAAAAAAAATTATTGTAAAAAATAATAATATGAGACGACAATAAATATTTGTTACAAAATAACATTATTTTTAATGATTAGAATTACCGGTTGGAAAATGAATATGCAACAAATAAATATATCGCCAAACCACTTGTACAACTAGCAACAAAATATATTTACTGCAATAAATAAATAAAAAATTGATGTCAAAATACTTAGTTATTAACAAGGGAAATTGCACCTAAAGTACCCACTAAACTATTCAATTGTCATCTAGTACCCAAGGTTTGATCAATTGTTACTTAATAGTCAACTCAACTACCTAATTGTCACTTACTATCTAATATTATTTTAATACCCTAACTACCCTTAACCCAGTATATAAGCATAATTTTCTGTTTTCTTTCTATTTTTTCTAGCTTTTTGAAGATTTGAATTTGTTAGCCGCTCTAACCACCTAACCCTACGAACCACCACGAAGCACGGTTGAAAGCACAATTCCGGTGATCGGAGTGTTAGAAAGTCTGTTTATTTATGTAGTTTGTGGTGTAAAACCTATCTAACCACTGTCTTCTACGTACATGAACTGATCGTGCTTTTTGGAATCTGATGTTTTGCAAGTAATCGTGTTTCTGCTTCCAGGTAATCGTAATTACCTACTGATTTCGGAGTTATTTGTTGGTTTTCTCAATTGGAATAGGTTTTATTTTACTGGTTTTAGACGCCGTAGCCTGATTTTGAGCTTTTCTCTGTTTTTTTTTGTTCCATGGATCTATTCTTGTTTTGTTAATATTTGTCGTTATATACTCATGTCCTTGTTTTCTGATGTTATATACTAATTTTGTAGTGCATTAGATTTTTATTTCGGACGTTAAACATGTGTAGATTACGAGTTTTAGTTGTCTAGGCGTTCCACACAAGATGCGAATTGTTTGATGTATTAAATGAGGAAGATGCTAATTGTGTACCAATTCGCATGGTTACATGCGAATTACATGAAAGAATTTCAAAATTTGCTTACAAATATGCTGCGAATTGTATGGATGTTCAAACCTATATAAGGACTCTTAGTTGCTTACAAAACTCCGGATGGGTTGCGAAATGTATGGAACTCTAAAATATTGCATTTTCAAACAAATACCGGGACCTTTTTAGTTACTTTTTACGTTTCGCATGTTATGATGCGAACTGTGTAGAACTCTAAAGTATTGCATTTTCAAACAAATATCATGACTTTTTTAGTTACTTTTATGTTTCGCATGCTAGGATGTGAACTATGTAGAACTCTAAAGTATTGCATTTTCAAACAAATATCAGGACTTTTTTAGTTACTTTTATGTTTCGCATGCTAGGGTGCGAACTGTGTAGAACTCTAAAGTATTGCATTTTCAAACCAATATCAAGACTTTTTTAGTTACTTTTACGTTTCGCATGCTATGATGCGAACTGTATGAAACTCTAAAGTATTGCTTTTTCAAACAAATACCATGACTGTTAGTTACTTTTACGTTTTGCATGATATGATGCGAACTATGTGGAACTTTAAAGTATTGCATTTTCAAACAAATATCCTGACGTTTTTAGTTACTTTTACGATTCGCATGCTAGGATGCGAACTGTCTAGAACTTTTTGAGTATTGTATTTCAAAACAAATATCAGGACTTTTTTTTAGTTGATTTACAAACAAATCTCGGGAGAGGATGCGAATTATACACAGTTCGTGCCTTATAGATATACACAAATCGCACGATAGGATGCGATATGTTCGATGAAGTAATAAATAATTTGCACTTTATTTTTGGGATTAATAACTAATAGCTTGTTCGGTGCAGGGTAAGGTATGTCCAAATCATGAGTTTATATTTTTAAATATGGTCACCAAACCGCAATTATGCCTTTCATGGAGTTTGAAAGCTTTCAAAGTATCCAAGCTTATGTGGAGAACACAAGGGAGGAGCTTGTCACAGGTGACTACCTAATTACCTACTCCTGTAGGGATCACAATAATTGTTTCTTTAATAACCATTAGGATTTTGTTGGGTTGGTGTTATATCTTGATTTGGAGCATTTAAAACGGGTTAGTTTTTTCATAGAACAACACGTCTTCGATAAGGGTTCTGGTCATAAGTGTTCTGGTGAAAAACGTTCTGGTGATAAGAGCTCTGGTGGTAAGGACTGTGGTGTAAAGCGTAAAGAGCGTAGCTTGAGTTTGGGAGAACCATCTCCTGATCAACTAGTTAGCGGGGAGAGTAGTAACGGTTTAGTTAATTCTGATCAGAGAAAAAAACAACTTGCTACTGCTGGTTGGGTTGATGCTATTACAGGAGTGGGTCAAGCTTTTGAAGAAGGTGCTGCAGGTCTCAGGTTATCTTTGTGTAAGTTTGCTTTAGAGCATGGTTTTGCTTTCAAATACTTGCACAACGCAGCAACCAAGATCACTGCTTATTGTGAAAATAAGTTCACAGGCGGGTGCAAATGAAGGCTTTGTACATCTATTGATTCCAGTATCGGCCTGATGACGATCAAGAAGTATGTTCCGCACCATACTTGCAGTCCCGTTTTCTCCCATAAGCATAAGCGGCACAGGCATTTGACATCAGATTTGATTGTAGAGGAAATTCAAGATTCTCTCCGGACCTGCCATTCGTTGACAGGCAAAACCATACAATCGACTGTCAAACAAGATTATGGTCTTGACATCTCTTACCGTTTATCATGGAAAGCTTTAGAGAGGCTAGGAGGGGAGTTTTCGGAGATAGTTCAAGTTCTTTTAGTTTACTAAGTGGATACTTCAAACGATTGAAGAGTCGGGATATTACTTCATACTACCAGTTGGAGTTATCAGCTGGAAACCGATTCAAGGTTTGTTTTGTAGCATTCGGTTAGTCCCTTCAGGGTTTTCATTCATGCCATCTGATGTTGTTTGTCGATGGAACTCACTTATATGGCAAGTATAAGATTACCTTGCTTACTGCCGTAGCAAAGGACGGCAACAACGGTTAGTTACATTTAACTAGTTAATCGGAATGTGTTATGATGTTTTGTTTGAAATTTTTGTGCAACAGTTCGCATCCTATATTTGCACACCCATTGTGATAGAATCCTGATATTTGAGAACGATCCGCATCCGAGGCTGCGAATTAGGCAGTGTTGTTTAGGTAATGACATTTCGCAATAGAGGATGCGAATTAGGCGATGAAATTTTGGGCAACAGTTCGCATCCTATATATGCACACCATTATTGTTGGAATCCTGATATTTCAGAACGATTCGCATTCGAGGGTGCGAATTGATCAGTGTTTGAAATTTTGATTAATTCGCAGTTTATGTTTGTACACAGTTCGCAGCGTGCATTTTGAGAACAACTCACAGGACAGCATGCGAACTGTTTACATTTTTTTAAACTTTTGAGTACTATTGTAGTGTTCATTTGATCTGCATTTTTCCAGGACTATTCCCTGTTGCTATTGGTATAGTTAGCATTAAAGATTAGGACAATTGGATGTGGTTTTTGGGGTGTTTGAAACTACATTTGTTGTATCGCCTGATCACATTTATTTCAGACCGTCATTCTGGTATCGTTAATGATGTTTCTGTCTTGTATCCAAACTGCTATCATGCGTACTATTATTTCCATCTCATGCAGAATTTGAAAGCAAAACTGGAACATACTAAATATGATGTTGAGTTTCTTCCATCGTCTTGCTTATGCTCCCAGTCGAGAGCTTTTTCAAGATATACTAACAGTTTTTATATGTGAAGGTGGTGACAGAATTAGTGATTTTCTTGCAAATTTACCCCCGGAAAAGTATGTGCAGGCTTACGTAAAAGGGAAACGATACGGCTCTATGGCTTCTACTACAGCAGAATCGTTTAACAATCAGATCAAAAAATATTGCGGCCTACCGATTATTGAGTTTATTGACTGGATTAGAGTCTTGCTTGTGACTCAAGTTTCACGAAGATACGAAAAGGGTCTCAGCTGGATTACTAATTTGGTCCCCGAGTATGAGAAGAAGCTAAAGCAGAATGTTGACATGTGCCGAACTTGGGTAGTAAGTAAGTCGTTATCCACCATGTTCGAAGTCTTTTCAAATCATGTGGCTGTTGTTAATCTGTTGGATTTCAAATGTTCTTGCGGATCATGGAAACAAGAGTGTTTTCCATGTCCTCACGCTTTAGCCGCAATACAGTATACCGACCAAGATCCCTTTACCGTAATAGAGCCCTTATTTACGGTTAAGAATTACAGGAAAAGTTACTCTTTCAGCATACCATCTATAACGGATTTCGGGGAAGGGTCTAGCGCTAACGATCCTTCGTTTGTTGAAGTTTTGCCTACGAACGTTAAGAGTCGCTCCGAAGGCCTAAGAAAAAGCGAATCCCATCTAGAGGAGAAATCTCAACCAAACAGTTGAGTTGCATAATAGGAGGACTTGTGATGGTCCAGTTTAAGCATAATTTTTTTACAGTTGTTTGTTCATGTACACATTTTTTTATTACAGTAAAGGAATGCTAAGCATGAAATTCGCATCCAGTATTGCAAATTGTGTACAATATGTTGATATCATGTTGCAAACATCTATCAGGTTTCCATGCAATTTGTGTGAAATTTCACCAGGATGCGTATCGTTAGTAAAATCATATCAAACAACTATCAGTATTTATGCTGCGAATTGTGTTGAGCTCTAACGTAATGCTTTTTCAAACAAATATCAGGACTCTTATTTGCTTACGATTCGCATGATATAATGTGAATTTCCTTCAATTCTAAAGTATTGCATCAACAAACAAAATATCACAATCCGCATGATATGTTGCGAATTAAGTTTTCAAACAAATACATGGACTTTTTACTTAACTACGGATCACATGTTATGCTGTGAATTATGACCAGAACAGATATCAGGACTTTTGGCTGCTTGTGTATCGCATGATGTCATGCGAATGGAGAACAACCAGAAGTCTTGATATTTGCTCACATATTGTATGCTAAGCTGTGAAGCGTGCTTTCATAAAAATACCAGGACTTTTAGTGTGTTGCAAATCGCATGGTATGCTGGGAATTGCATGGAAATCAGTAATATTGATAAACAAGTAATATATCATGTTATGATGCGAATTATTTGCAAGTGGTAATTGGATGCGAATCGTATATATGATTAAAAGTCTGTAAAAAAATTGGATTACAAAAAAGAGGACTACAGTCTTCATGCACTAACGAATGTTCACACAAATCACTACAACCTATTAGTGTTTGTTAGTTGCATTCTAAAAAAGCAAACAACAAAATCCAACTCTATCCTTCATCAGTAGAGGATTCTTCACCATCTTTCTCCTCTGCGTGCTGATCATCAGCCTTTTCATTTTCCTCTTCCTCTTCGTTATCTACGTCCAGCATGCATAAAAAATTTGTCCTTGATGGACCGGCTTCGTCGTCCCTCTTCCTTTTGTTGTTTGGAATCTCTGCCGTCTGAGGTGGAACCTCTGCGGGCTGAGGTACAGCAGCAACCATTGGAACCTCTTCTAGTTGAGGTTCATCAGTAACCATTAGAACAACTTCCACTGGTTGAGAGTCAGCAGAGAAGTAGTCCTCTGTGTTTAAGGATGACGAGGAGTCACCCAGAGAACCAAGTGAACCAGAGTATGAGTATGTGGTGGTAGTTGTGGTGGTGGAAAACGACATGACTGTTGGAATTTGAGGAGAACAAGAGGTATTTTTAAAAAATATAAATTTTATTTTAAAATTAGCCTCTGGTTACTAGCGTAATTTATAGGAAAATGAGGGAGTCTGAGCTTATGAGGTGGTGTGGCTATATTAATCATTACATAACTTCCATGTCCAATCAGCAATTAATGGGCTTTGGACCTCTGGTGATTAGATTGTTTTTTACGTGCTCAATGCAGTTAACGTTTACCAAGGCATACGCCATAGTCTGTTCGTATTCTTAAACGATATATTTTGAATTATTTATTTTATACCATGAGTTGATGCGAACTGTTTGTTAACGTGATATACCAGGAGTTGTTGCGAACTGTTTAGTGATAATTAAGCATCTATCAGGTTAGGATGCGGATTGTTTGGTGAGGATCCTTTTTTTAAGATATACCAGGGATTGGTGGGAATTGTTCGAATACTAACTAACCCTTATATATATCAGGTTATCATGTGAACTATTTGATAAGAAATATGTCATACATATATCTGGGAATTGCACATTTCTGAAAATTTAAAAAAGTCTATGTACAACAAAAAATACTGTGAATGTATGCACACCAAAAAATTACAATCAATGTATTTACACCAAAAAACCATAATATTTTACTTCGAATCATCCATACTTCACGGTATCTCTGTCGTTTAAGAAGAAATCAAGCATTTCTGCTCTGAAGGCAATGACCATATCTTCAGCGTATTTTGTCTGCACATATCCATGCTGGATAATATCTCTGGCGTATTTGCAGACAAAAATACCACAGTCTAGGGTGCCACGTTTTTGTTGTGGAATTTTTCGTTCATTTTTCACCTTCCACCCTGTCTTTGAAGTAGGTAGGAATCCTTTATCCAGTAAATAATTGATCTAGTTATAATATTTAGTGTTAGGAATCAACACAAAAACTTAAACAGTTGTTGTCACACAATTCGCATCGTAGGCTGCAATTTGTGTGACAACCATTCCAATATGTACATGTCAAGCAATTCAGAGCCTAGGTTGCGAATTCTTTGGTATCTAATCGATTTTGTCTCCGAGCATTTCGCAAACTATTTTTCAAAATGTGCATCACCCAAAACGATTCGCATCCTACGCTGCAAATTTTTTTATGGATACGCTGCAAATTGCAACTGGTTTGCTCACATTTCACAGCATATCTCAAGTACAGTTCGCAGCATGTATTGATCATGCATAATTAAAAATGTGTTTAAACGTAAGTGAATAGCTGGGAATATTACCAGTTTGATAGGTGTCCTTGTGGTGTGTTCTATCGCTTTCAGTTTAGGCAGAAGTAGGTTGTAATTTGTTATCGACCTGTCGTCAAAGTCAATGACGAGCAACGTCCAATGGTTTATCTGGTCCTTTGTCTCGGTGCATATTGGAATGATGATGATGTTGGGGTTTTCGGGCGCTTCGCTAAAAGATGTGTCCACCAAATTCGTTACTTCCCAGCCTAATTCCAATTGATGTTGCATCCAAGCGAGAGTACATTACAATGAGAAAATTTTCTGAAACTTTGAAATTTACCTTAGCTAAACTTACCGTAGTCATGTCCCAAATCATTACGGTGTCATGTAACACTCCTTCAACGTTTTGGCATGGAACTTTGAAGTCTGCTTCTTCAAGCATCTTTCGAATCCAAGCGTCTACAACCTAAGAAAGGAGTTGTTTATTTATGTTAAATATACAAGACATGTTTGAAACTTTAAAAAGAGAATTAGTTGACAATTATATACCTTTACGTCCAGCTCCAGTTCTAAAGGTAGCGTCATCGCATCACTTGCTTGCACTCTAATTCCGTATGTAAATTTGGACTCTGGTAACTGCCATACTACTGGATCAGGGGTGTCACTCTCTGGTACCGACATCGATACGGTCAGTTACTCTTATTTTCTTTGGTCAACCGCTGTATTTTACTTTTGGCGGTTCCCGTTCTATTATAATTATATCTTCCTCTTCCTCTGCAACTGGGGGTTGTATTGGTGTCAGTAGATTAAAAGTAGGCTCCTCTGTCTCTTTACTTGGCTCGAGCTTAGTAAATAAAAAAAATCAAAAGAGCGTGTCAATCATTATAACGTTAACGACCCCAAACAGTTCGCATGCTAACATGCGAACTGTTTGGTTCTAGTTGAATATATTTCAGGGTATCTATCAGGATAGCATGCGAACTGATCGAGGTTCCACTGAACAGTTCGCATGCTACCCTGATATTCGTTTGTAAAATTTAAAATGGATCCACACATTTAACATGGTATGATGCGAAATCATTATAAATAGCCTTTACCACGCGGTCAGCGACAATCAATGTCGTTGACTTGTTCAGCATAGGATCTGGATCATGTCGGCATAAATCATTAAAGTCATCCTCCGACATGTTCTCAAAAGACCGTTATATTACACAATCGTAATATAAATTATCAATTTCATTTAAAAATTTATGTGAAACTTGAGTGTAAATACCATTAACAAAAGCATCGGGTAAACCTACTGTGTTATCGTTTGACTCTGAAGCTTGCAGTTGATTTGTTACTCGTGCTACAATTTCACGTTGGCTTAGCAATTCTAACTTTGTGCACACCACCGTTGGTCTTTGAGGTGCATCTCCATATGTGGTGTTGTCTTCTAAGGATGGTCCTTCATGGCTGAGTAGTTCCATCTTCTCACAGAAATGGACATGTTATGACTCTTGTGGCGCTATCTCTTGTGTTAGCCTTTCTCTCTTTGTCAAGGCTATTTGTTGTTGTTGTTGTTGTTGTTGTTGTTGTTGTTGTTCTTGTTGCTGTTGTTGTTGAACTTGTTGATGTTGTTGTTGTTATTATTATTGTTGGTGTTGAACTTGTTGTTGCTGCCATTGTTCGTCTTGAACTTGTTGTTGTTGTTGTTGCTGTTACTGTTGTTGGTGGTGGTGTTGTTGGTGTTGTTGTTGTTGGTGTTGAACTTGTTGTTGTTACTGTTGTTCGTGTTGAACTTGTTGTTGTTGCTGTTGTTGTTGGTGGTGGTGTTGTTATTGTTGTTGTTGTTGTTGTTGAACTTGTTGTTGTAGCTGCTGTTGGTGTTGTTGTCTGTCGGTCTCCTGTTTCATACAAATTTTAAAATAAAATGGTGGAAGGGTTAAGCATACTATAATCATAGTTGCGAAAGATTCGCATGCTGACCTGATATTTGTTTGGTCCATCTCAAACAAATCACAGCTCAACATGCGAATCGTAAAATAACCAACCAACTAGAGTAAAACACAATTCGCAATATACGATTCGAATTATTCGGCCAAGACTACACAACAGTCCTGATATTTGTTTGATATCATCATAGCATGTCATGTATTATTTGAATATGTATTCAAATAGAAAACCCCACTGACTGTTTTAAATAGATACAGTAACTTTGTTTGAATATTTATACAACAGTAAATATTATTATAGAAACAATTTCATCACAACAAATAAATAAGATATTTGAATTTTAGTGAACTTTTGATTCACTTACATCTTTTAAGATGTCTGGTTCTGCCACTTATTTCTTTAATTATAAACTGTGAAGTATGAGCTGTTGGTCATTCGAAGGAGACTCGTGTCTTTCTTTCTCCGTCTGTGTCTCTGTGGTGTCCATCTCTGTGCACACCAACAACTCTTCTTGCATCCTTGCAGATGGTACCGGTATGGGTGAATGGTTCCCATCATCATCCCTCTCTTCTGGCAGCACTCCATCAGCATCGTGTTGATCAGCATCAGACACACATGCCTGCAAGACGCTGCTCTATCTGGAAATGTTGGTACCTTCTCAACTACTGGGCTTCCAATCTGGCAAATTGGCTGAGAGATAGCATTGTGGAGTTATTGTGCTTCAAGATCCGTTATCTTCCGTTTCGATTCTTCCAGCTGAAAAAATAATAGCGGACGTTTTATAAACATATTAAGTGCTGATTATAGCAATTATTTAAGGCTCAATTTCATACTTACTTCTCTGGCCTGTTTTTCTATATTTCTCTCGTACTTGTTCTTGTCGGCATATATCTTCAAACGCTTTGATTCAGCAACAATTACAGATTTATTTAGAGTAGGCGCTATGCGTTTGAAGACAAAATTACAGATTGTTTCACTCATACTGGTTGTGCCCTCGTCGTCGGACTCCTCCTGGATGTGTCGTCGGTTGTGGTGGAATCGTTTGCTTGGGGAGTCTTGGTGGTGGAATCGTTGGTTCGGGGAGTCTTGGTTGTTCGGGTCTGGGAGATATCACCTGATTTGTTTCTTTTTGTTTCTGTGATGCTCGTCTTCTTGGTTTTGGGGCTGTGTTTTTCTTCCTCTTCATTGGTCTTTCTTCTGGTGAAATAGAATTTTCATCTGCATCTCCACTATCTACTGGTTCTCTGAAAGCTTTGCTTTCAGCCTCGGTAAGACGTAGTGGACCTTCGAAAACCTACCAACAGAGGCACATGTAAGTAAATAGATGCAAGCGGGTTGTTTTGAAAGTATGAGGGTGTAGACAAACAAATTGTTTTTTACAAACAGTTCGCATTATATGCTACGAATTATGTGAAATTCTATCCATGTTAGAGTTGCAAACAACTCGCATGCTGAGTCGCGAATTGTGTGTGAACAATATGCTGCGAATTGTGTGGAAACAATAAGCTGCGAACTCAGTACGCATCTTAGGCTGCGAAATGATTGATACATTGTTCTAATATAACACCAATCAAAACGCATGATATGCTGCGAACTGTTTGCAACCCCAATTCAATACCTATATAAAGCTCATACCTGATCATTTTTCAGGTTGGGTATTTTAATAAGAAGCCCACGGTTGCTGCTTGGCACTCTAATCCCAACCATTTGAAAAACCTTGGTATCAAGGTCGGCTTCGCTACCTCGAGGCCGATTGTTGTGTGCTCCATAAAGAAGGGCTGCATGGGGACAAGTTTTATCATTAAGATGCTCTGTACATAACTAATTTTTATACAGAATAGATCAATCTTACAATTAGAAGGGCGACGCAGCCGACGACTCTATCAGGTTTTTCGATTGTTAAGCAACTCCTGATAGACTGTCGAAGCTTGTACAGTATTGATCCGGACCAGTCGTAATTGTTTATTTTCCTGAGGTCTTCAACATAATAACCATGCTCCAACCCAGGATATCTCCATATACGGAGTAGAATAGGGTGGAGCACAAAAACAATATCAACAGCCTCGCAACGTCTTCCAACTCATGCTCCCCCCCCCCCTTTGTTTATGGCTTTTTATACACCTGCCTGTAAAACCAACGACAACATGCTATGTTAGAAAAGTACAACATCCTGCTTTATAAGATGAAGTCAATTTTACATGTACCTTTATAATGGCATTCGTTATTATATTAGTATTTGTCGGTGCTACTTTCCTGCCAGTTTTACCCATGAAGTATTTCTTCATCATCATCGATTCGTCCTCCTTGTCGGGCGCGTATTTGTTGTGAAATGCTCCGGTTTTCGTTAACCGCGTTTTCTTCGTGCCATGCTTCATCCCGAATATGACCTTCACATCGTCTTCAGTTAGCTTTACAAACTTTGAGCCAATATGAATGGTGTCTCTATCAATAGAGAACCTCTCGACGAGATACTAAATGATCGAGTAGAATTTCTTCTTTGGCAGCTCTGCCTCATTACGGATGTCGAAAGCCGTTTTCAAAAGCATGTAGAAGGGTGTGTTTCTTGCAGCTTCAATATGGGCACGGGTAATACGGTTCTCTTTAAGAAGCTTCAGAAGGCTCACCAACCCTGATCTGTAATAGCTTGGTTTTGTTGTCATACTTCCTGCACAAACACAAATCATTTGGAGTGTCACACACCTCGCATCACAAGTTGCGAACTTCATATGCATCAGTTAAAATGTCACACGATTCGCATGACAAGCTGCGAATTGCCTATATACCAGTAGAGTATTTACAAGCAATTCGCATGCTGGCCTGCGAATTGTTTGTAAATACAAGCTGCGAAATTCATGGCATAAACATTCAATCAAGCTGCGAATTGCTATGAAATATAAACAGATATGAAACTGCGAATTGTTTGCATCCTGTGTGATGAAGATGTGAACTGTACTACATCGCACACGTACAGGCTGCGAACTGTTCTATTTTTTACATGCACGTTGCAGGGATCTGGGAAATATCGAAACAACCCCAAAATCAATAATCAACTACCTAATGCACATCTAACATACATTATAGATCTGAGGAAAGTATTGACATTACATGCAACCAAACTTCTACCCTGCATTCGACGATAAACCCAGAAACTGACCAACTATCGTCACTAAATACTTCATTCCGGTATAAAAAGCAACGCAGATCGTGAAATAACAGAAAATAGTGCTTCGAAGTCATAAAAAACGCAAAAAAAATACACTTTCCACAATCATACTTACCTGTTAACTTCTAAACACTGTACTATTCACCGGTCGGAGACGACTAGACGGCAACTTTGTCGAACAGAAGGTGGTTACCCGTTGAACAGAGTAAAAGACGGTGACCGGTATGATTGCGTTGAAGGTGCGAATGACGACTGATTTCGAACGGTGAGAAGCTGTAAGGGTTTCGGGTTTGAGAGAGAGTATCACGAAGTCGAACGGTTTCTGGTGGTTTCTAAAATTAGACGTGTTTGGGTTTATTTAGGGTGATGGGAAGTGGGGAAAAAATGGGTTTGAAGTGAAAAATGGATATATATAGTCGAGGGGTAATTTTATCCAATTATTTACTCGCAATTCTAAATAACACTATCCAAAATTTGGTACTATTTGATAATTAAATACTTGAATGGTACTTTTCCTTATTAACAATAACTAATTATGAACGGTAAAATAAAATGAAAATATACCTGCAAAAGAAAAAAGACCACACGTGTCAAACCATACAGGATCCATCTTTCACGCAACTGCCCAACCTACAATTTTGGACGAGGTAAAATCACACGTTATAAAAGTTTTTTTTTACTTATTTTTTTAACCAATTATTTATTCTTTTACTCTTTATTTTTCTAACCAACTACTTCTATATCAATATTTTGGCCAAATCATATGGTTAATACAAATTTATATCTGATAAATTAGAATTTTATTTTTATATTTCAACAAAAAATATAATCTTATTCTAAATATTATATTGGGTTATGGTAAAAAAAAACAACTGGTTTAAATTCAAATTCTGTATATTTAGATCCTTGACATGTATTTTAAAATTTCAACATAAAATAAAGATTATACTACCCGAGATAAAATATTTCATTTTAAATGTAATATGATTAGTTTATAAATTTGAAAAATGTTATTTATAAATTTTTTGAAAAACCTTAATTATCACGATTAGATATTAATTTTTCAAACATATTAATTAATTAATATATTTTTTTATATTAGATATTATTTAACATGTTAATAAATATTTATTAGAATTAGGTTAATATTCTAACTATATAATAAAAATATTTAAAAAGTACATAATAAATAAAATAAAATGACTAAAAATAATTGTATCCAATATATATATACATTAAAAAGTAAAGATATTAAAAATATATTTTACCGCATTTAATTCAAAATATTATTTTCAAAAATATTTATAATATTCGGTTTAAGATATTTTCGTCCAATTAATATGCTAATATATTTTAAAAATATTTAAATCATTCGCTTGAAATGTTTTGATAAAAATAAAAATAATATTTAATAAATAAATTTTCCACGCCAAAATATCTCTCAAATACTAAAACATATTTAAACTATTCCGTTGACAAAAATTTGGTCAAAAACAATACTAAAACATTTCCTAAACATATTGAAAATAACAAATCCAAAATATAACGTTTTCTTATATCTAAAGATATATTTTAGAAATATATAAAATATTGAATTTTAAAATATTATTTGTTTCAAAATAATATCTAAAAAATACTATTTAAATTTTGGGGCACAAAATATGAAAAAACAGAAATCGAACCAGAACTTTGTGTTCGTCTTCTAGAATCTCCTTAAATTACATAAACCCTTGTTTTAAACTCCAATCCGATTCTCGCCGTTTTAAATTCCAACCAGACCGAGTCAGGCGGAGTCAACTCGGTTCGCACCCTTACCCGAAGCCGAACCGAAGAACTCTAAGTTATTGTCTCAGTTCGTTGAGCTCGTCTTAGCCGCTGATCAATGAGAGGACCTTGGAGAAATCTATCTCTCCGGTGTGGGAGCTTTGGCTGTAGAATACAATGAGTAGGAAAAAAGAGGTGTTTAGTCCCAAAGTCGAAGGATAAGTTGGAATGTACGACTAGGGCGTCACTGCCTATTCACGCTAGTGTTCTCGATGTTCTATTAAGGCAGATATCTTAAGCATTTGGGATATGAAGTGAATTGCATTCGTAATTTTACAGATGATGATAAGATAATTTATAGAGCAAATGGATAAGAAGTGGATGCAATCGGTTTAGACGTTACTGTGAAGAGTTCAATCAAGATATGGTTAGTTCCAATTGCTTTCCTCCGGCGGTCCAGCCTCGTGTCTCAGACCACATGGCTTAAATTATTGAGATGATCAATCAGATTCTTGACAATGGGTATTACAGAGTTAACGAAGATGTCTATATCTCAGTAGAAAGATTTTCAGATTATAAAAGATTATCTGGACGTAAATTAGAAGACAACTGAGTGGGTGAGACCGTGAGAGGGTTGCTGTTGATTCCAGAAAGAACAATCCAGCTGATTTTGCACTGTGGAAGGCGGTAAAGGATGGGGAACCATTTTGAGAGTCCTTGGGTCCCGGAAGACTTGGTTGGCATATTGAATGCAGTGCCATGAGTGCAGCTTATGTGGGTTACCATTTTGGAGGAATGGATCTTGTATTTCCCTACCACAAAAATGATTTTTTTCACAGCTGTGCTGCTTGTAACAATAGTACTATCACCTACCTACTAGATACACAATGGGTTTGTCACTATTAAAGAAAGAAATATCAAAATCCATAGGGAACTTCTTCACTATTATGCAGGTTTTAGACCTGCATCATCCACTTGCATTATGGTTTTTCTTAATGGGGACACACTATCGGTCACCTATAAACTATTCTGATGTGCTGCTCCAAAGTGTTTCAGAGCGTACAATCTATGTCTATCAGAAAATATAAGCATGAAACAACGGCTTAACAAAGTTCGTAACTCCTGATACAATGAGTAGCATCACAGAGCTCAACAATAATTTTGTGACTTCTATGTCAGATGATCTTCTCACTCCTGCTGCTTTGGTTGCATTATCAGACCCATTGAAAACCATCAACGACCTTCTATACACCGGCAAGGGTAAGAAGCACGAGCTGAAGTCTTGGAAAAAGTAGAAGAAAGAACATATCTATCAAGAACATATTGAACATCTCTCATAGGTCTATCAAAGACTGTCACGAACATATTGAACGGTTGCTCCGTTAAGTAACTCTGAGGTTTTACAACAGCTTATAGAAAAAGCATTTAAAAGTTCCGGCAAGGAAAAACAAAGAGTACGTAAAGTCTAAGTCTCATTCGATTAGAAAAGAACTAGCTTCCATTGGAATTACTCTTATGGATAGTATAACTTGCAGACCCAACTATTCCTCTAACTTTACTAGATCAACAATTGCGTCTTAATGTTAGTTAAACATAACTAAGAAATTGTTGTCACTTAAAATATATTCATTCTTTCCCTTTAGGCAAAATTTTTCTATAAAAAATATTATAAAGATAAATATATACCATTTATTCTTTAAATTTTAAATTATTTTCTCTCAATTTCAGTCCTCTATATTATTGCTAGGTATTCCGGTATCGGAAAATATGAATCATCCTGAAGATTAAAGCAGCAAGTCATTGTTATAATCAACATCATTTTGTCTACTAATTAGCATCAAAGGAAACATACCTCTTTATTGAATGGATCGCTGAACCAGAAAGCCCCTTCAAATTTGTTTGGCCAATTGTTCATATAATCATTCTCAAATCTATCGATTTTCTGGATTTGAATCTCTATTTACCTTTTTTAAAGTATTCTAGATGAGAGCTGAAGTCTCCAACTTGTGAGATGGATTCCCAATTGATTGGCTCCCTTGTGGCGCTTTACGAATTGGATTTCCCTCTCAATTTCATTTCATTCTTTTTCTTTCGAGGGAGTAGATTTTCTGAATTCATTGTGGATTATCTTCAAGCTGTGAAATCTCCGATTAGTAGTGATCTGGGTTCTTCTAAATCGATTAATTCGATTCGAGCTGGGTTTTGTTATTTGGTTGCTTTATCAGATTTCTTTTCGACGAGTCGATTTCAAAGATTGGATGCTCCCCAGTTGAAAGCCCCTAATTCAAAAGATTTTTTGTGATTAGCCTCTCGGTATGCATGAACCTCCCCAAATCTCCTGTTTCTTCTTCATAAGTTCATGCTTTCTTCAATAGTGTTCGAAGCTTTGTCAGCTCCTTTAGTGTTTCAAGTCAAAAGAATTAGAAATTCAAATGAAGATGAAGCGGATTTCATATTGATTTCGATTTTGTAAATTTACTTGGCGCTCTTCTTTCTGCTAGGGCGCTTCTTTTTTTCTCCAAAAGTGTAACATTCCCTCTTAATTAATTCTCGAGTCTTGCCCTTAGAGAAGAAAAGGGGAAAAAAGAACCATAAAATTAAAGAGATAATTATAGAAGAGAGAGAAAACAATATTGTGGATAATAAATATGACGAGGTAAATATATATTTATACTAAATATATAATTTAACGATTTTAAAAATATAATCATCCTATTTCACTTAAAAGTCCCTCATATCGATACCAAAATATTTAACAAAAGTATTGTTGAAATATACCAAAAATATTTTAAAAAAATATACTTTAAAGTGTATGCTAAAATATAAAATATATTTAAAAATTCGGTTGAAAGTATCTCCTAAACATAGTAAAAGCTATTTATTTGAAAACATTTTCTCTTCTTTTATATATGTTATAATATTTTTTTAAAATAAAATAAAATATTCAATTTAAAATATATGTAAATATAATATATGTGTTAATTTAAACTAGAAAATAAAATTTGAATACGAATCACGAACAAATTAATGTGTATAATGAATTATGTTAGATTTCATAATCATGTAGTAAATGAGTATCGTGTTATATCAGATTGGAGAATCAAGGGTTGAACTAGGATTGAGAATTATATGTTAAATTCGTACTTATAATCATTGGTTAAATTTGAAACTCAGAGTCAATGGTACATTGTGAACTATGTGTAAAACCTAAAGTGCAAATCATGGTTTAAATCCGAACTGAGAATCCAAGTTAAATACGAACTAGGAATCGTATATATTATTCAAACTAAGAATCATGATTTAAATACAAACTGAGAATCGCACGTTCAATGTAAATTGAGAATCATGTGTTAAACCCGAAATGGGAATCATTGGTTAAACACGAATTGAGAATCATATGTTAAATATGAATTAAAAATCAAATCTTAAATATGAACTCGGAGTCATTTGTTAAATCTGAACGGAGAATAAAAGGTTAAATTCGAATCGAGATTTGTGTGTGAAATCTAAACTTAAAATTATGAATTAAATGAAAACTTGGAATGATTGGTGCAATTCAAACTGAGAATCATGTGTTAAATCACAAAAAAAGTTTATTATATTAAACGCGACTCGTGAATCATTTATTAAATCCATAATTGATAATCAATTGTTAAATACGAACTAAGATACATTTGGTAAATACGAACGGTGAAACAAAGGTTAAATGCAAAATGAGAATCATGTGTTAAATCTTAATTAATAATCAATAGTTAAATGCGAAGTGAGAATCATGCGTTAAATTCGATTTGAGAATGAATGATTGAATGTAAATCGTAAATAATGGGTTAAAATTAACTTAGAATCATGAACTTGTCTTAATATGCTTGATGAGTCCGGATTTTCTCACCACTCACTGAGGGAACCGGACATGGGAAATTCGGACAAAAGCCACCCATTGAACCATCCGAACAGGACTAAATGTATTAAAACCTAAATCACTCCATGACTAAGCTAATTACTTACTTGTTTAAAAATTAATGGGTCAGTGAACTCGACTCGAATTCCTAAATTGACCCGAAAGCCCATGTGGCCCACAATTAAGGGTATAAATACCCAACCACTTTCATTAATGAGGGTAATGAACATTTAATACAACCAGGCAGCTCAAGTCTCTCACTACAATCTATCCAAACATTAAATACCCTTGAAACATCACAAAACTCTAGACAAAATTACCCTCAGCCGAAAATAAACCACACTAATGCTAAATTTGAATTGAGTATCATTTGTTAAACACGAATAATGAAATCAACGGTTAAATTCTAAGTGATAATCAAAGGTTAAATACAATTCGAGAATTGTATGTGAACTCCAAACTGAAAATCACGAGTTTAATCCAAAGTGAGAATCATGGGTTAAATATAAACTAAGAATCATGAGTTAATTAGAACTAAAATATCATGTAATAAACGAGTATCACAAATCATATCTTAAATCTAAACTGAGAGTCAATAGTTGAATGCAATTTGAGAATTATATTTGAATTCCAAACTGAGAATCATGAGTTAAATCTGAACTAGATATCATTGGTTAAACACAAATCACAAATCATGTGTTAAATCTGAAATGAGAATCAAGAGTTAAATTCAAAGGGATCTGGGGCATGGCTCTCTCGAACTCCCCACTAGGTGATGTCTGTGAAGATGACTTTGCACCATTGCTGCCAGACGCAACCCACCCAACATGATTGATGGTATCATCACCTACACCACCATGATGCAATCTTCGTTTTGTACGCGATGCAGGCGAATTCTCCTCCTTAGAAACCATCTATCTAGCCACCGATGTATCGGGGGTCGTATCCCGACCACGCTGTTTCGTATCATTTGTTTTTGTTTGCACCAACCGTGGAAAAAAATAAATAAAGCATCTCTTTAAAAAAGTACTTAAAGACACTAATGCGAAAGTCATTTATTTGGATTAACAAAGAAACGATATATTTTAAACTACATATTATCCATTGAAGCATAAACAAAAGCATCTACCCAATTAACAAAGCATCCAATGAAACAAATACCAACCATCATGTAATTCTAATAAATTAACATATAAATTTTAAATAGATGAGCTTTATTTTGTTTGTATAAAGTTTGTATTGGATGATGATCATGAATCATACTTTTTTTTTTCAAACTGGTATGCCCGCCATTAGAGTTTTTATCGGGCTTATCGACCTAATAATTCGTTTGGGACCGGTCCAGTATAACTCGTCCGAGACCGACTCAATAATCGTACCGAATCGTTAACAAACCAAATTTTAAACCCGAACCGATTAGCGGTCCGAATAATATATATATATATATATTAATTTATAATGATTAACATTAAAAAACAACCTACATATTCTTTATATTAATAAAAAATATTTAACTAAAATATAACAAATTATAGTTACAAAACTAAATTATTGTTAGTCAGCGTTAAACATTAAAATTGTAAACTGGATGCGTTCTAAAAAAACATCATCTCATCAGGGAACAATAATAGTAATAGGAAAATAGGAATAGAAGACATTACTATCGTGGGGCATGGTGGATAACATCTGGTTGTTAAACATAGTTATCGTTTATTTATAACAATTTAAAAAAAGCTTTTAATAATTTTTTAGAACCAAACCCTATCCAAATAAAAACATGTACACTTTAAAAACTAATTTTTAATATTTAATTTTTAACATAATTTACGGACAATCCTTTTATATTTTTTAAAACATACAAGTTTGACCTTTTTAAAACTAATAAATCCTAAATCACATCTGGAATGTTTTTTTTGTTTTAAAGTATATTAATATTATTAATATAATCCGGTGTTAGAAAAAATAGTTTATACCGATATACAAGTAGATCAGACCATCAGATGAGATTAAGTTAGTCAAATCACGTTAAATTTCGTTCGTGTTTTTTTTACAGTTAAAAACATTTCCTCATCAAATCACCATGTTTTGCATCTTAATTATACAATATCTTGTAAAATAATTATATCATGTTTCATATAAAAAATTAAACCATATTTCGCAAATTGTATTCTCGAAAAACTCGGTTGGAATTAAAAACTCAATCAAATAACTAAAAGTTATAAAGTTATAGCATCTCAAAGTTTTCATTACATATTGTTTGTATTTGTGAAACACCGAGATTTAACATGTCATGTTTCACAATTCAAAATTGGACAACTAACCATATTTCACAACTTAAATACACTATATTTTGCAAGTTAAATACACCATATTCATTTTTTTTTTGGTGAAAGTAAACGTTAAATTAATGGAAATAGTTCATACAAAATACCTGGGGCATACCCCGAGGAGACATTTAATTGAAAATTAGATAGATGAAGTAATACTACATAGATCATAGAAAGCATAAGATCAGTAAGTGCTGACGAAACAAAACAAGGCTCGGACTTCGGCTTGATCAGATCTACTGAAGGATTGCTAGAAGTCTTGGTGAGAGAGAAACCTGCATAAAAAGAGGAGTAAGTAGATGAAGCATTATAAAATTTATTATGGCCAGCTGATCTTGGTACCCTGGAATCTGAATCGTAGATCTTCTACAATACGATGGAAAGTTAAAGATTCCAGGGCAGGAGCGGAACCAAAAATTCTTGCATTCCGCTCCTTCCAGACGTGGTAGACGACTGCGCCGAAACAAGTATGCCAAATAAAATGGTCACGAGAGATGGACCATTTTGACGCCTCGCTAACCCAAGATTGCCAGCACGAAGAAGAGAACGAAAATCCTAACTTAGAACTAGCATAGGACCAAATATTCTGAGTGTATCTACACTCATTGAGTATATGAGAGATAGATTCAGTATCAGAATTGCAAAGGACACAGTCAGTGGGGGTATTTAGTCCCCAACCGTGAATCTTGTCCCTGGTTACAAGCTTGCCTAAAATAGCGAGCCAAAGAATAAAGGAGTGGCGAGGAATGTTATATTTGTGCCATACTAACCCGGCCCAACCCACTACGGAGTTGGGAGATCGAATTGCATTATACGTGTCCTTATTTGTACGCAGAATTTCCTGCTTTTGCCGTCCAGAACGGGACATCGGTGGAGGCGATGTTAGGGGGGGGGGGAGAGATTTGATGAGGTTGTTTATTTCTAGAAGATGAGCTCTGCTTTGGGATCTCGCTGGTCTGATATCGGCTGGCCAGTTCCAGGATCCGTTAAGGATGATATCCGATACCTTAAGATTTTTACCCAGCCGAGAGTCACTTATTATATTTTCTCCATAGTGAGAAGCCAGGGACTTTGAGAGAAGCCAAGGGTCGAACCAAAAAGAAGTATTTTGACCATTGTCAATACCCACCCTGTACAAATTACTTGCCAAAGGGCGCATACGAAGTATTTTCCTCCAAATCCACGAAGGATTGGATCCAGTTTGGATGATCCAAAAGTTTTTTCCTTTCATTTTTCCACTTTTATCCACTCACACCAGATGGAGTGATTAGTATTACTCACAATAGACCAAAGATTCTTGAGGATGGCTGCATGATTCCAAATCTTTAGATTCAAGATACACCATATTCATAACTTAATTATATAATTTTTCGCAACTTAATTATATCATGTTTTGTAACTTAATTATATAATATTTCACAAATTTATTATACCATGTTTTACAACTTAATCACACCAATATTTCTAATTAATTATACCATGTTTCACAAAGAAACAAATCTAAAAAGAATAAGGTTACCGAAAAATCGTAAGATATGTATTTTTTGTTACATAACAAATAACAAAGCTTATAGGTTTTTAGGCTTAGACTCTACTATTGTGAATGAATCTAAAGAAACATAGTTTTCTTTAATCTAAGTGATGATAAGACTCATACCATTACGGGAAACCATGAAAAAACTCTATAACAAGAAATTTTGATTCTAGAGCAACTTTTTGAGCTTTGTAAGAGTCAAAATTTAAAAAAAAAACATAAAGGTGTAGAATCCAAATAGATTCTCAAATTATTTTATTCTACTTAGTAAAATAAATTTGAGAAAAAATCACTCGTAATTTATATAAAAATGCCTCAAATCTTGTAAAGTTGTGTAGAGTTCTAGTCATTGTGTGATATGAAACAAACGCTAAGAAATACCATGAAAAATTTAACCATCTCAATAGTATACGTTGAGTTTAGGGATAATACAACAGACTGGTGTTTCCACACCATAAAGTACGGTGATATGATAGTTATAGTATGTCTATACGTAGATAATCTACTTATATTACATAATGACATAAGAAATATTATTGAACGCTAAAACAAAAGATCCTCAGGAAAGATTTAAAATAATTAAGGGTTTTGTCCCAGATCAATCTCTCATGATTGAAAATATACTTGATAAATTTAAATATCTAAAATTTAGAAAATCACATATGTTGTTTGATCCAATTTGGAACTAGGAAATAATGTTGGACGTAAAAGACTCATTTCCAATATGTTAGTGCTATAAGAAATCTCATGCAAGCGGCTTTATGTATTAAGACAAATATTTCATTAAATTAAGTCAATTTACTAGTAATCCAAATACAAAATATTGGAAATATATATTAAGGGTTCTTGTGTTTTAAAAAGGACAAAAAATATACATTCAATATTCTAATTTATGTAGTGTACTTGGGGCATACAAATATGTAAGTTGGATCACTTGCATAACCGATAACAAATAATCTACAAGATTAATGTTTACTTTTATTGGGTTTCAATAATATAAATTTTCCTTCAACTATAGAGTATGAATTCATAAATTTGGTCATAACGAGATAGAAATCTGAATGGTTGAAAGACTTATTGTTGGACCTTTCATTTCAAAGCATAAAACAACAATCTAAATTTATGTTATTATCAATAATATTGGTAGAGTTTAAACTGGGGTATATACAGTAGGAAGTATAGACATATACGTATGAGGTATGAGTACGTTAAAAACATTTATCCCATTTGGCAATATAACTCCCACTTTAGATTGGCCATATTATTTTCAATAAAAATATTATGTGAAATTATGTTTGAACTATCACGATTTTGACATGATATTAAGGAATAAAAAACATTTACCTTTCACAAAAGATAATTCTCTTAAGGAGAAGAAATAAATTCAGCCATGACAAAGGTAAAATATGATATGCTTAGCAATCATGAAATATAAAATACATTTGTCATTATATAGGGCTCGCTCGATTTATATCACCCATGCAATTGAGTTTCTCACAAAAGTTTAAAAAATATTTTCCAAAGAATGATAATTTATAGATTTATATGGCACTCTTGCAGGTCTATGCCATGAACTTTCGTAAAAAAAGGAAAATAAGGCAACAGATTTTTTTATATGTCAATGATTGTGTCAAAGTTAAAGGCATTTAAGCTAGCCTTCCCGAGGAATTTGTGGTAGGTTTTGGGCTTTAATATGTTTCTCAAGAGTTACATTTCTTCCAAATGTTTTACCGCTCTTGAAATGAGAATTTGTCAGTTAGTGAACTGATTTCTTGTGTTATTCAGGAGAAGGAAAATTGAAAAAAAAAACATATTGAGGTATATATGGTGAATTCTCATCATGGGAAAACTAAGAAATAATGTATTTCAGAGCAGATGATAAGGCTTCTAGTTCGACAGTAAAAAAACCTAAAGAATAATCTGTTGCAGATTGATGTTTCTTTTGCAAGATTATAAGACTTCTCATAATGGAGTGTGAAAAGTATCAAGTTTATATAGAAGTTAAATGTAATCTAATAAATTTTATCAATTTAAAAATTAATTTAGTTTTCATAGTATGGTAGACACGCAGGATTGATACGATTGTGACCACCAATGTTTGTATTTTTATATAGGATATGATAAGAATTCTAAGCATCGGTGACGGTGAAATATCTATCTACACTTCCGATCATAATTTTTTTTTTTTGTATTTGAAAGATGTTTTATATATACACTATTTTAAATAGAGTGTGATATCTTTTTATGTATAACAGTTTTGGATATTCATACCTTTTTTAGAATAAAAATTTATTTTTAATTTACATAATAATATAGTTTGCATTGCATACTTAATAGTGAATGATAAATTATATTAATTAAATATTTAATCATAAAAAAGAATCAATAAACATACATATATCTAATAATTAGAATTATGAGATTGAATATTCAGGAAATATTTAACATATACGTTTATATAATATCTCGATGGCAAGAAATAAGCTCGTTAAGAAAGATTTATTTAGGTCCTCTTGATTATTCATAATTCATTTTTTACATCATATGTATTAATATAAAACAAACTGAATTGATGATGTTAGGTGTATCGAAAGACAAAGAAGTCTTGAAGTTGATACATACCAATAATATGTATTGTTCTTTACGGATTTTTTGGACATAAAATAATATTTTATATCATTTACCAATGACTTATCTTGGTACATGTATTTATACCTGATCCATGAGAAATCAAAATCTCTAAAAAATATTATGGATTAATTGACCATGCCTTGATATTTACAATTAACTTAATTGGTATCTATACTATATGCTCTCATGATACTTATTATTATTATTATTATTATTATTATTACTACTATATGTAGGTCAAATGTATTTAAATTGATTACATTTTATTTACGAACTTATAACAAGAAGCTTGGATACGATGAATCTCCATGTGATAAGACATACCTAATCTATAACATACTTAGAATCTCTCATTGCATTATTCACATATACTGAAGTGTATTAATCTCAATGTGAACTATAAAACGTTATTTCTTTATAAATAACCCATTAGTATAAACATGTTGTTTTAGGTTGACAAAAGGCTTTTTTCTTCTTTTGAACCAAAATGTTTCAACTCACTATCCATTATTTCCCTCTTAAATCGTCGACCAACTCCGACGAAACATTTGAGCTACAATTCTTCGTTATTGAATAGTGATTGTTGGCTTCAGTCTGTGTTTGGTCCTCCATTCAAAGTATGGGACTGTAGAGCTCTGAAATTACAGGTAAGAACTATATACCCGTTCTTAAAGACACTTAAAGAAAATAATTACAAACCTACTAGTCCAAACTTACCATGGCATTTAAAGTTATAAATACAACGCGATAGAACTTTTTACTCATACGACGGTAAGTATACCTAAAATTAGATATAAGTTATTTAAAAAAATTGTTTGTAATCTTCTATATTTATGCAGACCTCACTGGCCACGAATAATAATATAACAAAAAAAGTTCACGAAGTATTCCTCTTATGCCACAAGACATGTATTATGTGATGGTTCCAGTATGCACCATCTCAAAAAATACAATGAACCATCGGACATTGGTGATCTTTGAACTTGAAAATGGATAACAACAAACTATAACCCATTATTCCCTTACAGTAAAGACACAACATACAAATGAAGAAAAACTACTGAGCCACTCGTAATTATTTAAAGTCATGCAGGCTTCTTATTTTCTACTGGTCATGTATATATTCTTTTAAGTGATCTCGGCTCTTGTTAACAGTTGGTGTACCTTATGAAAAAAAAATCCATACATGTTCTAAAACAAGCCATATAAGGTGAAAACATAAAAAGATATACCACAAAAAAAAACCATGAATCCTCGGCTGTGGAATTTTTATTTTTGAATACGCCAAAGTCTTTATCCAGAATAGGTTTGTTTCCAAACAATACAGTGAAGACATGTGTCAGTTGTGGAAAGCAGAGATACTTCATTATTTCCTAAGTGATGAAAAGACAAACGTTCATTTGTAGCTCTTTTGATGGAGCATTTTATGATGTCACCTGTTTTGTAAGTTATATATATTGTAAGTAAAGAAACCTAATTATTTTTTGTGCACTACTAAATCTGCATGGTCAGTTACTACTAGCCTTGCATGTTTAATTACAGTAGAATTGCATGTCTAGTTATATTAGAATCGCATGGATTGTTATACTAGAATTGTATGTTTACTTACCTCATGAATCCTATGTTCGAATCCATGCAGTTTTGCATATTGTTCATGTGGATTTACCTAACTTTTAAGTAAAAAATATAATAGTTTCCATAGTAATTAATATAAATCATCATTTTCAACCAATTTATTCATATTAATATTTAAGCTTTCTAATCATTTTTCGCTGGATAAAATATTATTTAATTTGACAAAAATAGATAATTAAGGTGGAAATACAGTAGATCTAAAAAAATAGATAACTCGATAGTTTTTCGGTTTCCTTAAAATATTAGATTAGATATTTTCGTGCATGACTTGAATTTATTCTGGAATGTTTTGATCATTTACGTAACTATATGTTGTCAACTTTTTTCTGATTTCGTTTTTGCTTTTTTTTTTCAAATAGATTTGTTTTGTATCAAATTGGAGACATCGAACACCGACTGTTTTTTCGATTTTGATCGAAAGTATTTTCCGGTCTTGCGGGTGTTTTATCTGTCTATTCTATTTTAATTCATAATAAGAATGACATCGTTTATATTGCTTTTATATTGTAATTTTGTTTTAATATACAAGGGTGTGTAAAAACGAGACCAACCCACCGAACCAAACCGAAATAGATTTGGTTGGTCGGTTTATAACAAATAAAATTCGGTTTTAAATTTTATTTTTTAAACCAAATTAAATTCGATCGGTTTTCGGTTTGTTCACAATCAAATCCAAAATATATATCGTACAATATTAAAATTTTAATTTTGAAAAAACATAAAGTATTAGTCTATTTTTTTTTTGTTTTTACGTTACCATATCTTTAAAATTAGAATACTATTATTTAAAAATATTATTGAATAGTACATGGTATCCTCAAGTAATGTTGACTTTTTAATGTTATGTTCCGTTTAACATCTTTTATCATGTATTTATTTTAGAATAATGCTAACCTTTAAAGATTAATAAAATATTAAATATTTAACTTTTAGATTTTTTTTATATAGTATGTGAATTTTTTAAATTAAATGGAAGCATACAATTTTAAATTATTTTTTCAAAAAAATATCCAGAAGTTAAAAGTTAGATATTTTATTAATTTTTGATATGCCGCATTCCTCTGGGCCTCAGCAGACGGTCCATTCAAAGACGGTGTGAACATGATCATATATATAAGTATAAAATATTGGATTATCTTTTGCTGTCAACCGTGCAATAAATGTATATTACGACAATTTAGGGTGAAGAACACTGTTAGTCCTCCATGTTTACCATTTGTATCAATATAGTCTTTTTCGTTCATTTCTGCATAAAATTCATCCCTTTCATTTAAAAAATTTGCAAATATAGTCCCCGCACGTATAAATCATTTAAAAGCTGACACGTGGCCCTTAAATTCTAAGTTTTGTATCACTTTTGGTCCCCCAGAATATGCGGAGGAAATAATCGTGCAAATTTTTAAAACGAAGGAGATGAGTTTTATGCAGAAGTGAACGAACGGGAATATGTTGATACAAGTGGTAAACATGGGGGACTAACAGTGCTTTTTAGCCGACAATTTATATATGTGGTCCCACGGGGTTATACATTGAACAACTCAATCCTTTAAATTGATTTAAAAGTTAAAAAAGTTAAATGAGTTAAGAAAGGAAAAAAGCTTCAAGATCTCCTCGATGCCGTTAGGTCTTCTCTGGTGATCTTTGTCACCGACATCTTGGGATTTGCTCGCTTCTGATTTATTTCAGGGGGGGTTTTCGATTGTCTTTCGGCAATCTTCCTCTCTGTTATATGGTTCCTCTATTTTATTTTCCAGTGATCTGTTTTAATCAAGCCGATGATGATTGATACGCAAAATTTCGAAGAGTTTCCTTCTCTTCTTCCCAACATTGAAAACAAAAACCAAAATCAGCCTAAGAAATTGTCCGTTGATGTCGTGAAACCTAAATCTGAGCCACAAGAAACGGTCCCAGAGTTCGTAAAAAAAACAGAGGATCACAATTCTATACAATACTCTAAGGAAACTAAGGACTTTCTCTTGAAACAAACGAGAACTACCATAATCGGTAAGTTCAGTAACGAAATTCCAAAGAAAGCTTCGTTAGATGTATTCCTTCAATCTTTCAAATTTAAAGGTTCATATACCTACACCATCATAGATTCTCGCCATGTTATACTAGAGTTTTGCTTCAAAGAAGACGTTAATAGCCTTTGGTCAAAAAATGTTTGGAGTGTTGATGGCAAAACCATGTGACTCCTTAGATGGTGTCCTGATTTTAACAAGAATGTAGAGAGCCCTATCGTCTTGGTTTGGGTCAGACTCGAAAAGCTATCTGAGTACTTGTATAATAATTCGGTGATTATGGACCTTGCCTCTTCTTTAGGCACAGTTTATCGTATTATTGTTCCTGATAAGCATAGGGCCAACAATAACGCTTGCTACGCCCATGTTGAAATAGACATCCCAAAAAACCTAAAAGAAGGTTGTGGGTTGAATTCGGTGAGAACGATGGATGCTGGGTTGGTGTTAGCTACAGAAACGTCCCTAGTTATTGTTATAGTTGCTACCATTTGGGCCATAGCTCTAATGAATGCAGAAAGAATGATTTGAAAGGAAAAGATACAGAAAAAAGTGAAGACAAAGTTTAAAATGATAATGTTATTACTCATTCTAATCCAAATCAAGAAAGCTTTACAAGTCTTCAACTACCAAAAACAACTCAAATTCAAACATTCAGTAAAGTTTACAGAAGGAAAATAAAATCTGTAATTACAAATAAAGACAAAGCTTCTGATTCTAGAGCCTCTGGTAGTAATGACATTAATCTTCAAGATGTTGACAACTATTCCAAAAGTGAGCCTGAAATTATTGGAGCCCTCCAAAGATTGGACCAAGATTATCAAAACAGCTTCGAAAATCAGATTAATGACACTACTTATCTCCTCATCGTGACAATATTGGCAGCTGCAATGTTTCTCCCCGTGTTACCTCCCTTGTCCATGATTTTAACACCATTATCAGTCGAAAAAAATCAAATCTGCACACAGAAATAAAAGTGTCAAAAGATTATCTATTAATTCTCTGCTTAAAAGAGAGAGGAACCATAACAAATCTTTATGTGATAATGATAAAGATTATTAGCTGGAATTCCCGTGGGGTTAACAACAATTCAACCTTGTCAAGGCTTAACTCTATGATTAAAACTGAGAAGCTTAAGGTGGTTGCTCTTCAGGAACCTATGGCTAAGCTGGACAAGATTGGTAGTGTTGCTAGGAGAATTGGTATGTGTAACTTTGTGGCTAACTGCTCCAACAAAGTTTGGGTTTTCTAGTCTGATGACATTAACGTTAAGGTTATCATCGATCATGACCAATTCCTTCACTTACAGATCAATTACAATAAATTTAATTTCAACTATACCTTTGTTTATGCCAAGAATCAAAGATCCCTTAGGAAAGATCTTTGGAGCCAGATGACATCCATTGCTGATGAGGATATTCCTTGGATGGCTGCTGATGATTTTAATGCTGTCATTAACTCTGATGACCGGATTGGTTGCTCCACCTTCGATGACATTAGCTATGATAACTTCAATGAAGCCATCAGAACCTACTGCCTTGAAGATCCTAATTTTATTGGCTCAAGATATACCTGGAATAACAATAAATGCTGGAAAAGATTAGACAGGGCGTTAGTAAACAACAAAATATCATCTACTATGGGCAGTATTCAGGTTTTTCACATGGTCAGAACCTGTTCTGACCATGCTCCCCTTCTCATATCTCTCTCTAATAATCCCGCTGATACTTCCAAGTATAACAAATGTAGTTTTAAATTTATAAATGCTTGGACTAATGATTCTACTTTTCTTAGCTCTGTTAGGAAAAACTGTAATCTCTATTGTAAAGGTAGTAGCAACAATGTGTTTTGGTATAAGCTTAAGAAACTTAAAAAGTTTCTTAAAGAGTGGAACACTAACCACTTTGGCAACATATTCAATAAAGTAACACTGCTACTGAAGATGTGGAAAACAAGGAGATTATTCATCAAACAGAGAACACCAACATGTCTAAAGCTAATCTTTCTAAAGCTAATAATATTCTTATGCAGGCTCTTAAGAATGAGGAAAGTTATTGGAAGAAAAAGTGTTTCAACATCTGGCTTAAGGATAGTCATGACAACACTAAGCTATATCATAACTATGTGTCTAACAAAAGAAAGAAAAATTTAATAAATGGGATTAAAG
This sequence comes from Limnanthes douglasii subsp. nivea, assembly GCA_036936605.1. Taxonomy (NCBI): domain Eukaryota; kingdom Viridiplantae; phylum Streptophyta; class Magnoliopsida; order Brassicales; family Limnanthaceae; genus Limnanthes; species Limnanthes douglasii. The sequence continues at coordinate 156,078,518 of JAUPFV010000001.1, forward strand.
AGAATTTAATCTGGCTTCAAAACCACAATGTCATAGCTAAGTCAGCTAAATTATACTTTATAATGTCTTATCTACGAATTCCTATGTTACATATGATGATTTAAATTTGAAAATACAGGACTCCCTATTTGACAACATTCCTAAGACTGTTATTGACAGTGATATTCTTGCTATTCTAAAGCCTACAACTAAGGAAGAGATCTGGTCAATCATCTGCTCAATGAAAAATGATAGTGTTGTAGGCACTGATGGGTTCAACTCTTTCTTCCTTAAAACTTGTTGGGAAATTATTAATTTTGATCTTTGTAATGCTCTTAATGCCTACCTAAAGGGGGGTAGTATTCCCAGTGGGGTATTTTCCACTGGGATTTTTCTTATTCCTAAAGGCCCTAACCCTATCAGTTGGAATAACTTCAGGCCCATTAGCATGTTTACTATATTTAATAGACTCTTCTCTAGTCTTATAAACAATAGAATAGCTGAATTTTTGCCTAACATCATTTCAAACAGTCAAAGTGATTTTGTCAAGAATAGACTCATCCACGAAAATATCCTTATTGCTAAGGAAATGATTCACAATATAAACAGAAAACCTAGGAAATGAAACATAATGGTTCAACTTGATATGTTAAAGGCATTTGACAGAATGTCTCATGCCTTTGTTTTAAAAATATTGAGCTGTTTTGGCTTTTCTAAGGATCTTATTTCTATTATTAACAACATGATATCTAAAGTGATGATTTCTATTCTTATTAATGGCACTAGTGTGGGTTACTTCTCACAGAAGAAAGGTTTAAGATAGGGTGACCCACTGTCTCCCTATCTTTTCATTCTTGCTGAGGAAGCACTCACTCAAGGACTGTTTAACCTATAAAAAACTAACAGTAGTATGCAATTTTATGTGAAATCAGGATACCTTTTTCCAAGCCTGGAATTTGTTGATCATGTCCTCATCTTCACCAATAGTCTGGCCTCCACCATTGAAAAGCTTAGTTTCCTGCTTGATAATTATCAATTAATATATGGTCAAATTATCAATAAGGAAAAGACAAAAATTATTACCTCAACCAGATCTTCTCACTCTAGTAATGCAAGGCTTAACATTACTATTGGCTTTAATGTGGACACTGCTCCCTTCACCTATCTTGGCATTACAATCTCTACAAACAACAAAGGGTAGAATTATGCTCTTTTACTTGAAAAAATTCATAATAAGATAAATGAGTGGGACATGAAGCATCTGTCTTTTGGTGGCAGAATGTCCCTTATCACCAATGTCTAACACCCAATTATATATTACTGGATGCACAACAGTGAAATCCCTAACTCTATTATTAATAAAATACAGTTATGCTTCAACAAATTTATGTGGAGGACCAATTATAATGAAAAATCTATCCATTGGTCCTTTTAGAATCAGTTGTGCAAGCCTTTTGATGAGGGTGGACTAAATATCAAAAGACTTATTGATATTCAGCACACCCTTTCTCAAAAGTTATGGTTCCTTTTTGCAGAAAAAATTATCTTTGGTCTGATATCATGCATCACACCTACTGCCCTAACACTCACCCTATTAAAACTAAATACAATTCTACTGACTCTATAGTGTGGACAAGGCTTCAAAACATTAAGGATGATGCTGATAAAAACCTAAAGTGGTCTATTGGCAATGGTTCTGTTGATTTTTGGCTAGATGAGTGGCATGATATGCCTCCTCTTCTCAATAACAACAGTTCTGAGAACTGTTTTTTATCTACCAAAGTCAATAACTTTTGGAAAAACAATAAGTGGGACAACCCTACGCTATTGACCTTCCTGTCTCAAGATCGTGTAAATCACATAAATGCTTTCGAAATTAATCCTAAGCAGAAAGATAAAATAGTCTGGAAGCTCTCCAACGATAATAATTTTAACACGAACTTAACTTGGGACAGCATAAGAAATAAAAATAACTAAAGAAATTTTTACAAAAAAAATTGGAATCACATAATTCCTAAAAAAAATTCTTTCTTATGCTGGAAGCTAGTTAAGAATTATATTCCCATTGATAATATCTTTATCAACAGGCACTTTGTCACTGTCTCCATATGCCAGTTTTGTTGCAGTTGTGAAGAGAAGAATCATCTCTTCGTTAACTGCAATTTTGCCTGGCCGATTTGGAATTATTTTGGGTATCTGTTTAAGATCCCGTTGAAGCGTTATATGACCATTATTCACTTACTCCATTGCTAGTTCTGGTCTTCTAAGAGTAAGTTCCACATTACCCATCTTGTCTCACAAATTATTTGTTGGACAATATGGTTTAATAGAAACTGCTCCAAATTCAATAACACTCATGGAGACCACATGAGTGTTATTGATAGAATCACCCGAATCATAATGGGTATTGATTCTGGCACTTTACTTTCTGCTAAACACAGGTCTCATGTCATCGACGCAGGTTCAGCTTTGGGTTGCAGGACAATTAACAACAACAACAAGAAGAACATTTACCTGAAATGGATGCTCCCTATTCGTGGCAGGCTGAGGATCAACGGTGATGGAGCGTGTAGCTCCACTGGAGAATCCAGTGGACGCATTCTGGTCAGAGACGACAAAGGCGACATCATCATTGAGGCTGGATGATTATTTGGCAAGTTGAATCATTTTTTCGGAGAGTGTAAAGCCCTAATTGAGGGTCTCCTCATTTGCAAGCGTAATCAGTGGTAGAACGTTGACATAGAGTCTGATTGCTTGACCCTAATCAACATCCTTACCACCGGCATTGCTGCTCGTCTTCTCCAATCGACTATTGCTATTTTTCGTAGCCTAATCCACCCTTCTATGTCCCTTAGACACATCCCCAGAACGCAGAACCACGCCGCTGATTGGATTGCTAAGTGGATGTTACAATGACTTCAAAGGTGTCAATGCGCCGAATCCACTCCTGGCTATTGCAACGCTGAAAGCCTAAGAGTTGGATACATTGACCCAGTTAAAATAGCGCCTAGTCTTGTTCCATTGAAGAAATCATTTGAGGAGAGGTATCTGATTTTGTTTTGAAAAGAAGATCGAGATGCTGTAGAATAGTCAAATTTAGTGTTATCTTCAATTTGAAATTCCTTTAGAATTAAGATTTTATTAAAATTTAGTTCTTGTAATTCTGATAAGTTCATAATCGGAGACTTGCTGTAAAACTCTCAATTAAGTAATACAAATTATATTTGCTAAAAAAAATTGATTTAGAGGAAAAGCTAATTCCGGTCCATTTCCTTCTAAAACACGGAATTTACTATAATATAGTTTATGATTCGGCCGAGAAGACCCATCGAACCGGTCCAAGACCCATTACAAGATTATAATTAATACCATTCCCCTGCTACAATTATTATAATTGAACATGAATCTATAAAAAGCAATACCTAACCATGAGGACCCATTCCCTATAATAATGATGGAATATATAAAAAGACAGTACTCCTCTTCCATCATAAATATTGGTGACTCGTCGCTCAGATGACTTTTATAAATATTGGTTCTTCTCTTTTTGATGTTTTGTTAGCTTTTGTTCATAATTTTATTGCGATGATATAAATAATTATTTATATCATTAGTTAATTAATAATATAATATATATAAACTAAATAAAAATTATTTATCTATTTATAGTATAATCCATAAATAAAAATATATGTTACTTTTTTTATCGATTTATTATCAATTAAAATTAATATTATTTACTGGTTTTCTTTTATAAATTTAATTGTGATGGGATAACTGACAATTTATATCATTAGTTATTTAATGATGTTATACATATATATATTTAATAAAACTTATCAATTTATTTGTAAGTAATGATATATATTATTTTTATGAATCTATTATTAATATAAATTAATTTTAGATACCTACGAAAAAAGTGTTGAAATTATTAAAAAGAATAGTAAAGAAGACAATATTAAACATATCTACAGTCTATTTTTAACAAAATTTACAAGAAAACACAAACTTTTAGTATTTTTTTGATCCAAACTATAACCGAGTCAAAACATGTACTTTTAAAAAAAATTATTTTTAGTATTTAATTTAACCATAATTTACCCATAATGTTTTTTAAAAAAACAAAAGAGTTAGATTGTTTAAAATAAAAAATTCTACATCATATCTTGATTTTTATTTTTTAAGTTTTAAAGTATATTGATAGTATTAATATTTTTCGGTGTTGAAAAACTAGTTTAGACCCATACACAAGTGGTTTGTGGGACAACTGAAAAATATTTTATCATTAAATCACCATGTTTTGCACTTTTTTTTCGGAGGGAACCCGCAGCCGCTACTCAGAATGCAATGAGCGCGCACAGGGTAAACCCTCAGTCTGACGCGATAGCCTGCAAACCAATGCCAGAAGGTAAACCACACAAGATGACAGGCTCAGCCGAGAAAGCGTATGTAGAGGGACTCGAACTCATGACATTAGGCCACAAGCATGTCATACTCAACCAACTCGGCTACCCCATTGGGGGCGCCATGTTTTGCACCTTAATTATACAATCTCTTGAAAATTAATTATATCATGTTTCGTAAACTAATTATATCATGTTTCGTAAAAAAAATATACCATGTTTCGCAAACTGTATTCTCGAAAAACTCGGATGGAATTAGAAAAACGTATTCGAACAAACGAGCAATATAAAGTTATAGCATCTCAAAGTTTTGAACACATAATATTTGTAGTTGCGAAACACTAATATTTAACATGTCATGTTTCACAATTCAAAATTGCACAAGTAACAATATTTCACAACTTAAATACACTATAGTTCGCAAGTTAAATACACCATATTCATAATTTAATTATATAATTTTTTGCATCTTCACTGTATCATATGATAGGTTATGCCTGAGAGTTAATGATGTTATAAAGAGTAGTGATAAACTAAAATGGCAGAATCCGATGAATGAAGAACTGAATTCTCTGAAGAAGAATGAAACTTGGATTCTTGAAAAGTAGTTGAAGGATCATAAGCTTGTCGGATGTTAGCAGATATGCAAGAGGAATGAAGGTGTTCTTGAAGTTGAACTATCTACGGAAAAAGATCGGCTTGTGGCTAAGGGCCTTAAAATAAAATGAGAGTGTTGATTTTTATAAACTTTTCACACTGGTTGTGAAACCAACATCTACAAGGGCTCTTTTCCCAATTGTTGTAAGATTAAATCTTGAGCTAGATTAGATGGATGATAGTAAGTTTGCTTATATGAAGAATTGGACGAGACCATTTATATGAGATAACCTCAAGGGTTGGAAGAATTTCAACATACAAATGTATGTTTATCGAATAAACCCCTATATGGTCTTAAATAACCATTGAAGAAGTGGACTAAGAGATTTGACTCCTCCATGAAGTCAAACAATTATGTGAGGAGCTGATATAATATTTGCGCTTATTGCAATGAGAAAACACATATGAAGAGACATATCATATTGCTACCGTATAATAACAAATCAATTGAAAATAGAGTTTGAAATGAGAAGTATAAGAAAGGCTAACATGATACTTGGCATATCTGAAGCTCGGGTCGTTGGACTCACATTGGTGTTGATAAGGGAATTATGTTGTGGGTAGAAGGCTTTACTTTAGGCCTGTTTGGGGCCTTATAGATTGAAGGAAAAGTTAAACCACTAATACAGAGTCTTGAGTCAATAGAGCCACAAGGTCCATATTGGTCACTATAAATACAACATGTCACCTCCTATGGGAATGGTGAATAATCAATTATTAGCACTTGACATTTATTAATTAACTTTCTCTCTATAGTAGCTCTATCTACACATTTGACTATTGATTCTAAGTGAGTTTGTCTTAGGCTCGTTATATGTCATATCTAACTCAGTACTACTTAAGCATCAATCAAGGTAAAAGATAAAAACATGTATACAAAGGATACTTTATGCTAATGTAATCGGAAACATTATGTAAGCAATGACATGCGCAAGAACTGACATTGTATACTCAATTAGTATATTGAGAAGATTTATGGTGGACCTAGTGAGCCTCACTGACATGCCGTTAAAAAGACTCATGAGTTACATGAACGCTTAAAAAATATTGGGTTGTTTTATAATTAGAGGTAAATAGTTGATGAGATGCTAATGAGGTATGTAGACTTTGATTATATAGACAGTTTTGAAATTAAAATTTTAATTTTGGGTTATGTGTTTACTGTGTTTGATAGAGTAGCTAGTTGAAAATCTTATCTTCAAAAGGTTGGTGCATAGTTATCTAACGAAACTGAATATATGATTGCTACCTAAGTAATGAAAGAGGCCATATAGCAAAACAATTTTTAAAATATATATTGTGTTTCAAAAATGAAAAAAAGATGTGAATTCTTGAGTTTAAAAAAAACAAAAAGTTATAAAAATACACTCTAAAAAACCACTCTAAATTTGTATCCGATTTGAAAGAATTTTATAATATAATATATGGTCACTTGTGGTAGTTAGATGATTAAAATTTCATTCATAAAATCAACATTTTATTATGATTATTCGATGTAAAAAAAAATTCATATTATTTGTATATGTTTTTTGTTTATTTTATTATTTGAAATTTATCATTGAGATACTATTACAAATTATCATCAAAAGAATCAGTTGATTAAAATATTTAATCTCCAACCATGCTGTAAATTCGTTTAACCTATTTAAAATAAATTTTAATATATTTATCGATTGATCGAAATAAATACAAAACTACTAAAATAAAAACAATTGAAATTTGTTTGAATAGTACATTCAACTCGGCTATTTTAATTTTGGGTTAGGCTAAATAGAGATCTCATTTGGCTATAATGAGACCTCAAAATTAGATTTTTTTTTGAATGTGAAATGTCCATTTTACCTTTCATTTATAAGACCAACTTTGTAAGAAAAAACAATTTTCTTTTACTTCTTTCTTAAGCTTTCTCTCTCTAAAAATGCTAAATATCCCAAAAACCCATGGATTCAGTGATTGGAGTGAAGATTTTAGCTGCAATATCGATGATTCTGCGTCGGAGGACGAGGAGCCGTTGACGGACCATCTGGAAACCCAAGATGAGGTGATTTTCGTTTTTTTAGTTTCAGTGCGAATATAGCGCCGGTAGCGCTACATATTGGACGAACTGCGAACCCAAGATTCATAGATTTGAATGAAAAAATTGGCGAAATCCCGAACAGCATGTTCGCGAATATACCAAATGGACGAACAACCAGTATGTCGAGTAGACGAACAACCAGTACGCGATTTTCCAAATACACGCGTTTAGTGTTCGCAATTTCGCCAAATAGTCGTATTGGTTGTTCGCGATTTGGCTAAAACATCGAGCTCTTTGTTCGCGAATATGACATGTTATGCAAATTAAACGTCAATTACAATTAAGTTTGTTTTCATATAATTGCATCAATCACATTTGTAAGGACCATATCAACCGCCATGTTCGATGGCCAATTACACGAAAGTGTTTAGTACGGACACTTTGTACACCAAAGCCGATTTGATCGATTGGGTCGACTCCGAAAGCATAAAACTAGGATTCATTGTGCTACGTAGTAAAAACGACGACGGTAGCAAAAGTATGAAAACTCCTAGGATATATTTTAGGTGCGAGAGGCGCGGGGTTTACAAACCTAACCCCAAACTAGGGTATGTTAAGAAGCGCCGAGAATGTTCATAAAAAAAATACAGGTGTCCGTTCTATTTAAGAGGGAGTCTGGTCTTAGAGCTACCCGGTTATTGGAAATTGGTAGTGCTAAACGGGAAACACAACGACAAACCATTTTTGAACTTGGATGGTCATTCACGAGCCGCTAGACTAAAATTCGAAGAACAATTGGTCGTTCGTAGTCAAACGAAAGTCGGTTCTCGACCAAGAGAGATATACCACGGTTTGAAGATTAAAGACCCGCAAAATATATCAAGCATGCGCACGATATACAACATGCGGCAAAAACATGATTTGGTTGATAAAGCGGGCAAGACCCAAATGCAATACTTGTTTTCTAAGTTAAAAGAACACGAGTGCTATGTTTGGGAGCGAACTTGTGAAGCAACATACGAGATCCTCGAGTTGTTTTTTGCACACCCTAAAAGCATCGATTTCATGTGCACTTTCCCTCAAGTTCTTATAATGGATAGCACGTATAAGACTACAAGGTATAAGATGCCTTTAGTTGAAATAGTTGGCCAAACTTCGACGAAGAAGACATTTTGTGTTGCTTTTGTTTTTTTGAGCTCCGAGACACAAGAGAACTACACTTGGGGTTGAGTATTCTAAAGAAGTTTTTGACGAACAACAAGTGTGCATTACCTAACATTATCGTCACCGATAGGGAGTTGGCTTTAATGAATGCTATCAATGATATATTTCCGGACGCAACTCATATGCTATGCAATTGGTATATTGGTAGAAACATCAACTCTTACGCTAAAAAGGTTTTACCAAATTCGGACATGGCCGAAGAATTCGTCGAATATTACCAAAGGGTAGCCTATTCGGCCACGCTCGAAGATTATAACAAAAACCTTGCCGAATTGCACCACACGTACGCATTTTGTCCATTGGTTATCGAGTACGTTATGAAGCAATGGATTGAGGATTATGGACACAAGTTTCTCAATATTCACACGAACAAATTTAAACATTTGGGCAACCAAACTAGCAATCAGTGAGTTATATTTCCATCTCCACACAATAGTTTTTAATATCAAGTGTTAGAAATCTAATTTATTTTATCTCACATTATAGGGCGGAGAGTGCTCACTCGAGCCTCAAGCGGGTAATTGGTAGTAGTCTATACAGGTTCGAGCCATTTTGGAAAAGAATTCATGCATTGCTTACCGCTCAACACTCTAACATTTTGGAATCATTCGAGCGTAGTAGGTATCATCCAAGAAACTCAAATAGGGGGCCTAACAAAACCATCTACAAGGATGTCAAAGGTGAACTTTCATGTACGGTTATAGAATTAGTAGAGACAAATCTTGCAACGGCCTTGAAAATATGGTTCACTCTCGGAATGTGTGGGTGTGTTTTTAGGACAACTCATAATTTACCACGTGCATGCGAATTAGATTTGATTTATAAAGAAGGAAGGGCGGTTAGAAAAGATGAGTGTGATGTTTATTGGAGTACGTTAAAGATCAAACCTAATTATGAGGTTGGTACCGAAGACGAGCTCACAAGAAAACTCTCCTTAATAGATAGCTCCATCTGCGGTTACGGGAAACACGTCCAAGATTATGTCATAAATAGGATGATACAAATCCTAGATCCCGCTAGAAGTCGTGTTTTAGAACCTAATGAGTCGGTTGTCACTAAAGGTCGGAAAAAAGCTGGTCGGGGCAAGTCAACTAAACGAGACTCATGCGAGTGGGAATATGATGGTAGTCTAGGCGCTAGCACTCCCGATACGATAGGTAGCACGGCCGCCTCTGTAGCTAATAAAAAAAATTAGCGCCAAAAGACAAGGCGAAAACCAAGGCTCAACCGAAGAAAAAGAGAGTGGCTCGATCGAAAAAATCATCGAAGGGCAAAGATTTTAGTGGCTACGAGAGTTGGTTTTCTAACTATTTGCATGACTACATTTCTAGCGTCGAAGATGTGTCTCCCGACGGTAATTGCGGATTGCGGGCCGTTGCTTTGACGGTATACGGTAAATCCGATTCATGGGACCAAGTTAGATGAGATTTGATCGGCGAATTGCTAAATGAAGGCGAGCTATTGGAGAGAGTGTTTGATGGTTCCCAAGGTGTAGATAACCTAGTGAGAATGTTGAACATTTTTGAATTGTATGGGGCCGGTAGTCGGCATTGGATGACGTTACCTGATTTAGGATTAGTGAAAGCCACTAGATACCAATATATCGTATATCACCTTTCACTCTACTAATCATACACTTATCTTCCTCTACGCGGTGTGCCTCCTTGATCGTGTCCTAACATGGAAGTTGGTATAGGTTTTGTACACAGGTAACCATTTCGTGAAAGTAAGTATACCAATGAATCTTTTATTATTATATATTATTTTCTGACCAAATATTTATCTTAGTTATATTTGTGTAGGTTGTGTTGAATGGACCACTTCCGGAAATCTATCCTACTTGGTTTCCGTTTTGCACAGTAGAAGCCATCACCGGTTGGGAAATACCGCTCGACAAGTGATTGAACAAACATAACCAAATCAAGCCCGCCCAAGCATCGACCGCACGCGAAGAGCCACCACGTGTCTTCGATTTGGCCGAAGACTCATGATTTGTTTATGCGTTACGAACACTTTATTTTAACTTTCACCTCGGTTTGTAATCGATACTTCCACGTTTTATTTATTTCGAAAATTCCATTTCATAAAATTATTGTAAAATAAATAACCACCTTAAATTAAATTACCATTTGCACGTAAACATTACCATTTTAGCAAAATAAGGTGACAAAAATTCAATTAATCGGCACAATGGCAGATTCGTGAACACGGCATGTTGGATTGTGGCAAAATTGCGCACGTCCAACGCTACAATTTCACGGAATTGCGAATGGGTAATTCGAAATTTTGCCCATTTACAGCCCCCTGCATTCGCGAATTTGGCCAATTACAACATTCCTTGTTCGCAAAGACCTCTGTAAATTTTGTAATTTTCCTATTTTATAACTTTCTCGAGTCCAAAACTCATTTTTTTCACCAATATTATACATTCGTCATTTGAATCGAACAATTCGAAATTTGTGCAAACAAAATCTTTAAAATGGTAAAAAAAAACAACTTCAAAGTAGCTTAAAGTGGTCACAATTTTGACATTTTCACATTTATTTAGTTATTGAGTCCAAAACTAAATTTTTGACATACCAACATTATACATTAGTCATTTGGCTCGAATGATTCGAAATTTTTGCGTAAAAATAAAATATCTTAAAAGTGGTGACACATGTAAGGATAACGTAATATGAATAGGAGACTAATGTTGTGACACATAATATATATAAAAATACACACATATCTATGATCACTATTACAACCCATGTGGTTTAGAAGCAGGGTCTCGTTATAGCTAAGGACAATACTGCATTTGAAAGGGTATGAATATCGCTATAATGAGACCCTATCCAAATATTAAACGCCCACCAAAATTGACTCGCCCCCTATAAAATAGGACATAAAATCTAGAAAATACGATACTTGGCAAACATATAGCGTTCACAAAAATATAAAACTCGTTAACGTTTGCATATGGAGTTTACGACGGACGAAGACTACCATATGCTTCAAGCTGTAAAGATTGCCCTTTAGATACTGGGGGAAGATACCAGTGATCAGTTTTTCGAGCGTGTCCTATGTACGATGTATATAAACTACGGTCCTTTAGGTACAAGAGGTCTCGTTGTGCGTACTCGTGACCAGATCAAACGTAGATACAATTTTTGCAAGCCAATACAGCATTTGTGTTTCTTGCCATCGTTAATTAAGCAAGAAGCAGCTTCCGTCTAGAACCTGAGCTTGATAGAGTGCATCACGAGGGATATGGTAGCATTTATGGAAGACAAGATTATTGCAAGAGAAGGAGTGGATGATGTGGATTACAAACTTAGATACGACTAAGTCGTCCACTGATGTTATTTTAAGTTGTTATTTTCTTAGCGGTTGTTATATGCAGTTGTGATTTTTCTTATTAGTTGTTGTTTGATGTTGTGATTTTATTAGCGGTTGTTAAGTTAAGTTGTGATTTTTCTTATTATGTGAAGCTGTGATTTTCATATTACTGGTTGTTAATTTAAGTTGTGATTTTTCGTATTATTGGTTGTTAATTTAAGTTGTGATTTTTGTATTAATGGTTGTTAATTTAAGTTGTGATTGTTCTTATTAGTTGTTCTCTGAAGTGTGGGTACCAAATAAAAACTACAACATGGTAAATGGAAACTAAAACAAGTTCAAACAATACATAACATACAAGATGCAAACAGTTAAAAACATAACATAATGCTCAATCGTCAAAGTCATATCCCAAGTTGTCGTCAGAATCAATTCCCTCTTCCCTTTCAGTAATCTTATTTTGAAGATACGCTACCATATCCCTAGTGATGTAGTCTACCACCGCCATCTTCCAGACGGCGGCTGCTTCTTGCTTAATTTTAAATGGTAGAAACAACAAACGATCCATTGGTTTGCAAAAAATGTACCTCTGCTTGATTTGTTCACGGTTACGCACAACAAAACCTTTCGTTCCTAAACGGCCGTAGTTGTAGTACATCTTACACAATACTAGCTCGAAAAACGCATCGCTACTATATTCCTCCAACTCTCGGAGGGCAAGTTTCACTGCCTCGAGCAAATGGTAGTCTTCATGAGGGGTAAACTCCATTGGTTAAATTGTTTGTGTTTGAGGAGTGCTTAGCGTCTATTTATAGGCTCGTGGTTGTTTGGGTGGAAAAGTTTTAAACGCGGGTGTTTTTTGCGGCAATTTATGTAGGTGTCTAGTTATAGCGAGACACCTAATAATGGAAGTTACGTTATAATCAAACCCCTATTATTGCACTGCAACATTTGAGTACTTTTGTAAATATTAAATATCACAAAATCATTCGTCAACTTGGAGTACGTTATCCTTATCTTACAAGTGTCGTTTATTGATAGGTCTACTTGGATTACGTTATCTTAAGCATAAAAGTTGTATGATGAAAGCATCAATCGAAGTTGGCAACACGCACATGGAAGAGGGGCATAAAGCATACTGGGAGGCATTGCTATGCCAAATGTACTTCTTATACGGAAGGGATGGTGTCCAGCCGCCAAGAATTTCAAGGCGTGTTGATGAGGTGAAGGTTAGGTGGTCAGTCCTAGTCACATTCCGTCTTCATCCAGTTTCTGGCCTCACCGAATTCGAACGTCATGTTACGTATAACCGGTTTTACCGCCAGGTCACGGATTCTATAACAGAGGACCAACTGGATAAGGTCTGTGCTAACATTATCAACATCTACTTAACGGATAGATAAACTCTTATTTGGCCTTATGTTAAAGTTCATGTTTCAGACTATGATTTAGCATGTGTTTTATTTTATGTTTGAGTGTTTGATTCGGTTTCTGTTTGAGTTTCTTATTCGGTTTATGTTTGAGTTTATGTTTGAGTTTCTGATTCCGTTTATGTTTAGGTTTATGTTTGAGTTTCTGAATCGGTTTAAGTTTGAGTTTCTATTGGAGTTTATGTTTCTAAAAATATTTGAGTTTGTGTTTAAGCTTATGTCTGGAAGTTTATTGTTGCGGTTTGTGCACATTGATGCATAAAAATATAAAAACATAAAAATATAAAAACATAAAATAATCCTCCTAATAAAATCAAATCAACGAAAGCAACAACTGAATTAAAACAAAAGATAGTAACAAACAATCGTCCTATTAGTCATATAATACAAATCCGGTCCATCACTGATGCGGTACTGGTGCGCCAAAAGCGAACACTCGTGCATCTCATGACGCATCTCCTCCATACTCATCTCATCCGCTCTTGAATATCTATCAATCACACGGTCGCATATGTCATACAGTCGTGCCTGATATGTCATCGCACTCGTGGTCTCAGTCACATGTAAACCAGATGGACCAACCACTCTAGGATCAAGCAGGGTGTACCATAGGTGGTCACAGATCCATACGTGGTATAAAGAGGTCGTACTCGAACAGCCTATAGCATATGTGTCACCATGAACCATCGAGTCAACAATGTGCGACCACCAGGCGTTCCATGTACCCTCATCCCACAAAAAGCGCGTGTTGACACGCCTCCTCCTGTCTGCTGGTAAAGCAGCCCGCAACGTCGGTGGTATATCCTGAATGTGCCCAAGGTGTCGAGCGACCCGCAGTGGATACTACGCCTCAACTATGTCGAACACCTTCAACGTGTGGTCAATCTAAGCCACATCGCAGAAAGGGAAATGATCGCGTATCGTGCGGTAAGGCATGAGCTAAACCTACATCGCCAGTTAATAATGTTTAAACAACTTTAAGTAATAATAAAATAACGACTAATAAACAAATGTAAAAAATCATCGTAACTCACGTGGTTCTGCTTCCACGAACCCAGTAGCTGTCGGATGTTCATACGAGTCTCATCATCTGCACGATACGGTGAAGGTGTGTATTGGAAAATAGTAGGCATAGAAGGCTCGTAGAGAGTGTTGACCGTAGTCAAAAAAGGGGGAAGTGATCGTATATCAACGTCTCTAACATGGCAATAAAACCTGTAATCCCTAAAGTGGAGTGCATGGACGACTTTCCTAGATGGTGATACAGGTGAGCTAGTATATGCTTGCCCCAGTTATATCTAACGGATGTCCTATAATGCTCTACAAACTACAAGTAATCTAACGATATACTGTTCCCCGTCTTGTTCACCAGAATACAACAACCCAACATGTGGAGCAGAAAACCCCTAGTGACACACTTTACGGTACCATTAGACATGGTATCATCCATAAAATGGGGTTGCATGTACTGCTCACGTAAAAACTGTAAACGAACAATCTAGCATTACCCCCCCCCCCCCCCCACCCTGTTACGCCCTAACTCAGTTCTAAGTACATCCTCGGGTATAGCTAATGCCTTAGAATACCATTTCAAACGTTGTCCATTACTAGGTAATGATTGAATGGGAAATCATCACCTGTGACCGGCAGACCAGTAATAACGTGGACATCGTCTACATCACCTTCATCTCACCAAAACATAAATGAAAGATGTTGGTCTCTGAATGCCACCTCTCAAGAAAAAAATCTACCAGGTGTACGTTGGTACTCCAACGCTCCAAGACATCGGTGAGGGGACTGAAGCAAGACATCATAACCTGACGTCTGGCCATGCCTTTCCCAGTAAGATCCCATGTACAATGTGTACCGTACATCGAGTAGCACCGTGACGGCTGACGCACCTACAGAAAACATCAATAACTTATACATAATATAAAAGACCATACGCCATACTTTAAACCAATCATTACTTACCATTTCTCCAAAGATGGTGCATGCTTCGTGCTGTGTGTAGTTTGGGTAAATAGCAGGCACATGCAGATTCACCTTCCGAAATTACCGATCCAGCGTCCCAATCGTATGGGATATAGTAGGGGCTGGAGTGGAAGTGCTAGGCCTACGCCTTAAAGACCGTGACCGTGAATCAACCTCCTCATGCTCGCTATCACTGCCCGATCCTGAATTACGAACAGGTGTATGCTGTGTGTGAGGCATGCTGAAATACAACAAATAAAATCATTGTGAATAAGCAAGTAATTTTGGGAATAAAAACAAGAGAATGTATTAAAACAAACTAATTCGCGAACTGAGCATGCATAATTTCAACAAAATTGCGAACAGACAGTTTGCAATTTTGTTGAAATTGCGAACATACATTTCGCAATTTCACCATCGCTGGTTGTGCAAAATCGCGAGCAACCAGTACGCGAGCCTGCACGGGTTGCGAACTAGCTGTTCGCAAACCGTGCAGGATCGCGTACGGGTTGCTCGCGATTTTGCACAACCAGCAACTCCAAACCCTAGATTTCGAATCGACCCCAAATCCCAAAAAACCCAACCAAATTCAACAAAAATAGTACCAAAATGTTGATAATGAGTCGACTAACACGTACCTACAACTATTTTTTCAAAAAAACAACAACATATACCTGAAAATCGGATTTTTGAGGCAGAACCTATAACTCTTAATATCACTAAAAATACATAAGTAAATTGCATAAAAATCTGTTCGCGAACCGTGCAGGATCGCGTACGGGTTGCTCGCGATTTCACACAACCAACAAGTCCATACCTTAACGTTTTTGTAAGTTCGGATTTGAGAAATCTTGAGTTTTTTTGGCGGATTTTGAGAGGTTTTGGTGAAGAGAAGAGAGAAAAGAAGATTTTTGGCTGAAAATGCAGCTTTTTATATCAAGGGTAAATGGGTCATTTGTGGGGTTTCATTATAGCCAAATGGGGTCTCATTATAGCCAAATGGAATCTATATTTAACATTTCCCTTTAATTTTTAGTTTACGGATGCGATGATCCGTTTCGGATCGGTTGTAAAACCTGTTCAAATCGATAAAATCAATAAAAGCTCAATTAATTTATATACATCGAGGTAGATTTAATCAATTTCAGGTTGTAGGGATTTCAGGTGGTAGAGGTTGAGGTTGTATTGTATGGTAACTTTCCATTTTTTTTGCCTTCAAAATTATATATTTAGACTCTGACCGTAGTTTTTGTTTTTCTTTCTTTTATATAAACTCGTGTGATTAGACTAAGTTATTTATATTCATATGGTTACAGTGTTAGACTGATTTTCAGGATGAGAGGTAAATTAAATTTTGATTTTATTATTTAATATTATTGGAGTAACTTCGAATTCAATTACATATACCGTTGCGCACGTGTTTATGAGTGAGAAGGATACATAAAATTATACATAGGTTTGGGGTATTCTTTGTGGTTTGATGACGGATGGTGTGTGTCTATTTTCGAGCATTATTATTATCGATCGAGAGTTAGCTCTCGTGCAAGCTATCGAGGAAATATTTCTGGAAATAACTAACTTGATATACAAGTATCATACAAAGAAGAAATTCTTAGGATATTTCAAAATTTGATGCGTGACGGCATGGTTGTGAACAAATTTGTCGAGTTTTATGGGTTTGTTGCCGACGCAAATAGGGTCAAAGCTTACCATAAAAACCTAGCTACGTTGAATAAAATTTTGCCACTTACCCCAAATGTATTGGATATGTTATATCAACATGGATAACCAGATATGGTACAAGTTTCCAAATCATCGAACGAACAATATCTAACATTACGACAATAGAACAACGAATAGGTAAATTTCTAAAAATCAATATCTTAATTATATACTTCCTTTATAGGTGTGAGAGTGCTCATTCAGCCCTCAAAAAATCCGTTGGGACCAACCAATGCACTTCTGGACTTTTCTTTCACAACCTTTTAACTAAGCAGCATGCGGGGATCCTCGAATATTTCGAGCCATATCAGTTTCGTACTCAACCTGGTTTTGAAAACATTTTGACCAAGCACCTAGTCGGTTACATATACCATGCAGGCCTAAAATAATTGACATTTTCTATTATATATTCTATAAATATATGCGTAGATCGGTTAGTATGTGGCGGATGCATCCTTAGGAAAATACGCGAGGTACCTTACGCATGTGAAATTGTTTCAATAGCAAAAGAAGGTAGATGCATTCCTAGGGAAGATGTGGATATATTTTTGAGACGACTAGAAATTTTCATAAAGTTGCCACTTCGCATGAAGATACCTTGCAAAACAAAATATCCAACATAGACAGTTGCATTCGTAGTTTCGGCCATCAAAAACAAGATTATATTGTCGATAGGGTTATGAAACTCTTAAAGCCGAAAACAAGTTGCGTTCAATAGCCTAAAGAACCGGTTAGAGTTAAAGGTAGGCTAAAAGCCATCATAAAAAAATCGACTAAACGGAACCCTAGTCTGTGGGAATACCCCATTGAAGAAATCGTTAGCTCTAGCACTCCTATGAGCTCCTTAGGTAGCATATCCATGAACACGTTATGGAGCACACCTACCTCAAAAATTCCTTCGTTTGTAGTACCCGAACCTTCACTTGTAAAAAATAAAGTTGGTCGGCTCAAGAAAATTACTTAGGAACAAAAGTCAACTTTATATCTCAAGTACATACCGGTGTTTCTACATCCTTATATCACTAATTTGGTCGACATTATCCCAAATGGAAAATGTGGATATCGGTCTATATCGCATTTGATATACCATACAGAGGATAATTGGAAAACTCTTAGACGTAATTTGTTGAAGGAATTGAATGAAAATTGTGCTTTGTGGTTGGAGGTTTATGGTTCGTCCGATCTTTTGGATGATCTAGTAAGTAGGTTGGTTTATTTCAAACACTAACCTCCTAGTCGATATTGGATGAAATTCCTGATAGTGGCTTCGTCATAGCAACAAGATATCAGTATCTGGTATACCATATCTCTCAAACAGGGTCATTAACTTATCTACCAATTTGTGGAAGTCCACATGTTAATTCTTCAATGGTTATAGAGATCGGAATTACCTTCGTACATGGTATCCACTTTGTTATTGTAAGTATTTCAATTTTATTATATTTATTTATGTGGTTGTAAGATTTTATATTTTACCTATTTCATTGACATTTAATTTTGCATATTACCACTCCTCCTGATGGACTGTTGCCACCATTATACTCGTCATGGGGTGCCCACGTCACCGATAAAACGAGTCAATGGATGTATTTGTACTACGGTCGGTTGAAATAGTTTACGCAAATTATGTCAGCTAGGAAAGTGAATCTTAACGAGGAGTCATTCTTTATCGACCTAAGTAGAGATAACATTTGATATTACCGATTATATTTTACTTGTTTATGACTTCAACTTATGCCACTACTTGATTATGTATTTTAATGTTTTTCACGTATTCTTTATTTTAGGTTTCATTTGTCTTAACGGGTATTTACCGTTTTCCGCAAATTAATTAAATTTCTCGCCAATTAGTAAATCCTGCCAAAATATAATTTTTATTAAATTATTTTTTCTCGCCATATAAGTCACCTCAATCATGTTATAATAATTTATCCACTAACATTTATTAAACATTAAAAAATCGGTCCTTAGGTATGGAGTGGACTGTAGACAAATACTATAACTTGCTTTAAGTCATGAAGTTTGTTACTATAACTACGGCCAATTGGAAGCTCCAAATCCAATTCTAGGCAGTTGTGTTGAAGTCAGAAATAGGAAAAATCTTGTAAAATCTAAACGAGTACATTGTGTATTCTACATGTCTTACGAAATAAAGAAAGAGGCAATTGAAGTTAGATTTTGAAAGTTAACAATTTCCTTACAAGAGATACACATGTTATAATACATCCAACACAAAAAGATAATGGTTTTTATTATAACATGAAATTTGGAAAGTTAGATTTTTGAAAGTTCAATTTATTTACCGATTATAATGAAGTCATATCCCATGTTATAATAAACAGGGGAGCAGTATATTTAGAGGAGTGCATTGTTAAAAAAGATGATGGTTTTGTAAACTGCTCACCTGTTTATTATAACATGGGATATGACTTTGACTTCTAATTTTTATTGTACTATGTATTGTTGTTGTTAATCTCACCTTGTTCTCGGGGTTTTCATTTTATTATGTCTCAAATGTAACTCCATTAACACTATTTTTCAATCGAAGTTTGTTTTATTAAATTTTCTATTTTGCACTAAATGCGTGACCAAATGTCTCGCATAGCACCCCTCATGCGACTGTAGGCATAGGTTTTGGTCGTGAAAAAACATATGAGCACTATTTTCGAATGCCAAACGCAAAAAATTAACATTGTGTCGGACGTGCGAAGGATTTATAATTATTTGTCATGGAAAGGACAAAAAATGCATATTTTCGTAAACTTGGTGTGACGCCTAGGCAAGGCAATCACATATTGCATGCGACCATGTAATAAATTATTTATTTTGTTATTTTAAACATGTATTAATGTTTTATGTTACTTCACATTACGTTTTATGCTACTTTATGTTTTTGTTAGTTTACGAATTTGTGTCGCTTCGTTCCAGTATGGTGCTAAACCACAAATCATAAGATAAAATAATTACTCACTAAAACAATAGTTATTCAAACATCCAAAGTTTTAAATATTAATTTACATAAAAAACTCGTAATCAAACATCAACATTCATACAAGTACGTCATAAATTAATTACAGTAATGTTTCGCGGTACAAGTCACCAAACCACATAAAGACAGACACAACATCGACACACTCCTTCTATGTCATTGTGGCTAAGCGTGGCCGATACACAGCTATCTGATCATATCCCTCGGGAGCAGCACCGTCGTGAGTGTGCACTCGAGGCCCTCCACCAATCTACATATCATCGCTTACAGAATCCGGGTTGGACATTATAAACCACATGTTACTCCTAATCTAAGAGGGGCATATTGGGTCTGTCTCACTCCCAAATAGAGAAGCCAAAGTGGTGAAAAAATAGTGCTGTCAATTCTCCAAAGATAAAGGATCCCACACATACTTTTGAGCAGTTTTTTTACCTTATTTTCTGGCATCGATAATAGGACGTATGTTACACGGTACAGCTGAATGTGGCCCATCGGACGGCTGATATGCTCAGGATAATAAGGCATGAATATGTCAAAAGATTTGAGCGTTTTCTCAATCCAACTGACCAGTTGGAAAGGTTGCACACGACGTATATAAACGTAAGGAAGAAAAGTCACCTGAAAGATATTATATAGCTAGCATACATAGAAATTAATGCAAGTTAACATAAATATAGCATAATGAAACTTACGTCAAGTTCGGTTCACATCGACTGGATATGTCTCAAATCTATGCAAATAACCTGTGAAGAACTCACTTTTTATGGCGCGTAACGGCAGATATGTGACGCTAACGAAAATGCGTTGTACAAGGGCGCACTAAAAGGCCTAAAATAATCAAAATCCATGTCTCTAACAGCCAAATAAACCCACATATAAATACTATTTCCGTGCATAGAACCCTGGCCAAGTGAGTGGTGTAGTTGTGACAAACTAGCTGACTCCAATCATGCCTACCCATTTGTTGATATTGGTTTACAAACTGTAAGTAATCAAGCGAAATATTATTTCCAATTTTGTTGTGCATATAGTGGCACTTAAAACATATAGTATATACGTCGGGTAGTGTGATCAACCATGACATCGTTGGCCCTACTATCATCATATCGCATATAATAAATTTTTATTTACAACCACTATAAGGTTGGATTAATCCTGTTCTTAAGGCCGTTAACTATCACATATTGTTCTACACCTAGCATTCTACTGTATGTCCTCATCTTCTCCGTATATTCATCAAAAGTAACAACGTCAAAAGAAATATATGTAACCTTCAATTCGGTGATGACGTGGACATCATCGAGAGTGACGGTCATCTCGCTGAAAAAGAAGTGAAATGAAGATGTCTCCTCATGTCAATGCTCACCAACCAGATAGCGTATTGATCAGGGTGCCAAAAATAATATTAATAACCTTAGCATGTACCCTAGTCTGATGATGCAAGTCCCACTTCCGGAGACTGTCGTACATCGAGAAGAAATGTAAGCTTACTCTCGCCTATAATATGTAATAAACATAAAAGTAGTAGATTATAAAGTTGTTTATTAAAATTAAGTTGTAACTAAATTAAAAAAATATGGTTTAAAATACCTAAGTTGTAAAGAAACTTACATCTTCGTGGAAAATATTCTACGCCTTGTGGAGGTCGTAATCATGATAAGGTAGAGGGATCTGGGGCATGGCTCTCTCGAACTCCCCATTAGGTGATGCCTACGAAGATGACTTTGCACCATTGCTGCCAGATGCAACCCACCCAACATGATTGATGGTATCATCACCTACACCACCATGATGCAATCTTTGTTTTGTACGCGATGCAGGCGAATTCTCCTCCTTAGAAACCATCTATCTAGCCACCGATGTATCGGGGGTCGTATCCCGACCACACTGTTTCGTATCATTTGTTTTTGTTTGCACCAACCGTGGAAAAAAATAAATAAAGCATCTCTTTAAAAAAGTACTTAAAGACACTAGTCCGAAAGTCATTTATTTGGATTAACAAAGAAACGATAAATTTTAAACTACATATTATCCATTGAAGCATAAACAAAAGCATCTACCCAATTAACAAAGCATCCAATGAAAAAAATACCAACCATCATGTAATTCTAATAAATTAACATATAAATTTTAAATAGATGAGCTTTAGTTTGTTTGTATAAAGTTTGTATTGGATGATAATCATGAACCATACTTTTTTTTTAAACTGGTATGCCCGCCATTAGAGTTTTTATCGGGCTTATCGACCTAATAATTCGTTTGGAACCGGTCCAGTATAACCCGTCCGAGACCGACTCAATAATCGTACCGAATCGTTAACAAACCAAATTTTAAACCCGAACCGATTAGCGGTCCGGATAATATATAAATATATAAATATATATATATATATATATATATATATATATATTAATTTATAACGATTAACATTCAAAAACAACCTACATATTCTTTATATTAATAAAAAATATTTAACTAAAATATAACAAATTATAGTTACAAAACTAAATTATTGTTAGTCAGCGTTAAACAGTAAAATTGTAAACTAAATGCGTTCTAAAAAAACATCATCTCATCAGGGAACAATAATAGTAATAGGAAAATAGGAATAGAAGACATTACTATCGTGGGACAAGGTGGATAACATCTGGTTGTTAAACATAGTTATCGTTTATTTATAACAATTTAAAAAAAGCTTTTAATAACTTTTTAGAACCAAACCCTATCCAAATCAAAACATGTACACTTTAAAAACTAATTTTTAATATTTAATTTTTAACATAATTTTACGGACAGTCCTTTTATATTTTTTAAAACATACAAGTTTGACCTTTTTAAAACTAATAAATCCTAAATCACATCTGGAATGTTTTTTTTTGTTTTAAAGTATATTAATATTATTAATATAATCCGGTGCTGAAAAGGTAGTTTATACCGATATACAAGTGGATCTGATCATCAGATGAGATTAAGTTAGTCAAATCACGTTAAATTTGGTTCGTGTTTTTTTTACAGTTAAAAACATTTCCTCATTAAATCACCATGTTTTGCATCTTAATTATACAATATCTTGTAAAATAATTATATCATGTTTCATATAAAAAATTAAACCATATTTCGCAAATTGTATTCTCGAAAAACTCGGTTGGAATTAAAAACTCAATCAAATAACTAAAAGTTATAAAGTTATAGCATCTCAAAGTTTTCATTACATATTGTTTGTATTTGTGAAACACCGAGATTTAACATGTCATGTTTCACAATTCAAAATTGGACAACTAACCATATTTCACAACTTAAATACACTATATTTCGCAAGTTAAATACACCATATTCATAACTTAATTATATAATTTTTCGCAACTTAATTATATCATGTTGTAACTTATTATATAATATTTCACAAATTTATTATACCATGTTTTACAACTTAATCACACCAATTTTTCTAATTAATTATACCATGTTTCACAAAGAAACAAATCTAAAAAGAATAAGGTTACCGAAATATCGTAAGATATGTATTTTTTGTTACATAACAAATAACAAAGCTTATAGGTTTTTAGGCTTAGACTCTACTATTGTGAATGAATCTAAAGAAACATAGTTTTCTTTAATCCAAGTGATGATAAGACTCATACCATTACGGGAAACCATGAAAAAACTCTATAATAAGAAATTTTGATTCTAGAGCAACTTTGTGAGCTTTGTAAGAGTCAAAATTTAAAAAAAACATAAAGGTGTAGAATCCAAATAGATTCTCAAATTATTTTATTCTACTTAGTAAAATAAATTTGAGAAAAAATCACTCATAATTTATATAAAAATGCCTCAAATCTTGTAAAGTTGTGTAGAGTTCTAGTCATTGTGTGATATGAAACAAACGCTAAGAAATACCATGAAAAATTTAACCATCTCAATAGTATAACGTTGAGTTTAGGGATAATACAACAGACTGGTGTTTGTACACCATAAAGTACGGTGATATGATAGTTATAGTATGTCTATACGTAGATGATCTACTTATATTACATAATGACATAAGAAATATTATTGAACGCTAAAACAAAAGATCCTCAGGAAAGATTTAAAATAATTGAGGGTTTTGTCCTAGATCAATCTCTCATGATTGAAAATATACTTGATAAATTTAAATATCTAAAATTTAGAAAATCACATATGTTGTTTGATCCAATTTGGAACTAGGAAATAATGTTGGACGTAAAAGACTCATTTCCAATATGATAGTGCTATAAGAAATCTCATTCAAGCGGCTTTATGTATTAAGACAAATATTTCATTAAATTAAGTCAATTTACTAGTAATCCAAATACAAAATATTGGAAATATATATTAAGGGTTCTTGTGTTTTAAAAAGGACAAAAAATATACATTCAATATTCTAATTTATGTAGTGTACTTGGGGCATACAAATATGTAAGTTGGATCACTTGCATAACCGATAACAAATAATCTACAAGATTAATGTTTACTTTTATTGGGTTTCAATAATATAAATTTTCCTTCAACTATAGAGTATGAATTCATAAATTTGGTCATAACGAGATAGAAATCTGAATGGTTGAAAGACTTATTGTTGGACCTTTCATTTCAAAGCATAAAACAACAATCTAAATTTATGTTATTATCAATAATATTGGTAGAGTTTAAACTGGGGTATATACAGTAGGAAGTATAGACATATACGTCTAAGGTATGAGTACGTTAAAAACATTTATCCCATTTGGCAATATAACTCCCACTTTAGATTGGCCATATTATTTTCAATAAAAATATTATGTGAAATTATGTTTGAACTATCACGATTTTGACATGATATTAAGGAATTAAAAACATTTACCTTTCACAAAAGATAATTATCTTAAGGAGAAGAAATAAATTCAGCCATGACAAAGGTAAAATATGATATGCTTAGCAATCATGAAATATAAAATACATTTGTCATTCTATAGGGCTCTCTCGATTTATATCACCCATGCAATTGAGTTTCTCACAAAAGTTTAAAAAATATTTTCCAAAGAATGATAATTTATAGATTTATATGGCACTCTTGGAGGTCTATGCCATGAACTTTCGTAAAAAAAGGAAAATAAGGCAACATATTTTTTATATGTCAATGATTGTGTCAAAGTTAAAGGCATTTAAGCTAGCCTTCCCGAGGAATTTGTGGTAGGTTTTGGGCTTTAATATGTTTCTCAAGAGTTACATTTCTTCCAAATGTTTTACAGCTCTTGAAATGAGAATTTGTCAGTTAGTGAACTGATTTCTCGTGTTATTCAGGAGAAGGAAAATTGAAAAAAAACATATTGAGGTACATATGGTGAATTCTCAACATGGGAAAACTAAGAAATAACATATTGGATAATATGTCAGAGCAGATGATAAGGCTTCTAGTTCGACAGTAAAAAAACCTAAAGAATAATCTGTTGCAGATTGATGTTTCTTTTGCAAGATTATAAGACTTCTCATAATGGAATGTGAAAAGTATCAAGTTTATATAGAAGTTAAATGTAATCTAATAAATTTTATCAATTTAAAAATTAATTTAGTTTTCATAGTATGGTAGACACGCGGGATTGATACGATTGTGACCACCAATGTTTGTATTTTTATATAGGATATGATAAGAATTCTAAGCATCGGTGACGGTGAAATATCTATTTACACTTCCGATCATAATTTTTTTTTTGTATTTGAAAGATGTTTTATATATACACTATTTTAAATAGAGTGTGATATCTTTTTATGTATAACAGTTTTGGATATTCATACCTTTTTTAGAATAAAAAATTATTTTTAATTTACATAATAATATGGTTTGCATTGCATACTTAATAGTGAATGATAAATTATATTAATTAAATATTTAATCATAAAAAAGAATCAATAAACATACATATATCTAATAATTAGAATTATGAGATTGAATATTCAGGAAATATTTAACAAATACGTTTATATAATATCTCGATGGCAAGAAATAAGCTCGTTAAGAAAGATTTATTTAGGTCCTCTTGATTATTCATAATTCATTTTTTACATCATATGTATTAATATAAAACAAACTGAATTGATGATGTTAGGTGTATCGAAAGACAAAGAAGTCTTGAAGTTGATACATACCAATAATATGTATTGTTCTTTACGGATTTTTTGGACATGAAATAATATTTTATATCATTTACCAATGACTTATCTTGGTACATGTATTTATACCTGATCCATGAGAAATCAAAATCTCTAGAAATATTATGGATTAATTGACCATGCCTCGATATTTACAATTAACTTAATTGGTATCTATACTATATACTCTCATGATACTTATTATTATTATTATTATTACTATATATAGGTCAAATGTATTTAAATTGATTAGATTTTATTTACGAACATATAACAAGAAGCTTGGATACGATGAATCTCCATGTGATTAGACATACCTAATCTATAACATACTTAGAATCTCTCATTGCATTATTCACATGTACTGAAGTGTATTAATCTCAATGTGAACTATAAAACGTTATTTCTTTATAAATAACCCATTAGTATAAACATGTTGTTTTAGGTTGACAAAAGGCTTTTTTCCTCTTTTGAACCAAAATGTTTCAACTCACTATCCATTATTTCCCTCTTAAATCGTCGACCAACTCCGACGAAACATTTGAGCTACAATTCTTCGTTATTGAATAGTGATTGTTGGCTTCATTCTGTGTTTGGTCCTCCATTCAAAGTATGGGACTGTAGAGCTCTAAAATTACAGGTAAGAACTATATACCCGTTCTTAAAGACACTTAAAGAAAATAATTACAAACCTACCAGTCCAAACTTACCATGGCATTTAAAGTTATAAATACAACGCGATAGAACTTTTTACTCATACGACGGTAAGTATACCTAAAATTAGATATAAGTTATTTAAAAAAATTATTTGTAATCCTCTATATTTATGCAGACCTCACTGGCCACGAATAATAATATAACAAAAAAAGTTCACGAAGTATTCCTCTTATGCCACAAGACATGTATTATGTGATGGTTCCAATATGCACCATCTCAAAAAATACAATGAACCATCGGACATTGGTGATCTTTGAACTTGAAAATGGATAACAACAAACTATAACCCATTATTCCCTTACAGTAAAGACACAATATACAAATGAAGAAAAACTATTGAGCCACTCGTAATTATTTAAAGTCATACAGGCTTCTTATTTTCTAATGGTTATGTATATATTCTTTTAAGTGATCTCGGCTCTTGTTAACAGTTGGTGTACCTTATGAAAAAAAAATCCATACATGTTCTAAAACAAGCCATATAAGGTGAAAACATAAAAAGATATACCACCAAAACAAAACCATGAATCCTCGGTTGTGGAATTTTTATTTTTGAATACGCCAAAGTCTTTATCCAGAATAGGTTTGTTTCCAAACAATACAGTGAAGACATGTGTCAGTTGTGGAAAGCAGAGATACTTCATTATTTCCTAAGTGATGAAAAGACAAACGTTCATTTGTGGCTCTTTTGATGGAGCATTTTATGATGTCACCTGTTTTGTAAGTTATATATATATATTATTGTAAGTAAAGAAACCTAATTATTTTTTGTGCACTACTAAATCTGCATGGTCAGTTGCACTAGAAATGCATGTTTGGTTACTACTAGCCTTGCATGTTTAATTACAGTAGAATTGCATGTTTAGTTATATTAGAATCGCATGGATTGTTATACTAGAATTGTATGTTTACTTACCTCATGAATCCTATGTTCGAATCCATGCAGTTTTGCATATTGTTCATGTGGATTTACCTAACTTTTAAGTAAAAAATATAATGGTTTCCATAGTAATTAATATAAATCACCATTTTTCAACCAATTTATTCATATTAATATTTAAGCTTTCTAATCATTTTTTGCTGGATAAAATATTATTTGATTTGACAAAAATAGATAATTAAGGTGGAAATACAGTAGATCTAAAAAAAGTAGATAACTTGATAGTTTTTCGGTTTCTTTAAAATATTAGATTAGATATTTTCGTGCATGACTTGAATTTATTCTGGAATGTTTTGATCATTTACGTAACTTTATGTTGTCAACTTTTTTCTGATTTCGTTTTTGCTATTTTTTTCAAATAGATTTGTTTTGTATCAAATTGGAGAAATCGAACACCGATTGTTTTTTCGATTTTGATAGAAAGTATTTTCCGGTCTTGCGGGTGTTTTATCTGTCCATTCTATTTTAATTCATAATAAGAATGACATAGTTTATATTGCTTTTATATTATAATTTTGTTTTAATATACAAGGGTGTGTAAAAACGAGACCAATCCACCGGACCAAACCGAAATAGATTGGGTTGGTCGGTTTATAGCAAATAAAATTCGGTTTTAAATTTTATTTTTTTAACCAAATTAAATTCGATCGGTTTTCGGTTTGTTCACAATCAAATCCAAAATATATTTCGTACAATATTAAAATTTTAATTTTGAAAAAACATAAAGTATTAGTCTTTTTTTTTGTTTTTACGTTACCATATCTTTAAAATTAGAATACTATTATTTAAAAATATTATTGAATAGTACATGTTATCCTCAAGTAATGTTGACTTTTTAATGTTATTTTCCGTTTAACATCTTTTATCATGTATTTATTTTAGAATAATGCTAACCTTTAAAGATTAATAAAATATTAAATATTTAACTTTTAGATTTTTTTATATAGTATGTGAATTTTTTTAAATTAAATGGAAGCATACAATTTTAAATTATTTTTTCAAAAGAATATCCAGACGTTAAAAGTTAGATATTTTATTAATTTTTGCTATGCCGCATTCCTCTGGGCCTCAGCAGACCGTCAATTCAAAGACGGTGTGAACATGATCATATATATAAGTATAAAATATTGGATTATCTTTTGCTGTGAACCGTGCAATAAATGTATATTACGACAATTTAGGGTGAAGAATACTGTTAGTCCTCCATGTTTACCATTTGTATCAATATAGTCTTTTTCGTTCATTTCTGCATAAAATTCATCCCCTTCATTTAAAAAATTTGCAAATATAGTCCCCGCACGTATAAATCATTTAAAAACTAACACGTGGCCCTTAAATTCTAAGTTTTGTATCACTTTTGGTCCCCCAGAATATGCGGAGGAAATAATCGTGCAAATTTTTAAAACGAAGGAGATGAGTTTTATGCAGAAGTGAACGAAAGGGAATATGTTGATACAAGTGGTAAACATGGGGGACTAACAGTGCTTTTTAGCCGACAATTTATATATGTGGTCCCACGGGGTTATACATTGAACAACTCAATCCTTTAAATTGATTTAAAAAGTAAAAAAGTTAAATGAGTTAAGAAAGGAAAAAAGCTCCAAGATCTCCTCGATGCCGTTAGGTCTTCTCTGGTGATCTTTGTCACCGGCATC
Organism: Limnanthes douglasii subsp. nivea; assembly: GCA_036936605.1. Classification (NCBI taxonomy): domain Eukaryota; kingdom Viridiplantae; phylum Streptophyta; class Magnoliopsida; order Brassicales; family Limnanthaceae; genus Limnanthes; species Limnanthes douglasii. The sequence goes on from JAUPFV010000001.1 coordinate 156,107,696, forward strand.
TTGGGATTTGCTCGCTTCTGATTTATTTGGGGGGGGTTTCGATTGTCTTTCGGCAATCTTCCTCTCTATTATATGGTTCCTCTATTTTATTTTCCAGTGATCTGTTTTAATTAAGCCGGTGATGATTGATACGAAAAATTTCAAAGAGTTTCCTTCTCTTCTTCCCAACATTGAAAACAAAAACCAAAATCAGCCTAAGAAATTGTTCGTTGATGTCGTGAAACCTAAATCGGAGCCACAAGAAACGGTCCCAGAGTTCGTAAAAAAAACAGAGGATCACAATTCTATACAATACTCTAAGGAAACTAAGGACTTTCTCTTGAAACAAACGGGAACTACCATAATCGGTAAGTTCAGTAACGAAATTCCAAAGAAAGCTTCGTTAGATGTATTCCTTCAATCTTTTAAATTTAAAGGTTCATATACCTACACCATCATAGATTCTCGCCATGTTATACTAGAGTTTTGCTTCAAAGAAGACGTTAATAGCCTTTGGTCAAAAAACGTTTGGAGTGTTGATGGCAAAACCATGCGACTCCTTAGATGGTGTCCTTATTTTAACAAGAATGTAGAGAGCCCTATCGTCTTGGTTTGGGTCAGACTCCAAAAGCTATCTGAGTACTTGTATAATAATTCGGTGATTATGGACCTTGCCTCTTCTTTAGGCACAGTTTATCGTATTATTGTTCCTGATAAGCATAGGGCCAACAACAATGCTTGCTACGCCCATGTTGAAATAGACATCCCAAAAAACCTAAAAGAAGGTTGTGGGTTGAATTCGGTGAGAACGATGGATGCTGGGTTGGTGTTGGTGTGGATAAAAATGGCCTAGGGGTAGGCAAGTAATTTCAAGTGGAGTTTTAAGGCGGTGTAAGGGTGTTTTACGGTGGTGTGAGGGTGTTTTACGGGTGTTTCAAAGTGTTTTAATGTGGAGAGAGAATTAAGCAGCTTGGGAGCAGTTAATTTTTCTTACCCATAGTTAATGCTGGTGGTTGGGTATTTATAGTATGAAATTTGGGCCCTTATGGGCTTTCGGGTCAAGTTTAATGGACCTGGGTCATGTTTAAAGACCCATGAGATCTAAGCAGGTGGACAAGTAGCTTAGTCAAGAAGTGTTTAGGTTTTTTAGTACTTTTGTCATAGCTCGAACAGCCTTAGGCTCATACTGGTTCGAAATGATCTGTCCGGTCCAAAAGTTCTGTCCGGATTTTCGGAGAGAATTACACTGATCTGCCCTTCCGGGGAGTATTCTGAATTCGGACTCATCAGGAGCCCCTTTTTTAGATGTTTGAACAAGTGTCCTTGTCAAAGAACTGAAAAACAGTCCGATCATAGGAAGTTGTTTTTCAATCCGGAGAGAGTTGTGGATAAACCCGGACAGACCGAACATTACGAATTCTAAACGGTTCTTGCCAGAGTTAATGGGACACGTGTTATTCTCTGATTGGTCACTTTAGCCGTTTTTTCACCTTGAACTTCGCACCACTTTCTCGAACAAGTTACCTCTTTTAAATGCCATTAATGACATCAGCGCCGCCTTCTAATCATTGCCCAACTTTTCGGATTCTCCTAGGAATCAACTCCTTTTTTCACTTTTACTATAAATTCTAATTCACTTTTCACTATCTCATTATCTCTTTCAAATTTCACTCTGCCATTTTTACTCAGAGCTTTATCTCTCTAGAATCTTCAAAACTCTCTTAGCTGTTTATGTTTACAGCAAGAACAACACTGATCAAGGGCGGCTGGCTTAATCTCTCGGAATTGGAGAAAGCTCAAAGAGTTGAGAAGGAAAAAGACTTGCAGCAGGGCTACCATCGTCGCCTGTTGAGAAACCAGCCCCTTTAATCGAAGAATCTGACAGAGGCTCATCTTCTTCTAAAGGTACCAAGCCAAAAAGGCTTTTTCAATCAACGCTCTCTCCCATAGTATCTGGCTCCTCAGTTCAGGAGTCGATCCCTGCTGTTGAACCGAGAGTTACTGTCACAAGTGTTAGGAAAAAATCTTCTTTCATTGCTATGGGGTCTGACTCTGACCATTCCCCGGACAAGCTAATCATGAAAAGGCCAAGTCGGTTGGTCAAAGGGCTTTCTTCTAAAAACACACCCTCGAAATCGGGGGCAAAAAATAGTGTATCAGGGTCTGGGGCAACTATAAGGGCTCCCCGGGAGAGGCTGTCAGGACTAGAGGCCAGCAGCCCACTACCCCCTAAGGAATCTTCTACCTCAGAAACTCAAATTGAGGTGAGAAGTCGAGTAAATACGGACAGCCAACAGTCCGGAGGATCAGCTCTGCCAAGCCTCAATCCTCCCCGGACTATTTCTACTGAAGCTCCCCCAACGATTATGGAGGAGAGGATGGAGGACTCCACTGAGGAGGTTAGATTTGAGTCCGAGTCCTCCGGACAGGCTGAAACTGCTATCGTTGTTGCCAAGAAGGGCAAAGAGGACTTGTATCTGAGGCGTCCGGACCTGCCGGAGAGCCTTGAAGGGAGAGTGGGGCCATGCTTTCATAAAGTGGAGTTCAAGTATCTTTTGGCTTTGTTGAAACCCAAGTACGCGTTCATCCATACTTCAGATCTGGGTAGATTGCGCACAAAGTGGGGAATCCCTGAGAACGTAAAGATAAGGATTCCCATCGATCCGGAGACCCCGATGGATTGCAAAAGGAATGAGATAGTCTTCTTTACGGAGCTATTCAACTGGGGACTCAGGTTCCCACTGGACCCGGAGATAGTGCGCTATTTTCACTTGGTCAAACTCTGCCCATCAAAGTTAAGCCCCAATGGTTGGTTCACCTTGATGTCATGTATTATGGCGTCTAGGTTATCTGGAATCCCTCTTCCTATGGAAGAGTTTGCAGCTGTGGCCAACCTGTGCAAACATCATCAATTCCCCTTCTACCATTTCAACATGGGGAACGATCTTAAAGCTGTTGATGACCTCCTGGAGTCGGAGAGCAAATGAAGGAGCCAATTCTTATTTGTCAGTGGCTCATGGGAGAATGGCAAGAAAATTAAGACCGGAGAGAATCCAAGCCTCCTCAGAAGTAGATGGAGGAGTGACCGTAAGCTTCTCATCTTAAGTCTATGCTAATTAGTTTCTCTTTTGTTTTATCAGAGCTGCCAAAGGAGTTCGGAGACTACCTGAAGGCCGGACAGGTCACCTGTGGCAAAATCAACGCTTGGGCCGCAGAGAACTGGGAGAACCGGTTCCATAAAGCCTTCACTGCTGGGAACTTAGCAAGGTCTCACCTGTGGAACACCACAGGTCGAAGAGACCTAACTTGGGAGGAGTTCTCCACCCAACCTGATGAAGACATCGTGCTGAGAAGGTCCCACGAACTGGATGGGACTCTCTTCCTTCCTGCCCGGGCCAAAGCCCCAAGTAAAATGAAGGGCAAGAAGAAGAAAGGCAAGAGGGTAGCAGGTGACGATGGGAAGGAGGCCCCAACAGACACAGAAGGACTGGCACAGGCTCAGATTGATGCAGCCCTTCTACAAGTGGTGGAACAGGAGAGCGAGAAGCAGGAAGTGAACCTCCCTAAGCCTACAAGGGCCTCTAAGAGGACTCGTAAGCAAACAAGTGAGAGCGCTGACAGGGAGGCCAAGAAGAAGAAGTCTTCCCAAGGAGATGAAGTTGCTCTCCGGGACCCGGAGCCCTCTTTCCCTACTGACCCAACATTGGCTGAAGAGATCCCAAGGGACTTGCAAGGAGAGATTCAAAGGGATTTTACTACAGATGAAGTTGAGGGGGGAGAGCTCAACTTAGATGAAATGGACATCACCGGTCTGGGTGGACTTGGTGAATATTTTCTTGGGCTGCCCAGAGACGAGTTTGCAGGACCCTATGTCCCTCCAAGCAGCTCCAACACAGTTAATTTCAACGGTAAGACTTTTATGGTTTCCAGTGAGAGGGATGTTATAGCCCATTCTATCCTTAGCAACGTGCAACCAATACTTACTTTGGAAAGGCAAGTCCGAAGTCAGGCAGACACCATCAAAGACCTCAAGTCGGAGAAGGAAAAACTGTCCGAAGACCTCCGGACTGCTGCCAATAAGGTTGATTTGCTCAAGGAGGCAAATGATCAGCTAAAGAAGAATCAAGATGAAAGCAACACAAAAGCTGCTTCCTTAGAAGAGACCGTAAAAGATCTCCGGGCTAAGCTGTCCGGACTGGAGAAGAACCTGACAGCCTCAAGAGGAGAAACTGCAGCCAAGGAGAAGCTTGTCACCAACCTGACCACTGACAAACTTGCTTTAGAGAATGCAGTGACTCAGGCTGTTGAAGAGAAAGCTGCTTTGGTGAGGGATCAAGAGGCCATGATCAAGGCCAAGATCAACGCCTATGCCAGGGAGATGATCCAAAGCGAGGAGCTAATGATTCAAAAGGTAAAGTCTGATATGGTCCTCCTGTTTCATGAGAAATTCCCGAAGAGGATACTAGGGGAATTATGGCGCTATGTGGATGATGATGATCTCCCATACTGGACCATGGTTGATGAGGGGTACTCCGGTGAGTCTTCGTCCGGTGAAGAAGAGGAAACCGGAGAGAGCCCAGGTGAGGAAGAGATTGACCCCAAGGGTAAAAAGATAGTCGAAGAGAAAAGCGATATCAAGGGCAAGAAAGCAAATGAGGGTGAGCCATCTTCAAAGGCTCAACCTTAACCAAAAATTTATTTTGTTTATTTTTTGTTCGAACTAAAGTCCTTGGAAGGCCAAGGCACCTTTTTTTGTGATCTTGTCCGTATTATTCGGACAGATTTTTGTACTGTGCCCAAACTTACTCAAAAAGTCCTTGGAAGGCCAAGGCAGTTTTAAATTGTTGAATGAATATCTTATTTTGCTCAACCATCCTCTTCTTTCATTGTTTGTTTAAATAGCTGGAGTTTAAATAGTTTTATTGTATTGTGAAAGTATTAAGACTTTCCGGCTAGAATTTAAATAGCCCTTAGATCTGTTAACCCGGATAGTATGATAAGAGACAAAATGTTAAAAAATACTTAGAGAATTTTGAAGAAGGCACCAACTTTCATTGAAAACTCTCCGTGCCACCGAAGAGGGGAAGGTATGCCCCCAAATATTTACATGGATGTTTAAACAAGTAAATATTTACATAAGTTTTATTCCAAGTACATTCGAAGGTGTTCAATATTCCAAGGGTGAGTTAAAACCCTGCCATCTTTGTCTTCCAACCAGTATGTCCCAGGCTTGATTCTTTCAATCACAGTATATGGACCTTCCCAAGTCGGAGCCAGTTTTCCGAAGAGCTTTTCCTTAGTATGCAAGAAAACTTTCCTTAATACTTTATCTCCTGGTTGAAAATCCCTTCTTTTAACTTTAGAAGCAAACCTGCTTCTCATCAAGCCCTGATAGTGTGCCATTCTAAGATGAGCTTTTACCCGTCTTTCTTCGATTAAATCAAGCTGATTTCTAATTGTCATCTCATTAGCTTGTCCGGAGAAGTTATGAACACGAAAGGAGGGGAGTGTCTTTTCTATGGGAGCTACTGCATCCATTCCATAGACCAAGGCAAAAGGGGATTCTTGTGTCGCAGCCCCAGGTGTTGTTCGGTAGGCCCATAAGACTTCTTGTAGATAACTAGGCCACTTCCCAGCAGCCCTTTCTAAATTCTTCTTTAAACCGGACAGTATCGTTCTATTAGCCACTTCAACTTGCCCATTGGCTTGAGGGTGGAAAGGTGAAGAAAAGCAGTGCTGAATACCCCTTGAGGCACAGAAGCTTTCCATTTCTCTGTTGTCAAACTGTGGCCCATTGTCTGTTGTTATTTTCTGGGGGACACCAAATCTGCAACATATGTTGGATAGAATGAATTTTATCACAGCTTTTGAGGTTGTCCCTGCCAAGGGGGCTGCTTCTATCCACTTCGAGAAGTAGTCAATGGCTACAATTATGGTTTTACGCCCTACGGACGCCACATGGAGAGGCCCAACTAAGTCCAATCCCCATCGAGCAAAAGGGATGGGCTCAGAAATTGATTCCAAAGGAATGGCTAGTACATGAATTTCATTGCTGTACCTCTGGCATGGGTCACACCTTCTTACCAGCTCCTTAGCATCTTTCATAATCGATGGCCAATAGTATTCGGAGAGTAACACTCTTCTTGTCAAAGCTCTAAATCCGCAATGGGCTGATCCCTCACCATCATGCAATTCGGAGAGAACCATTTGTGACTCATGATCCCCTAAACAACGTAGGAGAGGTTTGCTGTAGGATTTTTTGTACAAGACTTCTCTAATCATAATAAAACCATGAGCCTTGTGTTTCAATGTTCTGGCTTGTGATTTATCCAAGGGCACGATGCCATCGGACAGATATTGTATAAGAGGAGACCTCCAGTCTTGAGGCCGATTTACTTGTACTTCAAAGACTTCCTCTTTTATACCTTCATTGAGTTGAATAGAAAGGCTTTCAAGCACATGGATCCATGGGTAGGACTCCGTATATGCTATCGTTGCTAGTGAGTCTGCTAGCTCATTTTCTGCCCGGGGGATGTGCTCATAGATAACAGCTTTGAATTTCAACGCTTCATTTTTGAGGAGGAGTAAATGCTTGACCAACTGTTCCTTTCTAGCTTCTGATAGGCCCAAGGCGTGGTGGACTAGCAACTGGGAGTCACTTAGTAGCTTGACTCTTTTAGCTCCACAAATGTAGGCCAATTTTAACCCAGCTATAGCTGCTTCGTATTCGGACTCATTATTGGATGCCCTGAAAGCAAAACAAATAGCTTGGAACATGTTGTCCCTGTATGGGGAAGTGAGACATATTCCTGCCCCAGATCCCATGGTACTGGATCCTCCGTCTGTTCGGACAATCCACACTTTCTTGTCTTTTGAATCAGTAGGTTGTTCGGAATCCCTATCAGAATGGAATTCAACCAGAAAGTCAGCCACAGCTTGAGCTTTTACCGCTGTTCGGGGAGCAAAGTCTATGTCGAAGTCCCCCAACTCTACTGACCATTTTGTCATTCTGCTCGAAATGTCTGCTTTTTGAAGGACATTCTTTAAAGGGAAAGAAGTCCGGACAACGATAGGATGAGCCTGGAAGTAGGGCCTCATTTTTCTTGCAGCTATTACCAAGGCCAACGCCAGTTTTTCGAGTTTCAAGTAACACCTCTCAGCATCAATCAAGCTTTTGCTAATGTAGTACACTGGGTGAGGATATCCATCAACCTCCCTTACTAGCACAGCACTGATGGCACAACTTGAAACAGCCAGATATACAAAGAGAGTCTCCTCATCAACCGGTTTGAACAAAGTCTTGGGAGAGGAAAGATGTTTCTTGATTTCATTAAATGCTTCATTACACTGTGGTGTCCATTCGAACGCTTTGCACCCTTCAAGGTTTGAAAGAATGGAGCACACCTGTCCGAAGACCTGGAGATGAATCTGTTCAAGGCAGCCAATCTCCCCGTTAATCACTGTACTTCTTTAATGTTTCGAGGAGGCTCCATCTGGAACAAAGCATTGAGTTGGTCCGGGTCGGGCTGTATTCCATGCTCACTTATGATATACCCTAAGAACTTCCCGGACTGCACTCCGAACACACATTTTCAGGGTTTAGTTTCAAATTTACTTTGGCCAAGTTGGCAAAAGTCTCCTGGAGGTCGGACAAGTGCAACTGCTCATCTACGCTTTTTACCATCATATCGTCAATGTAAACCTCCATATTTCTTCCAATTTGATCAGCAAATGCCTTGTTGACTAACCTTTGATAAGTAGCCCCAGCATTTTTCAAGCCAAAGGGCATCACCTTGTAGCAATGTAGACCCCTATCAGTGACAAATGTAGTATGCTCTTGATCTTTTGGATCTACTTGGATCTGATTGTACCCGGAGAAGGCATCCATGAAGGAGAGTAGCTTGTTCCCAGAAGTAGAGTCTAGTAACTGATCTATCCGGGGGACCGGATACAAATCTTTTGGACAAGCTCGATTGAGGTCTGTGAAGTCAATGCACATACGCCATTTGCCATTTTTCTTTTTTACTAAGACAGGATTAGCAGTCCACAAAGGGTATTGAGATTCTTTAATGTGCCCCATCTTTGTGAGTCTATCAACCTCTTGTACAATGACATCAGCTTTTTCTTTTGAGAAAGCTCTCCTTTTTTGTACTACTGGTGCCACATCTCTCCGGACAGACAAGCGATGGGAAATCACCTCTGATGGAACTCCAGTAACATCAGCGTTGCACCAAGCAAAAACATGTTGATGGTCTTTCAAGAATTTCAACATTCCTTCTTTCAGCATCGGTGGCATTTTGGACCCTATCTTGACGTTTTTTCCTTCTTCCAAGCAGTGTGTTTCAACCTTTTCAATCGGAATCAATACTCTGGGGGTCTCTCTGGGGTCATCAATTTCACCCTCACCCCCAGAAAGGCCCTCAAACTGCTATTGATCATTTATACGGACTGCCCCCAGCGTTCGTGGAGCCAAGGCAGTGGCATAGCATTCTCTTGCAACCTTTTGGCTGCTCCGGACAACCCCAACCTGCCCCTGAACAGCATACTTTAGACACTGATGGACTGTCGAAGCCACTGCATGCATCCTAGAGAGCCAAGATCTCCCTAGAATAGCATTGTAGTAGGTGGGACAATCTACCACAATGAATAGTATTCTGACCGTTTTCTTGAAAGGGCCCCTGCCCAACAACACTTCTTCTTCAAACTCCCCGATCACATCGGCTGAGCTGCCCGTGAAGCCCACGATTGACCTGTCTGACTTTTGAATCACAGCTGGATTTTTCATTTTCTTGTAAGTGTCTAGGAAAAGGATATTGGCAGAGCTTCCAGTATCTACCAGAATTCGCCTTATCTCATTGCCCCCTACTGATGCTCCTATAACAACAGCATCCTCATGAGGGCCAGCAATGTCTCTTAAATCATCCCCATCAAAGACAATGAATGGGAATGAATTTGATGATTGATAAGAGGTCATGCCCCCTTCTAGCTGGGAAGCCAAATTATGAACATGCCTTTTTCTTGATGAAGTGGTAGGAGCCGTTACAGTGTCCCCTCCGAAAATTGTCAGTGACTCAAAGAATTTAATGAGCCCGGAGACCGATCTAGAACGCTCCTCTATAGCACCCACTCTGTTTCTTGTTAGATCAGGATCCAAGTATTCAGACTCCACATCAAACCTTTCAACTATTACCATAGCCCCCTCCGGGGCAGCATTAACCGGACCAGCCCGGTGAGTGTTGTCAGGCATGTTGCCTCCTTTTCTTTTAACGTACGCACCCAACTTCCCCCTTTCAATCAAATGTTTTACCTCTTGTTTCATTTCTATGCAATCATTAGTGGTATGGCCAATATCATTGTGGTATTGGCAAAAGGAGTTATTACGATGCTCTCTGGGAGACTGCAAGGTTGCCGGTCTCCGGTAGTGTACCTCATCTTTTGTTTTATCAAAAATGGTGGCCACGCTTTCTTTAAGTTCTGCGAACCACTCTGGTTGGACCCATGGCCCTCTTTTGTTTCTGGATTGCTGACTTTGAGCAGGAGCAGCTGGCTGGGACTGAGCTTTTCCCCTACCATGCCCCTGTCCGGTTTCTCTTGCTCTATTCCCGGACTGGTTTTGATTTGGAGTTGGTGCCACCGGGGTGGATCTCACCTGTCTGTGCACCCTGGTCTTTTTTGTTTCATCAACGTTTATTTGCTTGCCAACTTGATTCAGCAATCCTCCCCAGGTCATGGCTTTCTTCCTAGTCACCGTATCAGCCAGGTTGCCTGGGTTCAAACCTTGTCTTAGGGATGCTATTGCCACCTGTTCGAAGCAATCAGCCAACCCATTCTTTGTGTTTACAAAACGACTTATGTACTCCTTTAACGACTCATTTGGCTCTTGGGCACAATGGATTATTGTGTCTCCATTGCCCTTCAGCTCCTTACTCCCCACAAACTGCCTTCAAAAGGCCACCCAAAAAGTATCAAAGTCTTTAATACAACCCTGAGGCAGGCTGTTGTACCATTTCAGAGCACTCCCCGTAAAAGACTGGGAGAATGCCCTACAGAGTAGTTTATCATCATCATCAAAGTTCATCATGAAGTTCTTGAATTGCTCCAGATGATTGTCCGGATCAGTACTGCCATCATACTTCTCCATCTTAGTACTGTCAAACCTCTTAGGGAGGTTTCTGGACAGGATTTTAGAAGACAGTGGAGACTACCTCCAATTCCTTCCACGACTGAACACGGTATCCTCATTAGGAGTTGCAAAGATACCTGGCTCATCGTGGAAAGCAAAAGGATCCATCAACATCTTGTCCGTATACCTCCGGTGGTGAGATGACCCATTTCCAATATGCCTTTTCATTCTTCCATGATGATCTCTTTTTCTCGAATACTTCTTAACTTGCTTTTGTTTCTTCTTGGTTCGACCCTCATCACTGCTAGAGGACAAGGATTTTTCGTTTCCCTCACTGTCCGAAGAGCTGCCCGAAGATTCTGAACTTGAGTCAGAGCTCTCCACAGGCTTAGACCGGTGAGACTTTTTAGAGCTGGCATGTGTCTTTTTAGTGCTCACACGAGTTTTCGAAGCCTCAGGCTCTCGAGGGTTGTCAGTGTGATGAGCAGCTGACGCTTTGGATTTCTCTTTCATGCCCATCTTGGCCTTTTCAGCCCTCAGAGCCTCTATCTCAAGCTTTAACCTGTCGCGCTCTTGGACAGTATACTCATCGTTCTCCTCCACCACTTCGAGCAAAGCTGGTGGAAGCTCTGGATTATCCGAATTCATTCGGACAGAAATTCTTTGCTTGGTTTCGAATACTTGATTCAGGCACCGTCGCCTCCCACTATGGTCGCCAATTTGGTGTGGATAAAAATGGCCTAGGGGTAGGCAAGTAATTTCAAGTGGAGTTTTAAGGCGGTGTAAGGGTGTTTTACGGTGGTGTGAGGGTGTTTTACGGGTGTTTCAAAGTGTTTTAATGTGGAGAGAGAATTAAGCAGCTTGGCAGCAGTTAATTTTTCTTACCCATAGTTAATGCTGGTGGTTGGGTATTTATAGTATGAAATTTGGGCCCTTATGGGCTTTCGGGTCAAGTTTAATGGACCTGGATCATGTTTAAAGACCCATGAGATCTAAGCAGGTGGACAGGTAGCTTAGTCAAGAAGTGTTTAAGTTTTTTAGTACTTTTGTCATAGCTCGAACAGCCTTAGGCTCATACTGGTTCGAAGTGATCTGTCCGGTCCAAAAGTTCTGTCCGGATTTTCGGAGAGAGTTACACTGATCTGCCCTTCCGGGGAGTATTCTGAATTCGGACTCATCAGGTGTTAGCTACAGGAACGTCCCTAGTTATTGTTATAGCTGCTACCATTTGGGCCATAACTCTAATGATTGCAGAAAGAATGATTTGAAAGGAAAAGATACATAAAAAAGTGAAAACAAAGTTAAAAATGATAATGTTATTACTCATTCTAATCCAAATCAAGAAAGCTTTACAAGTCTTCAACTACCAAAAACAACTCAAATTCAAACATTTAGTAAAGTTTACAGAAGGAAAATAAAATCTGTAATTACAAATAAAGACAAAGCTCCTGATTCTAGAGCCTCTGGTAGTAATGACATTAATCTTCAATATGTTGACAACTCTTCCAAAAGTGAGCCTGAAATTATTGGAGCCCTCCAAAGATTGGACCAAGATTATCAAAATAGCTTCGAAAATTAGATTAATGACACTACTTATCTCCTCATCGTGACAATATTGGCAGCTGCAATGTTTCTCCCCGTGTTACCTCCCTTGTCCATGATTTTAACACCATTATCAGTCGAAAAAATCAAATCTGCATACAGAAATAAAAGTGTCAAAAGATTATCTATTAATTATCTGCTTAAAAGAGAGAGGAACCATAACAAATCTTTATCTGATAATGATAAAGATTGTTAGCTGGAATTCCTGTGGGGTTAACAACAATTCAACCTTGTCAAGGCTTAACTCTATGATTAAAACTGAGAAGCTTAAGGTGGTTGCTCTTCAGGAACCTATGGCTAAGCTGGACAAGATTGGTAGTGTTGCTAGGAGAATTGGTATGTGTAACTTTGTGGCTAACTGCTCCAACAAAGTTTGGGTTTTCTAGTCTGATGACATTAACGTTAAGGTTATCATCGATAATGACCAATTCCTTCACTTACAGATCAATTACAATAAATTTAATTTCAACTATACCTTTGTTTATGCCAAGAATCAAAGATCCCTTAGGAAAGATCTTTGGAGCCAGATGACATCCATTGCTGATGAGGATATTCCTTGGATGGCTGCTGATGATTTTAATGCTGTCATTAACTCTGATGACCGGATTAGTTGCTCCACCTTCGATGACATTAGTTATGATAACTTCAATGAAGCCATCAGAACCTACTGCCTTGAAGATCCTAATTTTATTGGCTCAAGATATACCTGGAATAACAATAAATGCTGGAAAAGATTAGACAGGGCGTTAGTAAACAACAAAATATCATCTACTATGGGCAGTATTCAGGTTTTTCACATGGTCAGAACCTGTTCTGACCATGCTCCCCTTCTCATATCTCTCTCTAATAATCCCACTGATACTTCCAAGTATAACAAATCCAGTTTTAAATTTATAAATGCTTGGACTAATGATTCTACTTTTCTTAGCTCTGTTAGGAAAAACTGTATCTCTATTGTAAAGGTAGTAGCAACAATGTGTTTTGGTATAAGCTTAAGAAACTTAAAAAGTTTCTTAAAGAGTGGAACACTAACCACTTTGGCAACATATTCAATAAAGTAACACTGCTACTGAAGATGTGGAAAACAATGAGATTATTCATCAAACAGAGAACACCAGCATGTCTAAAGCTAATCTTTCTAAAGCTAATAATATTCTTATGCAGGCTCTTAAGAATGAGGAAAGTTATTGGAAGAAAAAATGTTTCAACATCTGGCTTAAGGATAGTGATGACAACACTAAGCTATATCATAACTATGTGTCTAACAAAATAAAGAAAAAATTAATAAATGGGATTAAAGAGAATGGAATCTGGCTTCAAACCCACAATGTCATAGCTAAGTCAGCTAAATTATACTTTATAATGTCTTATCTACGGATTCCTTTGTTACATATGATGATCTAAATTTGAAAATACAGGACTCCCTATTTAACAACATTCCTAAGACTGTTATTGACAGTGATATTCTTGCTATTCTAAAGCCTACAAGTAAGGAAGAAATCTGGTCAATCATCTGCTCAATGAAAAATGATAGTGTTGTAGGCACTGATGGGTTCAACTCTTTCTTCCTTAAAACTTGTTAGGAAATTATTAATTTTGATCTTTGTAATGCTCTTAATGCCTACCTAAAGGGGGGTAGTATTCCCAGTGGGGTATTTGCCACTGGGATTTTTCTTATTCCTAAAGGCCCTAACCCTATCAGTTGGAATAACTTCAGGCCCATTAGCATGTTTACTATATTTAATAGACTCTTCTCTAGTCTTATAAACAATAGAATAGCTGAATTTTTGCCTAACATCATTTCAAACAGTCAAAGTGCTTTTGTCAAGAATAGACTCATCCACGAAAATATCCTTATTGCTAAGGAAATGATTCACAATATAAACAGAAAACCTAGGAAATGAAACATAATGGTTCAACTTGATATGTCAAAGGCATTTGACAGAATGTCTCATGCCTTTGTTTTAAAAATATTGATCTATTTTGGCTTTTCTAAGGATCTTATTTCTATTATTAACAACATGATATCTAAAGTGATGATTTTTATTCTTATTAATGGCACTAGTGTGGGTTACTTCTCACAGAAGAAAGGTTTAAGACAGGGTGACCCACTGTCTCCCTATCTTTTCATTCTTGCTGAGGAAGCACTCACTCAAGGACTGTTTAACCTATTAAAAACTAACAGTAGTCTGCAATTTTATGTGAAATCAGGATACCTTTTTCCAAGCCTGGCATTTGTTGATCATGTCCTCATCTTCACCAATAGTCTGCCCTCCACCATTGAAAAGCTTAGTTTCCTGCTTGATAATTATCAATTAATATATGGTCAAATTATCAATAAGGAAAAGACAAAAATTATTACCTCAACCAGATCTTCTCACTCTAGTAATGCAAGGCTTAACATTACTATTGGCTTTAATGTGGACACTGCTCCCTTCACCTATCTTGGCATTACAATCTCTACAAACAACAAAGGGTAGAATTATGCTCTTTTACTTGAAAAAATTCATAATAAGATAAATGAGTGGGACATGAAGCATCTGTCTTTTGGTGGCAGAATGTCCCTTATCACCAATGTCTAACACCCAATTATATATTACTGGATGCACAACAGTGAAATCCCTAACTCTATTATTAATAAAATAGAGTTATGCTTCAACAAATTTATGTGGAGGACCAATTATATTGAAAAATCTATCCATTGGTCCTTTTAGAATCAGTTGTGCAAGCCTTTTGATGAGGGTGGACTAAATATCAAAAGACTTATTGATATTCAGCACACCTTTTCTCAAAAGTTATGGTTCCTTTTTGCAGAAAAAATTATCTTTGGTCTGATATCATGCATCACACCTACTGCCCTAACACTCACCCTATTAAAACTAAATACAATTCTACTGACTCTATAGTGTGGAAAAGGCTTCAAAACATTAAGGATTATGCTGATAAAAACCTAAAATGGTCTATTGGCAATGGTTCTGTTGATTTTTGGCTAGATGAGTGGCATGATATGCATCCTCTTCTCAATAACAACAGTTCTGAGAACTGTTTTTTATCTACCAAAGTCAATACCTTTTGGAAAAACAATAAGTGGGACAACCCTACGCTATTAACCTTCCTGTCTCAAGATCGTGCAAATCACATAAATGCTTTCGAAATTAATCATGAGCAGAAAGATAAAATAGTCTGGAAGCTCTCCAACGATAATAATTTTAACACGAACTTAACTTGGGACAGCATAAGAAATAAAAATAACTAAAGAAATTTTTACAAAAAAAATTGGAATCACATAATTCCTAAAAAAAATTCTTTCTTATGCTGGAAGCTAGTTAAGAATTATATTCCCATTGATAATATCTTTATCAACATGCACTTTGTCACTGTCTCCATATGCCAGTTTTGTTGCAGTTGTGAAGAGAAGAATCATCTCTTCGTTAACTGCAATTTTGCATGGCCGATTTGGAATTATTTTGGGTATCTGTTTAAGATCCTGTTGAAGCGTTATATGACCATTATTCACTTACTCCATTGCTAGTTCTGGTCTTCTAAGAGTAAGTTCCACATTACCCATCTTGTCTCACAAATTATTTGTTGGACAATATGGTTTAATAGAAACTGCTCCAAATTCAATAACACTCATGATGACCACATGAGTGCTATTGATAGAATCACCCGAATCATAATGGGTATTGATTCTGGCACTTTACTTTCTGCTAAACACGGGTCTCATGTCATCGACCCAGGTTCAGCTTTGGGTTGCAGGACAATTAACAACAACAACAAGAAGAACATTTACCTCAAATGGATGCTCCCTATTCGTGGCAGGCTGAGGATCAACGTAGATGGAGCGTGTAGCTCCACTGGAGAATCCAGTGGACGCATTCTGGTCAGAGACGACAAAGGCGACATCATCATTGAGGCTGGATGATTATTTGGCAAGTTGAATCATTTCTTCGGAGAGTGTAAAGCCCTAATTGAGGGTCTCCTCATTTGCAAGCGTAATCAGTGGCAGAACGTTGACATAGAGTCTGATTGCTTGACCCTAATCAACATCCTTACCACCGGCATTGCTGCTCGTCTTCTACAACCGACTATTGCTATTTTTCGTAGCCTAATCCACCCTTCTATGTCCCTTAGACACATCCCCAGAATGCAGAACCACGCCGTTGATTGGATTGCTAAGTGGATGTTACAATGACTTCAAGGGTGTCAATGCGCCGAATCCACTCCTGGCTATCGCAACGCTTGAAAGCCTAAGAGTTGGATACATTGACCCCAGTTAAAGTAGCGCCTAGTCTGGTTCCATTGAAGAAGTCATTTGAGGAGATGTATCTGGTTTTGTTTTGAAAAGAAGATCGAGATGCTGTAGAATAGTCAAATTTAGTGTTATCTTCAATTTGAGATTCCTTTAGAATTAAGATTTTATTAAAACTTAGTTCTGGTAATTTTGTTAAGTTCATAATCGGAGACTTGTTGTAAAACTCTCAATTAAGTAATACAAATTATATTTGCTAAAAAAAATTGATTTAAAGAAAAAGCTAATTCCGGTCCATTTCCTTCTAAAAACACGGAATTTACTATAATAAAGTTTATGATTCGGCCGAGAAGACCCATCGGACCGGTCCAAGACCCATTACAAGATTATAATTAATACCATTCCCCTGCTACAATTATTATAAGGGTTTGGCTAAATTAGAGCTCTCAATGATAACCAGCCCCAAAATTTCAGCGCCGTTTTTTACCCCGCCGGTTGAGATCCTCTCCACCGGCGGGGAACCTTACCCCCGACGGGTGAAACAGCTTTTCCGCCGGGTGGGAGGGTCTCAACCGACGGTTGAGAAAGACTCAACCGCCGGGATAAGAATAAAATTATAAAATTTCAAAAACGCTTGTTTTTTGGGACTGGTTAACATATTTTGGGCCCGAATTTAACCGAACCCTTATTATAATTGAACATGAATCTATAAAAAGCAATACCCAACCATGAGGACCCATTCCCTATAATAATGATGGAATCTATAAAAAAACAGTACTCCTCTTCCATCATAAATATTGGTGACTCGTCGCTCAGATGACTTTTATAAATATTGGTTCTTCTCTTTTTGATGTTTTGTTAGCTTTTGTTCATAATTTTATTGCGATGATATAAATAATTATTTATATCATTAGTTAATTAATAATATAATATATATAAACTAAATAAAAATTATTTATCTATTTATAGTATAATCCATAAATAAAAATATATTTTACTTTTTTTATCGATTTATTATCAATTAAAATTAATATTATTTACTGGTTTTCTTTTATAAATTTAATTGTGATGGGATAACTGACAATTTATATCATTAGTTATTTAATGATGTTATACATATATATATTTAATAAAACTTATCAATTTATTTGTAAGTAATGATATATATTATTTTTATGAATCTATTATTAATATAAATTAATTTTAGATACCTACGAAAAAAGTGTTAAAATTATTAAAAAGAATAGTAAAGAAGGCAATATTAAACATATCTACAGTTTATTTTTAACAAAATTTACAAGAAAACACAAACTTTTAGTATTTTTTAGATCCAAACTATAATCGAGTCAAAACATGTACTTTTAAAAAAAATATCTTTAGTATTTAATTTAAACATAATTTACCCATAATGTTTTTTAAAAAAACAAAAGAGTTAGCCTGTTTAAAATAAAAAACTCTACATCATATCTTGATTTTTATTTTTTAAGTTTTAAAGTATATTAATAGTATTAATATTTTTCGGTGTTGAAAAACTAGTTTAGACCATACACATGATAAATCACCATGTTTTGCACCTTTTTTTTCGGAGGGAATCCGCAGCCGCTACTCAGAATGCAATGAGCGCGCACAGGGTAAACCCTCAGTCTGACGCGATAGCCTGCAAACCAATGCCAGAAGGTAAACCACACAAGGTGACAGGCTCAGCCGAGAAAGCGTATGTAGAGGGACTCGAACTCATGACATTTGGTCACAAGTATGTCATACTCAACCAACTCGGCTACCCCATTGGGGGCACCATGTTTTGCACCTTAATTATACAATCTCTTGAAAATTAATTATATCATGTTTCGTAAACTAATTATATCATGTTTCGTAAAACAAATATACCATGTTTCGCAAACTGTATTCTCGAAAAACTCGGATGAAATTAGAAAAACTTATTCGAACAAACGAGCAATATAAAGTTATAGCATCTCAAAGTTTTGAACACATAATATTTGTAGTTGCGAAACACTAATATTTAACATGTCATGTTTCACAATTCAAAATTGCACAAGTAACAATATTTCACAACTTAAATACACTATAGTTCGCAAGTTAAATACACCGTATTCATAATTTAATTATATAATTTTTTGCATCTTCACTGTATCATATTTTGTAACTTAATTATACAATATTTCATAAATTTATTAAACCATATTTTACAACTTAATCACAGTAAGTTTTTCCGATTAATTATACCATGTTTCACAAAGAAACAAATCTAAAAAGAATAAAGTTAACGAAAATCATAAGATATATATATATTTTGTTACATAACAAATAACAAAGCTTATAGGTTGTTAGATTTGGAGTATGCTATTGTGACTTAATCTAAAAAATATAGTTTTTTAGTCTGAGTGATGATGATAAGACTCATACCCTTACGGGAAACTATGAAAAAAACTCTATAATAAGAAATTTTGATTATTAAGCGACTTTGTGAGCTTTATAGGAGTCAAAATTAAAAAAAACATAAAGATCTATTATTCAACTAGATTCTCAAATGATTTTTATTCTACTTAGTTAAAAAAGTTATGAAAATATTACTCATAATCTATCAAATATGCCCAAATCTTATAAAGTTGTGTAGAGTTTTAGTCATTGTGTGATATGAAACAAACGCTAAGAAATACCATGAAAAATTTAACCATCTCATAGTATACGATGAGTTGAGGGATAATACAACATATAAGTGTTTGTACACCATATGTTACGGTGATATAATGGTTATAGTATGTCTATATGTAGATGATCTACTTATATTACATAATGACATAAGAAATATTATTGAACGCTAAAACGAAAGATCCTCAGGAAGTGTTTGTATTGGATGATAATCATGAACCATACTTTTTTTTTCAAACTGGTATGCCCGCCATTAGAGTTTTTATCGGGCTTATCGACCTAATAATTCGTTTGGAACCGATCCAGTATAACCCGTCCGAGACCGACTCAATAATCGTACCGAATCGTTAACAAACCAAATTTTAAACCCGAACCGATTAGCGGTCCGGATAATATATATTAATTTATAACAATTAACATTAAAAAACAACCTATATATTCTTTATATTAATAAAAAATATTTAACTAAAATATAACAAATTATAGTTACAAAACTAAATTATTGTTAGTCAGCGTTAAACAGTAAAATTGTAAACTGGATGCGTTCTAAAAAAACATCATCTCATCAGGGAGCAATAATAGTAATAGGAAAATAGGAATAGAAGACATTACTATCGTGGGGCATGGTGGATAACATCTGGTTGTTAAACATAGTTATCGTTTATTTATAACAATTTAAAAAAAGCTTTTAATAACTTTTTAGAACCAAACCCTATCCAAATCAAAACATGTACACTTTAAAAACTAATTTTCAATATTTAATTTTTAACATAATTTTACGGACAATCCTTTTATATTTTTTAAAACATACAAGTTTGACCTTTTTAAAACTAATAAATCCTAAATCACATCTGGAATGTTTTTTTTGGTTTTAAAGTATATTAATATTATTAATATAATCTGGTGTTGAAAAAGTAGTTTATACCGATATACAAGTGGATCAGACCATCAGATGAGATTAAGTTAGTCAAATCACGTTAAATTTGGTTCGTGTTTTTTTTAGAGTTAAAAATATTTCCTCATTAAATCACCATGTTTTGCATCTTAATTATACAATATCTTGTAAAATAATTATATAATGTTTCATATAAAAAATTAAACTATATTTCGCAAATTGTATTCTCGAAAAACTCGGTTGGAATAAAAAACTCAATCAAATAACTAAAAGTTATAAAGTTATAGCATCTCAAAGTTTCATTACATATTGTTTGTATTTGTGAAACACCGAGATTTAACATGTCATGTTTCACAATTCAAAATTGGACAACTAACCATATTTCACAACTTAAATACACTATATTTCGCAAGTTAAATACACCATATTCATAACTTAATTATATAATTTTTCGCAACTTAATTATATCATGTTGTAACTTAATTATATAATATTTCACAAATTTATTATACCATGTTTTACAACTTAATCACACCAATTTTTCTAATTAATTATACCATGTTTCACAAAGAAACAAATCTAAAAAGAATAAGGTTACCGAAAAATCGTAAGATATGTATTTTTTGTTACATAACAAATAACAAAGCTTATAGGTTTTTAGGCTTAGACTCTACTATTGTGAATGAATCTAAAGAAACATAGTTTTATTTAATCTAGGTGATGATAAGACTCATACCATTACGGGAAACCATGAAAAAACTCTATAATAAGAAATTTTGATTCTAGAGCAACTTTGTGAGCTTTGTAAGAGTCAAAATTTAAAAAAAACATAAAGGTGTAGAATCCAAATAGATTCTCAAATTATTTTATTCTACTTAGTAAAATAAATTTGAGAAAAAATCACTCATAATTTATATAAAAATGCCTCAAATCTTGTAAAGTTGTGTGGAGTTCTAGTCATTGTGTGATATGAAACAAACGCTAAGAAATACCATGAAAATTTTAACCATCTCAATAGTATACGTTGAGTTTAGGGATAATACAACAGACTGGTGTTTGTACACCATAAAGTACGGTGATATACGTAGATGATCTACTTATATTACATAATGACATAAGAAATATTATTGAACGCTAAAACAAAAGATCCTCACGAAAGATTTAAAATAATTGAGGGTTTTGTCCTAGATCAATCTCTCATGATTGAAAATATACTTGATAAATTTAAATATCTAAAATTTAGAAAATCACATATCTTGTTTGATCCAATTTGGAACTAGGAAATAATGTTGGACGTAAAAGACTCATTTCCAATATGTTAGTGCTATAAAAAATCTCATGCAAGCGGCTTTATGTATTAAGACAAATATTTCATTAAATTAAGTCAATTTACTAGTAATCCAAATACAAAATATTGGAAATATATATTAAGGGTTCTTGTGTTTTAAAAAGGACAAAAAATATACATTCAATATTCTAATTTATGTAGTGTACTTGGGGCATACAAATATGTAAGTTGGATCACTTGCATAACCGATAACAAATAATCTACAAGATTAATGTTTACTTTTATTGGGTTTCAATAATATAAATTTGCCTTCAACTATAGAGTATGAATTCATAAATTTGGTCATAACGAGATAGAAATCTGAATGGTTGAAAGACTTATTGTTGGACCTTTCATTTCAAAGCATAAAAAAACAATCTAAATTTATGTTATTATCAATAATATTGGTAGAGTTTAAACTGGGGTATATACAGTAGGAAGTATAGACATATACGTCTAAGGTATGAGTACGTTAAAAACATTTATCCCATTTGGCAATATAACTCCCACTTTAGATTGGCCATATTATTTTCAATAAAAATATTATGTGAAATTATGTTTGAACTATCACGATTTTGACATGATATTAAGGAATAAAAAACATTTACCTTTCACAAAAGATAATTATCTTAAGGAGAAGAAATAAATTCAGCCAAGACAAAGGTAAAATATGATATGCTTAGCAATCATGAAATATAAAATACATTTGTCATTCTATAGGGCTCTCTCGATTTATATCACCCATGCAATTGAGTTTCTCACAAAAGTTTAAAAAATATTTTACAAAGAATGATAATTTATAGATTTATATGGCACTCTTGCAGGTCTATGCCATGAACTTTCGTAAAAAAAGGAAAATAAGGCAACAGATTTTTTATATATCAATGATTGTGTCAAAGTTAAAGGCATTTAAGCTAGCCTTCCCGAGGAATTTGTGGTAGGTTTTGGGCTTTAATATGTTTCTCAAGAGTTACATTTCTTCCAAATGTTTTACAGCTCTTGAAATGAGAATTTTTCAGTTAGTGAACTGATTTCTCGTGTTATTCAGGAGAAGGAAAATTGAAAAAAAAACATATTGAGTTACATATGGTGAATTCTCAACATGGGAAAACTAAGAAATAATGTATGTCAGAGCAGATGATAAGGCTTCTAGTTCGACAGTAAAAAAACCTAAAGAATAATCTGTTGCAGATTGATGTTTCTTTTGCAAGATTATAAGACTTCTCATAATGGAGTGTGAAAAGTATCAAGTTTATATAGAAGTTAAATGTAATCTAATAAATTTTATCAATTTAAAAATTAATTTAGTTTTCATAGTATGGTAGACACGCGGGATTGATACGATTGTGACCACCAATGTTTGTATTTTTATATAGGATATGATAAGAATTCTAAGCATCGGTGACGGTGAAATATCTATCTACACTTCCGATCAATTTTTGTTTTGTATTTGAAAGATGTTTTATATATACACTATTTTAAATAGAGTGTAGTATCTTTTTATGTATAACAGTTTTGGATATTCATACCTTTTTTAGAATAAAAATTTATTTTTAATTTACATAATAATATGGTTTGCATTGCATACTTAATAGTGAATGATAAATTATATTAATTAAATATTTAATCATAAAAAAGAATTAATAAACATACATATATCTAATAATTAGAATTATGAGATTGAATCTTCAGGAAATATTTAACATATACGTTTATATAATATCTCGATGGCAAGAAATAAGCTCGTTAAGAAAGATTTATTTAGGTCCTCTTGATTATTCATAATTCATTTTTACATCATATGTATTAATATAAAACAAACTGAATTGATGATGTTAGGTGTATCGAAAGACAAAGAAGTCTTGAAGTTGATACATACCAATAATATGTATTGTTCTTTACGGATTTTTTGGACATGAAATAATATTTTATATCATTTACCAATGACTTATCTTGGTACATGTATTTATACCTGATCCATGAGAAATCAAAATCTCTAGAAATATTATGGATTAATTGATCATGCCTCAATATTTACAATTAACTTAATTGGTATCTATACTATATACTCTCATGATACTTATTATTATTATTATTACTACTATATATAGGTCAAATGTAATTAAATTGATTACATTTTATTTACGAACATATAACAAGAAGCTTGGATACGATGAATCTCCATGTGATAAGACATACCTAATCTATAACATACTTAGAATCTCTCATTGCATTATTCACATCTACTGAAGTGTATTAATCTCAATGTGAACTATAAAACGTTATTTCTTTATAAATAACCCATTAGTATAAACATGTTGTTTTAGGTTGACAAAAGGCTTTTTTCCTCTTTTGAACCAAAATGTTTCAACTCACTATCCATTATTTCCCTCTTAAATCGTCGACCAACTCCAATGAAACATTTGAGCTACAATTCTTCGTTATTGAATAGTGATTGTTGGCTTCAGTCTGTGTTTGGTCCTCCATTCAAAGTATGGGACTGTAGAGCTCTGAAATTACAGGTAAGAACTATATACCCGTTCTTAAAGACACTTAAAGAAAATAATTACAAACCTACGAGTCCAAACTTACCATGGCATTTAAAGTTATTAATACAACGCGATAGAACTTGTTACTCATACGACGGTAAGTATACCTAAAATTAGATATAAGTTATTTAAAAAAATTGTTTGTAATCCTCTATATTTATGCAGACCTCACTGGCCACGAATAATAATATAACAAAAAAAGTTCACGAAGTATTCCTCTTATGCCACAAGACATGTATTATGTGATGGTTCCAGTATGCACCATCTCAAAAAATACAATGAACCATCGGACATTGGTGATCTTTGAACTTGAAAATGGATAACAAAAAACTATAACCCATTATTCCCTTACAGTAAAGACACAACATACAAATGAAGAAAAACTACTGAGCCACTCGTAATTATTTAAAGTCATGCAGGCTTCTTATTTTCTACTGGTCATGTATATATTCTTTTAAGTGATCTCGGCTCTTGTTCACAGTTGGTGTACCTTATGAAAAAAAATCCATACATGTTCAAAAACAAGTCATATAAGGTGAAAACATAAAAAGATATACCACCAAAAAAACCCATGAATCCTCGGCTGTGGAATTTTTATTTTTGAATACGCCAAAGACTTTATCCAGAATAGGTTTGTTTCCAAACAATATAGTGAAGACATGTGTCAGTTGTAAAAGAAGAGATACTTCATTATTTCCTAAGTGATGAAAAAACAAACGTTCATTTGTAGCTCTTTTGATGGAACATTTTATGATGTCACCTGTTTTGTAAGTTATATATATTGTAAGTAAAGAAACCTAATTATTTTTTGTGCACTACTAAATCTGCATGGTCAGTTGCACTAGAAATGCATGTTTGGTTACTACTAGCCTTGCATGTTTAATTACAGTAGAATTGCATGTCTAGTTATATTAGAATCGCATGGATTTTTATACTAGAATCGCATGGATTGTTATACTAGACTTTTATGTTTACTTACCTCATCAATCCTATGTTCGAATCCATGCAGTTTTTTTTTCGGAGGGAACCCGCAGCCGCTATTCAGAGTGCAATGAGTGCGCACAGGGTAAACCCTCAGTCTGACGCGATAGCCTGCAAACCAACGCCAGAAGGTAAACCACACAAGGTGACAGGCTCAGCCGAGAAAGCGTATGTAGAGGGACTCGAACTCATGACCTTTTGGTTATAAGAATGCCATACTCAACCAACTCGGCTACCCCCTTAGGGGCATCCATGCAGTTTTGCATATTGTTCACGTGGATTTACCTAATTTTTAAGTAAAAAATATAATGGTTTCCATAGTAACTAATATAAATCATCATTTTTCAACCAATTTATTCATATTAATATTTAAGCTTTCTAATCATTTTTCGCTGGATAAAATATTATTTGATTTGACAAAAATAAATAATTAAGGTGGAAATACAGTAGATCTAAAAAAAGTAGGTAACTTGATAGTTTTCCGGTTCCTTAAAATATTAGATTAGATATTTTCGTGCATGACTTGAATTTATTCTGGAATGTTTTGATCATTTACGTAACTATATGTTGTCAGCTTTTTTCTGATTTCGTTTTTGCTTTTTTTTTCAAATAGATTTGTTTTGTATCAAATTGGAGAAATCGAACACCGACTGTTTTTTCGATTTTGATTGAAAGTATTTTCCGGTCTTGCGGGTGTTTTATTTGTCCATTCTATTTTAATTCATAATAAAAATGACATAGTTTATATTGCTTTTATATTATCATTTTGTTTTAATATATAAGGGTGTGTAAAAACGAGACCAACCCACTGAACCAAACCGAAATAGATTGGGTTGGTCGGTTTATAACAAATAAAATTCGGTTTTAAATTTTATTTTTTAAACCAAATTAAATTCGATCGGTTTTCGGTTTGTTCACAATCAAATCCAAAATATATTTCGTACAATATTAAAATTTTAATTTTGAAAAAACATAAAGTATTAGTCTTTTTTTTGTTTTTACGTTACCGTATCTTTAAAATTAGAATACTATTATTTAAAAATATTATTGAATAGTACATGGTATCCCCAAAGTAATGTTGACTTTTTAATGTTATTTTCCGTTTAACATCTTTTATCATGTATTTATTTTAGAATAATGCTAACCTTTAAAGATTAATAAAATATTAAATATTTAAGTTTTAGATTTTTTTATATAGTATGTGAATTTTTTAAATTAAATGGAAGCATACAATTTTAAATTATTTTTTCAAAAAAATATCCAAAAGTTAAAAGTTAGATATTTTATTAATTTTTGCTATGCCGCATTCCTCTGGTCCTCAGCAGACGGTCAATTCAAAGACGGTGTGAACATGATCATATATATAAGTATAAAATATTGGATTATCTTTTGCTGTCAACCGTGCAATAAATGTATATTACGACAATTTAGGGTGAAGAACACTGTTAGTCCTCTATGTTTACCATTTGTAACAATATAGTCTTTTTCGTTCATTTCTGCATAAAATCCACCCCCTTCATTTAAAAAATTTGCAAATATAGTCCCCGCACGTATAAATCATTTAAAAACTGACACGTGGCTCTTAAATTCTAAGTTTTGTATCACTTTTGGTCCCCCAGAATATGCGGAGGAAATAATCGTGCAAATTTTTAAAACGAAGGAGATGAGTTTTATGCAGAAGTGAACGAAAGGGAATATGTTGATACAAGTGGTAAACATGGGGGACTAACAGTGATTTTTAGCCGACAATTTATATATATGGTCCCACGGGGTTATACATTGAACAACTCAATCCTTTAAATTGATTTAAAAAGTAAAAAAGTTAAATGAGTTAAGAAAGGAAAAAAGCTCTAAGATCTCCTCGATGCCGTTAGGTCTTCTCTGGTGATCTTTGTCACCGGCATCTTGGGATTTGCTCGCTTCTGATTTATTTCAGGGGGGGTTTTCGATTGTCTTTCGGCAATCTTCCTCTCTGTTATATGGTTCCTCTATTTTATTTTCCAGTGATCTGTTTTAATCAAGCCGATGATAATTGATACGTAAAATTTCGAAGAGTTTCCTTCTCGTCTTCCCAACATTGAAAACAAAAACCAAAATCAGCCTAAGAAATTGTTCGTTGATGTCGTGAAACCTAAATCTAAGCCACAAGAAACGGTCCCAGAGTTCGTAAAAAAAACAGAGGATCACAATTCTATACAATACTCTAAGGAAACTAAGGACTTTCTCTTGAAACAAACGAGAACTACCATAATCGGTAAGTTCAGTAACGAAATTCCAAAGAAAGCTTCGTTAGATGTATTCCTTCAATCTTTCAAATTTAAAGGTTCATATACCTACACCATCATAGATTCTCGCCATGTTTTACTAGAGTTTTGCTTCAAAGAAGACATTAATAGCCTTTGGTCAAAAAATGTTTGGAGTGTTGATGGCAAAACCATGCGATTCCTTAGATGGTGTCCTGATTTTAACAAGAATGTAGAGAGCCCTATCGTCTTGGTTTGGGTCAGACTGGAAAAACTATCTGAGTACTTGTATAATAATTCGGTGATTATGTACCTTGCCTCTTCTTTAGGCACAGTTTATCGTATTATTGTTCCTGATAAGCATAGGGCCAACAGCAACGCTTGCTATGCCCATGTTGAAATAGACATCCCAAAAAACCTAAAAGAAGGTTGTGGGTTGAATTCGGTGAGAACGATGGATGTTGGGTTGGTGTTAGCTACAGGAACGTCCCTAGTTATTGTTATAGCTGCTACCATTTGGGCCATAGCTCTAATGAATGCAGAAAGAATGATTTGAAAGGAAAAGATACAGAAAAAGTGAAGACAAAGTTTAAAATGATAATGTTATTACTCATTCTAATCCAAATCAAGAAAGCTTTACAAGTCTTCAACTACCAAAAACAACTCAAATTCAAACATTCAGTAAAGTTTACAGAAGGAAAATAAAATCTGTAATTATAAATAAAGACAAAGCTTCTGATTCTAGAGCCTCTGGTAGTAATGACATTAATCTTCAAGATGTTGACAACTCTTCCAAAAGTGAGCCTGGAATTATTGGAGCCCTCCAAAGATTGGACCAAGATTATCAAAACAGCTTCGAAAATCAGATTAATGACACTACTTTATCTCCTCATCGTGACAATATTGGCAGTTGCAATGTTTCTCCCCGTGTTACCTCCCTTGTCCATGATTTTAACACCATTATCAGTCGAAAAAATCAAATATGCACACAGAAACAAAAGTGTCAAAAGATTATCTATTAATTCTCTGCTTAAAAGAGAGAGGAACCATAACAAATCTTTATCTGATAATGATAAAGATTGTTAGCTGGAATGCCCGTGGGGTTAACAACAATTCAACCTTGTCAAGGCTTAACTCTATGATTAAAACTGAGAAGCTTAAGGTGGTTGCTCTTCAGGAACCTATGGCTAAGTTGGACAAGATTGTTAGTGTTGCTAGGAGAATTGGTATGTGTAACTTTGTGGCTAACTGCTCCAACAAAGTTTTGGTTTTCTAGTCTGATGACATTAACGTTAAGGTCATCATCGATCATGGCCAATTCCTTCACTTACAGATCAATTACAATAAATTTAATTTCAACTATACCTTTGTTTATGCCAAGAATCAAAGATCCCTTAGGAAAGATCTTTGGAGCCAGATGACATTCATTGCTGATGAGGATATTCCTTGGATGGCTGCTGATGATTTTAATGCTGTCATTAACTCTGATGACCGGATTGGTTGCTCCACCTTCGATGACATTAGCTATGATAACTTCAATGAATCCATCAGAAGCTACTGCCTTGAAGATCCTAATTTTATTGGCTCAAGATATACCTGGAGTAACAATAAATGCTGGAAAAGATTAGACAGGGAGTTAGTAAACAACAAAATATCATCTACTATGGGCAGTATTCAGGTTTTTCACATGGTCAGAACCTGTTCTGACCATGCTCCCCTTCTCATATCTCTCTCTAATAATCCCACTGATACTTCCAAGTATAACAAATGCAGTTTTAAATTTATAAATGCTTGGACTAATGATTCTACTTTTCTTAGCTCTGTTAGGAAAAACTGCAATCTCTATTGTAAAGGTGGTAGCAACAATGTGTTTTGGTATAAGCTTAATAAACTTAAAAAGTTTCTTAAAGAGTGGAACACTAACCACTTTGGCAACATCTTCAATAAAGTAACACTGCTACTGAAGATGTGGAAAACAAGGAGATTATTCATGAAACAGAGAACACCAGCATGTCTAAAGCTAATCTTTCTAAAGCTAATAATATTCTTATGCAGGCTCTTAAGAATGAGGAAAGTTATTGGAAGAAAAAGTGTTTCAACATCAGGCTTAAGGATAGTGATGACAACACTAAGCTATATCATAACTATGTGTCTAACAAAAGAAAGAAAAATTTAATAAATGGGATTAAAGAGAATGGAATCTGGCTTCAAAACCACAATGCCATAGCTAAGTCAGCTAAATTATACTTTATAATGTCTTATCTACGGATTCCTATGTTACATATGATGATCTAAATTTGAAAATACAGGACTCCCTATTTGACAACATTCCTAAGACTGTTACTGACAGTGATATTCTTGTTATTCTAAAGCCTACAACTAAGGAAGAAATCTGGTCAATCATCTGCTCAATGAAAAATGATAGTGTTGTAGGCACTGATGGGTTCAACTCTTTCTTCCTTAAAACTTGTTGAGAAATTATTAATTTTGATCTTTGTAATGCTCTTAATGCCTACCTAAAGGGGGTAGTATTCCCAGTGGGGTATTTGCCACTGGGATTTTTCTTATTCCTAAAGGACCTAACCCTATCAGTTGGAATAACTTCAGGCCCATTAGCATGTTTACTATATTTAATAGACTCTTCTCTAGTCTTATAAACAATAGAATAGCTGAATTTTTGCCTAACATCATTTCAAACAGTCAAAGTGCTTTTGTCAAGAATAGACTCATCCACGAAAATATCCTTATTGCTAACGAAATGATTCACAATATAAACAGAAAACCTAGGAAATGAAACATAATGGTTCAACTTGATATGTCAAAGGCATTTGACAGAATGTCTCATGCCTTTGTTTTAAAAATATTGAGTTGTTTTGGCTTTTCTAAGGATCTTATTTCTATTATTAACAACATGATATCTAAAGTGATGATTTCTATTCTTATTAATGGCACTAATGTGGGTTACTTCTCACAGAAGAAAGGTTTAAGACAGGGTGACCCACTGTCTCCCTATCTTTCCATTCTTGCTGAGGAAGCACTCACTCAATGACTGTTTAACCTATTAAAAACTAACAGTAGTATGCAATTTTATGTGAAATCAGGATACCTTTTTCCAAGCCTGACATTTGTTGATCATGTCCTAATCTTCACCAATAGTCTGCCCTCCACCATTGAAAAGCTTAGTTTCCTGCTTGATAATTATCAATTAATATATGGTCAAATTATCAATAAGGAAAAGACAAAAATTATTACCTCAACCAGATCTTCTCACTCTAGTAATGCAAGGCTTGACATTACTATTGGCTTTAATGTGGACACTGCTCCCTTCACCTATCTTGGCATTACAATCTCTACAAACAACAAAGGGTAGAATTATGCTCTTTTACTTGAAAAAATTCATAATAAGATAAATGAGTGGGACATGAAGCATCTGTCTTTTGGTGGCAAAATGTCCCTTATCACCAATGTCTAACACCCAATTATATATTACTGGATGCACAACAGTGAAATCCCTAACTCTATTATTAATAAAATAGAGTTATGCTTCAACAAATTTATGTGGAGGACCAATTATAATGAAAAATAAATCCATTGGTCCTTTTAGAATCATTTGTGCAAGCCTTTTGATGAGGGTGGACTAAATATCAAAAGACTTATTGATATTCAGCACACCCTTTCTCAAAAGTTATGGTTCCTTTTTGCAGAAAAAATTATCTTTGGTCTGATATCATGCATCACACCTACTGCCCTAACACTCACCATATTAAAATGAAATACAATTCTACTGACTCTATAGTGTGGAAAAGGCTTCAAAACATTAAGGATGATGCTGATAAAAACCTAAAGTGGTCTATTGGCAATGGTTCTGTTGATTTTTGGCTAGATGAGTGGCATGATATGCCTCCTCTTCTCAATAACAACATTTCCGAGAACTGTTTTTTATCTACCAAAGTCAATACATTTTGGAAAAACAATAAGTGGGACAACCCTACGCTATTGACCTTCCTGTCTCAAGATCGTGTAAATCACATAAATGCTTTCGAAATTAATCCTGAGCAGGAAGATAAAATAGTCTGGAAGCTCTCCAACGATAATAATTTTAACACGAACTTAACTTGGGACACCATAAGAAATAAAAATAACTAAAGAAATTTTTACAAAAAAAATTGGAATCACATAATTCCTAAAACAAATTCTTTCTTATGCTGGAAGCTAGTTAAGAATTATATTCTCATTGATAATATCTTTATCAACAGGCACTTTGTCACTGTCTCCATATGCCAGTTTTGTTGTAATTGTGAAGAGAAGAATCATCTCTTCGTTAACTGCAATTTTGCCTGGCCGATTTGGAATTATTTTCGGTATCTGTTTAAGATCCCGTTGAAGCGTTATATGACCATTATTCACTTACTCCATTGCTGGTTCTGGTCTTC
The DNA here is from genome assembly GCA_036936605.1 of Limnanthes douglasii subsp. nivea. NCBI lineage: Eukaryota > Viridiplantae > Streptophyta > Magnoliopsida > Brassicales > Limnanthaceae > Limnanthes > Limnanthes douglasii. Next base: position 156,138,750 of record JAUPFV010000001.1, read on the forward strand.
TAAGAGTAAGTTCCACATTACCCATCTTCTCTCACAAATTATTTGTTGGACAATATGGTTTAATAGAAACTGCTCCAAATTCAATAACACTCATGATGACTACATGAGTGCTATTGATAGAATCACCCGAATCATAATGGGTATTGATTCTGGCATTTTACTTTCTGCTAAACACTGGTCTCATGTCATCGACGCAGGTTCAGCTTTGGGTTGCAGGACAATTAACAACAACAACAAGAAGAACATTTACCTGAAATGGATGCTCCCTATTCGTGGCAGGCTGAGGATCAACGTAGATGAAGCGTGTAGCTCCACTGGAGAATCCAGTGGACGCATTCTGGTCAGAGACGACAAAGGCGACATCATCATTGGGGCTGGATGATTATTTGGCAAGTTGAATCATTTCTTCGGAGAGTGTAAAGCCCTAATTGAGGGTCTCCTCATTTGCAAGCGTAATCAGTGGCAGAACGTTGACATAGAGTCTGATTGCTTGACCCTAATCAATATCCTTACCTCCGGCATTGCTGCTCGTCTTCTCCAATCGACTATTGCTATTTTTCGTAGCCTAATCCACCCTTCTATGTCCCTTAGACACATCCCCAGAATGCAGAACCACGCCGTTGATTGGATTGCTAAGTGGATGTTACAATGACTTCAAGGGTGTCAATGCGCTGAATCCACTCCTGGCTATCGCAACGCTTGAAAGCCTAAGAGTTGGATACATTGACCCCAGTTAAAGTAGCGCCTAGTCTGGTTTCATTGAAGAAGTCATTTGAGGAGAGGTATCTGGTTTTGTTTTGAAAAGAAGATCGAGATGCTGTAGAATAGTCAAATTTAGTGTTATCTTCAATTTGAGATTCCTTTAGAATTAAGATTTTGTTAAAACTTAATTCTTGTAATTCTGTTAAGTTCATAATCGGAAACTTGTCGTAAAACTCTAAATTAAGTAATACAAATTATATTTGCTAAAAAAAATTGATTTAAAGGAAAAGCTAATTCCGGTCCATTTCCTTCTAAAACACGGAATTTACTATAATATAGTTTATGATTCGGCCGAGAAGACCCATCGGACCGGTCCAAGACCCATTACAAGATTATAATTAATACCATTCCCATGCTACAATTATTATAATTGAACATGAATCTATAAAAAGCAATACCTAACCATGAGGACCATTCCCTATAATAATGATGGAATCTATAAAAAGACAGTACTCCTCTTCCATCATAAATATTGGTGACTCGTCGCTCAGATGACTTTTATAAATATTGGTTCTTTTCTTTTTGATGTTTTGTTAGCTTTTGTTCATAATTTTATTGCGATGATATAAATAATTATTTATATCATTAGTTAATTAATAATATAATATATATATATATAAACTAAATAAAAATTATTTATCTATTTATAGTATAATCCATAAATAAAAATATATGTTACTTCTTTTTATCGATTTATTATCAATTAAAATTAATATTATTTCCTGGTTTTCTTTTATAAATTTAATTGTGATGGGATAACTGACAATTTATATCATTAGTTATTTAATGATGTTATACATATATATTTAATAAAACTTATCAATTTATTTGTAAGTAATGATATATATTATTTTTATGAATCTATTATTAATATAAATTAATTTTAGATACCTACGAAAAAAGTGTTAAAATTATTAAAAAGAATAGTAAAGAAGACAATATTAAACATATCTACAGTTTATTTTTAACAAAATTTACAAGAAAACACAAACTTTTAGTATTTTTTAGATCCAAACTATAATCGAGTCAAAACATGTACTTTAAAAAAAAAAATTAGTATTTAATTTAAACATAATTTACCCATAATGTTTTTTAAAAAAACAAAAGAGTTAGACTGTTTAAAATAAAAAACTCTACATCATATCTTGATTTTTATTTTTTAAGTTTTAAAGTATATTAATAGTATTAATATTTTTCGGTGTTGAAAACCTAATTTAGACCCATACACAAGTGGTTTGTGGGACAACTAAAAAATATTTTATCATTAAATCACCATGTTTTGCACCTTTTTTTTTAGGGAACCCGCAGCCGCTACTCAGAATGCAATGAGCGCGCACAGGGTAAACCCTCAGTCTGACGCGATAGCCTGCAAACCAATACCAGAAGGTGAACCACACAAGATGACAGGCTCAGCCGAGAAAGCGTATGTAGAGGGACTCGAACTCATGACATTTGGTCACAAGCATGTCATACTCAACCAACTCGGCTACCCCATTGGGGGCACCATGTTTTGCACCTTAATTATACAATCTCTTGAAAATTAATTATATCATGTTTCGTAAACTAATTATATCATGTTTCGTAAAAAAAATATACCATGTTTCGCAAACTGTATTCTCGAAAAACTCGGATGGAATTAGAAAAACTTATTCGAACAAACGAGCAATATAAAGTTATAGCATCTCAAAGTTTTGAACACATAATATTTGTAGTTGCGAAACACTAATATTTAACATGTCATGTTTCACAATTCAAAATTGCACAAGTAACAATATTTCACAACTTAAATACAATATAGTTCGCAAGTTAAATACACCATATTCATAATTTAATTATATAATTTTTTGCATCTTCACTGTATCATATTTTGTAACTTAATTATACAATATTTCATAAATTTATTACACCATATTTTACAACTTAATCACACTAAGTTTTTCCGATTAATTATACCATGTTTCACAAAGAAACAAATCTAAAAAGAATAAAGTTAACGAAAATCATAAGATATATATATTTTGTTACATAAAAAATAACAAAGCTTATAGGTTGTTAGATTTGGAGTATGCTATGGTGACTTAATCTAAAAAAATATAGTTTTTTAGTCTGAGTGATGATGATAAGACTCATACCCTTACGGGAAACTATGAAAAAAACTCTATAATAAGAAATTTTGATTATTAAGCGACTTTGTGAGCTTTATAGGAGTCAAAATTAAAAAAAACATAAAGATCTATTATTCAACTAGATTCTCAAATGATTTTTATTCTACTTAGTTAAAAAAATTTATGAAAATATTACTCATAATCTATAAAATATGCCCAAATCTTATAAAGTTGTGTAGAGTTTTAGTCATTGTGTGATATGAAACAAACGCTAAGAAATACCATGAAAAATTTAACCATCTCATAGTATACGATGAGTTGAGGGATAATACAACATATAAGTGTTTGTACACCATATGTTACGGTGATATAATGGTTATAGTATGTCTATATGTAGATGATCTACTTATATTACATAATGACATAAGAAATATTATTGAACGCTAAAACGAAAGATCCTCAGGAAGTGTACACTATTTTGAGAGTAAAGATTTAAAAATAATTGAGAGTTTTGTCCTAGATCAATCTCTCTTCATTGAAAATATACTTGATAAATTTAAATATCTAAAATTTAAGGAATCACATATATTGTTTGATCCAATTTGGAACTAGGAAATAATGTTGAACGTGATAGACTCATTTAGAATATGTTAGTGCTATAAGAAGTCTCATGTAATAAACTTTATGTATTAAGATAAATATTTCATTAAAATAAGTTAATTTACTAGTAATCCAAATACTAGTTGGTCAAAATTAAAAGCCTCCAACATTAGTTGGCCAAGGTTTTTAGATTCAAAGGAATTATGGGCTTGTGTGATGTTTGGTTCAATGTGTATTTTGTATTGATTACCTCAGGCTAAGAAGACTCCGATTAAGTTACTCGATGTTAATAGATTTGTTTAAAGACGAGGAATTAAAAGGAAGTGATTCATCAATAGATTCTTAATACGACTATAAAATTCCTTGTCCATACCAAGGACTTACACAAAATATCCGAATATTATCAAAAAATACCTTGACCATGCCAATGACTTACAAAACAAAATGTTAATATAAAAAACTTGTGAAATGAAATTAAATTAAACTTCATTCGGGCTTATTCATTTCAACATTGGTGGTCCTCTTTGGAGCTCTCGTATTCGAAGTCTTCGTCTTCATTCTCAAAGGTACTATTATCAACCTCCGTATCTAGATTAATTTCCAATTTAATCTGCAAATGCCATATCACCAGGCCCTACCTCTTCAGGTACTATGTCCTAAAACAATATAAGGTTCACATTTGGAAACTTTTTGTGAAAGTCCATGACCATGTCGAACTTTAGCACCCTCACACTCAACCACAAAGTAGGGTAACTTCACCTCTACAATTTTTTTTTATCATTTTTAGCTTTCAGAGATTTCCCTTTCTCCTCTTTTAGGACTTCATTGTCACTTCTAGATTGCTCTGAGACCTCTACTACTGACCCCACGTGTGTACGGTCTTCAAATTTGTCAACTAACTACATCATATTAGATCTGTATGACAACAATCTTCTTTGATATTTTTTATTCTAAAGATTAGCAACATAAATGTGGCCCATAACTGACTTCTTTAGGAGTATTCTTGGAGATTCTAGAACATGTTTGGCACATTCCCTCTTCCTTGCCTTATGCTCAGAATCTTACTAGCCCTTTTTAACCATAACGGGGGTAGTTTTCCTCACATTTGACATATCCTTGGTATCCGAACCTATTGCTATAAAGCATGATCAGTGTTTAATGATAGTTTCTCCTTGGGACCGTGTTGGTATCGAATAATAAGTTCTCAAAGCGAAATATTGAGCGGCAAATGATAGAGGGTAAGCCGAAATGGAATGTATATGGTAAGAGAATGTGCCTCTATAGTATAAGATTTGAGTAATGATTGTTGGCCCTTCGGTTTCTGGAAGACCAGCAGCTTTTCTAGCTTTTCTCCCTACTTTAGATTTATCTGCCAAGCATAACCAATCGATCAAAAGAGGTGGTAATTATAAACATACAAATCTAAAAGTGTCACCGAAAAAGTATTTTGAAGTGGAAATCGGGCTAAAAATGAAAGTTTAGAGCTTCTCTCTCTATCTCTGAAAATTTCTAAAAGAGTGAAATAATGCTAAAGGGTGAGGAGGAGGAATTTATAGAGATATGTAGGAAATATCAATAGCCATTTTTCATAATCCTAATAGATGTATGCCTCGAGAAATTGTAAAGTCTCCCTCAACGGTCATTTTCTTAGAGAAAGGGAATCGTTTCAAAAGTTTATCACACTTTACCGTTCAAAAGGAAAGTTGTGGGTCGAATATTTTTATGACTCGTGTAACAAGATTAGAGTTCCAAATAACCATCTACGGAGCACGTACATAACTACGTATGAACAACCTCGTGAATCACTCAGATTATTTTTCCAAGGCATGTTCAGATTAACCTGAACTCATGAAAAGTAGTAAGTATTTGTGTGACTAAATATTTACGTTGTCTTAGTTATTCAAGACAAAAAAATTCACTTGTTGTCGTACAAATTTTATTTACCTTATCAAAGGGTTATTTAAGATAACACTTTTTTTAAATCATATTTTTTCCTCATTATTTTATTAATGTTAATTATTACCTTGAATAATAAGGTAATGACACCTGACATCATAAATTCTTATCATGAATATTATGATTATACGAATATACTAATGGTTTTTACTCGTATGTAGAGTAATAAGTTGGTTTTGGACTTAAGAGCTTTATTGTATATGACTTCCAACAAATAACGGTTCGATGACTTAAAAGTGTTTGACAGTGGAAAGGTCATTATAGGGACTGATGAGCCATATGGTGTATAAGAAAAATGGAATGTTTAGCTCAAGTTGTCTGCAAGACTTGAGAGAGTCATAACAAATGTATGTCTTTCATATTAAACGAAACCTTCTACTTATTAGAATGAACTTATGAAACAAGAGTTGTTGAATGCCGGTAAGGTTCTAAATCTAAGATTTTGTGAGAATTGTATACTGGGTAAAAGTAAAAGAGTCGCGTTCCTGACCAGCAACCATACAGCTCAATGTGTGTTTGAATATGTTCATTATGACATTTACATACTTTCAAGGTATCCTACAATTGGAGGTGATATGCACGACATGTCCCTAATTTATGATTGTTGCAAAAAATTATGGGTTATAATTTTGAAGTCCAAATATGAAGCATTTGATACCTTTAAGTATTGGAAGAAGCTGGGGGAGAATTAGTTTGAGAAGAAGTCAAAGAAGTTGAGAATTAACATCGACTTGTAATATGTGAATGAATCATTCACTAACTATTGTTCTAAACTTGGTAGTTAGGAACATAATATTGAAACTAAATCTTAAAAAAATGGTCTTGGTGAGGATAAACCAAACTTTACGTAAGATACCTATGTATATGTTTATGACATTTGAAATGGACCATAAGTTTTATGATGAAGCTATAAAAAAACTACATCAACATGTACCCTTATTCGCTGCTGGAACGTTCCTCAAGAGAAATAGATTGTAAAGAAATCAATATTGAGCCAGTTGAGAGTATTCAGATGTGGTTCTTATGCACATGTGAAGTTGGACAAAAGAACTAAAGTTTATTTTTTTCAAGTATCCATAAAAAGTGAAAGAGTATAGTTTGTGGTGTATAGAACCTGAAAGTTAAAAAAAGTTAATTACCAATCATATAGTATTCAATGAAGTTGAAACATCATTGCTCACGAAGGTAAAGACTATACATACTAATGTCGAGAGTGGAGCTGAAATTGAGGTAAAATTTTTACACATATATAAAGCAAAGGATAATAGGCCAAAGTTGGTTTCACACGTAGTATAGGTTCCATCATAGAGACTAAATTTCACCACATCATGGGTTTGACCTTGGCTAGGAGTTTGATGTTTTAAATGTTTTATATGTTTGAAATAAAGGACGATAAGGATATATTGATAGTTAGCAGTTGGTGAGGGGTAACGCTCAAAGAATTTTCAGTCCTATACAAAGGTAAAATTATGTTGATATGATAGGTTATGCCTGAGAGTTAATGATGTTATAAAGAGTAGTGATAAACTAAAATGGCAGAATCCGATGAATGAAGAACTGAATTTTCTGAAGAAGAATGAAACTTGGATTCTTGAAAAGTAGTTGAAGGATCATAAGCTTGTCGGATGTTAGCAGATATGCAAGAGGAATGAAGGTATTCTTGAAGTTGAACTATCTACGGAAAAATATCGGATTGTGGCTAAGGGCCTTAAAACAAAATGAGAGTGTTGATTTTTATAAACTTTTCACACTGGTTGTGAAACCAACATCTACAAGGGTTCTTTTCCCAATTGTTGTAAGATTAAATCGTGAGCTAGATTAGATGGATAATAGTAAGTTTGCTTATATGAAGAATTGGACGAGACCATTTATATGAGATAACCTCAAGGGTTGGAAGAATTTCAACATACAAATGTATGTTTGTCGAATAAACCCCTATATGGTCTTAAACAACCATCGAAGAAGTGGACTAAGAGATTTGACTCCTTCATGAAGTCAAACAATTATGTGAGGAGATGATATAATATTTGCGCTTATTGCAATGAGAAAACACATATGAAGAGACATATCATATTGCTACCGTATAATAAAAAATAGAGTTTTTTATCATATTGCTACCGTTGAAAATAGAGTTTGAAATGAGAAGTATAAGAAAGGCTAACATGATACTTGGAATAGACATAAGGAGGAATAAATTAGGAGATTATATATTATTATATCATCAAAAATAAATAGAGAAAGTTGGCATATCTGAAGCTCGGGTCGTTGGACTCACATTGGTGTTGATAAGGGAATTATATTGTGGGTAAAAGGCTTTACTTTAGGCCTGTTTGGGGCCTTATAGATTAAAGGAAAAGTTAAACCACTAATACAGAGTCTTGAGTCAATAGAGCCACAAGGTCCATATTGGTCACTATAAATACAACATGTCACCTCCTATGGGAATGGTGAATAATCAATTATTAGCACTTGACATTTATTAATTAACTTTCTCTCTATAGTAGCTCTATCTACACATTTGACTATTGATTCTAAGTGAGTTTGTCTTAGGCTCGTTATATGCCATATCTAACTCGGTACTACTTAAGCATCAATCAAGGTAAAAGATAAAAACATGTATACAAAGGATACTTTATGCTAATGTAATCGGAAACATTATGTAAGCAATGACATGCGCAAGAACTGACATTGTATACTCAATTAGTATATTGAGAAGATTTATGGTGGACCTAGTGAGCCTCACTGACATGCCGTTAAAAAGAATCATGAGTTACATGAACGCTTAAAAAATATTGGGTTGTTTCATAATCAGAGGTAAATAGTTGATGAGATGCTAATGGGGTATGTAGACTTTGATTATATAGACAGTTTTGAAATTAAAATTTTAATTTTGGGTTATGTGTTTACTGTGTTTGATAGAGTAGCTAGTTGAAAATCTTATCCTCAAAAGGTTGGTGCATAGTTATCTAACGAAACTGAATATATGATTGCTACCTAAGTAATGAAAGAGGCCATATAGCAAAACAATTTTTAAAATATATATTGTGTTTCAAAAATGAAAAAAAGATGTGAATTCTTGAGTTTAAAAAAAACAAAAAGTTATAAAAATACACTCTAAAAAACCACTCTAAATTTGTATCCGATTTGAAAGAATTTTATAATATAATATATGGTCACTTGTGGTAGTTAGATGATTAAAATTTCATTCATAAAATCAACATTTTATTATGATTATTTGATGTAAAAAAAATCATATTATTTGTATATCTTTTTTGTTTATTTTATTATTTGAAATTTATCATTGAGATACTATTACAAATTATCATCAAAAGAATCAGTTGATTAAAATATTTAATCTCCAACCATGCTGTAAATTCGTTTAACCTATTTAAAATAAATTTTAATATATTTATCGATTGATCGAAATAAATACAAAACTACTAAAATAAAAACAATTAAAATTTGTTTGAATAGTACATTCAACTCGGCTATTTTAATTTTGGGTTAGGCTAAATAGAGATCTCATTTGGCTATATTGAGACCTCATGTGAAATGTCCATTTTACCCTTCATTTATAAGACCAACTTTGTAAGAAAAAACAATTTTCTTTTACTTCTTTCTTAAGCTTTCTCTCTCTAAAAATCCTAAAAATCCCAAAAACTCATGGATTCAGTGATTGGAGTGAAGATTTCAGCTGCAATATCGATGATTCTGCGTCGGAGGACGAGGAGCCGTTGACGGACCATCTGGAAACCCAAGATGAGGTGATTTTCGTTTTTTTAGTTTCAGTGCGAATATAGCGCTGGTAGCACTACATATTGGAACGAATTGCGAACCCAAGATTCATAGATTTGAATGAAAAAATTAGCGAAATCCCGAACAGCATGTTCGCGAATATACCAAATGGACGAACATTGTGTTTGCAATTTTTCCAATCATGCGAGCACACCGTTCGCAAATATGTCGAGTAGACGAACAACCAGTACACGATTTTTCCAAATACACGCGTTTAGTGTTCGCAATTTCGCCAAATAGTCGTATTGGTTGTTCGCGATTTGTCCAAAACATCGAGCTCTTTGTTCGCGAATATGACATGTTATGCAAATTAAACGTCAGTTACAATTAAGTTTGTTTTCATATAATTGCATCAATCACATTTGTAGGGACCAGATCAATCGCCATGTTCGATGGCGATTGCACGAAAGTGTTTAGTACGGACACTTTGTACACCAAAGCCGATTTGATCGATTGGGTCGAGTCCGAAAGCATAAAACTAGGATTCATTGTGCTACGTAGTAAAAACGACGACTGTAGCAAAAGTATGAAAACTCCTAGGATATATTTTAGGTGCGAGAGGCGCAGGTTTTACAAACCTAACCCCAAACTAGGGTATGTTAGGAAGCGCCGAGAATGTTCATCGAAAAAATACGAATGTCCGTTCTATTTAAGAGGGAGTCCGGTCTTAGAGCTACCCGGTTATTGGAAATTGGTAGTACTAAACGGGAAACACAACGACAAACCATTTTTGAACTTGGATGGTCATTCAAGAGCCGCTAGACTAAAATTCGAAGAACAATTGGTCGTTCGAAGTCAAACGAAAGTCGGTTCTCGACCAAGAGAGATATACCGCGGTTTGAAGATTAAAGACCCGCAAAATATATCAAGCATGCGCACGATATACAACATGCGGCAAAAATATGATTTGGTTGATAAAGCGGGCAAGACCCAAATGCAATACTTGTTTTCTAAGTTAAAAGAACACGAGTGCTATGTTTGGGAGCGAACTTGTGAAGCAACATACGAGATCCTCGAGTTGTTTTTTGCACACCCTAAAAGCATCGATTTCATGCGCACTTTCCCTCAAGTTCTTATAATGGATAGCACGTATAAGACTACAAGGTATAAGATGCCTTTAGTTGAAATAGTTGGCCAAACTTCGACGAAGAAGACATTTTGTGTTGCTTTTGTTTTTTTGAGCTCCGAGAAACAAGCGAACTACACTTGGGGTTGAGCATTCTAAATAAGGTTTTGACGAACAACAAGTGTGCATTACCTAACATTATCGTCACCGATAGGGAGTTGGCTTTAATGAATGCTATCAATGATATATTTCCGGACGCAACTCATATGCTATGCAATTGGTATATTGGTAGAAACATCAACTCTTACGCTAAAAAGGTTTTACCAAATTCGGACATGGCCGAAGAATTCGTCGAATATTACCAAAGGGTAGCCTATTCGGCCACGCTCGAAGATTATAACAAAAACCTTGCCGAATTGCACCACACGTACGCATTTTGTCCATTGGTTATCGAGTACGTTATGAAGCAATGGATTGAGGATTATGGACACAAGTTTCTCAATATTCACACGAACAAATTTAAACATTTGGGCAACCAAACTAGCAATCAGTGAGTTATATTTCCATCTCCACACAATAGTTTTTAATATCAAGTGTTAGAAATCTAATTTATTTTATCTCACATTATAGGGCGGAGAGTGCTCACTCGAGCCTCAAGCGGGTAATTGGTAGTAGTCTATACAGGTTCGAGCCATTTTGGAAAAAAATTCATGCATTGCTTACCGCTCAACACTCTAACATTTTCGAATCATTCGAGCGTAGTAGGTATCATCCAAGAAACTCAAATAGGGGGCCTAACAAAACCATCTACAAGGATGTCAAAGGTGAACTTTCATGTACGGTTATAGAATTAGTAGAGACAAATCTCGCAACGGCCTTGAAAATATGGTTCACTCCCGGAATATGTGGGTGTGTTTTTAGGACAACTCATAATTTACCACGTGCATGCGAATTAGATTTAATTTATAAAGAAGGAAGGGCGGTTAGAAAAGATGAGTGTGATGTTTATTGGAGTACGTTAAAGATCAAACCTAATTATGAGGTTGGTACCGAAGACGAGCTCACAAGAAAACTCTCTTTAATAAATAGCACCATCTGCGGTTACGGGAAACACGTCCAAGATTATGTCATAAATAGGATGATACAAATCCTAGATCTCGCTAGAAGTCGTGTTTTGGAACCTAATGAGTCGGTTGTCACTAAAGGTCGGAAAAAAGCTGGTCGGGGAAAGTTAACTAAACGGGACTCATGCGAGTGGGAATATGATGGTAGTCTAGGCGCTAGCACTCCCGATACGATAGGTAGCACGGCCGCCTCTGTAGCTAATAAAACAAATTAGCGCCAAAAGACAAGGCGAAAGATAAAGCGAAAACCAAGGCTCAACCGAAGAAAGAGAGAGTGGCTCGATCGAAAAAATCATCAAAAGGCAAAGATTTTAGTGTTTACGAGAGTTGGTTTTCTAACTATTTGCATGACTACATTTCTAGCGTCGAATATGTGTCTCCCGACGGTAATTGCGGATTGCGGGCCGTTGCTTTGACGGTATACGGTAAATCCGATTCATGGGACCAAGTTAGACGGGATTTGATCGGCGAATTGCTAAATGAAGGAGAGCTATTGGAGAGAGTGTTTGATGGTTCACAAGGTGTAGATAACCTAGTGAGAAGGTTGAACATTTTTGAATTGTATGGGGCCGGTAGTCGGCATTGGATGACGTTACCTGATTAGGCTTAGTGATAGCCACTAGATACCAATTTATTGTATACCACCTTTCACTCTACTAATGATATACTTATCTTCCTCTACGCGGTGTGCCTCCTCGATCGTGTCCTAACATGGAAGTTGGTATAGGTTTTGTACACAGGTAACCATTTCGTGAAAGTAAGTATACCAATGAATCTTTTAATATTATGTATTATTTTCTGACCAAATATTTATCTTAGTTATATTTGTGTAGGTTGTGTTGAATGGACCACTTCCGGAAATCTATCCTACTTGGTTTCCGTTTTGCACGGAAGAAGCCGTCACCGGTTGGGCAATACCGCTCGACAAGTGATTGAACAAACATAACCAAATCAAGCCCGCCCAAGCATCGACCGCAAGCGAAGAGCCACCACGTGTCTTCGATTTGGCCGAAGACTCATGATTTGTTTATGCATTACGAACACTTTATTTTAACTTTCACCTCGGTTTGTAATCGATACTTCCACGTTTTATTTATTTCGAAAATTCCATTTCATAACATTATTGTAAAATAAATAACCACCTTAAATTAAATTAACATTTGCACGTAAACATTACCATTTTAGCAAAAGAAGGTGACAAAAATTCAATTAATCGGCACAATGACAGATTCGCGAACACGACATGTTGGATTGTGGCAAAATTGCGCACGCCCAACGCTACAATTTCACGGAATTGCGAATGGGTAATTCGAAATTTTGCCCATTTACAGCCCCCTGCATTCGCGAATTTGGCCAATTACAGCATTCCTTGTTCGCAAAGACCTCTGTAAATTTTGTAATTTTCCTATTTTGTAACTTTCTCGAGTCCAAAACTCATTTTTTTCACCAATATTATACATTCATCATTTGACTCGAATAATTCGAAATTTGTGCAAACAAAATCTTTAAAATGGTAAAAAAAAAACTTCAAAGTAGCTTAAAGTGGTCACAATTTTGACATTTTCACATTTATTTAGTTATTGAGTCCAAAACTAAATTTTTGACATACCAACATTATACATTAGGCATTTGGCTCGAATGATTCGAAATTTGTGCGTAAAAATAAAATATCTTAAAAATGGTAAAAAAACAACTCCAAAGTACCTTAAAGTGGTCACAATTTTTACATTTTCACATTTATTTAGTTCTTGAGTCCAAAACCAAATTTGTTTTACCAACATTATACATTAGTCTTTGGCTCGAATGATTCGAAATTTGTGCGTAAAAATAAAATATCTTAAAAATGGTCAAAAAACAACTTCAGAGTTGCTTAAAGTGGTCACAATTTTGACATTTTGATATTTTCACATTTATTTAGTTCTTGAGTCCAAAACCAAATTTTTTTTACCAACATTATACATTAGTCATTTGGCTCGAATGATTCGAAATTTGGGGAAAAAAATATCTTAAAATGGTAAAAAAAAAACAACTTCAAAGTAGCTTAAAGTGGTCACAGTTTTAACATTTTCACATCTATTTAGTTCTTGAGTCCGAAACCAATTTTTTTTACCAACACTATACATTAGTCATTTGGCTCGAATGATTCGAAATTTTTGCGTAAAAATAAAATATCTTAAAAGTGGTAACACATGTAAGGATAACGTAATCTGAATAGGAGACTAATGTTGTGACACATAATATATATATAAAAATACACACATATCTATGATCACTATTACAACCCATGTGGTTTAGAAGCAGGGTCTCGTTATAGCTAAGGACAACACTGCATTTGAAAGGGTATGAATATCGCTATAATGAGACCCTATCCAAATATTAAACGCCCACCAAAATTGACTCGCCCCCTATAAAGTAGGACATAAAATCTAGAAAAATATGATACTTGGCAAACATATAGCGTTCACAAAAATATAAAACTCGTTAACGTTTGCATATCGAGTTTACGGCGGACGAAGACTACCATATGCTTCAAGTTGTAAAGATTGCCCTTCAGATACTGGGGGAAGATACCAATGATCAGTTTTTCGAGTGTGTCCTATGTACGATGTATATAAACTACGGTCCTTTAGGTACAAGAGGTCTCGTTGTGCGTACTCGTGACCAGATCAAACGCAGATACAATTTTTGCAAGCCAATACAGCATTTGTGTTTCTTGCCATCGTTAATTAAGCAAGAAGCAGCTTCCGTCTAGAACCTGAGCTTGATAGACTGCATCACGAGGGATATGGTAGCATTTATGGAGGACAAGATTATTGCAAGAGGGGGAGTGGATGATGTGGAATACAAACTTAGATACGACTAAGTCGTCCACTGATGTTATTTTAAGTTGTTATTTTCTTAGCAGTTGTTATATGCAGTTGTGATTTTTCTTATTAGTTGTTGTTTGATGTTGTGATTTTCTTAGCGGTTGTTAAGTTAAGTTGTGATTTTTCTTATTATGTGAAGGTGTGATTTTCATATTACTGGTTGTTAATTTAAGTTGTGATTTTTCGTATTATTGGTTGTTAATTTAAGTTGTGATTTTTGTATTAATGGTTGTTAATTTAAGTTGTGATTGTTCTTATTAGTTGTTCTCTGAAGTGTGGGTACCAAATAAAAACTACAACACGGTAAATGGAAACTAAAACAAGTTCAAACAATACATAACATACAAGATGCAAACAGTTAAAAACATAACATAATGCTCAATCGTCAAAGTCATATCCCAAGTTGTCGTCAGAATCAATCCCCTCTTCCCTTTCAGTAATCTTATTTTGAAGATACGCTACCATATCCCTAGTGATGAAGTCTACCACCGCCATCTTCCAGACGACGGCTGCTTCTTGCTTAATTTTAAATGGTAGAAACAACAAACGATCCATTGGTTTGCAAAAAATGTACCTCTGCTTGATTTGTACACGGTTACGCACAACAAAACCTTTCGTTCCTAAACGGCCGTAGTTGTAGTACATCTTACACAATACTAGCTCGAAAAACGCATCGCTACTATATTCCCCCAACTCTCGGAGGGCAAGTTTCACTGCCTCGAGCAAATGGTAGTCTTCATGAGGGGTAAACTCCATTGGTTAAACTGTTTGTGTTTGAGGAGTGCTTAGCGTCTATTTATAGGCTCGTGGTTGTTTGGGTGGAAAAGTTTTAAACGCGGGTGTTTTTTGCGGCAATTTCTATAGGTATGTCGTTATAGCGAGACACCAAATAATGGAAGTTACGTTATAATCAGACCCCTATTATTGCACTGCAACATTTGAGTACTTTTGTAAATATTAAATATCACAAAATCATTCGTCAACTTGGAGTACGTTATCCTTATCTTACAAGTGTCGTTTATTGATAGGTCTACTTGGATTACGTTATCTTAAGCATAAAAGTTGTATAAAAAGACGTTGTTGAGGCAGTAAAAATTATAGAAAATATATCAATTGCAAAAAATGTATCCATGGACTCAGTTGGAAGATCAATATATGATGAAAGCATCAATCGAAGTTGGCAACATGCACATGGAAGAGGGGCATAAAGCATAATGGGAGGCATTGCTATGCCAAATGTACTTCTTATACGGAAGGGATGGTGTCCAGCCGCCAAGAATTTCAAGGCGTGTTGATGAGGTGAAGGTTAGGTGGTCAGTCCTAGTCACATTCCGTCTTCCAGTTTCTGGCCTCACCGAATTCGAACGTCATGTTACATATAACCGGTTCAACCGCCAGGTCACGGATTCTATAACAGAGGACCAACTGGATAAGGTCTGTGGTAACATTATCAACATCTGTTTAACGGATAGATAAACTCTTATTTGGCCTTATGTTAAAGTTCATGTTTCAGACTATGATTTAGCATGTGTTTTATTTTATGTTTGAGTGTTTGATTCGGTTTATGTTTGAGTTTGAGTTTCTTATTCGGTTTATGTTTGAGTTTATGTTTGAGTTTCTGATTCCGTTTATGTTTGGGTTTATGTTTGAGTTTCTGAATCGGTTTAAGTTTGAGTTTCCATTGGAGTTTATGTTTCTTAAAATATTTGAGTTTGTGTTTAAGCTTATGTCTGGAAGTTTATTGTTGCGGTTTGTGCACATTGATGCATAAAAACATAAAAACATAAAAATATAAAAACATAAAATAATCCTCCTAATAAAATCAAATCAATGAAAGCAACAACTGAATTAAAACAAAAGATAGTAACAAACAATCGTCCTAGTAGTCATATAATACAAATCCGGTCCATCACTGATGCGGTACTGGTGCGCCAAAAGCGAACACTCGTGCATCTTCTGACGCATCTCCTCCATACTCATCTCATCCGCTCTTGAATATCTATCAATCACACGATCGCATATGTCATACAGTCGTGCCTGATATGTCATCGCACTCGTGTTCTCAATCACATGTAAACCAGATGGACCAACCACACTAGGATCAAGCAGGGTGTACCGTAGGTGGTCACAGATCCATACGTGGTATAAAGAGGCCGTACTCGAACAACCTATAGCATATGTGTCACCACGAACCATCGAGTCAACAATGTGCGACCACCAGGCGTTCCATGTACCCTCATCCCACAAAAAGTGCGTGTTGACACGCCTCCTCCTGTCTGCTAGTAAAACAGCCCACAACGTCGGTGGTATATCCTGAATGTGCCCAAGGTGTCGAGTGACCCGCAGTGGATAGTACGCCTCAACTATGTCGAACACCTTCAATGTGTGGTCAATCCAAGCCACATCGCAGAAAGGGAAATGATCGCGTATCGTGCGGTAAGGCATGAGCGAAACCTACATCGTCAGTTAATAATGTTTAAACAACTTTAAGTAATAATAAAATAACGACTAATAAACAAATGTAAAAAATCATCGTAACTCACGTGGTTCTGCTTCCACGAACCCAGTAGTTGTCGGATGTTCATACGAGTCTCATCATCTGCACGATACGGTGAAGGTATGTATCGGAAAATAGTAGGCATAGAAGGCTCGTAGAGAGTGTTGACCGTAGTCAAAAAAGGGGGAAGTGATCGTATATCCACGTCTCTAACATGGCAATAAAACCTGCAATCCCTAAAGTGGAGTGCATGGACGACTTTCCTAGATGGTGATACAGGTGAGCTAGTATATGTTGGCCCCAATTATATCTAACGGATGTCCTATAATGCTCTACAAACTACAAGTAATCTAACGATATACTGTTCCCCGTCTTGTTCACCAGAATACAACAACCCAGCATGTGGAGCAGAAAACCCCTAGTGACACACTTTACGGTACCATTAGACATGGTATCATCCATAAAATAGGGTTGCATGTACTGCTCATGTAAAAACTGTAAACGAACAGATCTAGCATTAGCCCCCCCCCCCCCCACCCTGTTACGCCCTAACTCAGTTCTAAGTGCATCCTCGGGTATAGTTAATGCCTTAGAGTACCATTTCAAACGTTGTCCATTACTAGGTAATGACTGAATCAGAAATCATCACCTGTGACCGGCAGACCAGTAATAACGTGGACATCGTCTACATCACCTTCATCTCACCAAAACATAAATGAAAGATGTTGGTCTCTGAATGCCACCTCTCAAGAAACAAATCTACCAGGTGTACGTTGGTACTCCAACGCTCCAAGACATCGGTGAGGGGACTGAAGCAAGACATCATAACCTGACGTCTGGCCCTACCTTGCCCAGTAAGATCCCATGTACAATGTGTACCGTACATCGAGTAGCACCATGACGGCTGACGCACCTACAGAAAACATCAATAACTTATACATAATATAAAAGACCATACGCCATACTTTAAACCAATCATTACTTACCTCTTCTCCAAAGATGGTGTATGCTTCGTGCTGTGTGTAGTTTGGGTAAATAGCAGGCACATGCAGATTCACCTTCCGAAATTCCCGATCCAGTATCCCAATCGTATGGGATATAGTAGGGGCTGGAGTGGAAGTGCTAGGCCTACGCCTTAAAGACCATGACCGTGAATCAACCTCCTCATGCTCGCTATCACTGCCCGATCCTGAATTACGAACATGTGTATGCTGTGTGTGAGGCATGCTGAAATACAATAAATAAAATCATTGTGAATAGGCAAGTAATTTTGGGAATAAAAACAAGAGAATGTATTAAAACAAACTAATTCGCGAACTGAGCATGCATAATTTCACCATCGCTGGTCGTGCAAAATCGCGAGCAACCAGTACGCGAGCCTGCACGGGTTACGAACTAGCTGTTCGCGAACCGTGCAGGATCGCGTACGGGTTGCTCGCGATTTTGCACAACCAACAACTCCAAACCCTAGATTTTGAATCGACCCCAAATCCCAAAAAACCCAACCAAATTCAACAAAAATAGTACCAAACGTTGATAATGAGTCGACTAACACGTAGCTACAACTATTTTTTCAAAAAAACAACAACATATACATGAAAATCGGACTTTTGAGGCAGAACCTATAACTCTTAATATCACTAAAAATACATAAGTAAATTGCATAAAAATCTGTTCGCGAACCGTGCAGGATCGCGTGCGGGTTGCTCGCGATTTCACACAACTAGCAACTCCAAACCCTAGATTTCGAATCGACCCTAAATCCCAAAAACCCCAACCAAATTCAACAAAAATGGTACCAAAACGTTGATAATGAGTCGACTAACATGTATCTACAACTATTGTTTCAAAAAAACAACATATACATGAAAATCGGACTTTTGAGGCAGAACCTATAACTCTAAATATCACTAAAAATACCTAAGTAAATTTCATAAAAATTACATGAATAGGTATAGGATTCATACCTTAACGTTTTTGTAAGTTCGGATTTGAGAAATCTTGAGTTTTTTTGGCGGATTTTGAGAGGTTTTGGTGAAGAGAAGAGAGAAAAGAAGATTTTTGGCTGAAAATGCAGCTTTTATATCAAGGGTAAATGGGTTATTTGTGGGGTTTCATTATAGTCAAATGGGGTCTCATTATAGCCAAATGGAATCTCTATTTAACCTTGCCCTTTAATTTTTAGTTTACGGATGCGATGATCCGTTTCGGATCGGTTGTAAAACCTGTTCAAATCGATAAAATCAATAAAAGCTCAATTAATTTATATACATCGAGGTTGATTTAATCAATTTCAGGTTGTAGAGATTTCAGGTGGTAGAGGTTGAGGTTGTATTGTATGGTAACTTTCCATTTTGTTTTTGCCTTCAAAATTATATATTTAGACTCTGACCGTAGTTTTTTTTTTCTTTATTTTATATAAACTCGTGTGATTAGACTAAGTTATTTATATTCATATGGTTACAGTGTTAGACTGATTTTCAGGATGAGAGGTAAATTAAATTTTGATTTTATTATTTAATATTATTGGAGTAACTTCGAATTCAATTACATATACCGTTGCGCACGTGTTTATGAGTGAGAAGGATATATAAAATTATATATAGGTTTTGGGTATTCTTTGTGGTTTGATGATGGATGGTGTGTGTCCATTTTCGAGCATTATTATTACCGATCAAGAGTTAGCTCTCGTGCAAGCTATCGAGGAAATATTTCTGGAAATAACTAACTTGATATACAAGTATCATACAAACAAGAAATTCTTAGGATATTTCAAAAGTTGATGCCTGACGGCATGGTTGTGAACAAATTTGTCGAGTTTTATGGTTTTGTTGCTGACGAAAATAGGGTCAAAGCTTACCATAAAAACCTAGCTACGTTGAACAAAATTTTGCCACTCACCCCAAATGTATTGGATATGTTATATCAACATGGATAACCAGATATGGTACAAGTTTCCAAATCATCGAACGAACAATATCTAACATTACGACAATAGAACAACGAATAGGTAAATTTCTAAAAATCAATATCTTAATTATATACTTCCTTTATAGGTGTGAGAGTGCTCATTCAGCCCTCAAAAAATCCGTTGGGACCAACCAATGCACTTCTGGACTTTTCTTTCACAACCTTTTAACTAAGCAGCATGCGGGGATCCTCGAATATTTCGAGTCATGTCAGTTTCGTACTCAACCTGGTTTTGAAAACATTTTGACCAAGCACCTAGTCGGTTACATATACCATGCAGGCCTAAAATAATTGACATTTTCTATTATACATTCTATAAATATATGCGTAGATCGGTTAGCATGTGGCGGATGCGTCCTTAGGAAAATACGCGAGGTACCTTACGCATGTGAAATTGTTTCAATAGCAAAAGAAGGTAGATGCATTCCTAGGGAAGATGTGGATATATTTTTGAGACGACTAGAAATTTTCATAAAGTTGCCACTTCGCATGAAGATTCCTTGCAAAACAAAATATCCAACATAGACAGTTGCATTCGTAGTTTCGGCCATCAAAAACAAGATTATATTGTCGATAGGGTTATGAAACTCTTAAAGCCGAAAACAAGTTGCGTTCAATAGCCTAAAGAACCGGTTAGAGTTAAAGGTAGGCTAAAAGCCATCATGAAAAAATCGACTAAACGGAACCCTAGTCTGTGGGAATACCCCATTCAAGAAATCGTTAGCTCTAGCACTCCTATGAGCTCCTTAGGTAGCACATCCATGAACACGTTATGGAGCACACCTACCTCGAAAATTCCTTCGTTTGTAGTACCCGAATCTTCACTTGTAAAAAATAAAGTTGGTCGGCTCAAGAAAATTAATTAGGAACGAAAGTCAACTTTATATCTCAAGTACATATCGGTGTTTCTACATCCTTATATCACTAATTTGGTCGACATTATCCCAAATGGAAAATGTGGATATCGGTCTATATCGCATTTGATATACCATACAGAGGATAATTGGAAAACTCTTAGACGTAATTTGTTGAAGGAATTGAATGAAAATTGTGCTTTGTGGTTGGAGGTTTATGGTTCGTCCGATCTTTTGGATGATCTAGTAAGTAGGTTGGTTTATTTCAAACACTAACCTCCTAGTCGTTATTGGATGAAATTCCTGATAGTGGCTTCGTCATAGCAACAAGATATCAGTATCTGGCAAACCATATCTCTCAAACAGGGTCATTAACTTATCTACCAATTTGTGGAAGTCTACCTGTTAATTCTTCAATGGTTATAGAGATCTGAATTACCTTCGTACATGGTATCCACTTTGTTATTGTAAGTATTTCAATTTTATTATATTTATTTATGTGGTTGTAAGATTTTATATTTTACCTATTTCATTGACATTTAATTTTGCATATTACCACTCCTTCTGATGGACTGTTGCCACCATTATACTCGTCATGGGGTGCCCACGTCACCGACAAAACGAGTCAATGGAGGTATTTGTACTACGGTCGGTTGAAATAGTTTACCCAAATTATGTCAGCTAGGAAAGTGAATCTTAACGAGGAGTCATTCTTTATCGACCTGAGTAGAGATAACATTTGATATTACCGATTATATTTTACTTTTTTATGACTTCAACTTATGCCACTACTTGATTATGTATTTTTAATGTTTTTCACGTACTCTTTATTTTAGGTTTCATTTGTCTTAACGGGTATTTACCATTTTCCGCAAATTAATTAAATTTCTCGCCAATTAGTAAAACCTGCCAAAATATAATTCTTATTAAATTAATTTTTCTCGCCATATAAGTCACCTCAATCATGTCATAATATTTTATCCACTAACATTTATTAAACATTAAAAAATCGGTCCTTAGGTATGGAGTGGACTGTAGACATATACTATAACTTGCTTTAAGTCATGAAGTTTGTTACTATAACTACGGCCAATTGGGAGCTCCAAATCCAATTCTATGCAGTTGTGTTGAAGTCAGAAATAGGAAAAATATTGTAAAATGTAAACCAATACATTGTGTATTCTACATGTCTTACGAAATAAAGAAAGAGGCAATTGAAGTTAGATTTTGAAAGTTAACAATTTCCTTACAAGAGATACACATGTTATAATACATCCAACGCAAAAAGATAATGGTTTTTATTATAACATGAAATTTGGAAAGTTAGATTTTTGAAAGTTAAATTTATTTACCGATTATAATAAAGTCATATCCCATGTTATAATAAACAGGGGAGCAGTATATTTAGAGGAGTGCATTGTTAAAAAAGATGATGGTTTTGTACACTCCTCACCTGTTTATTATAACATGGGATATGACTTTGACTTTTAATTTTTATTGTACTATGTATTGTTGTTGTTAATCTCACTTTGTTCTGGGGGTTTTCATTTTATTATGTCTCAAATGTAACTCCATTAACACTATTTTTCAATCGAAGTTTGTTTTATTAAATTTTCCATTTTGCACTAAATGCGTGACCAAATGTCTCGCATAGCACCCCTCATGCGACTGTAGGCATAGGTTTTGGTCGTGAAAAAAACATATGAGCACTATTTTCGAATGCCAAGCGCAAAAAATTAACATTCTGTCGCACGTGCGAAGGATTTATAATTATTTGTCATGGAAAGGACAAAAAATGCATATTTTCGTAAACTTGGTGTGACGCCTAGGAAAGGCAATCACATATTGCATGCGACCATGTAATAAATTATTTATTTTGTTATTTTAAACATGTACTAATGTTTTATGTTACTTTACATTACGTTTTATGCTACTTTATGTTTTTGTTAGTTTACGATTTTGTGTCGCTTCGTTCCAGTATGGTGCTAAACCACAAATCATAAGATAAAATATTTAGTCACTAAAACAATAGTTATTCAAACATCCAAAGTGTTAAATATTAATTTACATAAAAAACTCGTAATCAAACATCAACATTCATACAAGTACGTCGTAAATACATACAGTAATGTTTCGCGGTACAAGTCACCAAAACACATAAAGACAGACACAACATCGACACACTCCTTCTACATCATTGTGGCTAAGCGTGGCCGATACACAGCTATCTGATCATATCCCTCGGGATCAGCACCGTCGTGAGTGTGCACTCGAGGCCCTCCACCAATCTAAATATCATCGCTTACAGAATCCGGGTTGGACATTATAAACCACATGTTACTCCTAATCTAAGAGGGGCATATTGGGTCTGTCTCACTCCCAAATAGAGAAGCCAAAGTGGTGCAAAAATAGTGCTGTCAATTCTCCAAAGACAAAGGATCCCACACATACTTTTGAGCAGTTTTTTTACCTTATTTTCTGGCATCGATAATAGGGCGTATGTTACACGGCACAGCTGAATGTGGCCCATCGGACGGCTGATATGCTCAGGATAATAAGGCATGAATATGTCAAAAGATTTGAGCGTTTTCTCAATCCAACTGACCGGTTGGAAAGGTTGCACACGACGTATATAAACGTTAGGAAGAAAAGTCACCTGAAAGATATTATATAGTTAGCATACATAGAAATTAATGCAAGTTAACATAAATATAGCATAATGAAACTTACGTCAAGTTCGGTTCACATCGATTGGATATGTCTCAAATCTATGCAAATAACCTGCGAAGAACTCACTTTTTATGGCACGTAACGGCAGATATGTTGTGACGCTAACGAAAATGCGTTGTACAAGGGCGCACTAAAAGGCCTAAAATAATCAAAATCCATGTCTCTAACAGCCAAATAAACCCACATATAAATACTATTTCCGTGCATAGAACCCTGGCCAAGCGAGTGGTGTAGTTGTGACAAACTAGCTGACTCCAATCATACCTACCCATTTGTTGATATTGGTTTACAAATTGTAAGTAATCAAGCAAAATATTATTTCCAATTTTTGTGTGCATATAGTGGCACTTAAAACATATAGTATATACGTCGGGTAGTGTGATCAACCATGACATCGTTGGCCCTACTATCATCATATCGCATATAATAAATTTTTATTTACAACCACTATAAGGTTGGATTAATCTTGTTCTTAAGGCCGTTAACTATCACATATTGTTCTCCACCTAGCATTCTACTGTATGTCCTCATCTTCTCCGTATATTCATCAAAAGTAACAACATCAAAAGAAATATATGTAACTTTCAACTCGGTGATGACGTGGACATCATCGAGAGTGATGGTCATCTCGCTGAAGGAGAAGTGAAATGAAGATGTCTCCTCATGTCAATGCTCACCAACCAGATAGTGTATTGATCAGGGTGCCAAAAATAATATTAATAACCTTAGCATGTACCCTAGTCTGATGATGCAAGTCCCACTTCCGGAGACTGTCGTACATCGAGAAGAAATGTAAGCTTACTCTCGCCTATAATATGTAATAAACATAAAAGTAATAGATAATAAAGTTGTTTATTAAAATTAAGTTGTAACTAAATTAAAAAAATATGGTTTAAAATACCTAAGTTGTAAAGAAACTTACATCTTCGTGGAAAATATTATACGCCTTGTGGAGGTCGTAATCATGATAAGGTAGAGGGATCTGGGGCATGGCTCTCTCGAACTCCCCACTAGGTGATGCCTGCGAAGATGACTTTGCACCATTGCTGCCAGACGCAACCCACCCAACATGATTGATGGTATCATCACCTACACCACCATGATGCAATCTTTGTTTTGTACGCGATGCAGGCGAATTCTCCTCCTTAGAAACCATCTATCTAGCCACCGATGTATCGCGGGTCGTATCCCGACCACGTTGTTTCGTATCATTTGTTTTTGTTTGCACCAACCGTGGAAAAAAATAAATAAAGCATATCTTTAAAAAAGTACTTAAAGACACTAGTGCGAAGGTCATTTATTTGGATTAACAAGGAAACGATAAATTTTAAACTACATATTATCCATTGAAGCATAAACAAAAGCATCTACCCAATTAACAAAGCATCCATTGAAAAAAATACCAACCATCATGTAATTCTAATAAATTAACATATAAATTTTAAATAGATGAGCTTTATTTTGTTTGTATAAAGTTTGTATTGGATGATAATCATGAACCATACTTTTTTTCAAACTAGTATGCCCGCCATTAGAGTTTTTATCGGGCTTATCGACCTAATAATTCGTTTGGAACCGGTCCAGTATAACCCGTCCGAGACCGATTCAATAATCATACCGAATCGTTAACAAACCAAATTTTAAACCCGAACCGATTAGCGGTCCGGATAAATATATATATATATATTAATTTATAACGATTAACATTTAAAAACAACCTACATATTCTTTATATTAATAAAAAATATTTAACTAAAATATAACAAATTATAGTTACAAAACTAAATTATTATTAGTCAGCGTTAAACAGTAAAATTGTAAACTGGATGCGTTCTAAAAAAACATCATCTCATCAGGGAACAATAATAGTAATAGGAAAATAGGAATAGAAGACATTACTATCGTGGTGCATGGTGGATAACATCTGGTTGTTAAACATAGTTATCGTTTATTTATAACAATTTAAAAAAGCTTTTTATAATTTTTTAGAACCAAACCCTATCCAAATCAAAACATGTACACTTTAAAAACTAATTTTTAATATTTAATTTTTAACATAATTTTACGGACAATCTTTTTATATTTTTTAAAACATACAAGTTTGACCTTTTTAAAACTAATAAATCCTAAATCACATCTGGAATGTTTTTTGTTGTTTTAAAGTATATTAATATTATTAATATAATCCAGTGTTAAAAAAGTAGTTTATACCGATATACAAGTGGATCAGACCATCAGATGAGATTAAGTTAGTCAAATCACATTAAATTTGGTTCGTGTTTTTTTTTACAGTTAAAAACATTTCCTCATTAAATGACCATGTTTTGCATCTTAATTATACAATATCTTGTAAAATAATTATATCATGTTTCATATAAAAAATTAAACCATATTTCGCAAATTGTATTTTCGAAAAACTCGGTTGGAATTAAAAACACAATCAAATAACTAAAAGTTATAAAGCTATAGCATCTCAAAGTTTTCATTACATATTGTTTGTATTTGTGAAACACCGAGATTTAACATGTCATGTTTCACAATTCAAAATTGGACAACTAACCATATTTCACAACTTAAATACACTATATTTCGCAAGTTAAATACACCATATTCATAACTTAATTATATAATTTTTCGCAACTTAATTATATCATGTTGTAACTTAATTATATAATATTTCACAAATTTATTATACCATGTTTTACAACTTAATCACACCAATTTTTCTAATTAATTATACCATGTTTCACAAAGAAACAAATCTAAAAAGAATAAGGTTACCGAAAAATCGTAAGATATGTATTTTTTATTACATAACAAATAACAAAGCTTATAGGTTTTTAGGCTTAGACTCTACTATTGTGAATGAATCTAAAGAAACATAGTTTTCTTTAATCTAAATGATGATAAGACTCATACCATTACGGGAAACCGTGAAAAAACTCTATAATAAGAAATTTTGATTCTAGAGCAACTTTGTGAGCTTTGTAAGAGTCAAAATTTAAAAAAACATGAAGGTGTAGAATCCAAATAGATTCTCAAATTATTTTATTCTACTTAGTAAAATAAATTTGAGAAAAAATCACTCATAATTTATATAAAAATGCCTCAAATCTTGTAAAGTTGTGTAGAGTTCTAGTCATTGTGTGATATGAAACAAACGCTAAGAAATACCATGAAAAATTTAACCATCTCAATAGTATACGTTGAGTTTAGGGATAATACAACAGACTGGTGTTTGTACACCATAAAGTACGGTGATATGATAGTTATAGTATGTCTATACGTAGATGATCTACTTATATTACATAATGACATAAGAAATATTATTGAACGCTAAAACAAAAGATCCTCAGGAAAGATTTAAAATAATTGAGGGTTTTGTCCTAGATCAATCTCTCATGATTGCAAATATACTTGATAAATTTAAATATCTAAAATTTAGAAAATCACATATGTTGTTTGATCCAATTTGGAACTAGGAAATAATGTTGGACGTAAAAGACTCATTTCCAATATGTTAGTGCTATAAGAAATCTCATGCAAGCGGTTTTATGTATTAAGACAAATATTTCATTAAATTAATTCAATTTACTAGTAATCCAAATACAAAATATTGGAAATATATATTAAGGTTTCTTGTGTTTTAAAAAGGACAAAAAATATACATTCAATATTCTAATTTATGTAGTGTACTTGGGGCATACAAATATGTAAGTTGGATCACTTGCATAACCGATAACAAATAATCTACAAGATTAATGTTTACTTTTATTGGGTTTCAATAATATAAATTTGCCTTCAACTATAGAGTATGAATTCATAAATTTGGTCATAACGAGATAGAAATCTGAATGGTTGAAAGACTTATTGTTGGACCTTTCATTTCAAAGCATAAAACAACAATCTAAATTTATGTTATTATCAATAATATTGGTAGAGTTTAAACTGGGGTATATACAGTAGTAAGTATAGACATATACGTCTGAGGTATGAGTACGTTAAAAACATTTATCCCATTTGGCAATATAACTCCCACTTTAAATTGGCCATATTATTTTCAATAAAAATATTATGTGAAATTATGTTTGAACTATCACGATTTTGACATGATATTAAGGAATAAAAAACATTTACCTTTCACAAAAGATAATTATCTTAAGGAGAAGAAATAAATTCAGCCATGACAAAGGTAAAATATGATATGCTTAGCAATCATGAAATATAAAATACATTTGCCATTCTATAGGGCTCTCTCGATTTATATCACCCATGCAATTGAGTTTCTCACAAAAGTTTAAAAAATATTTTCCAAAGAATGATAATTTATAGATTTATATGGCACTCTTGCAGGTCTATGCCATGAACTTTCGTAAAAAAAGGAAAATAAGGCAACAGATTTTTTATATGTCAATGATTGTGTCAAAGTTAAAGGCATTTAAGCTAGCCTTCCCGAGGAATTTGTGGTAGGTTTTGGGCTTTAATATGTTTCTCAAGAGTTACATTTCTTCCAAATGTTTTACAACTCTTGAAATGAGAATTTGTCAGTTAGTGAACTGATTTCTCGTGTTATTCAGGAGAAGGAAAATTGAAAAAAAAAACATATTGAGGTACATATGGTGAATTCTCAACATGGGAAAACTAAGAAATAATGTATGTCAGAGCAGATGATAAGGCTTCTAGTTCGACAGTAAAAAAACCTAAAGAATAATCTGTTGCAGATTGATGTTTCTTTTGCAAGATTATAAGACTTCTCATAATGGAGTGTGAAAAGTATCAAGTTTATATAGAAGTTAAATGTAATCTAATAAATTTTATCAATTTAAAAATTAATTTAGTTTTCATAGTATGGTAGACACGCGGGATTGATACGATTGTGACCACCAATGTTTGTATTTTTATATAGGATATGATAAGAATTCTAAGCATAGGTGACGGTGAAATATCTATCTACACTTCCGATCATAAATTTTTTTTGTATTTGAAAGATGTTTTATATATACACTATTTTAAATAGAGTGTGATATCTTTTTATGTATAACAGTTTTGGATATTCATACCTTTTTTAGAATAAAAATTTATTTTTAATTTACATAATAATATGGTTTGCATTGCATACTTAATAGTGAATGATAAATTATATTAATTAAATATTTAATCATAAAAAAGAATCAATAAACATACATATATCTAATAATTAGAATTATGAGATTGAATCTTCAGGAAATATTTAACATATACGTTTATATAATATCTCGATGGCAAGAAATAAGCTCGTTAAGAAATATTTATTTAGGTCCTCTTGATTATTCATAATTCATTTTTTACATCATATGTATTAATATAAAACAAACTGAATTGATGATGTTAGGTGTATCGAAAGACAACGAAGTCTTGAAGTTGATACATACCAATAATATGTATTGTTCTTTACGGATTTTTTGGACATGAAATAATATTTTATATCATTTACCAATGACTTATCTTGGTACATGTATTTATACCTGATCCATGAGAAATCAAAATCTCTAGAAATATTATGGATTAATTGATCATGCCTCGATATTTACAATTAACTTAATTGGTATCTATACTATATACTCTCATGATACTTATTATTATTATTATTATTATTATTACTATATATAGGTCAAATGTATTTAAATTGATTACATTTTATTTACGAACATATAACAAGAAGCTTGGATACGATGAATCTCCATGTGATAAGACATACCTAATCTATAACATACTTAGAATCTCTCATTGCATTATTCACATGTACTGAAGTGTATTAATCTCAATGTGAACTATAAAACGTTATTTCTTTATAAATAACTCATTAGTATAAACATGTTGTTTTAGGTTGACAAAAGGCTTTTTTCCTCTTTTGAACCAAAATGTTTCAACTCACTATCCATTATTTCCCTCTTAAATCATCGACCAACTCCGACGAAACATTTGAGCTACAATTCTTCGTTATTGAATAGTGATTGTTGGCTTCAGTCTGTGTTTGGTCCTCCATTCAAAGTATGGGACTGTAGAGCTCTGAAATTACAGGTAAGAACTATATACCCGTTCTTAAAGACACTTAAAGAAAGTAATTACAAACCTACCAGTCCAAACTTACCATGGCATTTAAAGTTATAAATACAACGCGATAGAAATTTTTACTCATACGACGGTAAGTATACCTAAAATTAGATATAAGTTATTTAAAAAAAAATTGTTTGTAATCCTCTATATTTATGCAGACCTCACTGGCCACGAATAATAATATAACAAAAAAAGTTCACGAAGTATTCCTCTTATGCCACAAGACATGTATTATGTGATGGTTCCAATATGCACCATCTCAAAAAATACAATGAACCATCGGACATTGGTGATCTTTGAACTTGAAAATGGATAACAACAAACTATAACCCATTATTCCCTTACAGTAAAGACACAACATACAAATGAAGAAAAACTGCTGAGCCACTCGTAATTATTTAAAGTCATGCAGGCTTCTTATTTTCTACTGGTCATGTATATATTCTTTTAAGTGATCTCGGCTCTTGTTAACAGTTGGTGTACCTTATGAAAAAAATTCATACATGTTCTAAAACAAGCCATATAAGGTGAAAACATAAAAAGATATACCACAAAAAAAAAACCATGAATCCTCGGCTGTGGAATTTTTATTTTTGAATACGCCAAAGACATTATCCAGAATAGGTTTGTTTCCAAACAATACAGTGAAGACATGTGTCAGTTGTAAAAGAAGAGATACTTCATTATTTCCTAAGTGATGAAAAGACAAACGTTCATTTGTAGCTCTTTTGATGGAACATTTTATGATGTCACATGTTTTGTAAGTTATATATATTGTAAGTAAAGAAACCTAATTATTTTTTGTGCACTACTAAATCTGCATGGTCAGTTGCACTAGAAATGCATGTTTGGTTACTACTAGCCTTGCATGTTTAATTACAGTAGAATTGCATGTCTAGTTATATTAGAATCGCATGGATTGTTATACTAGAATTGTATGTTTACTTACCTCATGAATCCTATGTTCGAATCCATGCAGTTTTGCATATTGTTTATGTGGATTTACCTAACTTTTAAGTAAAAAATATAATGGTTTCCATAGTAATTAATATAAATCATCATTTTTCAACCAATTTATTCATATTAATATTTAAGCTTTCTAATCATTTTTCGCTGGATAAAATATTATTTGATTTGACAAAAATAGATAATTAAGGTGGAAATACAGTAGATCTAAAAAAAAGTAGATAACTTGATAGTTTTTCGGTTCCCTTAAAATATTAGATTAGATATTTTCGTGCATGACTTGAATTTATTTTAGAATGTTTTGATCATTTACGTAACTATATGTTGTCAGCTTTTTTCTGATTTCGTTTTTGCTTTTTTTTTCAAATAGATTTATTTTTGTATCAAATTGGAGAAATCGAACACCGACTGTTTTTTCGATTTTGATTGAAAGTATTTTCCGGTCTTGCAGGTGTTTTATCTGTCCATTCTATTTTAATTCATAATAAAAATGACATAGTTTATATTGCTTTTATATTATAATTTTGTTTTAATATATAAGGGTGTGTAAAAACGAGACCAACCCACCGAACCGACCCGAAATAGATTGGGTTGGTCGGTTTATAACAAATAAAATTCGGTTTTAAATTTTATTTTTTAAACCAAATTAAATTCGATCGGTTTTCGGTTTGTTCACCATCAAATCCAAAATATATTTCGTACAATATTAAAATTTTAATTTTTAAAAAACATAAAGTATTAGTCTATTTTTTTTGTTTTTATGTTACCATATCTTTGAAATTAGAATACTATTATTTAAAAATATTATTGAATAGTACATGGTATCCTCAAAGTAATGTTGACTTTTTAATGTTATTTTCCGTTTAACATCTTTTATCATGTATTTATTTTAGAATAATGCTAACCTTTAAAGATTAATAAAATATTAAATATTTAACTTTTAGATTTTTTTATATAGTATGTGAATTTTTTAAATTAAATGGAAGCATACAATTTTAAATTATTTTTTCAAAAAAATATCCAGAAGTTAAAAGTTAAATATTTTATTAATTTTTGCTATGCCGCATTCCTCTGGGCCTCAGGAGACGGTCAATTCAAAGACGGTGTGAATATGATCATATATATAATATATATAAGTATAAAATATTGGATTATCTTTTGCTGTCAACCGTGCAATAAATGTATATTACGACAATTTAGGGGGAAGAACACTGTTAGTCCTCCATGTTTACCATTTGTAACAATATAGTCTTTTTTGTTCATTTCTGTATAAAATTCATCCCCTTCATTTAAAAAATTTGCAAATATAGTCCCCGCACGTATAAATCATTTAAAAACTGACACGTGGCCCTTAAATTCTAAGTTTTGTATCACTTTTGGTCCCCCAGAATATGCGGAGGAAATAATCGTGCAAATTTTTAAAACGAAGGAGATGAGTTTTATGCAGAAGTGAACGAAAGGGAATATGTTGATACAAGTGGTAAACATGGGGGACTAACAGTTATTTTTAGCCGACAATTTATATATGTGGTCCCACGGGGTTATACATTGAACAACTCAATCCTTTAAATTGATTTAAAAAGTAAAAAAGTTAAATGAGTTAAGAGAGGAAAAAATCTCCAAGATCTCATCGATGTCGTTAGGTCTTCTATGGTGATCTTTGTCACCGGCATCTTGGGATTTGCTCGCTTCTGATTTATTTCAGGGGGGGGGGGGTTTCGATTGTCTTTCGGCAATCTTCCTCTCTGTTATATGGTTCCTCTATTTTATTTTCCAGTGATCTGTTTTAATCAAGCCGATGATAATTGATACGCAAAATTCCGAAGAGTTTCCTTCTCTTCTTCCCAACATTGAAAACAAAAACAAAAATCAGCCTAAGAAATTGTTCGTTGATGTCGTGAAACCTAAATCTGAGCCACAAGAAACGGTCCCAGAGTTCGTAAAAAAACAGAGGATCACAATTCTATACAATACTCTAAGGAAACTAAGGACTTTCTCTTGAAACAAACGAGAACTACCATAATCGGTAAGTTCAGTAACGAAATTCCAAAGAAAGCTTTGTTAGATGTATTCCTTCAATCTTTCAAATTTAAAGGTTCATATACCTACACCATCATAGATTCTCGCCATGTTTTACTAGAGTTTTGCTTCAAAGAAGACATTAATAGCCTTTGGTCAAAAAACGTTTGGAGTGTTGATGGCAAAACCATGCGACTCCTTAGATGGTGTCCTGATTTTAACAAGAATGTAGAGAGCCCTATCGTCTTGGTTTGGGTCAGACTGGAAACATTATCTGAGTACTTGTATAATAATTCGGTGATTATGTACCTTGCCTCTTCTTTAGGCACAGTTTATCGTATTATTGTTCCTGATAAGCATTGGGCCAACAGCAACGCTTGCTATGCCCATGTTGAAATAGACATCACAAAAAACCTAAAAGAAGGTTGTGGGTTGAATTCGGTGAGAGCGATGGATGCTGGGTTGGTGTTAGCTACAAGAACGTCCCTAGTTATTGTTATAGCTGCTACCATTTGGGCCATAGCTCTAATGAATGCAGAAAGAATGATTTGAAAGGAAAAGATACAGAAAAAAGTGAAGACAAAGTTAAAAATGATAATGTTATTACTCATTCTAATCCAAATCAAGAAAGGTTTAAAAGTCTTCAACTACCAAAAACAACTCAAATTCAAACATTCAGTAAAGTTTACAGAAGGAAAATAAAATCTGTAATTACAAATAAAGACAAAGCTTCTGATTCTAGAGCCTCTGGTAGTAATGACATTAATCTTCAAGATGTTGACAACTCTTCCAAAAGTGAGCCTGAAATTATTGGAGCCCTCCAAAGATTGGACCAAGATTATCAAAACAGCTTCGAAAATCAGATTAATGACACTACTTTATCTCCTCATCGTGACAATATTGGCAGCTGCAATGTTTCTCCCCGTGTTACCTCCCTTGTCCATGATTTTAACACCATTATCAGTCGAAAAAATTAAATCTGCACACAGAAACAAAAGTGTCAAAAGATTATCTATTAATTCTCTGCTTAAAAGAGAGAGGAACCATAACAAATCTTTATCTGATAATGATAAAGATTGTTAGCTGGAATGCCCGTGGGGTTAACAAAAATTCAACCTTGTCAAGGCTTAACTCTATGATTAAAACTGAGAAGCTTAAGGTGGTTGCTCTTCAGGAACCTATGGCTAAGCTGGACAAGATTGGTAGTGTTGCTAGGAGAATTGGTATGTGTAACTTTGTGGCTAACTGCTCCAACAAAGTTTTGGTTTTCTAGTCTGATGACATTAACGTTAAGGTCATCATCGATCATGACCAATTCCTTCACTTACAGATCAATTACAATAAATTTAATTTCAACTATACCTTTGTTTATGCCAAGAATCAAAGATCCCTTAGGAAAGATCTTTGGGGCCAGATGACATTCATTGCTGATGAGGATATTCCTTGGATGGCTGCTGATGATTTTAATGCTGTCATTAACTCTGATGACCGGATTGGTTGCTCCACCTTCGATGACATTAGCTATGATAACTTCAATGAAGCCATCAGAACCTACTGCCTTGAAGATCCTAATTTTATTGGCTCAAGATATACCTGGAGTAACAATAAATGCTGGAAAAGATTAGACATGGAGTTAGTAAACAACAAAATATCATCTATTATGGGCAGTATTCAGGTTTTTCACATGGTCAGAACCTGTTCGGACCATGCTCCCCTTCTCATATCTCTCTCTAATAATCCCACTGATACTTCCAACTATAACAAATGCAGTTTTAAATTTATAAATGCTTGGACTAATGATTCTACTTTTCTTAGCTCTGTTAGGAAAAACTGTAATCTCTATTGTAAAGGTGGTAGCAACAATGTGTTTTGGTATAAGCTTAAGAAACTTAAAAAGTTTCTTAAAGAGTGGAACACTAACCACTTTGGCAACATCTTCAATAAAGTAACACTGCTACTGAAGATGTGGAAAACAAGGAGATTATTCATCAAACAGAGAACACCAACATGTCTAAAGCTAATCTTTCTAAAGCTAATAATATTCTTATGCAGGCTCTTAAGAATAAGGAAAGTTATTGGAAGAAAAAGTGTTTCAACATCTGGCTTAAGGATAGTGATGACAACACTAAGCTATATCATAACTATGTGTCTAACAAAAGAAAGAAAAATTTAATAAATGAGATTAAAGAGAATGGAATCTAGGTTCAAAACCACAATGCCATAGCTAAGTCAGCTAAATTATACTTTATAATGTCTTATCTACGGATTCCTATGTTACATATGATGATCTAAATTTGAAAATACTAGACTCCCTATTTGACAACATTCCTAAGACTGTTACTGACAGTGATATTCTTGTTATTCTAAAGCCTACAACTAAGGAAGAAATCTGGTCAATCATCTGCTCAATGAAAAATGATAGTGTTGTAGGCACTGATGGGTTCAACTCTTTCTTCCTTAAAACTTGTTGGGAAATTATTAATTTTGATCTTTGTAATGCTCTTAATGCCTATCTAAAGGGGGTAGTATTCCCAGTGGGGTATTTGCCACTGGGATTTTTCTTATTCCTAAAGGCCCTAACCCTATCAGTTGGAATAACTTCAGGCCCATTAGCATGTTTACTATATTTAATAGAACCTTATCTAGTCTTATAAACAATTGAATAACTGAATTTTTGCCTAACATCATTTCAAACAGTCAAAGTGCTTTTGTCAAGAATAGACTCATCTACGAAAATATCCTTATTTCTAAGGAAATGATTCACAATATAAACAGAAAACCTAGGAAATGAAACATAATGGTACAACTTGATATATCAAAGGCATTTGACAGAATGTCTCATGCATTTGTTTTAAAAATATTGAGTTGTTTTGGCTTTTCTAAGGATCTTATTTCTATTATTAACAACATGATATCTAAAGTGATGATTTCTATTCTTATTAATTCCACTAGTGTGGGTTACTTCTCACAGAAGAAAGGTTTAAGACAGTAGTATGCAATTTTATGTGAAATCAGGATACCTTTTTCCAAGCCTGGCATTTGTTGATCATGTCCTCATCTTCACCAATAGTCTGCCCTCCACCATTGAAAAGCTTAATTTCCTGCTTGATCATTATCAATTAATATATGGTCAAATTATCAATAAGGAAAAGACAAAAATTATTACCTCAACCAGATCTTCTCACTCTAGTAATGCAAGGCTTAACATTACTATTGGCTTTAATGTGGACACTGCTCCCTTCACCTATATTGTCATTACAATCTCTACAAACAACAAAGGGTAGAATTATGCTCTTTTACTTGAAAAAATTCATAATAAGATAAATGAGTGAGACATGAAACATCTGTCTTTTGGTGGCAGAATGTCCCTTATCACCAATGTCTAACACCCAATTATATATTACTGGATGCACAACAGTGAAATCCCTAACTCTATTATTAATAAAATAGAGTTATGCTTCAACAAATTTATGTGGAGGACCAATTATAATGAAAAATCTATCCATTGGTCCTTTTAGAATCAGTTGTGCAAGCCTTTTGATGAGGGTGGACTAAATATCAAAAGACTTATTGATATTCAGTACACCCTTT
Organism: Limnanthes douglasii subsp. nivea; assembly: GCA_036936605.1. Lineage (NCBI taxonomy): Eukaryota > Viridiplantae > Streptophyta > Magnoliopsida > Brassicales > Limnanthaceae > Limnanthes > Limnanthes douglasii. The sequence goes on from JAUPFV010000001.1 coordinate 156,174,748, forward strand.
CTCAAAAGTTATGGTTCTATTTTGCAGAAAAAATTATCTTTGGTCTGATATCATGCATTACACCTACTGCCCTAACACTCACCCTATTAAAACTAAATACAATTCTACTGACTCTATAGTGTGGAAAAGGCTTCAAAACATTAAGGATGATGCTGATAAAAACCTAAAATGGTCTATTGGCAATGGTTCTGTTGATTTTTGGCTAGATGAGTGGCATGATATGCCTCCTCTTCTCAATAACAACATTTCTGAGAACTGTTTTTTATCTACCAAAGTCAATACCTTTTGGAAAAACAATAAGTGGGACAACCCTACGCTATTGACCTTCCTGTCTCAAGATCGTGTAAATCACATAAATGCTTTCGAAACTAATCCTGAGCAAGAAGATAAAATAGTCTGGAAGCTCTCCAACGATAATAATTTTAACACGAACTTAACTTGGGACACCATAAGAAATAAAAATTACTAAAGAAATTTTTACAAAAAAAATTGGAATCACATAATTCCTAAAAAAAATTCTTTCTTATGCTGGAAGCTAGTTAAGAATTGTATTCCCATTGATAATATCTTTATCAACAGGCACTTTGTCACTGTCTCCATATGCCAGTTTTGTTGCAGTTGTGAAGAGAAGAATCATCTCTTCGTTAACTGCAATTTTGCCTGGCCGATTTGGAATTATTTTGGGTATCTGTTTAAGATCCCGTTGAAGCGTTATATGACCATTATTCATTTACTCCATTGCTGGTTCTGGTCTTCTAAGAGTAAGTTCCACATTACCCATCTTGTCTCACAAATTATTTGTTGGACAATATGGTTTAATAGAAACTGCTCCAAATTCAATAACACTCATGATGACCACATGAGTGCTATTGATAGAATCACCCGAATCATAATGGGTATTGATTCTGGCACTTTACTTTCTGCTAAACACTGGTCTCATGTCATCGACGCAGGTTCAGCTTTGGGTTGCAGGACAATTAACAACAACAAGAAGAAGAACATTTACCTAAAATGGATGCTCCCTATTCGTGGCAGGCTGAGGATCAACGTAGATGGAGCGTGTAGCTCCACTGGAGAATCCAGTGGACGCATTCTGGTCAGAGACGACAAAGGCGACATCATCATTGGGGCTGGATGATTATTTGGCAAGTTGAATCATTTCTTCGGAGAGTGTAAAGCCCTAATTGAGGGTCTCCTCATTTGCAAGCGTAATCAGTGGCAGAACGTTGACATAGAGTCTGATTACTTGACCCTAATCAACATCCTTACCACCGGCATTGCTGCTCGTCTTCTCCAATCGACTATTGCTATTTTTCGTAGCCTAATCCACCCTTCTATGTCCCTTAGACACATCCATAAAACGCAGAACCACGCCGTTGATTGGATTGCTAAGTGGATGTTACAATGACTTTAAGGATGTCAATGCGCCGAATCCACTCCTGGCTATCGCAACGCTTGAAAGCCTAAGAGTTGGATACATTGACCCCAGTTAAAGTAGCGCCTAGTCTGGTTCCATTGAAGAAGTCATTTGAGGAAAGGTATCTGGTTTTGTTTTGAAAAGAAGATCGAGATGCTGTAGAATAGTCAAATTTAGTGTTATCTTCAATTTGAGATTCCTTTAAAATTAAGATTTTATTAAAACTTAGTTCTTGTAATTCTGTTAAGTTCATAATCGGAGACTTGTTGTAAAACTCTCAATTAAGTAATACAAATTATATTTGCTAAAAAAATTGATTTAAAGGAAAAGCTAATTCCGGTCCATTTCCTTCTAAAACACGGAATTTACTATAATATAGTTTATGATTCGGCCGAGAAGACCCATCGGACCGGTCCAAGACCCATTACAAGATTATAATTAATACCATTCCCATGCTACAATTATTATAATTGAACATGAATCTATAAAAAGCAATACCTAACCATGAGGACCATTCCCTATAATAATGATGGAATCTATAAAAAGACAGTACTCCTCTTCCATCATAAATATTGGTGACTCGTCCCTCAGATGACTTTTATAAATATTTGTTCTTTTCATTTTGATGTTTTGTTAGCTTTTGTTCATAATTTTATTGCGATGATATAAATAATTATTTATATCATTAGTTAATTAATAATATAATATATATATATATATATATAAACTAAATAAAAATTATTTATCTATTTATAGTATAATCCATAAATAAAAATATATGTTACTTTTTTTTTATCGATTTATTATCAATTAAAATTAATATTATTTACTGGTTTTCTTTTATAAATTTAATTGTGATGGGATAACTGACAATTTATATCATTAGTTATTTAATGATGTTATACATATATATTTAATAAAACTTATCAATTTATTTGTAAGTAATAATATATATTATTTTTATGAATCTATTATTAATATAAATTAATTTTAGATACCTACGAAAAAAGTGTTAAAATTATTAAAAAGAATAGTAAAGAAGACAATATTAAACATATCTACAGTTTATTTTTAACAAAATTTACAAGAAAACACAAACTTTTAGTATTTTTTAGACCCAAACTATAACCAAGTCAAAACATGTACTTTTAAAAAAAATTATTTTAGTATTTAATTTAAACATAATTTAACCATAATGTTTTTCAAAAAAAACAAAAGAGTTAGACTGTTTAAAATAAAAAATTCTACATCATATCTTGATTTTTATTTTTTAAGTTTTAAAGTATATTAATAGTATTAATATTTTTCGGTGTTGAAAAACTAGTTTAGACCCATACACAAGTGGTTTGTGGGACAACTGAAAAATATTTTATCATTAAATTACCATGTTTTGCACTTTTTTTGGAGGGAACCCGCAGCCGCTACTCAGAATGCAATGAGCGCGCACAGGGTAAATCCTCAGTCTGACGCGATAGCCTGCAAACCAATACCAGAAGGTAAACCACACAAGATGACAGGCTCAGCCGAGAGATCGTATGTAGAGGGACTCGAACTCATGACATTTGGTCACAAGCATGTCATACTCAACCAACTCGGCTACCCCATTGGGGGCACCATGTTTTGCACCTTAATTATACAATCTCTTGAAAATTAATGATATCATGTTTCGTAAACTAATTATATCATGTTTCGTAAAAAAATATACCATGTTTCGCAAACTGTATTCTCGAAAAACTCAGATGGAATTAGAAAAACGTATTCGAACAAACGAGCAATATAAAGTTATAGCATCTCAAAATTTTGAACACATAATATTTGTAGTTGCGAAACACTAATATTTAACATGTCATGTTTCACAATTCAAAATTGCACAAGTAACAATATTTCACAACTTAAATACACTATAGTTCGCAAGTTAAATACACCATATTCATAATTTAATTATGTATTTTTTTGCATCTTCACTCTATCATATTTTGTAACTTAATTATAAAATATTTCAGAAATTTATTACACCATATTTTACACCTTAATCACACTAAGTTTTTCCAATTAATTATACTATGTTTCACAAAGAAACAAATCTAAAAAGAATAAAGTTAACAAAAATCATAAGATATATATATATATATATATATATATATATATATATATATATATATATATATATATATATTGTTACATAACAAATAACAAAGCTTATAGGTTGTTAGATTTGGAGTATACTATTGTGACTTAATCAAAAAATATAGTTTTTTAGTCTGAGTGATGATGATAAGACTCATACCCTTACGGGAAACTATGAAAAAAACTCTATAATAAGAAATTTTGATTATTAAGCGACTTTGTGAGCTTTATAGGAGTTAAAATTAAAAAAATATAAAGATCTATTATTCAACTAGATTCTCAAATGATTTTTATTCTACTTAGTTAAAAAAAGTTATGAAAATATTACTCATAATCTATAAAATATGCCCAAATCTTATAAAGTTGTGTAGAGTTTTAGTCATTGTGTGATATGAAACAAACGCTAAGAAATACCATGAAAAATTTAACCATCTCATAGTATACGATGAGTTGAGGGATAATACAACATATAAGTGTTTGTACACCATATGTTACGGTGATATAATGGTTATAGTATGTCTATATGTAGATGATCTACTTATATTACATAATGACATAAGAAATATTATTGAACGTTAAAACGAAAGATCCTCAGGAAGTGTACACTATTTTGAGAGTAAAGATTTAAAAATAATTGAGAGTTTTGTCCTAGATCAATCTCTCTTCATTGAAAATATACTTGATAAATTTAAATATCTAAAATTTAAGGAATCACATATATTGTTTGATCCAATTTGGAACTAGGAAATAATGTTGACCGTGATAGACTCATTTAGAATATGTTAGTGCTATAAGAAGTCTCATGTAATAAACTTTATGTATTAAGATAAATATTTTGTTAAAATAAGTTAATTTACTAGTAATCCAAATACAGAACTGGTCGATAAGCACCGGCCCATAAGCAGCCTCGTCGTTCATGTAACAGGCAGCATCGATGTTAAGTTTAACTCTCCCTTTGATTGGGTAAGTCCATTTTAAGTAAGCCATCCTCTTCATTTTGTCGATAGCTGAACATCATCCAAAATTTAATCCTGCATTATAAGCATTTTCCCAATGCTTATTAGAAATTTTATTAGAAACATCTAGACCATTAATAACTTTATAGACATATTGAATCGCAGATTCAATAGAAGGATTAATCATCTTGAATTTTTTCTCATTTCTACTTTTCAACACTGCCCAACAGATAATAGGAGGTATCACATGAGTAATGTGAACCTTTCTATTATAGAACCAAAACCATTCACAAATTATATGATTTTTAGTCATATAATTATGGATTTTAATTTTAAAGACAATGCTAAAATACAGCCAAATACCCCAGGAAAACTTGCAATTAACGAATAAATGAATTTTTGTTTCACAATTGTCACAAATATGCATTTAGAGACTAAGCTCATGTGTCTTGTTTGCATAATCGAGTCAATAGAAACATAATTTTTAATAAGTCTCCATAGGAAAAAAAAGTACTTCCGTGGAGTAACTTGATTCCAAATTTTCCTGAAAAGAGTAGACTTGTTAAAGTGTCTTCTTGTAGACTCCCAAGTACTTTTAGTATTAAAGTCCAGACTAGGAGATTCATACCAAATAAGAATGTCATTCTTCATAGGATCCACTTCGAATCTAGATATTTGATTGATTCTGTCAGTACTTAGGAAGTTTTGAAGATAAGTGAAATCCCACTTTCCATCCTTCCAAAAAGTTTTAACCTTTTGATCAAGAAACCAAACAGTAGCATTAGAATCTTTATAGTCCACAATTGGAGACTGGTTATGCCAGTTTTCCATCCAAAAATCCATATCCTCACTGCCTAAACTCCATCTAACATTAGGCTCAGAAATATCTTTAATAAGTTTTAATCTACTCCAAGTTTGAGAGCCAGACCCTTTATAGTTAGTTTTAAGAGGGTGTAGATTCTTGTTAAAATATTGTTCATTAAATTTGACCAAAGATTATCATTTTTTCTATATCTGTACCATAGTTTTTTCATAGAGTGTTCTGAATATCATTGTTAAATCCATCTATTTCTGCAACACTGGAGGGATTGACGGTTTTGATAGCTATAAATATTGTATCTTCATTAGGCAACTTCATTAAGTTGGTATTATTTTGCTCTTTGATTAAGTTAGGAATAAAAGCAAAGATAAAGCTGTTCAGAAGACTTAATTCAGTTTTATAAGTTAGGATAAGGATTTTCAAATATAATCTCCTTGAAATAAGACTCAACTGAGTAATTGATTTGATTCTCATTAGATATCCATGTTAAACTTTCTTTTATACTAAGGATTATGTTTCCTCTTCCAATTTTCCTGCTATATTTGTGATAGATGTTGGTATTGCGGTCTCCATATTTAATCCATTCAGTGTAGGTTTTCTACTGCCAACAAGGCTTCTCTTGAGCAAGGGATTACAGGAGCATATCATTAACTTTAGAAAGATTATTAGTATTCTCAGCAATTTGAATTTGAAGGAGCTTCAGTTCTATGCTTTTAACCATTTCTTCAGCCTCAACCACTTTATCAAAGATGTTCCTAGACACTTCAATATTCCAGCTTTTAAGAATACCTTTCAGCCTTTTAAATTTATTCAAGAATTTGTGGATAGGGTTGCCCTACATTTGTAGCTTCTAATTAGCTTCAACAATAGGTAGAAAATCAATATTTCAAGTCCACGTATTTAAGAATTTAAAACTAGATTTAGATTGATATTTATCATTGGAAATAGAAACACATAAAGGAGTATGGTCAGAGCATGTTCTAGATAAGCACTTGACTCTAGTGTTGTTGAAAAATTCAGCACATGAAGTGTTAAACAAAGAACGATCCAGGCGTTTCCACTTAGATTTATTGCTCTATGTGAACTTTGTACCAGCATAACATGTATCCTCCAAAAGGAAGTGGCTAATAGTCTCATTTAAATTATCAGCATTATTATGACAATAAGTTGTACATCCAATTTTCTCGTCACTAAAAATAATTGTGTTGAAATCCCCATCGATAAACCACTATTTAAGTGATGAGGAGATAGTCTTGAGAATAGATCATAGATCTAACCTGTTGTGCCTTTGACATTTAATGTAAATTGTAGTAAGATTGAAGACTTTATTCAGGTATTCATAAGTAACTTCAGAATGAAGCAACTGAGAATGGTCAATTGTGATGTTAATACTAAAGGAATCCTACCAAAAAATCCAAATCTTGTTAGCATAACTAGATTTAAAATTATTGAAACGAAGCTTATTTGTTATAGAATGCAAATGGTGAGCTTTGAGAAAAGGATCTTGAATTGCCATAATGTTGATTTTCTCTTTCTTGATGATTGATTTGAGCCTTCTCAAGGAGGTTTTATTGCTAATGTCGCGAATATTGCAACTAAGGAATTTAATAATGTTGTTGAGTAGTTTGTTGGGACTTGTTGGCCCCAAAAGGGACTGATAAACTCCTTCACCTCCCTTCATTCTATGTTTAGCCTCTTTAAGTCTTTTGTTGAGTAACTCTTGGAAACTTTTGTCTATCTATTTCTTTTTAAGAATTAGAGATGATGGCAAAATTCCAATATTCTTCTGGTTTTGGAGTATGATTATTGGTGTCAAAACTTTCTTGTTATTTATTAGTAGCTAAGGCATATTCATCATAAAGATTTCTGATAGCTTCAATAATATCTTCATTTTGAGGAGTATTGACATTGGTTTGATTAAACTTATTGAGATTAATCAGTCTCAATTGTTGCTTGCTTCTGGTGTGCTCGGTTTGCATTGATATTGTTGTTCAGGTAAGAGGGGTTTGACTATGATAGATTTAATTATGTGTCTATAATGGTTGTTGTTGTCTTGCAAGATGTCAGTTCCAGTTTCTTGAATAGGTTTTTTTTTTTTACTTTTTTGAGCTTGAATTGAGATTTTCTTGTAAAGAGTTCTGTCATGACCAATGTGGTAGGAGAGATCATAATACTTTGGAACGTTCTTATAACTGATATGGAGCAAACAACCATGAGTGGCTCCAAAACCCACCTAAACGTAATGCTGCAGCTTTTCGCTAATATCAACCTCAATCCAACTGTAGTATGCGTTAAACGTGGCTCTGTTTTTAGAAAGGATCCAACATTATAGCAGCTGACCAATATATGCAACTATAGAGTGAATGATACCTTCATCATACATGTATTCCGAAGAACAGACAACAAAACTAGTCATCAAGAGTCATCAAGACTGAAAAACAGAGGAGGCAGAGAGATAGGTTCCAAATACGGAAAACAAAAGCAAAATCATAAATTAGAGAATAGAGGATAACAGTTAAATGATTTAGGGAAATGATCCAAAGAAAGAGCAATGGTTGGGAAATAAAAAAACTTTAGATGAATTCTTGGAGCTCCAAGAATCATCTTAAATGTTTTTCATATATTTTTATATTCATATAATTTTTAATTGAATCAATAATAATAAATATTAACCAAATGTAAATTAAAAATAGTAACGAATGCATCTGATTATGAAATATTATTATATTTTAAAATTATTAATGTAAGTCGAATATTTTATGAATCGTAAGAAAAATAAATTAGATTAAAAAAAATGCACAAATTTAAAATTAAAATGTTTAATTTAAAATTAAATAGATGGCATATGTTAATCATTATCACAATAATTTAAAATTAAGTAACCGTGATACGTTAATAATTATCACAACTTTCAGTTTTAGTTTAAATTTTAAATTTTGTAATTTTAAATTAAGTAACTGATGTTAATATTTATTACAACTTTCTGTTTCATTTGTTATGTATATTAAAACAAACGGTCCAAATCAATGTAAACAAAAACAATGATTCTGAACGAAAAATAAAATTTAGAACTATGTATAATAATTTTTTGATCCTATTTGCAAAATTGTTACCTACAAACTTGAGTGAGTTTTATATATTATTATTTTTATTATGATTTTTTTCTCTCAAAATTTTAGATCTTTTGTGTCTAAACTTTTAGTTTACAAAGCCCAATAGACCCAATGAATAAATTTTGAAGCAAAATTGAATTTGACTAATATTGGCGCATTTATTGTTGGATCTAAAATTTAATCCTGGCATTTCCATCTTCCATATTTACACCGATTCCAGTAGAAGTTCAAATTATGTTCTATCAACCGTTAGTCTACTTATCTTCCAAACCAACACTCAAGAGATTTATAACAGCACAAATCGGAATGGTTATTAGGCTTCAATCCTCTACTTCCTTCGAAAAACCAACCTCTACCTTTGAGAGAATCAGATGTATCTTTAACTATTCTACCAGGTATTTCGATTACCTTATTCTGTGTCAAACATGTAGTCTAGAACCTTACGAGTCTCAAGGAATACAATTGCCCTTAACTCATTAGGACAAGTATCAAACATGTAGTCTAGAACCTTACCAGTCTCCAACGAATGTTTTGCTAGCCAGTCAGGATTAGTGTTTTGCTCACGATATATGTGTGTAAGAGTCATTCTTGATGTGATTATCCCTCTGAAACATCTTACAAGAGGTTCTAGGTACCATGGGGCATTGACTTTAAGAATTATTTCAGTTAAAATTCTAGATTCTGTTTCAATTTCCAGCGATGTAATACCTTTGTTTTTACACAAAAGCCCGTCTAGAAAAGCTCTAAATTCTGCCACTAATGGAGAAATATACCTATATATTTGATCAAATGCAGCAATCAGTTCACCATTTTGATCCCTGGTGATACCTCCACCACGTGCTTTACCTTTAAAATTACTGGCCCCTCTATGTTGAACTTGTCCCTTATTTTCTTAGGTAGGTTCCACTTGAGACACAAAAGCTATTCCAGGTTTATTTAGATGATGAATACAACCTAATTGCATACCATTGTTTATATCCTTACCCAGTATTTTCTCTTTAGTAGGTACCCTTGATCAAAAGCTGTTAGAAACTTTATTATGTAGTCAATCATAGCCTTAGATGTAATAGTGTTGCCTTCGTGTTTTTTTTTGTTTCTGGTAGACCAAATCACCCATGTTATTATTACTGGAATTACAGTCCTTATGTGGGTATCCTTTGAAGTAGACCAGAACCATGTTCTCAGCATGTGGGGATAAGACATATTCCCGTTGGTGAAGACTCTGAAAATAGAAGCAAAGTAGGACCATGTTTCCCAAACATTAGAACATTGAATAAAAACATGAGATATTGATTCAATGCTAGCACATTGCTGGCATTTTGATGCCAAATGAAACCCCTTTTTCCGCATTATAGAATCAATAGGCAGCCAATTTTGAATGACCCTCCAAGTTAAGAAAGAACACTTTGAGGGACTCATAGTGTTCCAAATATTTTTGAACATGTTAGATTTATTGAATTTCATCCTTATTCGCTCCCATTTGTCCTTTGTAGAGTAGTCTCCGGACTTTGAAAGAGCCCACTTTATATGATCCTTGTTGTTGGTTAGCTTGATCTTACATATATCATCAATTGTAGTAAATAGAAAACAATTTCTCAAACTCTCTAAATTCTAGCCTTCCTTTTCCAAGTACGATCTTACTTATTTAGGTATATACCAAGTTCTATCCACTTTTGAATTAAGAATAATGAATGGATTTGTGGTACACCATCTCTTAAGCCAAAAATCCATGTTACCTTCTCCAACATGCCAATAAATCACTTTTCAGCCTTGTTTCTTACCTTTAACACTTCAATCTTAAGTCGCGGTCATGTCTCTCTGTCCCAAACATTTGATCTTTTGCTAAGTTTTGGGGCTGCTAAGGGATGGTAGTTGGAGTAGTAAATAGAAATCATTATTCGTGACCCAAGATTTTTTTTTATCTCTGAAGTTGAACCAAAGTTTGTAAGAAAATGACTCATGTATATCCTCCAATTTCCTTATATTCAGTCCTCCCTCATCATATGGTCTGCAGATTTTAGTCCAGGAAGACCAAGAAATCACTTTGCAACTTTCTTTAGAACCCCGTAAAAGCTTATTATAGTAGGTTTCTATTCTCTGGATTGTAGTCTTTGGAATTATGGAAGATTTCATAGTGTAGATAGGTATAGTGTTTAGAACATTCTACACCAGAACAAGTCTACCTCCAAAGAAAATAAATATGATATCCCACTCCAAGATCTTTGTTAGATTCTACTCACCAATTCTTCATAATTGACTGTCTTATTTTTAGTACTAATAGTCACACCCAGATACTTCATAGGGAGACTGTTATGTTTAAACCCCAGAACATGCTCTATGATACTCATTCTAGTTCTGGTCATTCTTGAGGAGATATAGAATTTATATTTCTCTCTGTTGATCTCCTGCTCTGATCTTTCTTTATAGTGTACCAGAAATTTGTGGGTCTTGCTGACTGAAGAAGAGGAGCCATTACAGAATACAATTAAGTCATCTGGAAAGGCTAAGCAAGGTATGTTCCATCCCCATCTATTATTGTATCTTGGAACAATGTTTTGAGTTGTAATATTCTTCAAAGCTCTAATCAAATACTCATTTGTTATATTAAAAAGTCTTGGATATAATGGATCTCCCTGCCTTAAGTCTTTAGTGGATTTGAAGTAGCCTTTGAGCTCTCTGTTAACCATGATAGAGAAGTTGTTGTTGTTGATGTTCTTGTTAATTAAGCCCAGAAATCCTTCACCAAATCCAAAAGCAGCAAATATTCTTAGAAAGAACTTGAGAGAGCTTATCAAATGTTTTGGATATATGAACCTTCACCGTAAGATTCCCTCATCTGGTCTTGCAGTTTAAATCATTGCAGAGTTCTTTCGTGATTAAAATATTTTCATGGATACTTCTTTTCTTGATAAATGCACCTTGTTCATCAATGATTATGTTAGGTATAATTGTAGCAAGCCTCTCGTTAATCACTTTAGACAGAATCTTACTAAACATTGTTATAAGGCTTATAAGTCTGTATTTCTTCCAACCTTTTGGTAAGTCAGTCTTGGGGATTAGGAAAATAGAAGTGGCATATACTCCAGTAGGTATAACACTGCCTTGAATACATCCCTTACAGCTTCACAGAGATCGCCACTGATAATATTATAGCAATTCTTGAAAAAGAATCCATTGAAGCCATCAGGTCCTGCAACACCATTAAGATTTAAAGAGTTAGTTGCATTTTTAATCTCTTCATTATTAGACATAGTCATTAAGATCTTGTTTTCATCATTTGAGACAAAATTAGGGATCAAGTCAAAGAGATCTCCATATTCAGTTTGGTAAGTCTCTTCTGCTAGGATACTTTTGAAGTATTTCTCTACAGAGTCACCAATAATATACTTATCCTCAATCCACTTTGTTTTATCCCAAATTCTATGAATACTATTTCTTTTCCTCTCTTTTTTCATAAAATTGTGGAAAGCGGCAGTGTTCTTTTCGCCATTATTTATCCAGTTAGACTGAGCTTTCTAACTCAGTATCTTTCTTCTCTTGCTAGAAGTTCCACATGGGTGCTTTTAGCTTTATCCAGTAGAAGCTTATCTTCAGTAGAATTTGAGGTTTGGTACTTTGTTTCTCTGTAAAAAAGCTCATCTTCTATTAGCTTTATTGAGTTGAGTACATTTCCAAATGAATTCTTGTTCTAGTTCTTCAAATCATCTTTCAATCTCTTTAGCTTCCCTTAGAATCTGTAATTAACATTTCTTTGAATGTTCTCAGACCAACTTTTGTTAACTATATCAATGAACCCTTAGTGTCTAGTCTACATGTTCAAGAATCTAAAAATTGGCTTGATCTGACCACGATTATCAAATGGGGAGATGATAATTGAAGAGTGGTAAAAACAAGTCTTAGGGATGTGCTTGATTGTAGTGTTTGCAAAGTGATTGGACCATGCATTATTATACAACACCCTATCAAGCCTCTTCCACTTCCTCCCATTTGTCCAAGTAAATTTTGAACCTGTGTAACCTGCATCATTTAAATGACATTCAAGAATTATATTGTTCAAATCCTCTATGCTTCTTATATAGTTAGTAGAACAAGAAAGCTGCTCATCAGGCTTCAATATAACATTGAAATTCTCCAATATAATCCACTTTTTAGTTTCCTCATCAACAAGCCTTATTTTATCCCATAAGTAAGTTCTTTTCTCCCTTCAGTTTTTACCATACACAATTGATACTCTGAAACTCTTAGTTAGATGATGATGCTCAACCTTTAAATGTAACAATTGGTCATCATCCAGCAATATTTTCACCTTATAATCACCATTCCATAAAACCCAAATCTTATTGTTTTTGTTGCCATCATAACTTTCAAACCTCAAAGTTTTAGCAATATGAGACAACTTTGAGATATAAATTAATCGTTCTTGCAAAGCCATGAATGAAATATTTTTAGCTTTCTTAATAGACTTTAATATGGTAAGAGTCATGTTGTTCCCAATCTCTCTCACATTCCAATTTAATATGTTTATAATCATTTGGAATGTGATGGAATAGGTTTAGCAAACCCTTTCAGTTGCATTATTTTTGTAGAAAATGAACCTTTTGCCTTCCACCTTTTGGTTGTTTTGACCTTTTTCCTTTCCACCTTTTTGTTGTCCCTTTTTGTTTCAGTTAACTTCAGTTTTGGTGAGCTAGGCATGCTTTCAATGCTATCCTTTACAAGGGAGTTTCTAGATTTTTGATATGTTTCGGAGTCCCTGATAGATCCGAAAAGTGCTTTATTTTTTATTGTCTCGAGAATGTCAATTATCTCTAAGCTTTTCACCTTATTATTTGGCTTGGTTCCTAAAGCCCCTTCAGATGGTGTTAGGCTTTTGTTGCTGTTAGAATCTTCCATGTTAATGTTTTTGTCTTTCTTTTTCTTTACATTTGATACAATGACTTCTTCCTCTCTCCTTGATATCTTGCTTGAATTTTGGTTTAGGTTGTTTGATTTAGTATCATTACCTTTAATTTTAATCATCATTTTGATTGGATAGAATTTTGGAGAACTACTCTGATTTACTTCATGTGTTTTTACGTCATTGGCTTCAGGATTCACAGTATGCTTCAATTCTTAGTTTTTTTGTAGTCTTTTATAATTTTGTGAATCATGCCCCGGATGAGAACAACTATTGCAGTAAGTAGATAAACCATTGTATCTCACTTCTTGCCAATAACCATTTCTATCTCCAAAGCTTATTCAAATTCTGTAAATAGGTTTCTTGGAGACATCTATTTCAACTCACATTTTATAGCAGTTGTATCTGACCCGATTTTTCTCAAGTACCCAGACAGATAGTGGTGTTCCAATCGTTTTTCCTATAAACTATATAGTTTTCTCCTAATACATATACTCAGACATGTTAGACAGGATGACCCATACCAGAGTTATCGGACATTTCACCTCTGGAGTAAACTGATGCATCCATTTCAACAACCTCATAGTTCTGGAACCAACATTCCACACATTTCTTTTCCAGAGTCTCCTGATATCATCTTTATTGTTGAATTCGATTAAGATATGTCTATAATAAGCAAGATTATAACCACTTGGAAAATTAAAACTGTCAAGAAATCTCTTAATTACTTTTTATTAAGATTATATTGAGTGGGGATTGTTATTTATGTTTATTTCGATAATAATATTATAGCTGTAAACTATATATATAGTACGATTTTATTTTTAATTATTCTTTATTAGAGAAGTTGGGACTAAATTACCTATACAAAAATCATTATTTATTTAATTTCTAATAAATAAAATAATTTGGAAATTATTGATATGCGAATAATTTGTTCACTAGTAATAGTTTTGATAAAATATATTTATAATATTTATTACTTTATATGTTTTGTTTTCATATTATACTTTGCAAATAGAATTCAATACAATAAAACTGCCTACTGACATAAATTTTGTAATATGATAATTGTTTTTTATGTAGGTGAAGATACAATAAAAACCATTCTACCGTAAAAAATAGACCCTACATTTTAATAAAGTGAGTGTGGTGGATACCAACCAAAGTGAGGTCTCCATCTTCGGTCTTTATATGAACAAACACAAAAACACCTGACTCAACAGTTTTGTGAAAGTTTTAATGGAGAAGAAAGCGAGGTCAGGTCACCCTCACCCCCAAAATCACACACAACACAAGGATATGTAAAGGATATCTCTCTATATATACTATGACTTTGGCTTTCATACACCTAACCTATCACATAACACACATATCTCACCACTCTCAACAGCTATGACTGCCCGACTACCTCCGCCTCCGCCTCCACAAGCCCCGCCACCCCACCACTCCCACCACCCCCACCACCCCGACCACCCCCACCACACAATTGATTTTGCGAAAATGGTGATGATAGCAGCCGCTAGTCTTTGGGTGGTAGTGGTCACAATAGCCTTGTCGATTATTTGGTATAAGAAGAGGGTCCGGGAGCTAAAGGAGAAGACGGAGAGAGAGACGTACTACCTGTAAAATAATTATGTTGAAGTTTAATAAAACTATGTTGAAGTTTAATAAAACTATGTTGAAGTTATGCTATGCTCTATGTATTTGAGTTATTTTATTTTTCTTTATTTGAGTTTGTATTAGTTTTGTACCAAAATTATTGTCCTTGTCGTCGTCTTGGGGAATTTCTAATTAGTTTGTAGCTTTTAGTGTTAAGAGTAATAATTGTATCTTGACGGGTGATAAACAAGTAAGGAATACGCAGGAATTTGGAGCTGGAGCCGCTTAGAACAGATGATGAGGCTTCTGGGGCAACAAATCCCTTTTCAGAATTCAAATTGAGCTCGGGTTTGGTTTTAAAAAGTTCAGTTGATTCTAAATATTAGTATTATTATTCTTTATTATTATTGAAAAATGACCAATTCATCTTCTTTATTATTATTATCCTGGTTGGATCAATTATATGTCTTAGATTCCGCGGTCCACCAATGTGTACGGTACCCAATCAATGACAATGTAGCAATCATACTTTGGACTTGTATCATCTCCTTCGTCATCGACAAATTGAATAACAGATTTGACTCCAAAAGTCTTGGCGACTAATTGTTCTTGCAAAATAAAAGATTTGTTAGTTTGTTATCCCTCAACATTTGAGTCAGTCGCTCAAAGAAAAGTAAGTGGGAGGGACTACATAAGATGTCAGGGCCATATGCTATTTATCGAGAACCTCCACTTTCAAATACTCGTCAACGAACGGATTAGATTGTTCTTTAGAATTTGACATCAACTAGTCTCAAGTCTTCTTATTTTCTTTCATTGATTGAGAATAAAATATTTATTCCATACAAAAGATACTAATGGATGGTGAAAATTCTGGATAGGATGATTGATCTAAAACACGTAATAACTTGTGAAGATTGTTTTAGGTAAAATGTAGCACCAAATATTTCTAATAAATATTGAAAATAATAATTATAAAAAGATAATTTATCGATAATTTTTCGGAATCTAGTTATAGAGTTTGCAAATATGGAATTGTATCCTCGAAATACTGAAAATACATGAGGTTTGATATTATCTTATTTTGAAAATCTTTATTTTATTTGAACTAGATATGTTAATATTTTTTACATGGTCCGTTAAACACCTTATTTACCTAGTACGTCTTAAATTTTATATATGCAACATCGTGGTTTTTATATTAATTTGTTACTAAATATTTATAATTCTAATCTAAACTTTTATTTTTTATATTTTTTTGAAATTTCAAATATTTATTATTTAAGCAAATTATAAAGAGTTATCAATCATCCAAACAAATCAAGTTAGTAATAGCTGTCTAAATCACATGAAATACTTACAATAACCTACATCCATAAAAAAATATAATAAATATATCTCATTTATCTATTTTTCTTTTTTAATTAAAAGTTTTTAAAATTTGTATATTTCAAACCAAATTTCAAAAACAAATATGAAAAATTAAATTTGTTTAATGTTTTTAAAACAAACAATATTGTATCCACGCATGATATTTATAAACAAAATTGCGAGAACAGTTAACCTATGATTCACGATTCACGTTTAATCTACGGTTCTTAGATTCTTGACTACCTTGTTACTGTGGCCAAAGGTGAAAAAATAGAAAGGGAAATAAGGAATTTTTGGCTAAGCCCAAAAGACGATGATGCATGCCATAAAGGTGAACCACATATTAGGACCCGCTTGGGTAGAGCAAAGTTCAATCCTAAAAAATTATTCGACGAAGAAGGGGTCCAACAGAAAGCGGAGCCCCCAATTTAATATTTCAGTGTAAACAATCAATTCGTTATCATTGACTGACAAAGGGGTTTATCGGCAGTAGAAATAGGAATAGAGATTGATTCAGGGATCCCCATCGAAGCCGTAATAATTCCTCGTTGGAAGGCTTAAGGTATTTATATTGGATTTTGTGCAAGGCTAAGAAATTCTTATTTTCGATGGCTTTGAGATTGTTTCTTACTAGGGCGTAAATTTTTTGGGGCAAGGGGATGTGTTCCTTTGGCTTTATTTTCTTTTTTGAGGAGGGATTAAGAACATCATATGTATTTTCAAGGCAACCCGCGATAGTTATGTTTTCTTTAATAATGAGAGGAACAACAGTGTGGGAAGCTTCTCCAGGAATTCGTTTAACAACTATTGTTTCGTCGGAAATTGAAGCAGCAGCAGTAGTGGTTGGGTTCTCTTCGGAAATAAAAGTTCCCTTATTCTGAGAAGTCGTATGGTATTTTTCTTCTTTCGAAAAATTAATTCTAGAATGGCTTCAAGAGACCTCTTGGTCATCCAGGCAATATCTTCCCATGTTAAGTTTCGGGTAGGAATCTTAGGTGTTGGCCTTGGAGTTCCATGAGAGGTTGCAGAAGGAGTTAAGGGAACGTCATATGAGGATTATTTTGGACGCTTTCCTTTTTAATTTTTGTCTTTCCCTATGATTTTGGAGTCACTCTTGTAAATTGGTAAACAAGATTCACTGAGGGGCTAAGAGCAAATTTCTGACGGAATAATAGCTGTTGAATTTTCTGTGGGAGGCCAAGTACCGTAGTAAACGACTTCCGGGGGTTGGGGCTCTGGTGCAATGCATAAACCAACAGCTTTTCTTCGAATTTTTAGCTAATGGTTAGCCACTATGGTATGCGAGTACTTCGTGGCATACACGATTGTTTCTCTCTCTAGAATAATTTGTTAAAATTTTCTCTTTCTAAAAGTGATGTGGGAGAGTTATGACGGACGAGTAGTATTTATAAAGAAAAGATGGGCATGAAAACACCGAGGCCTAGGGAGTGGACAAGTTGTTTGCCTAGGGAGCATTGTCCAGAATAGGCCTAATGAATGCCTAGAGAACTGATACGCCCCCTAGACTATGATGTGTCAAAAAAAGTACACTAAAGTTTTGTCACCTGGCATTTGTCACCACAGATAAGAATTTTAATTGGTGGTGTCGGAAAAAGGTATGATGTCATAGTTTGATATGAGAAATGTTTGGTATAGGTAACAAAAATTTTGGTTAAAATTAGAGGGGATTGTATTCATTTTAGAATATGAGGATTTGAGATCTATGTCAAAATCGAGAGAGAATTTTTCTGAATCAAAAGAGGTATAATTTCAGAAATTTGGAGGAACCAGAATCCGATGAAAAAGCACTGTGCAAGATCTGATGGAGTTAATAGGTATACAACAGTCCTTGTCAAAAATATTTTCACAAAGACTGGGGCGTTGCTAATAAGGGATTAAAGATCTAGAAAAGATAAGGGTGTTTTATTAATAAAGAAAGTTTCTTAAGAGAAATTATCAATTATGTAAAGTAAAAGGACTAATGTAAAGCAAACAATAGACTTGAGGATAGGACCACAATTATTAAATTGTGAAACTTGTGAGACCTACTATTTCTATTATAAATAGACCCTCTCTTTTTGGGAAACAGGTGATTAAAAAACAATTAATAAATTATTATATTGACTTTCTCTCTCTAAAAACAAGTCTTTCTCTTTCTAAAATTTTGTCTAAGTAATCTGAATACTACACAACAGTCCTATAAATATGTTTTATCCAGAAATTTCCTCCAAATATTTCTGGAACGATCATTAACACAACAGTCCTCTAAATATTGTTTTATCTAAAAAACCTTATCCAACGATTTATGGAACGATTAGTTTTATTTTAAGGATTATCGTGTTCTAACTAGATCGAAATTATTAGCGTTAAAGCACAATATTCTGATACATGAGTATCTCTCAAAACCCTTATGAATCTCTAAATATTCTTCAACAAAATAAACATTTGTTCTTTTATTCTTCCCCTCTAAACTCAACATCCTCGAGAGAATTTGATGTTTCCGTTTCAAGCATAGTACGAGTAAGAGAATCATAAAATTTAAACCACTTAGTGTGTTCAGAATAACATGTGAAGAAAGAGCTTTTGATATTTGGGTCCAGTTTCTTTTCTTAAGGTTTGTATGACCTTACCTCAGTTAGACAGCCCCATACGTACATATGCTTTAAATTGATTCAATGCCCATTCAAAAGCTAATATGTGGTACTAATAATAGCCTTAGTGGGAACTCTGTTGAGTATATGAGCGACACATTTGATGGCTTTCCCATAGAGAGAAAGTGGTAGAGATAAGTGACTTATCATACTTCTTACCATATCTTTTAGTGCTCGATTCCACCTCTCAGATATACCATTCATGTAAGGTGAGCCCGAAATTATGTATTAAAGAACTATCCCACACTAATATAGATATTTTGCAAAGGGTCCTTGACGTTTTTCACCTAATCCATCATATCTGTCATATGACTCATCACTAGGGTCAGATCTAATTTTAGTTCTCTTATTAAGTTGTTTTTCAACTTTGGTCCTAAAATCTTTGAACTTTCTAAGAGCCTCAGACTTCTCATGAAAGATATAAAGGTATCCGAAATAAAAGACGTTAATAAATGATATAAAGTATCGTTTCCCGTTCCACGAATCCTGTGGACCCAACCAGAGTAATGTAGGGGACCCCTAATAAATTTTGATATGTGACCTAGTCACTTGTACCATAGTTTAGAGGATCATTCACACTTAATATTTTTTTATTATATGTTATACATTTATATCAATATGTCGATTATCAATAATATGTAGTAAATACAAATTATCATGTTTCTTCAAACTTTTATTCACAAAAATACTGTTATTTATAGAGAATGAAAAACAATTGTTTCCCATTAGACAAAAATAATATTGCAAGTATAAAATTGGAAAGAAAACTAAGTTCCTCCAAAAAAATGGGAACATACATTAAATTCTCAAGAAATAAAATATGACTATTATAAAGTTCTAAATGTTAATCTCATATAGCTAAAATATGACAAAAGCTCATGTCAGTGAAAATATATATTTTTTCCTTACTTAATATCATGCTCTTTGATGTGTCCTTCAAACAAATATAAACATGAGTTATTGGAGATGAATAAACCCACGAAATATTTCTTTTCATAGAAATCATATTAATTTATGTAACAACTAAATATGCGAAAGTAATTTTCTTAACATGTAAGCCCGATGTTTCTCAGAAACCTTCTTTAGATGCCATTATTCTTTGTTGAAAAAACATAAACGAATAGTCCATTCTTTATATATTTTTTCTTCTTTATATGGACCTTGACCTGGTCCTTTTCCATTTGTCTTTCGCTTAGGCCCTGGCCCATTTGAAAATGTTTTCATGTGAGGTTCAGGCGCTGCCCTTTTAAGTCTCTCATCCTCATGTGCATCGTGGGAAATAAACTCATTCATATTCTATTTTTTCCGCATGCTGTTAGAAACTCATTCATGCTCTTTGATGTGTCCTTCAAAAAAATATAAACATGAGTTATTGGAGATGAATAAACCCACGAAATATTTCTTTTCATAGAAATCATATTAATTTATGTAACAACCAAATATGCGAAAGTACTTTTCTTAACATGTAAGCCCGATGTTTCTCACAATCCTTCTTTAGATTCCATTCTTCTTTGTTGAAAAAACATAAACCAATAGTCCATTCTTCATATTTTTTTCTTCTTTATATGGACCTTGACCTGGTCCTTTTCCATCTGAAATGTTTTCATGTGAGGTTCAGGCGCTGACCCTTTAAGTCTCTCATCCTCATGTGCATCGTGGGAAATAAACTCATTCATATTCTATTTTTTCTGCATGCTGTTATAAGTGAACTAGAAATACTTAAACAATTCCGGCAACGACCAAAATGTGAACCCCATTGTATATTTCTCAGGTAGATCTACCCTAATTGCCTTAAACTTTTGGCGAATCACAGACATTCCAAGAATGTGCTCGTGTAATTTACCTCTACCAATGGAATTCTTGGTAGAGAGCTCATTTACAAGATATTGCATCTACATTATTTCGTTTTTAGCAAAGGATTTATCGATCTCTGCGATAAAGGTCATGGCATTGATAACATTCTTTAGGACATCCCCTCAAAGTGCTATTAGTATGCCCGGTAAAATTAGACCTATGCATAGCTGATTTGATTTCTCCCACATTTAATGTTCCTTACATTCCTTTGGTGTACTTTCCGGATTAAAGTTAGATGGTTTGCGATGGATCAGTGCATAGTCATAATCACGCACACACAAGTAAAGTATCTTTTATAGGGGGAAGTAAAAATAATCTAACATAGGTAGATGATTCACCAATAGATTGTAACTATTTTTCACTATATATAGAACAAACACCACATAAAAATAATTTAGAAACTTAACATACAATTTAAAAATAAATTGAACATGTAACATAAATATAAAACATAAAATAATATGATAATAGATAACCGATGGCAAACCATACTAACCCTTTAGAGGGCTAATTTCACTTACTTAAATTAATTTAACCTTAATCTAATTTTCATAATTATCGGGGAAACCTTGTGGAAGACTAATTTCACCTATTTAAAATTAAAAAAGATGCAAAGATGAAATTACTTTTCTTAAGTACGGGAGAAACATTCTAGAGGTTCGATTTCAGTTACTTATAATCAAAGACAACACAAACACCATTTTTAGTTGTTTTCACTAGTTCATGATTTATTTAAACACAAACACTAACCTTTTGGAGTGATCAGAATATATGAATTTAAATTAACCTACGAACCTTTCAAAGCCTAACATTCTTAAAAATATTAATTTAACCTTACAAAGGACCGACGAAATTAATTACTTACTTTTAGTTATAGGCATGCGAAACCTTAATCATGTATCAACTATTTGAAAATTTTAGGATATAAAATTTAATTTACAAACAAACATACAACATCGAACATGCCAAACACATGATATTTGTATAATAAATGAACCAATACATTTTAAATTAATCAAACAATAAATTAAAAAAAACAACAATTATAAATAAAAAATATCGACATGTTGTTGTTATCAATGGGCGATCCATCTGGTCAGTAGCAATAGTTATTATATCATCGGGTTGCGCCTAGAGAGCAGCAACATGTATTGTTGTAGGGCAACGCCCGCCCTATGGCAACGCTGCTATTACTGAACGGATCCCCAAACAGCAGCACCAACTATTGTCACCGGATAATGCTCAACCAACAATTGTGGCTATTTTCACTGAGGCCCTAACTAGCAGCCCCCACCATGGTCATCAGGATGATAGTAGGTTTTTGAATCCTTTCATGTTCCAAGGTTCAGTAAAACGTCCACAGTTCGTTGACCACGCTGGACATCGCTAGACAGACTTTGATAAATGTTAACATTAGGGGTTAAGTCATCAATAAGCTACTCCACCAATAGTTTGAATTGATTCATCAAAGTACCGTTGGTTTGATGCTAATTTTGATAAAATCAAAAATTCCTATACAACGAATCGAACCCCAAGAGAATCAAAGAATTCAAAACTATTAAATACGGTAATTCAATCATAAGTTTCAGATAAAACACATAAACATGTTTTTGCAACCTAATTAAATAATAAATCATGTTTTTCATACAGTTTCTAAATTCATGCTCTAACCAGCTCAATTAACACATAAACCCAATCACATGAATTCTTTATCGTAAGAAATATACATAATACAATAGACTTACTTTTCAATTATTCTAACAATCACAAATCGGTTTTTGGTGGCTTTGATACCAATGCTGATCAAAATATGGAATACATAATAACTCTCCTGTGGTTTCCTATTGAATAAACGAAAAATAAAAATGATAAAACTAGATTCTTCTAAAATATACTCCAAACCTTTGATCTTCAAGAATACATGATGAATAACTAGAAATCGAAAGAGAGAAATAAGGATACTGATCGTTCAATCACTTAAGATAGCGGTTGCCAACCATTTTAGGTTTTGGGTGAAGAAATGTCGAAACCTAAGCCTCTTACGCATAGGTTTTACAACTTGAAACCCAAAATTGTAAAGCCCACCATGTTTTACTATCTCATGATTTGGGACCATAACTTAGTAAACTGATAAATCAACTTATACCTTAAATTATTAGTTTACGCGTAAGTGTTAAGATTTAGGTCTCTTTCTTCACACTTCCCAAATATGATACATTTACCACACTTAGGTCCATAACGTCTTTTTAACCCACATGTCTAATTCAATTAATTACATAATTTAATTAACTCTATTACTTTTAATTTGGACTATCTTAAAGCAATGACCAAATAAGTATATTTGACACGTCGGTCTAAATTGTTATCGGTCCGTAGGGATGACAATAGGTCTGGATGGGTGCGGGTATAGCTAAATCCATAACCCATCCGTCTATGTTTTCTCAAACCAATACCCTAACCCGTATCCGTCGGGTAGTAATAGTTTTTTCCCACGCCCAAATCTGCTGTGTTCGGATACCCATCCGCGGGTACCCATCAAAGCTATGTTTTTTTTGGAAAATATCAAATTTAATATTTAAATATATCAAATACTATTTTTCATGATGATTATCGAATAATTTGTAACCTATTAATAACTAATATATGGTTTTGGTATATTATTGTAAATAAGTTTTTCTAATTTAATTAATAATATTATTATTATTAAGAGAAATTGAAAAATCAAATTCAATATTTAAATATAGAATGATATTTTAAAATATATGGTATCCAATGATAATTACCAAATATTTTGTATTTTTGTTTTGTTAATAATAATTAAAATATAGTTTTGGTATATGTTAATAATATTAATAATATTAGACCTATACTGAACAAATTAGTATTATGTTTTCAAAAAACAAAAGAAAAAATATTTAAAAGAATTAAACTGAAAACTCAAATGTGATATTTAAATATAAAATATTATTTTTCAAAATATATTTTATATATTAGCAAATATTATTTTTCAAAATATATTGTACCAATTGTACATGCCTCTTTTACCGATGGTACAATGCACAGGCTGGCATGCCATGTACCGGCCGGTGCATGGCACCATTGGTACGCAGTACCATAGGTACACAGAGTGGTGTACCGATGGTGCTGTAGACTTGGCACCATCGGTACACCCTACTGTGCACCATAGGTACACAGTAGGTTGTACCTATGGTGCACAGTTTTTTCTTCAAATTTTTCCCGCTTATTTTTTTTCGCACTATCTAATTCCCACCAAACTAATATTTTACTTTTCTATATAAGTAGGTTTAAGTTTGATACACCAAACACAAAAATATCTTCTTTAGGCCTAACTTATTTGTTTCTTTATGGGGTGAAGTGTGTTTGACGATGCACATCTACTGAAGGCTACAAAACACATGAAGTTTAAAAGGCCGAACGATGATACCGATGAGGTTTTCGATGATGTTTTGTGTATGATGTATTTCATGTACGACGATATGTATACATCTACACAAATGCCTCAAACTCGTACTCGTGAGGAGGTAGCCACTAGGTATAGGTGTATAACTAGTGAATCAATGTTCTTGGTGTTCAACGAGCCCCCAGAAGTTAGGAATGAGGCATTCGACTCATTTGGTTTAATGACCACAGACTATTTGTCTTTAGAAATGGTAGAATATGTTCATTCTCAAATCGTCATGAAGGAGGAAACAATAGGTATCCTCAGCGACAATGGAGGATACGATTTTGACTAATGATTTGTTTAATCTCAAGTTATGTACCCTTGCTTTACGATGTTATTGTTCCTTATTTGTAATGTTTAATTTTAAGTTATGTAATCTAGTTTTTTCAGGTTATTGTTTCTTATTTGTAATGTTAAATGCTAAGTTATGAAATGATGAGCTGCTTATTGTTATAAGTTGTAAAATTTCATGAATTACCGTCAATATTAAAAAGAAGTACCAAAACACAAACCACAAACAAATGAAGTACAAAACGTTATGAAAAAGTAAAAAAAGTCCTAAACAACATAAAACCGACCGAAACACATAAACAGACTAAACAAATTCATCAAGATTAGTTACTTCTGGGAATGAATAAATTGGCTTTCTCCCTTCGAGCTCTGTGTATGTTTTGCAGTGACCAACTATTGGTAGCTCCCAAGTTGTAGCCTCTTCACTCTTCAACCTTTTCCACGTAGGATGTATGGGTGCGCAAGGGCATAGGGGCTTGACTGATAGATGTTAAGTAAGACTAGAATTACAACTAAACATTGATTAATACAATTGTAATGAATAACAAAACCATAAATCGAATGACTTACATTGATGAAGTGATTAGTATCAACGAATCCAAACCCAATTTCACGTCTTTAGGCCATAATGGGTGGTTTACCGCGCAGAGGTAAAAATGTTTGACTGCAGTTGTGAGACCCCACTAGTGACATAAAATGAACAATGCATTCGAACTTGGTTGCAATCGCAATGCCCATTTCCGGCATTGTCATCCAATATTTGGGGGATGCTGGAGTGTCGTAGTAGTTTATACTTTCTGCAACCTCCAGGTACTCCTCTTTACCGTTATATATCTTGTTGTATGTGTCATAGTTGTCTATTAGTTCATCGTAGATTTCCTTCCGAACACCTTGCCAACCTTCTTCATGACCGTACAACCCAAACGAAACTGCTTTATATCCACAGTGACCATCGGCCCCAACATCATTTATGCCCGATATAAAAGGATTGAAGTGAGTCAGAAACCAACGCAAAAAACCTTTGGGGTCGTATATAAGTTCTTTGACTCCATGAATAGATGATTGTACGATGTTTCTAGCAAGCGAGGCAATCGAAGAACTACGAGTACGGGGTAATTTAGGCACATCTGCCTGAATCGTATATGCACTAGCAATTGCTTTACCCTTTTTAACTTTTGGTACTTTTAAAGAGTTCATCACTGAGTCAAGACTCGCCTTATCAACATCATCCACATGTTCCCATTGGCATTTGTCCCGTTTGGTGGATGATGTATCGACAACAAGTTTTCGTTTAAACTGCGGACGACCTCTGTGTTTCTGCTTCTCTAATGGCTATAGCAAGGAGGATGTTTCAGGATAAACAATTTCAAACCATTTCTTGTAAATATGTTTTATACGAATTTTATCTTTTGTCTCCATAACATCGATTACTAGCTTTTCCAGATCATCTTTGAGAATCTCCATGGCCGTACGGTATGAACGAGGCATTATTTCTAACCTTGTCTAGTGGCTGTGAAACGCTTCTAACGATGCAACTTTTCCGTTTTTATGCCACTTGCGGACCTGATGGTAGCAAGGTATACCATGGGTAGATTTTATTACGAATATACAGACGTCATTGTGTTTAACATCCGACCCATCTTCGATAACTATGATCTTGCTATGTTCGACCTTCTCTACTTTATCAAAAAATAGTTCTAACGCCATGTAGGAAACCTTACCTCGAATTTCGTCAAATAGTTTGTCGGTGAACTTATGCAACGCTATGTAACGACTCTTCTCTAACGATGACCTAATGGAAGCATGTTGGATTTCAACTAGTGAATGAACCCTCCCCCAAAATAACTTAAAGTTTAATTTGCTTGTACGTAGGTAACGTTTTAGGTTAGAATGAGCACTCTCGACACAGTTAGTCGTGCAATGTCCCAAATGCAAGTTATTGTTCGTCTTCCAAACAACGAATTTGTTCGTGTATTTATCGAGCCACGATTTTCAGTGTATTCGATTGCAAAAGGATACTCTTTGTACTCCAATAGCATGTCTCGTCGGGCGTGATTGAATTCAATCTCTGATGCTGCATACGCAATCTTCTTCCAAACAGAAATAAACTTCACATGATCACTTTTCTAGGGGAAATATTTCCTTGTTTGTCACTGAACATTTTAGGCTATGTGCCAGCGGCATAACATAGGCGTTGTCAGTGGGAATACCACTTATATGTCGTTTATCAGCGCTAAATATATGTCGGTCAGAATGACACGAGGTTCTTCAATTCCGTAAACAGAATCAACAACTTCAAACACTCTAACATCCATTTGAAGTTTTTTAACTTCTCACCAGACATGAAAGAAAATGCCGCACAGTACGTCAAACCGGTACGCGTCACACCAACGATCTCAAACAATGGAATACCATATCGTATGACTTTATACGTACTATCCATGATCAACAGTGTTGGAAATATCCACAAAAGGTCAACACTGACTGGGCAAAAAAAATATATGTAATGACGTGTCCATCGTCTTCACCAGATTTATACCATTCATAATTGATGAGGGAGAATAAAAGACATGGTAAAATTGTAAGGAAGAAATATAATAGGAGAGAATTGTAAAGAAGAAGTATGATAGGAGAGAATTGTAAAGAAGAAATTGTATTAGGAGAAAATTTTATAAACTACTAAAGAAGTAGCCATTCTGAGAAGATGAAAATATATAGGGACCAAAAGTGTAATAAATGGGAATTAAAGCGTGTGGGACCCGTAATTATACTATAAAAGGACCACACACGCTTCATAGATCCGGGGATAAAAATAGAATATTACTTTCTCTTTCTACTTAACCTAATTCTCTTTTTCTCTCTCTAAAAAGACTCATAAACAAAGGATTATGGCTTGTTTGACACTAAAAATCTTCGTATCACAAAATCACCCCTAAGCATTCTTAAAACTCTTCAGTGGCGCCGTCTGTGGGAAGATTTGGTCCAAGTTCTCTTTCGAAGGCCTTTTGGTGAGAAAGATTTGGTCTTCAATTGGATTTCTAGATCTGGGAATCATGTGTGAAGTACCTGGATCCATATCTGTAAAATACAAAGAAAAGACAAACGCAAACACAAAAAAGAAAAAGAAAAAACAACAACAAAACATAAACAATAATACGAAATTCTATGAAGATATTAACAAAACAATAGATCCTGCAAAATTGTTAGATGAATCAAGAAATATTATAAACAAAGAGAGAATAACGAGCAGTGGTGTGTCCAAAATTGTTCAAAGAGAATAGCAAGAATGATCGTCGTTAAATCTTGGGTTCGAAAGGAAGAGTTTGTGGTGGTTGGCGATGGCCATGGCGAGGAGGCCGATGGAGCTTTGGCTCTCTCGAAGGCGAGTTTGAGGTGTATCTGACGCTTCAGTTCGTGCAACCAAATATTAAAAACCCTAAATCCCAGCACTGACGATTCTTAAACAAAGAAGGATCTGCCGCCACCAGGCGATGATTCAAGTTCCATGCGATGATTCGATGATTCAAGTTCCATGTACATGATAAAAGAAAGAGAGAAACGCGAATCGGAGAAACAGCATCTCCTCTTGCTCGTGTAAATACGTACCAAATGAAGCATAAAACAAATCGCAGAAAAATCAAAAACCTAAATGTTTCAGTACCTGATGGAGCGAAGATTTGCCTAAAGGGTTTCCTTTTCTGCCTTCAATCTTTCGATCTCCAGCAGCAGTTCATTCCTTCGAGCCAACAGATCTGAGTCATCAAAAGTGTCTCCGACTCGCTGGCCCCCATGTGCCTCGTATTCCATGTCGTTCCGATAATCGTCACCCACCAGATTCTCCTCGCAATTGTTAACAAAATCGTCCCCTTGCTCTTCCATAATTTCCCTCAGAATAGGAACTATTTTCAGGAAGCGATTGTAGTCAGAACAATCTTCGATTCCCACAGACGGCGCCACTGAAGAGTTTTAAGAATTCTTAGGGGTAATTTTGTGATACGAAGATTTTTAGTGTCAAACAAGCCGTAATCCTTTGTTTAGGAGTCTTTTTAGAGAGAGAAAAAGAGAATTAGGTTAAGTAGAAAGAGAAAGTAATATTCTATTTTTATCCCCGGATCTATGAAGCGTGTGTGGTCCTTTTATAGTACAATTACGGGTCCCACACACTTTAATTCCCATTTATTACACTTTTGGTCCCTATATCTTTTCATCTTCTCATAATGGCTACTTCTTTAGTAGTCTATACAATTTTCTCCTAATACAATTTCTTCTTTACAATTCTCTCCTATCATACTTCTTCTTTACAATTCTCTCCTATTATATTTCTTCCTTACAATTTTACCAGGTCTTTTATTCTCCCTCATCAGTAGCCCCCCAGTCCTAGTAAAAATAGTTTTACTTAAAAATAGTTTTACTGGGACTGTAAAGAAGTCTCCACTGCTCCCTCGAACATCTTTTCCTCGGAGAACTCTTCTACAAGTGCTACATATCTCTTTGAAAAACGTCTCCTCAAAAAAGCGTCTTCTTAACAAGTACATCCCTTAGATTATAGACTTCTTTTATCTTATATTAACCAGTAACTGATTTAATTTATATTTGATTACTTTTGTTTTTTTTTTAAAAAAAATTTATGTTTTAATTACTAAACGAATTTTGTAAATGGTATTTTAGTTCTGTTTTCAATTATAATTATTATATATATATATATGTTATTTTCATTTCTAATTTTTGATAGATATATAGAAAATTGCTTTAAGTAATTTGTTTCACATTAATTTTCTTACTCGTTTCTCCCTTCTTCAATGAAAAAAAACGATTTCTTTTAATCCTTTTACAAAAAAATCAGCAAGAAAGAAAAAAAACATTATTCACGATAATCAGTATTAAAACAACAATATCAAAGCATCTCTGATTGAAAATCAACACACGATAATTTCGGTTTATTTATTTATCCAATTGAAAATTATAAAAAAAAACCAGATTAATATTTTGAGAAATTGCACCTAAAGTACCCACTCAACTATTCAATTGGCATATAGTACCCAAGGTTTGCACAATTGTCACGTAATACCCAACTCAACTACCTAATTGTCACTTAATACCAAATATTATTTTAATAACCTAACTACCCTTAACCCACTATATAAACATAATATTCTGTTTTCTTTCTATTTTTTCTAGCTTTTGAAGATTTGAATTTGTTAGCCGCTCTAACCACCTAACCCTACGAACCACCACGAAGTACGATTGAAAACACAACTCCGGTGATCGAAGCGTTAGAAGTTTTGTTTATTTATGTAGGTTGTGGAAGGCCTAAATTTATTTTTTGAAAGTACAGTTACTTCGTTTGTTGAAATTCTACCTCCGAACGTTAAGAGACTGTCTGGAAGGCCTAAAAAAAGTGAATCCCATCTTGAGGAGAAATCTCAACCAAACAGTTGAGGTGTGGTCGTTGTTCGAAATCAGGCCATAACAGGAGGACTTGTGATGTTCTAGTTTAAGCACAGATTTTTTACATTTGTTTGTTCATCTACACATTTTTTTTGTTTTGTTTTTATTATAGTAAAGAGATGCTAAGTGTTTTGAGTTGCATGTAATTCGCATCTAGTATTGCTAATTGTGTACAATATCTTTGATATCATGTTGCAAACATCTATCAAATTTCCATGCGATCTGTGTGAAATTTCACCAGGATGCAGATCGTTGGTAAAATATTATCAAACAACTATCAGTATTTATGCTGCGACTTGTGTTGAGCTCAAATGTAATGCTTTTTCAAACAAATATGATGACTATTATTTGTTATCGATTCACATGATATGCTGCAAATTAAGTTCAATTCTAAAGTGTTGCATTTTCAAACAAAATATCACAAAGCGCGTGATATGCTGCAAATTATGTTTTTAAACAAATACATGGACTTTTTAATTAACTACAGATCGCATGCTATGCTGCGAATTATGACCAAAACAAATATCAGGACTTCTGGTTGCTTGTATATCGCATGATATGATGCGAATTGAGAACAACCAGAAGTCCTGATATTTTACTTACACATCGCATGCTAAGTTGCGAATCGTGGTTTCATACAAACAACAAGACTTTCAGTTGGTTGCAAATCGCATGATATGATACGAATTGAATGGAAATATAAATCAGTAATATTGAAAAACAAGTAATATCTCAGGTTACAATGCGAATTGTTTGCAAGTGGTAATGGGATGCGAATTGTATATATGATTAAAAGTTTGTACAAGAAATAGATTCCAAAAAGAGGCATTACAATCTTCATGCACTAACAAATTCCCAAACAAATCACTACAACTTGTTAATGTTTGTTAGTTGCATTCTAAAAAAACAAAAAAAAACCAACTCTATCAGTCATCAGTAGAGGATTCTTCACCATCTTTCTCCCCTTCGTGTTGATCATCAACCTTTTCATTTTCCTCTTCCTCTTCGTTATCTACGTCCATCATGCATAACAATTTGGTCCTTCATGGACTGCCTTCGTCGTCCCTCTTCCTTTTGTTGTTTGGAACCTCTGACGTCTGAGGTGGAACCTCTGCTGGCTTTGGAACCACTTCTAACGGTTGAGAGTCAGTAGAGTAGTAGTCCTCTATGCTTAAATCAAGGACATAGACTCAGCTGTTTGGTGGTGCTGCTGGCATGATCAAGTCATCGCTCCAGTTGGTGGTTGAGGATGACCAGGAGTAACCCAGATAACCTAGTGAACTAGAGTATGTGGTGGTGGTTGTGGTGGTGAAGAATGACATAAATGTTGGAATTTGAAGAGCACAAGAGGTGTTTTTTTAAAAAAGTATAGAGTTTGTGGTAAAATTAGCCTCTCGTTACTAGTGTTATTTATAGGGATGGAGGGAGTCTGAGCTTATGAGGTGGTGTGGCTATATTAATCATTACATAGCCTCCGTGTCCAATCATAAATTAATGGGCTATGGACCTCTGGTGATTAGATTTCTTTTTGCATGCTCAATGCAGTTAACGTTAAGGCATACGCCATAGCTTGTTCGTATTCTTGAAGGATAGATTTCGAATTATTTATTTTATACTAGGTGTTGATGCGAACTGTTTAGTCATAATTTCGCAGCCTGTGGTTTGTTAATGTGCTATACCGTGAGTTGATGCGAACTACTTATTGGTGGGAATTGTTCGAATACTAACTAACCCTTATATATCAGGTTAGCATGCAAACTGTTTGTTAAGAAATATGTCGTACATATTTCTGGGAATTTCACATTTCTGAAATTAAAAAAGGTCTATGTACACCAAAAAAAATACTGTGAACGTATGTACACCAAAAAAATAAAATTAATGTATGTACACCAAAAACCCATAATGTCTTACGGAAAATCACCAGTACTTGACGGTGTCCCCGTCGTTTAAGAAAAAATCAAACATTTATGCTCTGAAGCTAGTAACCATATCTTCATCATATTTTGTCTGCACATATCCCTGTTGGATAATATCTCTAGCGTATTTGCAGACAAAAATACCACTGTCCAGGGTGCCACATTTTTGTTGTGGAATTTTTCTTTCATTTTTCACCTTTCACCCTGTCTTTGAAGGAGGGAGGAATCCTTTACCTAGTAAATAGTTGATCTGGTTATAATAATTAGTGTTAAGAATCAGCACAAAAACTTAGACTGTGGTTTTCAAACAATTCGCTGTGTATGTTGCGAAATAATAGTTAATCTAGGCTGCAAACTGTTTGATATCCAATCCATTTTGTCTACAAACATTTCAGCCTATTTTGCGAAATGTTCATCATCCAGGAAATTCCGCATCCTAGGTTGCGAAATAATAGTTGATCTAGGCTGCGAACTGTTTGGTATCCAATCCATTTTATCTGCAAACATTTCGCAACCTATTTTGTGAAATGTTCATCATCCGGGACATTTCGCATCCTAGGTTGCGAATTATATTTATGGATACGCTGCGAATTACGACCGATTTGGTCACAGTTCGCAGCATAGGCTGATCATGCATAATTAAATGTGTTTGAAAGTAGTGGAATAGTTTGGAATATTACCAGCTGGATAGGTGTCCTTGTGGTGTTGTCTATCGCTTTGAGTTTAGGAAACAGTGGGCTGTAGTTTGTTACCGACCTGCCGTTGACATCAATGACGAGCAACGTCCAATGGTTTATCTGGTACTTCGTCTCGGTGTATATTGGAATGATGATCATGTTGGGGTTTTCAGGCGCTTTGCTAAAAACTGTGTCGACCAAATTAGTTACTTCCCAGCCTAATTCCAATTGATGCTGATCCAAGGGAGAGTACATTACAATGAGAACATTTTTTGAAAGTTTGAAAGGCTGCATGGGGACAAGTTTTATTATCAAGATGCTCTGTACATAACTAATTTTTATACCAAATAGATCACTCTTACAATTAGAAGGGCGACGCAGCCGACAACTCTATCGGGGTTTTCGATAGCTAAGCAACTCCTGATAGACTTTCGAAGCTTGAAAAATATTGATACGGACCAATTGTAATTGGTTATTTTGCTGAGGTCTTCAACAAATTAAAGCGTGATCCAACCCAAAATATCTCCAGATACGGAGTAGAATATGGTTGAGCACAAAAACAATATCAACACCTTTGCAACGTCTTCTAACTCATGCTCCCCCCCCTTTGGTTATTGATTTTTCTATACCTGCTTGTAAAAACCAATGAAAACATGTTATGTTAGTAAAGTACAACATCCTGTTTTATAAGATGAAGTCGATTTTGCAGGTACCTTTAAAATTGCATTCGTTCTTCTTTTAGTATTTGTCGGTCCTACTTTCCTGCCAGTTTTACCCCTGAAGTATTTCTTCGTCATCCTCGATTCGTCCTCCTCGCTGGGCGGGTATTTGTTGTCAAATGCTCTGGTTTTCGTTAACGACATTTCCTATGTACCATGCTTCATCCCGAATATGACCTTCACATCTTCTGCAGTTAGTTTGACTAAATTTGAACCAATATGGAAGGTGTCTTCATCAACAGAGAACCTCTCGACAACATACTGAATGAGCGAGTAGAATTTCTTCTTTGGAAGCTCTGCCTCATTACGGATGTCGAAAGCCGTTTTCAAAAGTGTGTAGAAGGGTGTGTTTCTTGAAGCTTCAATGTGGGCACGGGTAATACGGTTCTCTTTCAGAAGCTTCAGAAGGCTCACCAACCCTCACCTGTAATAACTTGTTTTTTTTTGTCATACTCCCTGCACAAACACAAATCAGTTGGTAATACGATTCACATGACAAGCTGCGAAATACCTACATGTCAGTAGAGCAATATAAAAAATTCGCAGGTCAAGTTGTGAAATTCCTACATGTCAGCCTGCGAATTGCTTGTAAATACAAGTTGCGAAGCGTATAGCATACACATTCAATCAAGCTGCGAATTGGTATAATTTATAAACACGTATGAGGCTGCGAATTGTTTGTATCCTAGGTGATGAAGATGCGAACTGTACTACAGCGCACACGTACATGCTGCGAACTAATCTAGTTTTACATGCACATTGCAGGGATCTGGGATATATCGAAACAACATCAAAATCAACAATCAACTACCTAATGCACATCTAACATACATCATAGTTCGCAGGAAAGTATTAACATTACGTGCAACCAAACTTCTACCATGCGTTCAACGATAAACCCAGAAACTGACCAACTATCGTCACTAAATACTTCATTTCGGTATAAAAAGCAACGTCGATCGTGAAATAACATAGAATAGTGGTTCGAAGTCATCAAAAACGCAAAAAAAAACAAACTTTCCACGATAATGCTTACCAGGTTACTTCTAAACACTGTAGTATTCACCGGCCGGAGACGACTAGACGGCTAATTGTCGAACAAGAGGTCGTTACTCGTTGGACTGAGTAAAAGACGGTGACCGGTTCAATTTCCTTGAAGGTGCGAACGACGACTGATTTCAGAGAGAAGCTCTAGGCGTTTCTGGTTGGAGAGAGAGTATCACGAAGTCGAACAGTTTTTGGTGGTTTTCTAAAATTAGACGTGTTTGAGTTTGTTTAGGGTGATGGGAAGGGGGAAAAGTGGGTTTGAAGGGAAAAATGGATATACATAGTCGGGGGTAATTTTATCCAATTTTTAACTCGAGGTACTAAGTAACACTATCCAAATTTTGGGTACTACTCGATAATTAGATACTTGAGTGGATATTTACCGGTACTTTTCTCTAATATTTAAATGAATTTCTTAATTTTGTATAGTGTTCTTCTTAATTATTATTTGTTCTTCTTTTTTAACATTTAGTATTGTTTGATTTTTTTTCTTCTATTTTCTCTTTAATGTCTTTTTTGAACTCTTGGTATATTTAATTTAGTCCTAATTTATTTTCTACGTTACTTTAGCTATACCCTAAATATTGACCCTAGATTTACCGCTATAAAAGTTCGACTTGAGTGGGTATTTACAGGTATTTGTTTTTTAATATTTAAATGAATTTCTTAATTTGTATAGTGTTCTTCTTAATTATTTGTTGTTCGTTTTTAACATTTAGTATTTTTTGAATTTTTTTTCTTTTATTTTCTCTTTAATATCTTTTTTGAACTCTATTTGGTATATTTAATTTAGTCCTAATTTATTTTCTACGTTACTTTAGCTATACCCTAAATATTGACCCTAGATCTACCGCTACAAAAGTTCGACCCAAATCAATTGATAAAAGTATTAGTAAAAATGTAATTAAATTATGCATTTATAATCTCCATAAATGTCTGGAAATCGCACTTGGACGGTTCAGTTTGTATCAAATATTTTTATTTGAATATTTGGATTCGATTTGTTCTAATATTTTGAAACTCCATTCGAACCTCTAGCGCCTATGGGCCGTTCCCGATCCGTACACTAACTTTTTACATTTATAAATTAATATTAGTTTCTTTGACACGAGAATCAATCAAATCAACTCCTAAAAAGCTTGAACTAATTATCATTTCGTTGGAAGTTTAACCTTAAGCCTGGTGGTTGATAAAGAGGAAAGAGAAGATAAAGAGGAAAGAGAAGGAGTGCGCTCCACTCTCCAAGAGTTGCAAAACCCTTCTCTCAGGTTGTTCTTTCACTCGATCAATAATTCTCAGTAGAAAATTCAGATTTGATCTCCATTGCTATCGGCTCAAAAACTCTCAAAATTCTAGAATCAGGTTGAGAAGATTATCATTCTCTGAAGAATCAAGCTCAAGAAAATCTTCTTCTCTTTAAAAGCGAACCTATTTTCCTCCAATAAATGAAGGATCATAAATACCTCAATCAATAACTCGATTTTGGGGTACAAGAAGACATCATCTAAGGCTTCAATCAAGAAAGAAGTTTTCGTGTTGGTTTATAAGGTCCAAGAAGCAGTCATAGTATGATTCAACAATGATTTGGAAACCTTAATTTTTGAAATGGAAGAAATGGATTCTCGAATAAACAATCAGCATGCAATCAAGATTCAAACAAAGAACTTGTCACCAGCAGAGTACAAGAGGTCGACACCAGATTTGGAGGATTTTCCTCTTCTTAGGAAAACCTTACCTACATCAGGAAAGAGTGAAGATACTATGCACCTGGTGGATAATCCAACATTCGAAAAGACAATGAATCTTCAACAATCAGCTCAACAAGGATACATTTTACATGGGATGACGTTTGCAGATGCAATTGGAGGACACAGAAAGTGTTTTAAGAATGAGAACGTTCTAATATAAGAGCACGAGGACTACACTTCAGTAACACTTTAGTAACACTTCAGGAGTCAGATAAGTCTACTCTTTCAACCATTTATAAATTCACGATCATTGCAATAATTTCCCTTCGGGAGACCTGCATTAGATGATTTTAGATCACATCTTGCATCATTTAGGTTATGTACTGATTTTATTGTTTATCTTTGGGACTATATACATTTTTTTTTATAGAATTTGATAACTTGGAAGATGTTAAAACCTTCTGGAAACGTAATGTTAGGCCTATAGGCAAATTAACATACATAATTTTTAAATGGACTCCCCAGTTTAACCCCAAAATGGAGTCACCTCTGACTCAAGTATGGATTTTCATGCCTAAAATACTTGAATTCCTTTATAACAGTGACTTTGTTACCCTTTTTTTAAAAGCAATGGGATTTCCTTTAGCAATATGAGTATTATATAAAAACTGTGCAAACTTTAATATGTGTAAAGCTTGGACAATTGTAGATGTCTTGGATCAGTTTTGGAGAAAAATCAGGTTTTTGGCAGGATATCACCAATGGTGATAGACCTGCCTTTTGTAAAAACTGGAAGCACCTAGGTCATTCACCTACAACATGTAAAAAGGAACTTAATGAAAAGCCATATTTTATCTCTAGTCATCCTTTAGCTCCTGTTAAGACTAAAGAACTCTGGATAAAAAAAAATCAAATTAGTGATTGTTGACTCCAATCAACAATCACTCTCAACAAATCCTAAAAGAAACAAAAAGAGCAAAACTTGAATTCATGAGTTAATGCTAGCTAAAACAAACTGAAACTAATAAAAACTCATAAATGCAATCTAATAAAATTAGCAATAGCTTCACAAAATCAGACTACTATAATGAAAAATTACAATCATCAAATATAAAGGACAAAATCTTAATGTTAAATCAATAAACTGAACCTCCTGACTTAACTGATAGATATGTGACTTAAGCTATTCAATCCATCTCTCTAGGAAACTCCTTTAATATACTCAATGATGAATCAAACTATGAAAATGAAGCTAACCATTCTCAGTCCTTAAACACCATTAGTCTCCCCACATCTCATATTAAAAAAACAATAGAAAAGACCAGAAAAACGACCAAAAAACATGTCAAACCCAAACTTAGAAGTCTAAAATAATTTGATACACAAACACATTACCATCAAAGGATCTAATAGATCCTCAAATCAAAAATCAAAATGACTTTATCTATACTCAACTGGAATGCAAGAGGTGTAGGAAACATTGGAACATTAAGAAGAATTAAAACATTAGTGAAAAATCATAAAACTGATATCATAGCCCTTCAAGAACCTATGATATCAGAATAAAACATAAATACAGTTGCTGAAAAATTAGAATTTGAATAAAAAATTACTAACAGTAACAATAAGATATGGTTACTTTAGAAAAACAACTATAAAATTCAAATTCTGGAGAACAATGAGCAATACATCCATACAATGGTTAACCACAACTTTTGTGATAAAGAGGTTCGGGTTACCATTGTATATGCAAAATACATAAGATCCCAAAGATTTCCTTTTTGGGATAACTTAAGAAGAATTTCAAACACTGAAAAACCATGGATAACATTTAGAGACTTTAATGCTATAACAAAATCTTCTGAACAACTGGCATGCTCATCCCTCTGCCTTAGAAAGATGGATGACTTTAACAATATGATACTGGACTGTCACTTTGAAGGTCCTCGTTATACAAGATCAAATTATACCTGGTCTAATAATAAATGGAAAAGACTCGATAGAGTCTTACATAATGAAAAATGGAGTGAAAACTTTGAAATTACTAGGGGTGAGGCATCTTGCCAGAACTGGCTCAGATCATTCACCCATACTAATATCTATATCAACTTCAAGTTTTATAACTAAAACTCCATTTAAATTCCAATATATGTGGTTAGATCACCCTAATTTCATGCAAATGGTAAATAATAGTTGGTGAGAAAACATGAATGTAAATCCCATTCATGTTTTCTGGTCAAAACTCAGAAGACTTAAACGTACATTAAAAGAATGGAACAAACTCTCATTGGAAATATTTTGATAATATTTCCAAAGCTAAGGAAGATGTTAAGTTAGCAGAAGGAAAAACTAGAAAAACAAATAACTGATGAAAACAAATTGGCACTGCTAAAAGACAGACAACTTCACATTACATTACTTTTTAGAGAAGAAACATATTGGCAACACAAAAGCTCTGTTTTTTAAGTAAAGAAGGTGATAGAAACACTAAAGCTTTTCAAAATTTTGTTAACAAAAGGAAGAAAAGAAACATAATACATGGGATAAATATTAACAATGAATGGGTTGAAGATAAAAAAATTAGTAGGAGAATCTGTAGTTCACCACTTTGAAACATATTAAACGGTCAAAAGAATCCTAATATTGACTATAGCCCTATCAATAATATTATCTCTAAAATACTTACTAATATGATAACAAAATATTGTTAAAATATCTATCTATGGAAGAAATACACAACTCAATCATCAATCTAAATGCACAAAATGTTTCTGGAGTTGATGGATTCAACTCCAGATTCTTTAAAGAATGCTGGACTATAATAAGTCACGACTTATTTGAGGCTGTAATATCATATTTCAATAATATTTCATACCCCAAACGAATTTTCTCTACTGTAATATGCCTAATACCTAAAGTTAGTTCACCTAAAGATTGGTCAGAATTCAGACTCATTAGTCTTTATACAGTATTCAACAAAATACTGTGAAAGATTATAGATACTAGAATTGCTAAAATTCTTCCACTAATCATATCAGAAGAATAAGGAGTATTTTTTGAGAATAAAAACATACAGGAGAGCATTTTAATTACACCGGAATTAGTTCATGATTTATACAAAAAACAAGGGGTGACAACTTAATAATAAATTTAGATATGGAAAAAGCTTTCGATAAACTAGATTTTCAATGCTTATACAATATATTAGAATCTTTTGGTTTTAATCTAAAGTTTATTAACCTAATGAAATGTTGTATTGAAAGTGTTCAATACTCTAGAATTGTAAATGGGTCGAATTAAAATTTTATACAAGAGATACCCTTCAATGAGATTTAACTCTAGAGCGTCAATAACAATATCCAGCTTAGCATTCACAGATGCTGTAATAATCTTTATTGATGGATCTAAAAATGTTATAAAAAAACTTAGTAACTTCCTTGATACATATCAAAATCTATCTGGACAACAAATTAACAAATCAAAAACCACATTCATTTTAAATCCACAAATGAATAGAACTAAAAAAACTAAATTATAAAACCTTTTAGGATTTAGATTCAGCACTCTACCTTTTAAATACTTAGGGATCACCAAACATAAATCAAAAGCCTCACTAAATTTTGCACATCTTATTGATAAGATAAGAAACAAAATAAATGAATGTAATATAAAGACATAATCCTTTGGTGGGAGGTTGATTCTAATCAAATCAGTCCTCCTATCCTATTCAATTTACTATATGCAGAATACTGAAATATCTAAAAACATTATTCATAGAATCTATACCATGTTAAATAAATTGTTATTGGGAGAAAATGAACTTTCAAAGCCTATTATATAGTTAGAATGGAAAAGAATATGCAAACCATATGATGAAAATGGTATTAGAATTAGAAAACTCCAAGACATTCAAACTGCATTCACATTCAAACTATGGTTTACACTAAGGGAAAACAAGTCTTTATGACCAAAATTAACAAAATCATTATATTACCTAAATCTACATCTTTTGTAGTCAAACCAAAGGCCAACAGATTCAAAAAATTGGAAAAGAATACACAAACTAAAAGAGTATGCAAAAAACTATGTTTTCTGGTAACCTCGCAAAGGAAATGTTGATTTTTGGCTTGACAAATGGAACCACTCTCAATCATTAATAACACTTAACCCAGACATTAACAATACTAGTATAGACAAACAAAGGTTTCCGAATTCTGGAACAATAATGAATGGAACATCCCTAAACTAAAGGATCACATTTCAGAAACAAACATTAATAGGATTATAAAGATATCCCTAAACTTAAACCATGATGATACTATTCTCTCGAAAGGATCACCAATAGGTAGATTTTGTTTAAAATGTACATGGAATGATCTTAGAATTAAAGATTCACAATCTATAATCCGAAAGACAATCTGGAATAATTTAACTCAAACTAAGTGTTCTTTTATATTATGGAAAACAATGAACAATTTAATGCCAATAGACCATGTAATGCAAAAAAAAAGGTTTTAATTTAGTTTCCAAGTGTCAACACTGCTCAAATGATGAAAGCATGAACCACATTTTTGTCTCCTGCCACATTGCTTGGAGCCTTTGGCTACATTTTGCACTATTATTTAGAATAAAGATTAGTCAGTGCATGACTTTCAAGCATATTATAAACATTTGGATTTTATCTTCATCTAAGAAAACTTATGTTAGATACATAATTCGTACAACTATAGTATGGGTCATTTGGAAAGCTAGGAATTCATTTAAACACGATGGAATCAAGGCTAATCCTAAGAATTTAATACAATATGTTTTGCGTATTATATCCACCATACATGCTTCTAAAGTTTTGATACCCAAACACTGGATATGTGATACTTAAATAGCAATTTAACTTAAACTGTTTTAATCACTTATCTTCCAAAAAAATACTGCATATACGTTAAATGGAATCACCTTTCATTAAACTGAATCAAGGTAAATTGTGATGCCTCCTGTCTGACAAATGGTGAGCCTAGAAGTGGTGTCATACTTAGAAATAGTAAAGGTGAAGTATTATATGCTAGAGGCACATTATTAGGAAAACATATACCATTAACAACTGAAGCTAGAGCACTATTAGATGATTGTTATACTGCAAACAAAACAAGTTCACTAATGTTGATATTGAAGTTGATTCACTTATACTTTTTAACATTATAGGTAAAAAGCAAGCCCTATAGTACCTAAATCATTTACTAAACTGCTGTAGAAAGTTAATTGCATCCACATTGATTATTAGACATATTTATAGGGAGCAGAATGAAGTTGCCAATTGGGTAGCTAAGCATACCATTAACACTCAATCAGACTGTTCTTTCAACCCTACAAATTTACCTCCTGGTCTGAGTGCTATGGTTTTACTTGAAAGCTTTAGTGTTGGCTACATAAGAGACATCACTAATTAAAAACTAACCAATAGGCAGGTATCATCTGACCAAAACACTCTTAATTTTGCAGGTATTTCCATTCACAGGTGATCAGAAGATAGACACTCTAACAAGGGTTAAAGTTCACTTAACACAAAAGAATGAAGTCTATTTTCCTCAAGCAATCAAAAGACAAGAGTTGTAATTTGATTTGAAGATCTTCAACTGGATAAGCACTAAAGCCGCTCTCCACAAAGGATTA
Source organism: Limnanthes douglasii subsp. nivea (assembly GCA_036936605.1). Taxonomy (NCBI): domain Eukaryota; kingdom Viridiplantae; phylum Streptophyta; class Magnoliopsida; order Brassicales; family Limnanthaceae; genus Limnanthes; species Limnanthes douglasii. The sequence continues at coordinate 156,216,472 of JAUPFV010000001.1, forward strand.
GAAGATAGGATCAGATTAAGGAATCAAATGTCAATCAAAAAAATAAATTGAAGTAAGTATTGGATATTGATACTCACAAATATCAAAAGACTTGTGAAGAATTTCAACAAAAAAAATTAAGTTATAAAAAATGGAATCAATATGATTTCATAAAATCGTTCGTAATCACGTAACTTTCTTTACAATATCAACTTTTGTAATTCAATTTTAATCAATAATTTTTTTAAATTCTTGTTAAAATAAATAAATATATATTATATTAATTTCGATCGGTGAGGTTATCTAAAAAATATTTGAACTCAATCCAATTCATTTACTTTTCATAATTTCAAATCATATCCAATCAATTTATGTTCCTATCCAATACAATCTAATCCGATTGGGTTGGTTCAAACCAACTTTATTAACTCCATTCATTTAAATTAATTTGGATATTAAAAAAAATTAAACATTTAACCTACGGCTGAAAAAATCAATCCAAACCAATCTAATTCCGTCATATTTGTCGATCTAAACATAAAACAATCCAAGTACAAATATTAACATTATAATCCACAATGATGAACCAATCGAACTTATAAAAATTGAATGCACCTACCGACCGGTTTCGATTTGAAAATGAAAACCGGTTTAAATCCGATGCATTATTCTTCTATAGTTGGTTAACTTTTGATGTTTATTCGATGCAGATTAAAGTATTTACCCGACAATTAATGAGATGGTTTGATATAATTTTAAAATATCAAGCTCATATTAGTTGATTTGTGTTTTTTAACTCACTTGAAACATACAAAACGCAAATTTGATTTAGTCCCTTGAAAAACTTAATATTTTAGTTAAAGAAAATGCTAACCGATTTTTTTTTTTCGGAGGGAACCCGAGTGCGCTATAAACCCTCAATCTGACGCGATAGCCTGCAAACTAACGCCAGAAGGTAAACCACACAAGGTGACAGGCTCAGCCGAGAAAGCGTATGTAGAGGGACTCGAACTCATGACCTTTTGGTCATAAGAATGTCATACTCAACCAACTCGGCTACCCCTTAGGGGCAAAATGCTAACGGATTATAAGTCTATCATCCGGTTTTTTATTTGGATGACAGACCATATAATATTATCATAATTTTTTAATAATGGGTATCATAATCTTTTCGTCCATATGGAATACAATTAGAACACCTAACTCATACGTCTATCTTAATATCTTAATGTAGATGGAAGGGTGATGCTATTTCTCCTATCATTTTTTTTAACAAATCTTTATATCAACAAACACATGATTAAACCAAATTAAATTCAACATTTACGATTTAGCTTCTAAAATTAAAATCTAAAAAAAAAATCAAATTTCTTAAAGATTACTCATGTGAGAGGAAGACATCCAAACAAAAGATTTAACACCGGAGAACATCACCCAATCAACCAACAAGTTAATTTAATTTTGTTTTTTTAGTTTTACATTCATGTAATTTAAAAATTCATGTTAAAAAACATATTTTCGAAAGTCCCGATTTGTGCAGGTTTTAATAGAAAACTACTAATTCCGAGATAGTAGATATGAATCAGTTGCTTTTTTTTTTCTAGAAAAAGATTCTGAGACAGTACCTAGGAATCAGGTGTGTTTTTTTTTATAAAAAAAACACTTCATTCCGAGACAGCACCTTAGAATTAGTTGTTTTTATATAAAAATGCACTTAATTATGAGATGTCGTCTCAAAATTATGCGCATTTTGTCTGTTTCAATAAATAATGGTTCATTTTTAAGAGTTGTTATTTTTTTTAAATAACGAATGATTTCTACCTTAGACGAATTCGAGAAAAACTGTCGTTGCTTTTCAAGATTAGAAGATAAATCGAATAGGTGGTTAGGGTTTGTTATTTTTCAAGATTTAAAGAGAGGAGGCCGTTTTTATAGCGGCTAGACTAGGGTTAGATTTTATTGGTGATTGATGGTGAGAAGCTAATAATGCTGGTTGGGTATACAGAGGTTAATAGGGTGTGAGATAGTTGAGATAGTGGTAGAAGTCGATGGAGTTGCTGGAGAATGAATGAGTTTTGGGATAAAAAAAAAGGGTAAATATGTTATTTCCTTTATGGAGGAAATACCAAAGTGGAGTTTTTATTTATTTATGGAAGAAATAAAAAATTTGATGGAGGAAATAGCTTCACCTAGATGGAAAGACAAAAGAATTTAAAGTTGGCAGAATCGATGTGTACATGGTCCTACTTAAAATTACTTGGATATGAATGAAGAAATCGAATTAAAAACAACGATTGGTTTTCTTGGAATAGTTTATTATATAAAATAATTCCTTTTTAAATTTATAGTTGTTGAATTTTTTTTGGATAAAAAATTATTTTATTAAATATATAAAGGTTAAATGATATTTAAATGTCTAAAACTAATTTATTATTTTATTATCCAAAAATAAGTTAATATTATTTATCCGTTCAAAATTATTAATGACTAATTAATTTCTTTTAAATAGATTAGTTCTCATTTATTTCTTTTTTCATATTATAAAATCGATAATGAAATACCTTAAATAAAAAAACCGTACTCGGGCTTGAACAAAAACTTGAATCATAAATTAAAATAGTCTTATCCAAGTTGGAAAAAATAGTAGGGTTATTTCTTCAAATCGATTAGCTAGAGCTTTTTAATTTAAGTTTTGTATTTTTTGTATTTTTGATTATTTTATTTATTCGAATGAAAAGATTCATGTTTTTATATACGGTTTAATATTTTACTAAAATTCCAATTGGTATAGTAGGTGTTGGGTTGCTTATTTGTACTGATGCTTAGATATTGTTTAGGCGGTGAAATGTTAATTTTTTTCATATTTAGAATATTAAATTTGCAAAAAACATACAATTGTTGGGCAAAGAAGACGACATAAACACGAATTGCGGACATATGTAAATTTACATTTAATTTGCGAATTATGGTAAAAAAATGATGTGATTTATAAATTTTGATGTAACCATGACTTGTGAATTATAGTGTGATTGCGCATGTATCTATAAAAACTATCACGAATCGTGAATGTATATATAAAATATAAATTATATATATATAAATAAATAAATAAATAAATAAATAAATGTGAATATACTATATCTGGAATCGTGAATGTATATATAAAATATAAATTATATATATATAAATAAATAAATAAATAAATAAATGTGAATATACTATATCTGGAACATGATTCCTGTTTTTTTAGCAGGAGTTCTATACCAATATGATACCAATATGATGACGGGGCGGAAATAGAAGAAGAAACGATAGATGAAACCCTAATTCAAGGGTAACATGATGAAACTTTAATCTAAGGGTAACAAAGACTGAAATTTTCAGAGATAAAAATATATTATTCCAAAAACATAAAATAACTTAAGGCAATATGAGGCTTTATATAAGGGCTTATCAAAACCCTAAATTAGAATACAAGAAAATAACATATATATTCTAAAATAAAATCAAATCAAATCTAAATATAATTAGATTTGATTTAAATACATAAGATATTTGAATAAAATAAAATAAAATTAAAAAGGCTTTTGTTTGGACTTTCTGGGCTACATCATCCTCTCCTGGTTAACAAGAATTCGTCCTCGAATTCACAGCACCATCACCATCAAGAACCCAAATTATTTATTTTATTTTATTCAATCATTACATTGGGAATTATAATTGTTGACCTTATCAGAATAAGATAAATTCTTCTCGAGTGTTCCTTATTCGAAGTCACATTGAAGTCATCCGGTTGATGAAAAAAAAAAATTCGAAAACCTTTTCATAGCCCGAAGACAACATCTCCATGTCCAGTTGATGAAAAAAGATGGTTTTGAAAAAACTCTTATAGCATGAGACAACATCTCGATAAGCAATTTTTACCTTGATTCAACGATTGGTAGCCAATTAACTCTCCTTCGGTAACCCGTCAATACGATCGTCATTGAAACGGCTCGTATGTCCCCTCCTACTCAAACGATCTTTCCGATCTTCATGACCATGTGTGTTGTTGTCTTCTTTAAACCGTGAATCAGAATAGTCAGGCTTTAGAAACATGCTTCCCCATATCAGGAACTGAGGCTCTGATACCAAACTGATGACGACTGGTTTCGAAACACAGTCGTCGGGTGTAGAAATCAAGAAGAAGTATACAAAACAATAGATATATGCCTAACCCTAGGTTATAATATAAGAGACTCGGAGACTAAGAGAAAAATCTCAATTTTTATTCATCAAAGTCTGACGAGAAAATAAGGTATAGGATGCTTTATATAGCACCTACCCAAAACCCTAATATCAAATAAAAGAAATTAAATAAATGTCTAAAAATTAAAACAAATAAACAAAATAACGTCTAAATATTAAAACTGATTTTTGAAGGCTTTAGAGGTCGAATTTGGGTATTAAAATTTGTGACAAGTCACAGTTTTGAAATCTGACGGTCTCGTCGAAATCTTCGGTTTGAGTACCTGTTTCACCCAATTCTGATACCTGACCAAGAAACCAGTTTGTCCGCAATCTTCGCTACATCATTAATATAGACATGGTTATGGACCTGAATCATCGCGGAACACCTAAAAAAACTAATTTAAATTTGTTTGAAGTTTAAAATAACGAACTGGTATTAGAGAATAGTTGGCTAGTAGGGAAACTAATTTGGGGATTAATTTTGATGGCCATAAGAAACAATAACTTGCTATTATTTGTTGGGTTGATGATATTACAAGTGTTTTGAAATATTTTTAGGAATGAGTTGCATCTTCAAGGTTAGTTTTATCTTGTAGTAAATTAGAGAATAGTTCATTCTTTAAGTTTTTTCATAATACAAAATCAAAGATTATTGTTAATTGTTAGAATAAAATCTCGAAGGGATATCTATGGAGACTACATGCATCCCTTGATACCTCCATCAGTTTTATGGTTATGAAAATATATTGGATAACATAATCGTGTGATTGTTTTTTAGTAGATGAAGTAAAAAAATTAAAATTGAATTTGATTTCTAAAGAGATATAAGTGTGTATTTGATTCAATAATTATGTGGCACCCAAAAATTTACGATCGTTTGTAAAGAACAAATATAATTTAGATATCTCGTGTTAACTTTTATAATTTGATTTAGATAAAGCTAAGAAAGTTGTTTATTGAGATAATTTTACTTTGTTTAGTCCAGTTAAATTTTACTTCAAATCTCTAAAGAGTATTGATATAACGAGTTATCAATCCCTTGGATATACTCTTAAAATTAGTTGTTCACACGTTATATCGTTGCATTTGGGTCTTGTATCTAAGGTTTTCACTATTGTCGTTCGCTTTATTCATTGATAAAACGTTTTTGACAAATAAACATAAAGGACTATCTAGGTGTGTCATAGCTAAAGATGGGAACAATGGGAAGTTTTTGAACGCGAATGTAATATAGAATAAAAAATGTATATCATGCAATACTGGTTGTATTAATTGTGAACAACAAATACTAAGTAACCATAATTGCAAACCAATATCCATACAACTACTAAGTGTTGAATTGTGAACCCTTATATAAGTATTATTATGAATTTTGAATATTAGGTAACCATAATCACGATTCACGATTCATACAATTTACTTAGTGTTGAATTTGCAATTTTATATAATAATGAATACGAATAATTGTGTTATGTAAAATGAAAATCATGATGCATATAAATTATTTTTGAAACGCCAATCACGAATAATATTGTTTTCAAAAACAATTTACACCACATAATATTACACAAAAAATATGAATCTTGATTTATGATATATGTTTGGTTTTGTATCATTTATAAAAAATATCAAATATATATGCTTTTGTTAATGTTGCAATGTTTTCGTTGTAACATTCGAAAATTATTCCATTTTAAATAAAATCCCTTGCATACTCACATACTCGGACGACACAATTAGTTGTTCCTGATTGTTGTGAAATATTTCTTTGGTAATTTAACTTATATTCATAATTTTTGTAAATAATTCATTTTTTGTATAAGTATTTGTTTTGCAAATGGTTGAATCAAAACTATTAGAAAACGTGAATCGCAAGTTAATATGAAACATTAATCCATTAATGGTACTAAATATGAATTATGATGCATAAGGATACTATATAGTGAATTGAAATCCATAATATAATAAGTAAGGTGAATCACAAGGTAATACTTAACTTGAAACAAGAGGTAATATTAAATGAGAATCATGTTGCATATGAATAATAAGTTGTTAATCGTGAACTATTATGTAATATGATATGTGAATGATGAGGAGCGAATAACCATTATGCATGTGTGAACTTATGTGTAGTGCAATCGTTAATATTAAATCATTTACAAATATTAATGTTGTTTTTTGTTTTGTTTTATATCATGTATAACCGTATTAGTTAGGTCTAGGCGTGCATATGCTTTAAATTGAGTTTATGCCCATTCGAAAGCTCATATGTGGTCCTAATAGTAGCCTTAGTGGAACCTTTGTTGAGTATATAAGCGACGCATTTGATGGCTTCCTCACATAAATAAAGTGGTGATATAAGTGACTTATCACATTTTTTTTACCATCTCTTTTAGTTTTTGGTTCCACCTCTCAGATACACCATTCATGCAGGGTGAACCCAAAGTTATGTATTAAGGGACTATCCCACACTACTCTAGGTATTTTACAAAGGGCCATTGATGTTGTTCAGCTGATCCATCATATCTGTCATAAGACTCACCATTAGGGTCAAATTTCATCTTAATGCTTTAATCGAGTTTATTTTCAACTTCAATCCTAAAATCTTTGAAGTTGTTAAGAGCCTCAAACTTTTCATGAAGGATAAAAAGGTATCTGAAATAAGAGAAGTCGTCAATAAATTATGTAATGTATCACTTCCCGTTCCACAATTCATGTGGAATCGATCCACATATGTTGCTATGTATCAATTCTAAGACTTATTTTGCTCTATTTACCCTTACTTTTGGTTTTTGTTTGTTTTCCTTTAATACACTCGGTACATATATTGAAACTAGCTTTTGATCTGTGACCTAATCGCTTGTACCACAGTTTAAAAGATCTTTTACATTTACTAATTTTGTTTATTATATGTTGTGCAGTCATATCAATATGACGATTATCAACAATATGTAATAAATGAATTATTATCTTTCATCAAATTTCCATTCCAAAAAATTACATTATTTAAAGAGAATGTAAAACAATTATTTCCCATGTTGCAAGTCCAAAATTAGAAAGGAAAATTTCCTCGATTTTTTTTTGGGAACATACATTAAATTCTCAAGAAATAAAATAGGATTAGTGTACAGTTGTAATTGTAAATCACATATAGCTAAAACATGACAAGAGCTCATGTCACTGAAAATACATCTTTTGTCCTTAGTTAGTATCATGCTCTTTGATATAACTTGCAAAACAAATACAGACATGAGTTATTGCAGGTGAATCAACCAACCAAGTATTTATTTTCATAGAAATAATATTAATTTATGTAACAATTAAATATATAAGAGTATTTTTCTGAACATGTAAGCCTGACGTTTCTCACAATTCTTCTTTAGACATTGATTTTATTTCCAGAAAAACGTAAAACAATAGTCGATTATTTATGCTGTTTCCTCATCATATAACCTTGACCCAGTCATTTTCCATCTATCGTTCGCTTAGGCCCTGCCCCATCTGAAGATGTTGTCATGTGAGGCTCAGACGTTACCCCTTTAAGTCTTTCATCATCATGCGAAGCATGGGAAATCAACTTATTGATATTAGATTTTTTCCGCATGTAGTTATAGATGGACTAGAAATACTTAAACCATTCCGGCAACGACAAAAATATGAACCCCAATATACATTCCTCACGATTATCTACCCTGATTGCCTTCTACTTTTGTCCAATCACAGATATTCTAAGAATTTGGTCCTTTATTTTACCTTTACTAGTGTACTTCTTGTTAGAGAGCTCGTTCACAAGATATGACATCTCTACTCTTTCGTTCTTAGCAAAGGCTCTCTCAATCTCTGTGAGAAAGGCCATGACAGTTGTAACATTATTTGGGACATCGAGTTGAAGTGCTACTAGTATTTCCGATAAAATTAGGCACGTACATACCTTATTTGACTTCTCCCGCATTTCATGTTCCTTACATTCTTTCAGTGTATTCTCCCACATCGAGTTGAAGTGCTACTAGTATTTCCTATAAAATTCGGCCTCACAGGATGAAAGAGCAACGCATCGCTGCTTCTGTGAAACCCAAGAAATCAAACTCTCATCAAGATAGAATGCCATTCCAGTAGTACTCTTCCTGTCCTCAACACTACCAGCTAGATCACTGTCCGAGAAACCTGATAGTATATAATTTCCTCGTCCCTTAGTGTAGATCAGACCATAATGCAACGTACCTTTCACATATCTACAAATTCTCTTTACAACATTTAAGTGCAACACTGTAGGTTTCTCCATAAAACGACTCACAATCCCTACTGCATATGATATGTCTGGCCGAGTATACACTAAGTAGCGTAAACCTCCAACTAAACTTTTGTAGTAGGTCGAGTTAACTGGTTCCCCATTTGTGTCTGCGTCAATCTGCAATTTAAACTCCATGGGATATTTCACAGCATTACATTCACTCATACCTGCGTTTTGAAGCACTTTTCTAGCATACGTTGTTTGTTTGATATCGATAAAACCATTTCCTTGATCCACCTCCAAACCCAAGTAATATGACAGTCTGCCAAGATCGGTCATGTCAAATTCTCTATTCATCTCCCCCTTGAATTTGACAATGTATGAAAGACTGGTGCCTGTGATAATTAGGTCGTCAACATAGACGCCAACAATGAGTGATTCCTTGCCTGATCGTCGTGTGTATACGGCATGTTCATAAGGACATTTCTCAAAACCCAAGTGAAGCAGATACTTGTTTAAACGAGCATACCAGGCCCTGGGTGCTTGGCATAATCCGTATAAGGCCTTTAATAATTTGTAGACTTTGTGTTCTTTGCCTTTCTGAACATATCCTTTTGGCTGGCGCACGTAGACTTCTTCGAGGAGAAAACCATTTAGAAAAGCATATTTAACATCGAGGTGGTGAACCTCCCACTCGTTCTTGGCTGCGAGAGCGAGGAGTAAGCGAACTGTTTCCAATCGTGTCACAGGGGCGAAAACCTCGTCGTAATCAATACCTTGTTTCTGCACATATCCCTTGGCAACCAGGCGGGCTTTATGTTTGATCACAGCACCATTTGTGTCCCGTTTCAACTTAAACACCCATTTGAGGTCAATGGCCTTGTGACCCTGTGGTAAATCAGTTAGCGTCCACGTACCATTTCTCTCAATAGTGTCAATTTCTGTGTTCATTACAACTCGCCATGCTTCGTCTGTGACAGCTTGCTCATACGTAACTGGTTCATCAATGCCAGACAGGAGTAACTCATCCTCTAGTTCCACAATTTTAGTGTTTGCATAAATGTCTGAGAGGCGTCGGAAGCGTTGAGGCTCACTCTCCGTGCTAGTCATACTGGTACTGGATCCTTCGATTGTTGCAGATGAAGTGGATGAACATATAGGAGATATATTTGATGGTGACACATGAGATGTATGTGATGATGACAAAGGAGTGTGAGGTGAAACAAGAGTGAAAGGACTGTTGAGCTCAGAGCTGTCTTGTGTATCTTCCTCAGAACTTTCGAGTGTGAACCAACCCACTGCAGGAGCATCTCGTTCGCTGACTGCATTCCAAGTCCAACCCTTTGATTCATTGAAAGTAACGTCTCTGCTGACATGTATGCGCCCTCTGTCTGGGTCGTACAATCGCCAGGCTTTGGTTCCTGGTTCCCTTCCAAAATGGACAAGCAGCTTACTACGGCTATCTAGTTTGTGTGTGTGAGCTGATGGTATCTTCATATAAGAGATGCACCCAAATATTTTTAAAGAATCAACAGATGGCTTACGTTCAAACCAGGCTTGGTACAGTGTGATGGATGAGAGTGCTCGAGTGGGTAGCTTGTTGAGAATATAGACCGCGTGCCTGACAGCTTCTCCCCAGAACTTTGCAGGTACCTCCATTTCTTTCAACAGGCTTCGAGCCATGGCAACCACAGTCCTATTACGGCGTTCTACAACACCGTTTTGTTGAGGTGTGTAGGGCGCCGTATAGTGTCTCATTATGCCTGTCTCCTCACAGAATGCCTCGAAAGCTTTTGAACAAAATTCTCCACCACGGTCAGTGCGAAAAACTTAAATGTTCTGTTTTTTCCTTGTATTCTCGACTAGCAGTTTAAATTTCTTAAAACACGTTAGTGCCTCATCCTTAGTTTTAAGCATGTATACCCACATCATACGAGTAAAATCATCAACAAGTAGCAGAAAATAATTGTTACCAGCTGGAGTGGAAGGCGAAATAGGCCCAGAAAGATCACCATGTATTAGTTCTAGTGCATGCTTAGCAGTAAAATTTGGGTGAGTAGGAAAAGGCTTACGAGATTGTTTGGACATAAGACAACCACCACAAATTTCTTTTGGCTGAGTGATCGAGGACAGTCCGTACACCATCTGTTCCTTAGACATTAGCTGCATTGCTTTGTAGTTGACATGTCCAAGGCGTGAATGCCACAGTCGTGCCCTTTCTTCCTCCTTTGTGAGTAAACAAACGGCTTGAGTTCCTTCGATGTGGATTTTGTAGAGGCGGTTTGCAGAGCGTCTCACATGCATAAGAAGTCTCCCACAGCTGTCATAGATCCACAAACTCTCCCCATTAAGCATGACTCGATGTCCTTCCTCTGAAAGTTGGCCCAAACTTATGATATTGCTTTTCAATGTGGGGATGTAGTACACTCCATCCAGCATTCTAGTTTCACCATTTCGACAAAAGATTCTTATTGATCCTTTACCCTCGATTTTTACCAAGGACCCATCACCAAACTTTACTCGTCCCTTAACTGATTTATCCAGTTTTTCAAACTTTTCGTAACACCCCGTCATGTGATTACTAGCCCCATTATCCAAATACCAAATATTTTCCTCCATTCCTGTTGCTTTCGAATCTGCACCTTCAGTCAACAGTATCACACCATCTGCACTTTCTGCATACATCGCCATCAAGAGTGCAGGTTCATCATCATTCATTGTTTGCGTCAGGTTGGCCTCTCCTCGTTGCAGTCTATCCTTCCTTGATTTTCGACATTCGGCTGCAAAATGTCCATAGGCACCACAATTGAAGAACTTTATTTTGCCTCTGTCAATTCTACCACGACCAGTTTGATTATCTCTTTCTCGATAAGCATGTCCAACCTGTTGTCCTCCTCGATTTGATCGTTTCAGCCATTCTTCGCGTGTAAGCAAGAGTTTTCCACTATTGTTTTCTCGTTTTGACCATTCCTCCTCAGTCAACAAGAGTTGTTGTTGTCCTCCTTTGCTCTCTTCTTTTCCAGATAATCGTTCCTCATGAGCTTTCAGAGAGCCGATTACCTCTTCAACTGATATAGTTTCCAGATTCCCAAATTGTTCGATAGCTGAAGCTATTTGCAAGAATTTAGGTGGAACCGCCCTGAGCAATTTTTTCACAACATACTCTTCTCCAATTGTTTCTCCAAGTGCCCTGATGTTTGCCACCAAGCCATTTAACTTCAAGCAGAAATCATCCAATTGTTCCGAATCCTTCATGTTTAAAGACTCAAACTCAGCCTTAAGAGTCTGTGCCTTTGCTTTCTTGACTTTTTCAGCACCTAACGAGACAGTTTTAATAGCCTCCCACGCATCTCTAGAGGTTTTCCGTTCTGCAAGTGTCAACATGAGCTCCTTTGGGATGCTTTGATAAATCATGGCCATAACACGTTTGTCTATCTTCTCCTCCACATTGGTCTTTGGATTCTTGGATTCAACCGCTTCCCATACGCCGTGAGCCTGCATAAATATTTTCATTTTCATAGCCCAAGCAGTGTAGTTCGTCCTTAATAACATTGGAAACACCAGAACTATTTTTCCTTCTTTGTTGCTGCTTGACTCTGCCATGTTGCTTGCCTTCGAGATACTAGTGTTGAACAAGAAAAATATAAAGCTCTGATACCAGATGTTAGTACTGAATTGTATAAAAGAAAGAAATAGATGATTACTTGAGTAAACTTCAACTGGGATTGTATTTTATACGGAATGAAAATACAATGATAACAACTGCTATCCCTACAAACTAGCAGCATGACCTGGGAGTTTCCTACTAACTTGCAACTACTCCTAAACACCACAACGTATATTTTGAATTATTCAAAATGCAATACTTAAAGTAAATATAACAAAACATGTTTAGATAAATCCCAACATATACCTGGTTGAAACTCAACAAATACCACCGTATTCGTTAGATATATCCGATTCAGACCAAAAAGAACCAAAAAGAAGAAATGAGAGAAATAAAGTGTAGTTTCCGCAAGGGAAACAAAAACCAACGAGGTATAAGGGGACTACAATGTCGAAAATGGCTAACATGGGCTTCCGAAAACCATCAAAACGGAACGCAAAAATAATACTTAATAAAAATAATGTCCCGAAGATACAAAATAAAAAATAAAAATCTATCAACTGAGGTGAGCAAACATCTATTGATTCTCTGGTGTTTGTTTGATTACCTCTCTTCTTCAGAGTTTCATTCTCCCTGTTTTCTGTGAAAGTTTTGGCTCTGTTCTACAGAGGTTTTTCGTTGCTTTGCCTTTGAAGGCTTGTTGATCCTTAGCCTCTTTTCTGCTTGGAGTTGTTTTGTTGATTGATGCTTTGTTCTTCCGAGTTGCTTTGTCTTTTTTTTGCTTTCGAAGGGTTTTTGAGTTTTGGCGTTCTGTTCTCGTTTTGGCCATGAATGGTCTCCCTAATAGTGAAGAGTATCCTGCTCTTCCCTCGGGAAACAGCAAGGAGGAACCCAAAAGCAAAAAGTCTTACGCTGAAGTTCTGTCTCCGGTGTGTGTTAACGGTCAAAATACAAGAAATGTGTTGAAGCCAGAATTCGTGAAATGTATGGCTGATCATAATGTTGTGCAATTTGATAAAGAAATAAAAAATCTGATCTTAAAGCAATCCAAATCGACGCTCATTAGAAAGTTTAGCCAGGGTATACCCAAACGTACAGCTTCTCAAAAGTTCATGGATGTATTTAAATTTAAAGGGGAATACACTTATGTGACACTGGACTCTAGACAGATTTTGGTTGAGTTTTCTCTTATGGAAGATGTGTCAAAATTCTGGTCTAAGCCGTTTTGGTATGTGGAGGGGAAGCTGATGAGGGTTCTAAAGTGGACTCCTGATCTTGGCAAGAACAAAGAAAGTCCCATAGTATTGATGTGGGCTCGTTTTGAAAACATGCCTGAATATCTATACAACGAGTGGATCGTTGGGGATATTGCGGCCTCTTTGGGTATGGTTTAGAAAACTTTTGTTCCTAAGTATAATCGGGTGAATGCTGGGGCTGCTTATGCTCTTTTGGAATTTGATGTATCGTGTTTACTTAAAAGAAAGGTCTGGGTTGGGTTTGGTGAGAAGGAGGGGTGCTGGATTGGTGTAAGTTATAGGAACGTTCATGATTATTGCTTTAGTTGTTCTCATTTGGGCCATAAAGCAGATGATTGTAAAAAGAATGTTACTAAAACTGAAGAAAGGAAAACTAAAGAAAAGCTTAATGAAGCCAGTCAAAATTCTGATAATATTACCAAGAAAGATGTTCAATCTGTTAACATTAGTAATTTGGATACATCAGTTAAGGAACAACCCTTTATAAAGGTTTACAAAAGAAGGCTAAAATCGATTATAACTCCTAAGGATAATACTGCTCCTTGTAGTCCTTCTTTTATTGTTTCTTCTGCTAGAGAGCCTGACATTATTGGGGCTCTTCAAGATTTGGATGAGGACATGTCTGTTTGTCAGGATGCCAAGCTGGATTCCAAGCAGGATTCTCCACAAGAGAAGAACTTGGGCAGCTATAACCCTTCTCCAAAGGCTAGCTCGTCTGATCAGGATTTCAATGATATTATTACCAGGAAGATCACATCTGCAAGAAAAAACAGTAAAGTTAAAAGATTGTCTATTAACTCTCTTCGCAAAAGAGAGAAATCCATAATTAAATCTTTTTCAGAATGATAAAGTTTCTATGTTGGAATGCTCGTGGTGTGAATAACAATCCTACGTTGGCCAGACTTAATCACATAATCAGTAATGACAGTGTCAAGTTTATTGCTATTCAGGAGCCTATGGCCAGGTTAGAGAATATTGATCTTATTGCTCGAAGGTTAGGGTATCCTAATTTTGCTTCTAATATTTCTAACAAAGTATGGATGTTTTGGGCTGTAGACGTTAATATTTCTGTTATTCATAGTCATGAGCAATTTCTTCATGTGGAAATCAATTATAATAATTTTCTGGTTTATTCACTGCTATTTATGCTAAGAATCAGAGAGCTCATCGTAGACTTCTATGGAGTCAATTGAGTCAAATTAATAGTCAGGATAAATATTGGATAGTTGCAGGGGATTTTAATGCAATTACATGTCCTAAAGATCAGCTATGTTGTGCTTCTTTTGATAGTGGTAGTGTGGAGGACTTCAATGACTGCATCAGGCAGTGTAGTCTTGAGGATCCTGGCTTCAGTGGCTCAAGGTATACATGGAGTAACAACAAAGTGTGGAAAAGGTTAGACCGGGTTTTAGTTAATCAAAAGTTGTCTTCTAATTGGAATATTCAGGTTTTCCACATGGTCAGAACTTGCTCTGACCATGCCCTTCTTCTCATTTCTATCTCTAACTTGCACAACAGATGTTATAGTAATAATAAGGGTTGTTTCAAGTTCTTAAATGTTTGGGCTAACCATCCTGATTTCCTAAGTGGTGTGAAGCAGAATTGGGATAAAAGATGTAATGGTGATCCTAATGTTCTATTCTGGTACAAGCTTAAGCGTCTCAGGAAGTATCTTAAAGACTGGAACTCTACTGTATTTGGTAACATTTTCAATAAAGTTAAGGATTCTACTATTGATGTTAATATTTGTGAATTGGCTCATCAGCAGGCTAATAATAATATAACTAAGTCTAAGTTGGCTAAAGCTAACAGTTTATTAATCAATGCTCTTAAAAATGAGGAGTGTTATTGGCGTCAGAAATTCTATAATACTTGGTTAAATGAGAGTGATGGTAACACTAAGGTCTATTACAACTATGTGGCTAAGAAGAAAAAGAAGAATACTATCATTGGTGTTAAAGATGGGGGTATATGGCTTACTGACCAGGATAAAATTGCGAACTCTGCTGAGTTATATTTTAAGCATATTCTCTCTAGTAACTGCAATAATTATAATACTGATATGCCTCAGGATTCAATTCTTAACAATATACCTAAGCTCATTATGGACAGGGATAATGAAGCTATTCTTAAGCAGACTAGCAAGGAGGAAGTGTGGTCCATTGTTATGGGGATGAAGAATGATGGTGCCCCTGGCACTGATGGTTTCAACTATTTCTTTCTTAAGTGTTGTTGGGATATCATTAGCAGTGATCTATGTAATGCGTTAAATTCTTATCTAAGGGGTGCTAGTATCCCTGGTGGTGTCTTTGCTACTGGGATTTGTCTCATCCCTAAAGGTCCTAACCCTATGTCTTGGAACAACTACAGGCCAATAAGCCTGTGCACTATCTTCAATAGGCTTATATCTGGTCTTATCAATAAGAGACTCCCTTACATTCTTCCTAGCATTGTCTCTAGAGTTCAAAGTGGTTTTGTAAAGAACAGAATCATTCATGATAATGTTCTTATTGCTAAAGAAATGCTCCATAATATAAAAAGGAAACCTACTAAAGGAAACATTATTTTGCAGTTAGATATGAAAAAAGCATTTGATAGAATGTCTCATGCCTTTGTCATAAATACTCTTAAAAGATTTGGCTTTTCTGAAAATGTTTTGTCCCTAATTAATATGCTTATATCTAATGTTATGGTTTCGGTCCTGATTAATGGTGTTAGTATTGGTTATTTTCATCAAAAGAATGGGCTTAGACAAGGAGACCCTTTGTCCCCTTGTCTTTTTATTCTGGCTGAGGAAGCTCTTCTTAGAGGCTTGTCTAATCTATACAATGCTAACTCTAGTATGAAGTTTTACTTAAAGTCAGATTTTGCCTTGCCTTGTTTAGCCTTCGCAGATGACATTATCATCTTCTCAAATAGCACTTCCTCCTCCATTAGCTGCCTGAGTAACCTGCTGGATAAATATCAATTTGAATCAGGTCAATTGATTAATAAAGAAAAGACGAAGCTGTTGACCTCGACTATTTGCAAAAGTGAAAACATTACCAGAATTAAAACTGCTACTGGCTTCAATGTGGAGCAGGCTCCTTTTACCTACTTGGGGATCACTATTGCTGCAAATAATAAAGGGAAGCATTATCTTCCTCTTCTCAATAAAATTTATAACAAAATATATCTATGGGATATGAAAAATCTATCTTTTGGGGGCAGATGATCCCTTATAAAGAATGTGCTTTATCCTATTATCTATTTTTGGATGCAAAGCTGTCTGCTTCCTAAGACTATTATCTCTAAAATTGAGCATTGTTTTAACAGATTTCTTTGGAGATCTAAGTACAATGAGAAAGATATTCATTGGTCTAATTGGGGTGGGCTTTGTAGGCCTTTTGATGAAGGAGGGTTGAATGTCAAACTTTTGTTTGACATTCAGATTGCTTTTTCTTATAAGCTTTGGTATCATTTTAGGCAGAAAAGCTCTCTCTGGTCTGATTTTATGCATGCAACTTATTGTAGCTATGGGCATCCTTTAAATATCGAGTGTAATGTTTCTGATTCTATAGTTTGGAAGAGGCTCTGTGCTATTAAGGGTAAGGCTGATCAATATATTAGTTGGAGTCTTGGCAATGGGGAAATAGATTTTCGGAAAGACTCTTGGCTTCTTAAGAGCCCTATTGCTAATAATTTCATTTCTAATGCTTATTTTCTTCCTGTTAAGGTTAATTCTTTTTGGAAAGAGGGTGCTTGGGATATTGCTACTCTCAGTACTTTCCTCCCTATTGAATATCTTAATCGTATTTCCACTACTAAAATATTCTATGGTGTTAGTGACAAAATCGAATGGATCTTATCTAGGGATAAAAGTTTCAGTACTAAGGTTACTTGGGATACTATTAGATCTGGTTATACTAAACAATCTATTTTTAAGAAAGTTTGGCATCATTTTATTCCTAGCAAGTTTTCTTTTCTCTGTTGCAAACTTTTAAAAAACTATGCTCATATAGACAATATTCTTACTAAAAAGCATATGATGATTGTTTCTAAGTGTCAGTTTTGCTATAATTGTGAGGATAAGTCTCATCTTTTCATAAGTTACAATTTTGCTTGGTCTCTTTGGAACTATTTTGGTATAATGTTCAAAGTCCCTGTGAGACGGTTCATGTCTCGCAGTCATATGCTTCATTGTTGGTTCTGGTCTTCTGGTTGTGGTTTTCATATTACTCATGTTGTGCCTCAAGTTATTTTATGGGCTATTTGGGTCAACCGTAACCATCACAAGTTTGATAAGCCTTATGATAATTTTGAGGGTGTTGTTACTAAGATTAAAAAAGTGATTCTAGGTATTGATTCTAAACTAAAACCTAAGCACTGGTCTGGGGTTACTGATGCAGGGGCTTACTTAGGTGGTCTTTCTATTGGAAGGATGAAAGTAAGGTACCTGAAATGGATGCCTCCGTGTAATGGAAGGCTAAAAGTCAATGTTGATGGTGCCATGAGCTGCGTTGGGGAAGCTTCTGGTGGTCTGGTGGTTCGTGACAATCAGGGCGCCATTGTTGCTGGTGCTGGTTTTCTGTTTGGTAAACTGAGTCCCTTGCAAGCAGAAAGTAAAGCTTTGTTAGAAGCTCTACTTCTTTGTAAAAGAAATGGATGGAATAACGTAGATGTGGAATCAGACTGTCTTATCTTGGTCAATAATGTGGTTTCTGGTGATATTTCTATTGGATGCTCGATCGCTTCTATTTGTCGAAAGCTGGTTTCTTCTGCTATGTTTCTTCGTCACATTTCTCGTACCCAAAATGCAGCTGCAGATTGGGTCGCGAAATGGGTCTTGAAGGATAAATCGAGCTGTTCTTTCTCTAATGTCGATGTTCCTACACCATTGCTAGCCATTATCACTCTGGATAGCTTAGGTGTAGGTTATATCGATCCGGGTTAGGGTTTTCTTCATGGGTTTCTGAGTAAGGTGGTCTGAAGTGCTTTGATTGAGTCGGGTGGTGGCTTGTTGCAGAGAAAGGGATTTAAGGTTTGTTGTAGAGAAATGGGATTTAGGGTTTGGACCTTCTGATCCTCACTGCACTTCACCTATTTCCTTATTTTCCCCTCAATACTGAAGAGAAAAGGTACTGTAGGCGGCGTCTACCGAGTGTTTCAAAGATCTTTGGTGGTTGGAAGCTCTGTTGTCGATGGAGGTGTTTCCGAGCTCTGGAGGTTTTGAGAGAGAAAGGTGAAGTCGAATGGTGTTGTAGTCGATCTAGGGTTTATTTTGTTAGGGATTGGTCTCTGATTTGGGGCTTCATAATTGGTGTTAGGCCTTTTGTTTCTGTGAGGTTTACACTTGGGCCCTTTTATTTCGGTGAGGCTATATTTGGGCCCTATTTCCTTGTAAAACATTCTCATTGGTAATAAATTCGTCTATTTTGCTGGAAAAAAAAGGGTGAGCAAACGGAACTTCATATCTTAAAAAAATAATAGATGGCTAGCTTAAAAAAATGATAAAACAATCTTAATTGGATTTAAGGTCTTTTTTATAATAATAAAAAAATATCTCTTTAAACCTCCTATTTATTAATTTGATTGTTTTATGCCAATAAATAAATACATTATTAAGGTACCGGTTCATAAATTTTGATCGTTACATACTCTTTCTAAATATATATTGCATCTTTAATCAAACAATTAATAAAAACAAAAACAATATTAATAAAAATTAAATTACTTTTTATATACGTTTAAGTTATCTTGTCTTTAGATCCACCATATTGTTTTAAAAAAAGTTTGATCTTAACACTATTTTGATTAAACATCATGACCGATGGTCCATATCCGAAAAAAGGGCTCCAAGAAGATGAACTTTCCATCTTCTTACTCAAGTGATTGATCTTTCTTCTCGCTGCTTCCATGGATATTAAGAGCAAGGTTTTTTCTTTCGACGAAGAGTATCCCAGTCTTCATTCATTCTGAATCCAGCATTGCTAACAGGATCATTCCACAGGAAAAAAATCTTACGTTGATTCATATAAGCAACAAGTTGAGTGAAATAATGTAGAGTTGATTCAGTTAAGCAACAAGTTGAGTGAAATAATGTAGAGTTTATACCTGAATCTGTGAATGAGAAACAATATCATGTTTCCATTCAATTTGCTCAAGAAACGAAGGATTCGCTTTTGGCAAATGCTAGAACAACTCTTATCGGAAAATTCACAAACGGTACTCCAAAGAAAACTGTACTTGAGGACTTCTTCTATTCATTCAAATTCAATGGTTGTTTTAACTGGAAAACATGGAATTCATGGCATATTCTAATAGAATTTAACCTGAATATTGACGTTATCAAACTATGACAGAAGTGTATTTGGAATGTCGACGGTGCTGTTATGAGAATTCTAAGGTGGTGCTCGGGTTTTAATGGTAAAAAAAGAGCCCCATGGCTCTGGTTTGGGTCAGAATTCAGAGGCTCCCTAAATTCTTGTATAATGAAGGACTTATGTCGAACTGGACATCTCAAAGAAACTTCACAGCAAATTATGGGTTGGTTTTGGTTCAAACGATGCTTGTTGGCTTAATTTGAGTTAAAAAATTTCGTTCGTACTACATACATTGTAATCATATTGGGCATTGCATAAAAGATTGTAACAAGATCAAGAAAGGGGATACCGATGGAAAGAAAGACAGTTCTTAAGGAAAAATTGATAATATTTAATCTTACAAGAACAACCAGGTCCAAATTGTTGAAGAACATACTCATCTTACAACTTTTCAAGTTAATCTGTCTAAAAATAAAAATGTTAATAGGCATGAACCTAGATAAATAGATTAAACAATTCATCAATTGAAACAGACTCATGATCAGAGAAATCCTTAAGGAAGGAAAGAGCTTGAAACAAGATCTCTTGATCCTTAAAATGGTGGCAGTAACCATATATCTCTTTTAAGGAATAATTTGGATCAAGATCTTCTTGATCCTGGCTTCAAAACTATATTGAAAAAGAAGTTATCATCTGCAAAGAAATACAAGAAGCAAAGTAAAGCCATTATAGGGTCCTTGAAGTATTCAGGGACCAAAAATAGATACAAATCTCTATCTGATAATGATAAAGATGCTTAACTGGAATGCTCGCGACATCAGTCCCATCCTAACAGTGTGTAGACTGATCTTTATTGTTAAGATGGAGCATGTTAAGATTATTGCCATTCAAGAACTTATGACTTCTTCAAATAAGATAAGTAATTTTGCTATTAAATTGGGTTTTGATCACTTTACTTCTAACTGTTCTAATAAAATCGGGATGATTTGGACTGCTGATTCTAGTATTAGTATCATTGCTAATACAGATCAGTGTTTGCATATGAATGTTACTTATTCTGACATTGATAAACCATTCTTTCTCTCCATGGTTTATGCTAAGTGTCAGAGGAGTCAAAGACTAAGTCTATGAGAGATGCTTAGGAATGAAGTTATTTATTATAGTTGTTGGATTACTATAGGGGACTTCAACATTATTACTAATTCTGAGGAGAAAATGGGGTGTTCCACCACTAATCATAATGGCATGGAAGACTTCTTAGATATGATTAGAGAATGCAGCTTGGAAGATGATGGGTATATTGGGCACAAGTTTACTTGGAATAAAGGGACTAGATGAAAAAGGCTGGACAGGGTCTTGGTTAACAATGTTTGGGCTGATAGCTTCTCTAGGACTCAGGTTCATCGCATGGTCAGAACTTGTTCTCACGATGCTCCTCTACTTATTATTGCTACTCAAAACAACTCAAACAGTTTTCATTGCAAAAAGAGTTTTAAATTCATGAATATGTGGACCAACTATCATTCATTTCTTTCTCTTGTGAGACAGAATTGGAATATTAAATGTAATGATGATCTAAATTAAGTGTTTTATTTTAAGTTAAAACTACTTAAGAAATGTAAATGATTGGAATACTAACCAGTTTGGAAATGTTTTAAGTAAGTTGAAAGACACTGAAAGGAATGTTGAGGCCATGGAAAAGCTCCACATGCTGCAAAATAATAATGTTTCTAAGTGTAATCTAAATAAAGCTGTTAGTTTTCATATTAAAGCTTTAAGGAATGAGGAAGAGTTCTGGAAGTAGAAATGTTATAACTTTTCGCTTAAAGTCAGCGACCGTAACACGAAAGCCTTCCATGCTTTTTCTAATAAGAAGAAAAGAAGAAATGTTATTCATGGGATCTATGTTGACAACAAATGGATTAATGAAGTTGATAGCACTGGAAAGTCAGCTGAGGAGTACTTCAAATAAGTGTTTAACTTCCAATCCTTACAAATATCTGACTAAGGAGCACTCTAATATGCAGGACAGTATGTTTAAACTTATCCCTAAGCTTATTACTGAGGATGATAATAACATGATGCTTAATTTTTCTAGTGAGGATGAGATTTGGTAAACCATCAATACTATGAGCAAAGATAGTGTTACTGGTATTGATGGTTACAATATTACTTTCTATATTTCCTATTGGTCCATCATTAAAAAGGATTTGTGTATTGCTATAAAAATCTTACCTTAAAGGACATCAAATTCCTTCTGGCATCTTTGCCACTGGTATTTGCCTGATTCTTAAGAATGGTGATCCTGTTAAATGGAGCAACTATAGGCCTATTAGCATGTGCTCCATTCTTAACAGAATGTTATCCAAGTTTCTTAACACCATGCTTGCCAATCTCCTGCCCAAAATCATTTCTAAAAACCAATCCGTTTTTCTTAAATGTAGAAATATTCACAAAAATATTCTAATTGCTAAAGAAATGTTGCATGACATTAACAGAAAACCTAAAAAATGCAATATGTTTATTAAGTTAGACATGTCAAAGGGATTTGACAGATTATATTTTCCTTTTATTGTTAAGGTTCTCAAATCTTTTGGCTTTTCTAAGGAGGTGGTTAACCTTATTTGCAGAATGATTATGAATGTGAATATGTCTATTTTACTAAATTGTAGGATTTTTGGTTACTTTAAGAGAAAAAGAGGCTTGAGACAAGGTGACCCTTTGTCTCCAAGCCTCTTTATCATTGGGGAAGAGGTCTTAATACGTGGCCTTAACCACTTGTTCAATAATAACAGAGAGATGATATATGCATCTAGAAATAATATGATCATTCCTTGTATTGGTTTTGCTGATAATTTCCTCATTTTCACTAATGCTCTTAAGACTTCTATTAAAAAGCTAATTTGTTTCCTAGACATATACCAGTCTATTGCAGGGAAATTTATCAATAACAAGAAGACTAAGGTGATTCTGTCTAGCAACACTCATCAAAGAAAAGTTACAAGTTTGTATATTCAATCAGTTTTTTCATTTGAAAACCTTCTTACAGCTTATTTAGTGATTAACCTAAACAAGAACAATAAGTAAAATAATTTTAATTCTATGTTGGATAAAATAAATGCTAAGATTAGTGCATGGGATTCTAAATTTCTATCTTTTGGGGGTAGGCTCTATCTCATAACTTATGTTCTTATGCATATACCAATGTATTGGATTCATAATATTGTTATCCCTAATTGTGTAATTAGCAAGCTTGAAAATATTTTCAATAAATTTTTATGGAGAAGCAAAATTAATGAGGCTACAATTCATTGGTTTTCTTGGAATAGGCTTTGCAAGCCTTTTGATGAGGGTGGGCTGAATATCAGAAGTCTTTCTGATATTCAGTCACTCCTTTCTCAGAACTGATGGTTTAACTACAAGCAAATTGTTAGCTTATGGTCAAACTTAATTAATGACATTTACAATAAAAATTGTCACCCTTTAATTGCTAACACTACTGGCTCTTTAGTGTGGAAAAGACTTGTGGGTATACAGTTTCAAGCTGAAGCTAACATGAGGTGGATTCTTGGGAAATAGGACATTGATTTTTGGAGGGATGACTGGCACAATATTCCTCGTATCATTGATAGCATTAACTTGGAGAACAACTGGTATCTTAGTGCTAAGGTCAATTCCTTTTGGAATGATGAAAGGTGGGACATTACTAGCTGTAAGGACTTAATCTCTACTAACAGGGTAAACCAGATTAACCTTTTTAGGATTGACAATCTTAAAGAGGATAAACTTATTTGGAATCTTTCCCCTGATTAAAATTTCAACACTAAAGTTATTTGGGAGTTCTCTAGATAACACTATACCAGGTTTGGGCTTTACTGTAAAATTTGGAACTCCATCACTCCAAGGAATATTTCTTTCCTTCTTTGGAGAATTATAAAGAGTTTTATGCATATTGATGTTGTTTTAATGATGAGATCTATTAGTATTGCTTCCAAATGTCAATTGTGTCCTAACTTTGGAAACATTAATCACGTTTTTATAAACTCTTACTTTCCTTGGTATATTTGGGATAATTTTAGCAGTATTTTTAATATTAAAATTAAAAGGTATATGATGTTCCCTCATGTTTCGAGAATCTGGTTTTGGTTCTCAAACATAAGGTTCACATTACCCATGTTTTACCAGCTCTAATATACTGGGTAATTTGGAAGAACAGAAATGATGTTAAGCATAAAAATACTAAGCAACGTCATGATTCTGTTGTGAATTCGGTCTACAAAATTATCTATGATCTTGAATTTTCTAACAAGTTATCTCCTAAGAATTGGCTTAATGCTACCAAAGCTGGTAGATTATGGGTTGTTATTCTCAATTAAAAAACAGGAAGATAATGTACCTTAAATGGATGACCCCTGCTCATGGAAAGCTCGAATTAAATATGGATGTTGCTTATAATCGTGGGAGAATCCAGTGGTGGTCTCATCATCAGAAACTCCAGCAGTGGGCTGATTGTTGGTCAAAGACAAAATTTTGGAAATTTATCCCCCATTGTTGTTGATGCGAGAGCCTTGATGGAGGCCCTTCTTCTTTGTAAAGCTCGTGGCTGGACTCATGTTGATATTGAGACCGATTGTCTGTCTCTTATCAACATGTTTGGTGAAGGAAAATACCCTTTTCCTCTCTCTTCTACTCTGATTATCTGCAGAATGCTCCTTGCTCCCAGTATGTTGTTGAAGCACATTTCACGAGTCCAGAATCAAGCAGCTGATTAGATCGCGAAATGGACTTTAAATAGCAAGAAGGATCAAACATTCACTCAGATGAATGCTCCTTCGTTCCTTCTTGCTATTATCAACCTAGAAAGCAACAATCTGGGTTACGTAATCTTTGAAAACTAGGCTCTCGTTTTTTATATTTCAACTGTAGGTATTTGAGTGCGATGAAGCTTCTTTTGGAGGTTGCATGTTGCTGATTGGAGCCTTGTTCGCTGGGATGAGGAAGATTCTCGAGACTGTGGAGACTTATGTTCGATGAAGATTCAAGCAAATTGCTTGATTTTGGTGATTGATGGCTGGGAGATGCTATTCTAGATGGTGGCTTTTTCGATGGCAGGGGTGTGTAATGGTTTTCGCGTTGCTAATTAGCTTTCAATTTAGGGTTCCTTGCCTTAATTTGGGGATTGATACAATTTAACGGTTTTATTTAGGCTTTGGGCCTCTTCTTTTATTAGGCTCTCAATTTAAGGCTTGTTTGTTGTAAGACTCTCAATTTAGTAATATATTTGTTAAAAAAACAGACATTATTTTGATTAATGACGATGAATTTATTGAAAAAAAATTCGTAACTTTGGCTTGTGTAATAAATTTCGCCAATAATTATTACACATTTTAAAGTTTGGTCGAGATTTGAGTTAATAAATTACAAATAAAAAAAATGGGCAGGGCTAAATTGAGACTCAATTTGGCTATAATGAGACCCTTCTATAATGAGACCCCATTTGGCTATAATGAGACCCCAAAAAAGACCAATTGACCCGTGATATAAAAGCTGTATTTTCAGCCCAAAAACCTCTTTTCTCTCTTCTCTCTAGCAAAACCTCTCAAAATCCCGAAAAAGGCAAGATTTCTCAAATCCGACATTACAAACACCTTAAGGTACGAATCCTTTACCTATTCATGTAATTTTTAAGCAATTTACTTTAGTATTTTTAGTGATATTTAGAGTTTAGGGTTCTGCCTAAAAAGTCTGATTTTCATGTATATGTTGTTGTTTTTTTGAAAAATTAGTTGTAGATTCGTGTTAGTCGATGCATTAGGAACGTTTTGGTACCATAGGATTGTTTTTGTGAGTTTTTGGTTCGATTTTCAGATCTAGGGTTTGGGGCTGCTGGAAGTGGAAAATCGCGAACAAGCACCTCGCAACGCGTGCAAAATCGCTAGGTGTTTGCAATTTTGGTGAAATTCCGAGCTAAGTGTTCGCAATTTCACCAAAGCAGGAAATGCCCCTTTTTTTGTCAAATTATGATGTTTTTATTCCCAAATTTATTAATGATTTTATTTTTTTTGTATTTTAGCATGTCTCGCACACAGCATACACCTGTTCGACATTCAGGCTCGAGCCATTAATTGGACACATAGAATACGCGATTTAGCCATTAATTATTTTTTAATTAAATGTGAATATATAGTTATAATTTATTATTTCGTTACTTATCCAATTATGTGTGATTTTTACTAGTCTATTAATTACTATATTAAACGGATGATTTATTTTTTATTTTTTTCACGGATGGTTTGCTCTTACAAATGAAGTATATATTAAAAACATTATTTTTAATTTTACATATTCTGTTGTTCTATTGACAAAGTTTAGTTCTTTTTGTCTTTACTACTTCAATAAATCTTTTTTTCCCCAAGAAAGTGATTTTATTGATGTTGAATAAAGTATTACAACTTCTGTTTTATGGTTCATGTTATGAAGTACATGATACATATTACAGTTCTATCTACTTTGTTAAAGCTTCTCTCTTGGTTCTTTCTACTGCTTCCTCTCACATCTTCCCTCTTATCTTGTAGCATTTCTTCTTGCTTTGTATATGTTGTGGCTTCCTAAAACTCCATTGCTATCACCTGTAAAACAGAGAATCATCAGGTCAAGTTTTCAAACTTTCCAAAGTGTTAGTTATCTTCAAAAAATCTAAAGTATCCCATGCTTAAGGATTCTAGCAATATAATGGCATGTAATTCACGCAAGGAATGATTATGTTCAATTGTAAATTCAGAGTGAATCTTAAGAGCATATTTAGCTATCCAATCAGCAGCTAAATTATGTTCCCTATATATGTGCCTAAGTGTCATATGTGGTTTAATCAATTTTCTACACCATTGTAAGATTTCCTCTAAGTGCCAAGGTTACTTTCCTAGAGCTAGCATGTTAAATAAGCTAAGACAGTCTATTTCAACATCTACTAAGGTTAAATTCTGGCTGTTGCAATACATTAAACCATTAATAAGGCCTAAGATTTCAGTTGTTAATGCATTACATTTTCCAACTACATCACCTTTAGCAATTAAAAGTGTTCCAATGTTGTTTCGTATAATAAATCCATAGCTAAATTCACCATTATATAAAGAAGATCCATCACAATTCATTTTGACTCTGTTATGTAATGGTAAAGACCAGGAAATGTACATGAAAGGTTTAGATGATTTAACATGATTAAAGCAACCTAATTCCTTAGCTAAATGTTTATCTTTTAACCAATGTTTACTTGTTAGGTGTGATGCTGAATCTAAGGATGAGAGTAAATAATATGTGATGAACAATCATTTCAAACATTGATTTGAGGTTCCTATGGAACCTTTAAGATTTCTTGTTCTTGATGTTACTTTACTTCTTACAGATCTTCTAACATTAATATTAATAGAGTCTTTTTTAGCTTTCCTTTGTTTTGGTGAGTTTGGTTCACTTAAACTTGATCTTACTAAAGGTATATGTTCTGTTTCTACAATATATTCTAGCTCTTCATCAGTTAAAACATTAAATGAGTTATTTAACTTGATAGTTTCAATTTCATTTAATATGTCCTTGTTGGATATTTCAACAGATTCATTAAGTTGGTTAAAAATTATTACATTACTACTCTGATGATCAGATGTGTTGAGTGTTTGAGGTAATTCCTTTACATTGTCTGTTTCATTTATATTTGATTGTTGAATGTCTACTTCCATAGAAAGTGTATTGGTTATAATATTATTTTCAGGTGCTGTCTTTGCTATTAAGTTTTTATCCATTTCAATTGTTTGATTTTGATGTTGAAGTGATTCCTTTACATTGTCTGTTTCTTTTAATATTTGATTGTTGAGTGTCTACTTCCATAGCAAGTGTATTGGTTACAATATTATTTTCAGGTGCTATCTTTGCTATTAATATTTTATCCCTTACAATTGTTTGATTTTTATTATTTTCTTCAGGGTTTTTATCATTAGCTCCATGATCGTGTGAATAATTTCTGTATGTTCTTTTGGTATCCAAACTTCTTTTGATAGATTTTTCTTGTAACCTCTAGTGTCTCTGTAATTTTTAAGGTTTTGTTCATACTCTTCTTTTTTACAATTATTCTCTTGATGCCCTATATGTTTACATGTTTTTCAATAGAAAGGTTTTTTCAGGTAAGTAATATTTTGTCAGAAACCATCCTCTTCTCCAAATCATGTCCAAATGCTTTGGGGAAGAGGCTTAGAAATATCAGTTAAAACCCAGGCTTTACAATTGTTGTGCACAGCAATGTTGTTTAAAGGCAAATTGCTTTAGCAATATGGGTTATAGAATTAGTATTATAAAAAATTTCAGGAAGTTTAGGTAATAAAATCCAAAGATGAGTCACAGGTGACTCCTTTTTGGGGTTAAATTCTGGTGACCATTTGAGAATTCTAAAGGACAAATTACCTATAGTGAATCAGTATTATAAAAAATTTCAGGAAGTTTAGGTAATGAAATCCAAAGATAAGTCACAGGTGACTCCTTTTTGGGGTTAAATTCTGGTGACCATTTGAGAATTCTAAAGGACAAATTACCTATAGTGAATCAGTATTATAAAAAATTTCAGGAAGTTTAGGTAATGAAATCCAAAGATAAGTCACAGGTGACTCCTTTTTGGGGTTAAATTCTGGTGACCATTTGAGAATTCTAAAGGACAAATTACCTATAGTTCTAACATTTTTACTCCAGAAAGTTTTAACATCTTCAATTTGTTAAGTTCTATAAAGAAGTTCCTATAATCCCATTTATAAATATTGTATGATCCTATAAATCTAAATGCAGCAACATATGATTTGAACTCGTTGAGATGGGACTCCCAAACGAGAACTTAGCAATCAACACAGTTTTTGAAAGATTAGTTAGAGCCAACTTATCTGTTTGCAGAAATGTCACCGACTTGTAGTCTTCATGCTCCTCATGTATGACTCCCTTGTGTATGAACTCCTTTTTGCCTCCAATCATTTCAGCAAATGAATTGCTTCCATTGTGCTCGAACATCGGGTTCATGACCAGGTTTGGTGAGCTAGAACCCTTCAGTGGCGGAAACTCCTCCTTGTCCATTAGATTTGAAAGATTCTTATCATACCAGCAAGATTAGAGTTTTCTGGTGGGTTTTTTGTGGATGGATTCTCAGCAAAATCTGCCTTTGCAATTGAAGATCTATCTCTGTGGTTATTGTTTTGATCGAATGCTTAAAGAAGAAATGACTTTGTGGCTGAAAATTGGAAATCGGCTACTTGGACGATTAGGGTTTGTGAAAGAGGATAAAAGAGAGAGCTGATAAGAACGATTTCCTCGAGATAAGGAAACGTTCGAAGATCTGAAGTGCAACGGGTGCTACTTGGGCGATATCTTGGGCTATCTTGAAAACCCGCCTCGAATCTTGGAGCGTCCCATTATCCTCTCTTCCACCCTAGTTCAAAATTGAATTTTTACTTTTACTTTTAGGCGGTTTAAAAACTATCATCTCACTATTACTTCAATAAATCTCATATATTCTTTGACTATTTTAAATTAGAATGAAAATATTTAGAAATTAAATATTACATAATTAATATGTAATATGTAATAAAAAAAATTAAATATGCGATATATCTATTTGAGTTTCTTAAACTATAAGAAAAATACTTCGAAAACAAATATATATGTTTGACTCTCTTAAACTATAATAAAAAATTTAAAATATAATATATTTGTTTGACTCTCTTAAACTAAAATGAAAAAGATTTAAAAAATAAATATTACATAATAAAAATACAATATATATATATATATATATATATTTTAACTAGCTTAAACTATAAAAAGATTTAGAAAATAAATATCAAATAATAAATATATAATATATTTCTTTGACTATTTTAAACTAGAATAAAAAAAATTCAAAAAATAAATATTGCATGCAATATATATATTTTTAAATGTGTAAAAAAATTAAAAAAATAAATATTACATAATAAATATGTATTATATTTATTTGACTAATTTAAACT
Source organism: Limnanthes douglasii subsp. nivea (assembly GCA_036936605.1). Taxonomy (NCBI): domain Eukaryota; kingdom Viridiplantae; phylum Streptophyta; class Magnoliopsida; order Brassicales; family Limnanthaceae; genus Limnanthes; species Limnanthes douglasii. Next base: position 156,246,111 of record JAUPFV010000001.1, read on the forward strand.
AAATATTATATAACTCTTTAATGAAAATGATAGTGATATATTCATCATCTAATAAAAACAGCAAATACAGCAAATATATTTAAATTTAATGAAAATATTATATAACTCTTTAATGAAAATGCGATTTTGTCCAAATCACTAATTCCTTACTCGAGATTTTGAAAAAAAAAACATGCAATTTTGCGAATTCTGGGTTCGCAGGTCGTCACTTTTATAGCGTAATGAGTTCGAGAATCGCACTGAAAGTAAAAAAATCTCAAAAAAATACTTCATCTTGGCTTTCGAGATGGTCCACGAACCAATTTCATCGATATTACAGCTAAAATCATCATTCAAGTCGCTCAAATCCATAAATTTTAGTTTTTTTTAGAATTTTTGGTATGTTAGAGAGAGAAAGCTTTATGGAGAAAAAGAAGAAAATATTAATTTTTTAATTAAAAATAGGTTTTATATATAAAGGATATATTGGTAATTTTACATGAGTTGAAAAAAAATGTTGGATTTGGAGTCTCATTATAGCGAAATGGAATTCCGATATAGCCTAGATCTAAAAAAAAAATTGTTTTTTTATTGGTTGTATTTCGTTAATAAGTTGTTTACTGGATACGATTTTGTGTTTTACGAAAATCAAGTTTTGAATCTAATATCGAATAAATCGTCCGTGATTTTTTTTTAAAAAGCTTTAATAAAACTACTAAAATAGTCAATCGAGTTATAAACTAAAAGGCAAACTAGAAAACGGACTATTAAATATGATAATTTTGGCAACCGATTTTGGTATTGGGTTCACTAATAGATAGATTCCGTTTGGTCCTATCAGTTTTTAGCTATTTTGGTTCTTTAACTCTAAAAACAGAGAGATCAGACCAACTGGTTCAAATAGCTATCCAAAGGTAATGTTCCATTTAATTATTCGAAGAACTGTCGCCTCTAAAATGACTATACAGCTCGGCTTTCTTTTGCTATTTAACAATATTAATTTTATTTAATTTGAAATGTAATATATATTTATGTTTTTTTAATATTTTTCTAAGGGTCTAGTTTTCTAATTGTTTAAACGATCAGAACTAAAATGACAAAAGAAAAAAACAATCTGTTAATCAAACGGTTGCAATGGAGAAATTTTTGTAAGTAAAATTTAAAAACTGTAAAGTTGTAATTTCTCTACTTTTAAAATATCAAAAAATCAAAATATGGCATACGGCTAACTAATATATTTTTTTAAATATTTGTGAATCAGATAAAAAACACAAACATAATTTGGCCATGTTTGTATGTATTTTTGTCCAAATTACATCATAGGTTATATAGTTTAGATTTATTATTAAATAAATAAATCAAATAGATAAACAATTATATCATAGGGTTACCCGGGCTCAGACATAACCTATCATATTATTTTGAACATCAATTTAATATTAATGCAAATATATGGTCCTAATGGGGTAGCTTCGAGAAACTGATTGGGTTTCTAAGAAAGCCCAAGAAGCAGCACCCACTACTCTTTGAGTTATTTTTTTTTTTTGAAAAATAAACTACTCTCTGAGTTTGAGTCCTCATCTCGAGGATAGATCGAATATCTCTCAGATCTCTCTCTTCATCTTTCCCTAATTCAAAAACCCTAGCATTTCTTCATCAAATCATTGATCGAAAATCAGCTAGGAAACCACAAATCGACACATCCAAACACTACTCTTTTTCAGCCTCACAAAAAACCCTAATTCGACAACACAAATTCTGAACCACACCAAACTTCCACAAAAAATTTGTCTCAAGAATCGGTTCTTTGTCTTTAAGAATTGATAGAGATTCTTGGAAATCTCTAGATCTAAATCTTCTTCGATTTAGATATGAGAAAGTTCGATACTCGAAAAGGGCAAAAACGTTCGAAAGCTTGATCTGTCTTTGAGTTCGATGAACCCGATGGACAAGAAAGGGGTTCAAGAAGAATTTCCACCATTGAAAGGTACCGGTTCACCAAATATGGTCATGAACCCGACGTTCGAGGGCACTGGAGGCAGTAAATCCTTTGCAGAAATGGTCGGAGGCAGAAAAGATAAGGAGTTCATTCACAGTGGAGTCATACACGAGGAGCATGAAGACTATAAATCGGTGCAGTTTCAACAATCAGATAAGTTTGCTTTAACCAATATCTCAAAAACTACTTTAATTGTTAAGTTCTCGTTTGGGAGTCCTACTCTCAACGAGTTCAAAGCATACATTACTGCATTTAGGTTTATAGGTCATTCAACATCTATAAATGGGATTATAGGTATTACTTTATAGAATTTGAGCAAATAGAAGATGTTAAAACTTTCTGGAGTAAAAATATTAGATCTATAGGAAACATGTCTTTTAGAATTCTTAAATGGTCACCGGATTTTAACCCCATAAAGGAGTCACCTGTGACTCCTCTTTGGATTTCATTACCTAAACTGCCTGAACTTTTTTACAATTCTGATTCAATAAACCATATTGTTAAAGCAATCGGATTGCCTCTAACAGTATGGGTTCCTAAAAATAACATTGTTATGCACAATAATTGTAAAGCTTGGGTTCTAACTGATATTTCTAAGCCTCTTCCCCAAAGCATTTGGATATGCTTTGGAGAAAAGGATGGTTTCTGGCAAAATATTTCTTACTTGAAAAAACCTTTCTATTGTAAAACCTGTAAACATATAGGACATCAAGAAAGTCACTGTAAAAAAGAAGATTTTGAGCAAAATTTAAATAAAAACAGAAGCACTAAAGATCATATGAAGAATCTATCCAATCTTCCTTCAAAAGAAGTTTGGATACCAAAAGTTCGTACAAAAATTAACACTGAGAATCACACTGAAACTGAGTATGGAAATGTTGATAAAATTGTTGAAAATAATCCTGAAGTTAACAAACAAAGTCAAACATTTGAAATGGATAAGAACTTAATAGCAGATATAACACCTGAAAATGTTATCGTATCGAGTCAATGTAACAATCAATTTGACATTCAACAACTAAATATAACAGAGACAGACAATGTAAATAGATCACCACAAATGAACATCACACCAGAGTAACAATGTAAAAAATGTTAATCAACTTAAAGAATCTATTGAAACTACTAAGAAGGACATATTTAGTGTAACTAAACCACAACAAATAAGCATCACTCTAGAGCATCAGAATAATAAGGTAAAAATCTTTAATCAAAATGAAGAAGCTGTTGAAATCACCAATAATGACATAACTAATGCAAATAAATCACCACAAATAAACATCACACCAGAGCATCAGAATAATAATGTAAAAATATTTAATCAACTTAAAGAATTTGTTGAAATCACCAATGAGGACATAACTAATACAATTGAAACTATCAAATTAAACAACTCATTTAATGTCTTAACTGATGAAGAAGAAGATATTACAGAAACAGAGCATATACCTTTAGTTAGATCTAGTTTAAGTGAACCTAACTCACCAAAACAAAGGAAAACCAAAAAAGACTCTTTTAATACTAATGTGAGAAGATCATTAAGAAGTAAAAAAATATCAAAAACAAGAAATTTTGAAGGATCAATAGGATCCTCAAATAAATGTTTGAAATGACTATATCTTTACTTAACTGGAACATAAGAGGAATAAGTAATCAAAAAACACTAAGAAGAACAAAAAATTTGATTAAGAAGTTTGCAGTTGATATCATAGCTCTTCAAGAACCTATGATATCAGTTGATAAAATTATATTAACTTGCTTAAAACTTGGATTTGAATCTCAATATGCAAACATTAATAACAAAATATGGCTGTTTTGGAAAAAAGATTATGAAATTAACATTTTAGATAACTCAGAACAACTTTTAAACACTATGGTAAGTCATCATTCTACTAAGATAGTAGTTCTGATTACCATAGTGTATGCAAAATGTAACATATCTCATAGAATGCTTCTATGGGACCAATTAAGAAACATATCTGTAACTAATTTACCCTGGCTTGTTGTTGGAGATTTTAACACAATCTTCAACACAAGTAAACAAATGGCCTGTTCTACACATTGCTCAAAAGGAATGGATGAATTTAATCACATGATTCTAGACTGTAAGTTAGAAGACCCTGGATATATTGGATCAAACTTTACATGGACAAATAATCATAAATGGAAAAGATTAGATAGAACACTGCATAATGATAAATGGAGAGAAAGTTTTAATATAACAAGGGTGAATCACTTGGCCAGAACCTGTTCTGACCATTCACCCTTGTTAATATCAGTCTCAATTAACTCTACATATCAAAAACCATTATTTAGATTTCAAAATATGTGGTTAAAACATGAAAACTTTCTTAAGACTGTAAATGATATTCTTCTAATATATTTATCTTTTGGTCAAAACTAAAAAGGCTTAAGAAACATTTAAAAACATGGAAGAAGGAAACATATGGAAACATTTTTTATTGTTTAAGCAAAGTGGAAGAAGAAATAAAAACTGCTGAATCAATGTTAGAAGATAATGACTGCCCTGAAAATCAATCTAAATTAGTTAATCTAAATATCACATACTCAACATTGCTTGAGAGAGAAGAAATATATTGGAAACAGAAGAGTTATACAAATTGGCTTATAGATGGTGATAATAATTCAGCGATATTTCATAACTATGTAAAGAAAAGAAGATCTAAAAACATAATCAAGGGAATTCAGGATAAAAATATTTGGATTGAAGATGATGGTCTTATTGGTTTATCTGTTGTTGAATATTTCTCTAATCCGTTAAACAAAACTTCTATTCAAAAAGATCTTTCTACAATAAGAAATACCATTCCAAGAACTATATCTGCTATAAATAATGACAATATCTTGATATTGCCTACTTTAGATGAACTTTATATTGTTATAAAAAGCCTAAATTTTGACAGTGCTTCTGGAGTTGATGGATTCAACTCCAGATTCTACTTTTCTTGTTGGACAATTATAAAAGATGATCTTTTAAAAGCTGTTATAGATTTCTTTTTAGATGTAACATTACCAAAAGGATTATTTGCAACATTAATATGTTTAATACCTAAAATCAAATCTCCTAAAACATGGATACATTTTAGACCTATAAGTTTATGTTATGTCCTTAATATAATCATCTCAAAGCTTATAAACAATAGATTAGCTAAGTTACTGCCTTTAATTATATCTAAGGAACAAGGAGCATATGTAGAAAATAGAACCATTCAAGAGAATATTCTAATAACACAAGAGTTATTAAAGATCTGAATAGGAAAACTAGAGGAGATAACATAATTATAAACTTAGATATGTCAAAAGCATTTCATAACTTAGAATTTAATTTCATTTATGAAGTAATGTTAGCATTTGGATTTAATGAACAAGTAGTTAAACTGATTAAGAGAAGCATAGAAAACATTTCATATTCAGTTATAATTAATGGTAATTCAAATGGTTTCTTTAAATCTGTTAATGGTTTAAGGCAGGGAGACCCGTTATCTCCCTGCCTTTTCATTATAGCTGAGGAGTTTTTAATTAGAGGAGTAAACAATCTAATTAATCAACATAGATCAATGTCCTATAATATGAAAAGCTTAATGAAAATAAATTGTTTAGCATATGCAGATGACATCATTTTGTTTTTAAATGAATCTTTAACAAGCATAAAGAAGCTATCTAAATTTTTAGACACTTATCAATCTCTCTCTGGTCAACAAATAAACAGACAAAAGACAACAATCATTACATCTTTAAGCATGAATAAAACAAGAATAACATCCTTAGAAAGAGTCTTAGGTTTTAAACAAGAAAATCTTCCATTTACTTATCTAGGAATTCCAATACACTCAAACAATCATTACATTCACTTTGAGAACTTAATAGACAAGATAAGAAGTAAAATCTCATACTGGAATTCTAAAAACATATCATTTGGAGGCAAAATAACTTTAATAAACTCTGTTCTAATGTCATACCCTATATATTATTTACGGTCCATTAAATTACCTTTGAAAACAATATCTAGGATTGATAAACTTCTAAACAAGTTTCTGTGGGGATTTAGTGAAACAAACAAACATATAATCTGGTCTAGTTGGGAAATTTGTGTAAACCATATAATGAAAATGGATTAAACATCAGAAACATTAAATATATTCAAACTGCCTTTTCTTTTAAACTATGGTTCAACTTTAGGAACAATAAAACTCTTTGGTCAAACATGATACACTCAAAATATTGTAACAACATTCATCCATTACAATCTACATTGAGAATAACATATTCTAAAATATGGAAAAGAATGAATGAAATCAAAGAAAAAACAGAAAAACATATAAGATGGAAATTAGGCAATGGTAATTCAAACTTCTGGCTAGATCAATGACATAGCTCTAACCCCTTAATAACTTTAACAACAGTCAATTCTCACCATTACACACAAGCAAAGATAAATGAATACTGGATAAACAATGAATGGAGCATAGATAAACTACAGAATAACCTGCCTTCTAAGTATGTCAATGAAATCATGAAAATAAAGTTTAATACAAGTACAACTGATTCCATCATTGGAAGCTTTCAACTTATGGAACTTTCAACTTAAAGAAGACTGTTAATGAAGTAAGACACAAATCCACAACATCAAAAATAAAAGACAAAATCTGGAATAGTACTTCTCCAAAGAAATGTTCTTTCATTCTTTGGAGAGTACTGAACAATCTATTAAGTATAGACACAAAACTTCAACAGAAAGGTTTCCAATTAACATCTAAATGTACTACCTGTCAGAACTTAGAAACACTTAACCATGTTTTTGTATCTTGTGAAACTGCTTGGTCTATATGTTCTTTCTTTTCTGCTAAGTTCAATATAGATATAGGTAAGCATATGACGGTGAATCACATTATTAATCTTTGGTTGTTATCTACATCTAAAAGAATACATATACGTACTATTCTGCCATCTTTGATTATATGGTCCATGCTAGAAACAGTAATAAACATAAGGGAATAATCTTATCTTCCAAGAAAAGTATTAATCATATATTATTCATTCTTTCATCCTTAGATTCAGGGTCACATTTAACCAGAAAACATTGGTCAAAAGACTTGCACTTAGCTAAGGAATTAAGATGTTTTAATCATGTTAAATCTTCTAAGCCTTTTTTGTATGTCACTTGGTCTCTGCCTATACATAATAGAATCAAATTGAATTGTGATGGATCCTCCTTGCACAATGGTGAATCAAGCTATGGTTTTATTATAAGAAATAAACTTGGAACTCTTTTAATTGCTAAAGGTGATGTAATAGGGAAATGCTCTCCTCTAACTGCTGAAATCTTAGCACTTATTAATGGCCTTATGTATTGCAACAATCAGAATTTAACTTCAATAGATATAGAGATAGATTGCCTTAGTTTATTTAACATGCTTGCTATAGGAAAGTACCCCTGGCACTTAGAGAAAATACTCTAATACTGCAGAACATTGATAAAACCTCCGATGTCACTCAAACATATATATAGGGAACAGAATTTAGCTGCTGACTGGGCTGCCAAACATGCACTTAAGATTCAATCTGATTTCACAGCTGAACCAAATAATTCATTGCATGAATTAAGTGCTATCACATTGTTAGAATCCTTAAATCTGGGTTACTTTAGATTCTTTGAAGAAGACTAATCTGTTTTGGCAAGTTGAAAAACTTGACCTTAATGATTTCTGTTTTGCAAGTGAAGGAAGAAAGAACTTGAGCATTAGATGAAGCACAAAGATGGCACATAACAAGAAGGAAAGGCACAAAGAAGAGAATTAGAGAAAGAAGAGATAAGAAGCCACAAAAGAAGAGCTATAGTCAAAAATGCTAAGGGAAGCCTTTAAACAAAAAAGGCGAAAATGTAGTAGCTATACCAAATAATAATGAACATAATGTAATATTTTTCATTAACATCAATAAAATTTATTTCTTGGGAAAAAAAATCAAATAGATAAACAAAAAGTTTACCGACTTCATCGACTCAGGTTTGATTCAATTTTGTTTGCTCTACTTTAATGGACTTTCGCGTCTAAAAATGAATCATGTTTGCATTCCTTTTAAGTTAATATTCTATTAACAATCCTAATTACAATTAATAATTCAAATATTATTTAAATGTTGTAAACTATAAGTTAAAAAAAATACATTAATATTTGTATTGAAAATATATATTTATTATAAATGATAATTAAAACATTATTATAATTTTATGGATCCGAACATCTAAATTCTATTGATTTTTTTTTATAATAGTTTGACGGGTTTGGCTAAATTAGGGCCCATTTTTTGTTAACCATTCCCAAAATATAGAGAATCTTTTTAATTCAATAGTCAAAGACGGTTTTACCCTTTGACCAAGAATCTTTATTTTTGTCTTGTAGTGGAATGTGGGTATGGTTAGCCAAATGTAGAAGAACACAAAATTACTCCTCCAAACAACCCTCTTATACTCAAAACTTAACCAAAATTTCAAAAACTCCCACAAATTCAAAAACTCCAAAAAATTCAAAAACTTCAAAAACTCACAAATAAACACTTGAACCTCCAAAAATCATTACTTTTTTTTTTGTAAATTCGGAATAATCGAAGGATGGACTCTGAATGTGAGAAGCTTGCTGAGGAGCATGGGACTCCAAATATGGTAGTTGTTCTAACCAATCTATTTAGAAAAGTTTCTATTTTGGTAGACCTTCTACATTTAGAAAGGTAGAACCCGAAGTACCCCGCAGGTTTCAACCATCTAAACCGGCGGGGAATATGAACATGCATAATAAAAACTATGAAGGTTCCCCGTCGGGGCCCACCATGTCCACCCGGCGGGTTCATCAAGTCTGAACCACCGGGTGGGACACCCGCACCCGGCAGGGCTAACTCCCTTGTTTTGTGCAGATTATGTGTTTCATTTTGTGTTCGATCCCCGCCGGTTATATTATTTGAACCCGCCGGGGTTAGATAGTTCCACCACCGGTGTGGGATTAGGTAATCGTCGGGGTCAACCCCTATGTTTTTTCCCTAATTGAGTTTGATTTTGGCCCCGACCCCCGGCGGTTGACAATAGCCCCGCCGGGTTGAGAATTTTCAACCGCCGGTTTAACAATGTCCCCGCCGGTTGGAACCCTATAGAACCGGCGGGGCAACATCCTTGAATGTGTGAATTTTCTAACCGTTGGGTTGGGCTTGGCTTATTTTATCCATGCTCGTATTTGATGGTTTTTTTTCACATAGGGTGAAGAGTTAAAGAGTGGAGATGGAGGGTTAAAGGATGAGTCAAAGGATGATTTGACTAGTTCGTGCATGGCGAAGGCGGAGGAGGAGGAAATACAGGTGCCTTGCTCAATCGATTATAGCGAGTTGTTCAACACCAAATCTCACTACTACTCCCAGGCAGACCTGATTGAATGGGTTAAGGAAATCGCATTAGATAACGGGTTTGTGATTATTTTATGTCGATGCGATAGACACGATCGTAAAACTCCAAGAGTAGAGTTTGTGTGTGAAAGATCTGGAGTTTACACAAAACTGGTAGATCCCAAGGATCTAAAGAGGTAGTCTACCGGAACGAAAAAATACGGATGCACGTTCGCGCTTAAAGGAAATACGATGGGTGATGATTTGTGGGGAATAGAGGTTGTGTGCGGCGTTCACAATCACGACACTACATCCTACAAAGAAGGTCATTCCTACGTGGGACGCTTTCAAAAAATATAGATGGATTTCGTGGTTAGTTCTACGAAAATGGGATCCCGTCCTCGTGATATTCTTGGTGGAGTGAAGAAATTGAACCCTAAGAATTCTTCTACAATGCGCACCGTGTACAACGCATTACTAAAACACCGGAAGCTCGAGAAAGGCGGTCGGTCGCAATTCCAATACTTGTTGGGTGAACTAAAGCGACTAAACTACTACGAATTCCATAGAAAGTCCGAAGACGGAAGCGATATCATAGGCGAGCTTTTTTTTGCGCACCCGGTTAGTTTGGATTTGTTACGGACATTTCCGAACATCATTTTAATGGATAACACGTACAAGGTGAACAAATACGGGATGCCGTTGTACGAGGTCGTCGGTGCGACTTGTATGGGGAAAACATTCTACATTGGATTTGGGTTTATGTCGAATGAAAAAATCGAGACCTACAAGTGGGTGTTAGGATGCTTACATTCGTTGATGGTAACTCACTCCATCGAATTACCATCCATTTTTTTTACGCATAGAGACTTGGCGCTTGTGAATGCGGTGGAGGAAGTGTTCCCCAATGCAACGCACATGTTGTGTCGATGGCACATCAACATGAACGTCCTAGGAAAAACAAAAAGGATCATAAAGGAGAAGAAAGTATCCAACGCCTTTTTGAAAGTGTTGAATGAAATGATGTTGGCGGAAACAGAATTAGCCTAGGAGAACTACCGGTCGGAATTGCACCGCGACTTCAAAGAGTATCCGGAAGCGATTGAGTATACCAAAAGTTGGGTAGGGTCGTACGGTGACAAGTCTGTCACGTGGAGAACTAACAAGTGGATGCATTTTGGTAACCAAACCACAAACCGCGTGGAGAGCGCTCATTCGAGCCTCAAGCGTTTCATCGGTACGAGCAAAGGTAACTTTGAATCTTTTTGGTTGAATTTGCATACTCTGATCGAATTGCAACAAGGGGACATCAAGGCTTCCTTTGAAAAGAGGCGGTTGTTGGCCCTACATAAATTCACAAACATTGTGTACGGTAAACTAAAAAACAACATCTCTCACTATGCAATGGATCTTTTGGCCGACGAAGTCGAATGTGCCTGCAACATGACAATCGCACCGGATATGCCTTGCGGTTGTGCCATACGAACTATGCACGGTATGTTTTGCGCCCACCAAATCTATGAGTTTGTTGCGAAAGGCATAGAGGTGCCGCTTGAGTTGTTTCATGAACATTGGAAGAGGTTAGACTTCCTAGTTCGTACCAACCTCTCGACGAATGAGCAACTTAAAGCCAAACTTGAAAAACTAGTATGCAATGTCATGGCGTCCAATGACGAAGCACGCATAGAGCACATTTATGAACAATGGTTTGCCGTCGTCCATCCCGAAATAACTAACATTTTGGAGCCATTGGTTAAGAAAAAAGCGCGCGGTCGTCCACCTAATAAATGTAAGTTATCAATTGCCGCTGATGATACATCCACTAAACGCGACAAAAGTCGGCACGAGTATGTGCTTCAATCAGAATATGCTAGTACGTCATCCTTACTTGGAGACTTCAAACTTCCAACCGCAACCTCAAGTAAAGGGTAAAAAAAGAAAGAGCCTAAACGTGGTTTGGAAAGCGCCCCCGCTCGTACGAAAGGTAGCGTTATTCCAACGCAAGCAAGTGGGACAATGCTTAGTAGTGGAACGGTGGGTTGTAGGTCAAGCTCTACGATACCGGTGAAGGCAAGTTTTGTAGACCCCAAAGGATACATGAACCAATTCCCCATCTATTTTAGGCCTTTCGTAGAGTCCATTAGTGATGTTAAATCCGATGGCCATTGCGGGTACCGCTCGATAGCGTACGCTTTGAACGGGCAACAAGATGGGTGGAGGTTGATAAAGGATGCCCTTTACAACGAGCTGATGGATTACGCATCCGTCTACGTTAAGATTTTTACTAGCATGGAGGATTTGATTGATGTTGCGGAGCGTGTGAAATGTTCTAGCGATGTGGGAACTAACGACCATTGGATGTCCATGCCCGAGATGGGAGTGGCAATTGCATGTGCGTTTAACTGCATATTCCATTTTGTTGGGCTATTCCGAAATATTGATGTCGGCTTCACTTTTCTTCCGCTAAGAGGTGCACCTCCTCAGATGTCAAACCGGTTGGAAATCGGATTGGGTTGGGTCAAATCCAACCATTTCGTGAACGTAAGTATTCATACAAGGGGTATGTTAATGGTAATTTTAATATCAAGAAATTTATTTTATCGTGTTTTCGTTTTATAGCTTGGGATTAAGGCGGAGGCCCCATGCGCTAGGATACATCCTTGTTGCTTAAAGTTGCGTTCACGAGAAGCAGAAGGTTGGGCATTGCCGATTGCATCTCGTTGCAAGAAATACGAAGAGCTTAAAAATAATTACCCCGAAGTAACCGATTTATCCGCTTTTGCTTGATGACTAGAAGATTTTAATGAATGTAAACGTTGGATTGTTTTTATGTTTTTATGGTTTTTATGTTTGGATGGTTTTTATGTTAGAAACAATAACACTTAAGCTTCTTAATATTCTGATTGCATTTAAAACATTACACTTTAATCAAAAGCATTGCATAATTAGAAATACATAAGCACATAACTTAAAACAAATGATAGATAAGCTAACCCTGAGTTAGCATTGCACACTTAGTTTTACGGAGTCGGATAGTTCATTCCATACTCAAATCGTTTCTCGAAGGAATCCCATGTCGAATACCTTTCGGACTTTGGTTCGGACTATACAAGGAAGTGACTCGATATGTATACTCACTGTTTTAAGATAAGCTAACCTATCGGCGACTTCTTCTCGTCCACGTGGTCGGGGCATTAAACATCCTGGACACGATGCCTCCCTACCGTGGTTGAAGAACATTCTGCACAAAACCGCATCGACGAAACCAGGAACCTCATCTTCCATCGTACCTATTACGAAGTCATATGCGCCTAGGAGGCTTGCATCTTCGTGCACATTCCAGCCAGAATCATTCATTGCTATAACTTATGTGTTTAGTTTCATAGTCCGATTACAGTATTTATAGACTAGATGTATGTGGTTCAATTCTGAAATAATGAGCGGGAAAGGGTTATATTTTCCCCGCTTATTAATTGTTTTCAAGCGGGAGTCTCATTTGGTTGGAGTTCGAATTTGGCGGGACTTTGAATTTGGCGGGACTTTGAATTGGTGGGAGTGGGAGTTTTTGTAGCAAAGTATTTGGCGGGAGTTTAATGTCTATAAAATTAATGTTCGACCCACACATGTGAAGGGTTCACAACAAGAAAAACCCTTAAATAATGTGTCCTTGGAACGAGTTAGAAGATCAATATGTAATTAAAGCATCAATCGAACTTGGTAACACGCACATGGACGAGGGGCGTAAAGCGTATTGGGAGGCATTGCTATGCCGGATGTACTTATTAAACGGAAGGGATGGCGTCCAACCGCCAAAAATTTCAAGGCGTGTTGATGAGGTGAAGGCTCGGTGGTCAGTCCTACTCACACTCCGCCTTCATCCAGTTTCTGGCCTAACCGAATTAGAACATCGTGTTGCGAGTAACTTGTTCAACTGTCATGACACAGATTCGATAACGGAGGATCAACTGGATAGGGTTCGTTCTGACATTATCGACAACAAACTTAAATTAAACGAACAATAATTGCATATTAAAACTGAAATACAACAACAAAGTTAAGGTTTATAATAGCAAAACAGCACAAATGTCAACAATTATAAAAGACGGTAATGTTCACAACTAGAATAACATACAAATTTAAAAGCCAACCATGATAATCAAGAGCCACGGACCGGTAATCTCCATCACCTTCCTCGCAAAGGACACCATCTCGTCAGTCGAATCTTCTAACGGACGAACACGATTAATCGTGTTCACCACATCGATCGCCGAAGCCTCCGTAAGAATCCGAGGTGTGATGTTAAACCACCCGTACATCTTCACGTACGCCTTGTACTGGGGGGATGAGGTGTGAGTACTTCTTTCCAAGGGCCTCGAATACCTATCGATCACGTATAGGTGCTCCCTCCAGTTCGTCCAATGCCTACCCTGAAGCGCATACCGAAGATGGTCTTCTCTACCAAGACCGGTTCTAACAATGAGGGGGTCCAGCGGCTTTCCTTGGATCCAACCGAACTGGCGCATAACTCGGTCGGGGTGATATGCCTCGCTCACCATCATGAGGCGAATAAGGTTTCGGTACAACCCTATTGCCTGCTCCGGCCACACCTCACGGACATCCTCGTAAGGTCGGAATATAACCTACAAAAAAAATCAATTACTCGTACTACATTTAATATAGAATAGATGTATATTAATAAACGTAAAGAAAATAACTTACATCCCTTTCTCCTTGAGCCGCGAGAATGTCACGGTAGTAAGGCTTCCCGCGAGCTAATGATACCGGGATCTTTTTGGGCAACCACGCCAGCATCTTCGGATCTGCTAGGCTATAACCACTATTCACTGGCGCACGGAAAATAGGGAAGTGATCATAGACCCAACACTCAAACAAGGCCGAGAAGCCGACCAAGCTCTTCAAGGAGTTCTTCGAAATGCCTCCCAAGCTCTTGTACAACCACACCAATGCACAAGTACCCCATGCGTACTCACCAACCCTCGTCAAGTCCTCAAGGTGGTGGAGAAAATTGCACTGGATGTTCTTCTGGCTCGTATTGGTGAAGATAGTACACCCGAGAAAGAACAAGATGTATGCCCTAGCTGCTGCCATCTTCATCTTCGTAGTGCAGGCCTCATCCCCGGAGAATGTGGTCCTAAGCCATCGGAGGCCGAATCCACTCCCGTCGTGCGCCTCCATTTCCTGCTGCACATCAGCAGCCGAAACTCCCAACAACTCTGCATAGCGTGCGTACGTCGCCTCTATCGGATACGGCCTATAGACATCAATAATTCTCCCCTCAACCGGGAGGCCAGTAATCACGCAGATGTCGTTCAGTGTCAATGTCATCTCCCCAAAGGAAAACTGGAACGTGTTGGTCTCTTGGTGCCACCTCTCACCGAACACCTCCGCCAGCTGCACGTGGTTGTTGAACCGTGGTCGATGCCGCATCAACGGCCAAAACGGTGTCTCCTCGAGATAAGCCCTAACCGCGAGTTGTTTGTTAAGGTCCCACTAACCAAGCGAACCGTACTTCGACAGCACAGTGATACCCGAGCGCGTCTGTAAAAAATTTAAAAATGTATACAATGTTAAAACAACAATTTAACTAATCAAACATATAATTAATTCGATAACTTACATCGTTTTTGAAGGCGTCGTACGCCTCATGTTGGGCATAGTCGGGGAAGAGAAGGACGCTATTTTGGGATAGAAAAAGATTTTTCCATCCCTCTGGATCGGTTGGACGCCCTTCCGTCCGGACCTCTCTTCGAGGTGGTGGCATAGGGACCTTCGTTTCCTCCTCCTACGTGTCCTCCTCGTCTACTAGGGCACGCCGCTGTCGGATGGGGAGTACCTCTCGTGGAGGAGAAGATCGTGGATGGGGGCCTCTCTTGTGCGATGGGGAGCACCGCGATCCCGTGTGGCGTCATATTTCCGATGCCGCAAGGATCGTTCTGTGGGGTCCTCGCGCACCTGGCGCTCGGGGCGACCACACTCGGTCCCCTCCCCACGTTCCGGCCTAGCGACCATCGGCCGTTGGCTACCTTCGCCCTTTTTTGCCGCTTTGGCCGCCTTCTCCTTCGAGCGAGGTGCCTCGTGTCTACAAAAACAATCACAAAAAACAAGTTAGAACGAAGCAAAAAAAACAACTTCTATAAAAATAACAGTCCTTCCCGCCGGTTGACCAATTTTCACCCGGCGGGTAGAAAATTCAATTTACAAATAATAATTTTCACCTGCCGGGTGAATCGGCCCCCAGCCGGCGGGGAACGTGAACACATCATATTCTTGTTCATCGTTCCCCGCCGGGTAAATTGGCCCAGCACCGGCAGGGAAGGATGAATATCTAGAAATTCATCTTTCCCCGCCGATCTAAACCCCTAATACCCGGCGGGGAAGGATGAACACCTGCAAAAAAAAAGCATATCCCCCGCCGGGTAACCAAGAACTGAACCGGCGGGGGATGTTCGAAACCTCCATTAACGAGTTGAAGAAAAACTCGTAAAACTTCCTAGAAAACCAAATCAGCCAAAACCAAATCTACCCTAGCATCACTAGACAACTAAAAACAACTTCATAACCAAACTTCGCCAATTCTAACACCCTATGCGTATCAAAATCAAAAAACTTAAGCAAAACCAAATATAGAAAAAAAAAACTACATTTAAGAGTAAAAACTTACTCTTTTCCTTTTCCCATTGTAGTTCTTGGCTTGGTGTTGATGTGGTAGAGTTCTTCGGAACTGATTTTGGGGCTGATTTTGAAAGATTGTAGAATTTTGGAAATGAGAGTTTGTTTAGGGTTTTGGGGCTGATTTTGGGTTGGGGCTGGTTTAGAGATGGGAATGGTTAGTGTTTAGGGTTTTGACTTAGTAAAAAAAGAAATGGTGTTTTGGATATAATGTTGGGGCTACTTAAATTTTGTTTGGATATGGTTAAAATTGGAACTGGTTAGCCAATTTGACCCTAATTTAGCCACCCTAGTTTAACATATCTAGATTTTACTCTTGAATCGATACAGTAAATTGTATTTTGAAAAATGACAGCAGTAATGCTGTTTTTGGACTAATTTTAAGACATAACATTACAAATTTTATAGTACTCTTTCTATTTAGGAAAATACCCATTTAAATCACACTAAATGTGAGGGTATGCTTTGATTATATATTTAATATTAATTTCGTATATCAATTTTTTTTAAGAATACCCATTGATTCATATTATAGATTTGATTTTGGTTAAACTTAGTTTTGAAGTAAAAATTCAGATCTTGAAGTTTAATAAACTCGTAACGAAGATACAAATCATAAACAAAAATATTTGATGGAAAAATACAATTTTTAACAAATAGTTTAAAAATATCTTTAAAAGGTATTTACAAAAGATACATGGAGATAAGATAAAATACATGGTGACGGTAACACGTAAAACTAAAAAAGAAAGACGAATGGTGGTATTAAACGAAAAGTGTCACACATGGCTTTGGCTCTTGAACAGGTTTCCATTCTCAATGATATGAATATTTTTCGGTACATGGGAAGTCTGATCTTGAAAAACGAACAAAAAATATATGAATGGAGATAGTTCATATTCCAAAATGCTTTTCTGGTAGAGTTTATATATATAAAGAAAATTATGAGAACATATACATTATTATATATATTTTTCATCCATTCAAAAGGCATAGATCACTGAACAAATACCATAGGATAAGATTCGGAATGAGTTGAAATCTTTATTGATGCGTGGTTAAATATAATAGAATCGGTGGAAGCCAATTATTATCATGCATGTATGTAGTAGTAGTTCACGAGAAGACATCATTGATCACGAGCACACAACAAGACAGCTTGCAAAGTCATAATCAATCTCTCTCCTTTTTATACCGCTCCAAAATTGTCTATATCAGCTAACATATATTTTTGTTTTTTGTTTTCCATCGAGTTGGGCCTTATTATTTCAGGAAAACTGGGCATTACAAGGATCCTAAACTGAAACCAAAAGAAAACAAGCTCTAAACAAGTACTAAGGTTTTCATTACATTTAAAGTGAGAGAGGCTACCAAAAGAAAATAAGCTCACGAACACCAATCCAAAACCTAACCACGACTTCAGCTAGTTTTTAGTAATATTTGAGATGAGATGGGAATTGAAGATATTCTCCATAAATACGATGAGATTGTTAAGTTTTTCTGAACTTATCTGCATTTCCAATGAAGCCAGTGCTTGCCATCACTTGAGTAAAATATATCATAACCTTCAAGTAGAATGTGAAAACAGTGGAGATGAGGCAAGTGCTAAGCACATTAAAGAGAACTGGAGTGAATTGAAAAGACAGTGTAATTTTAGGGGGTTATAAATTACACATTAAAGACTGTAATATTTTTCCCTTTTTTAAGTGTTACAGTCTCTATAAAACCTAGTGGTAGGGTTTTTTGTGTATTCACAAGAAACGGCAGTTACTCTGTTCTTCCTAATAAAATCGATCTGCAGCAGGTCCGGAGACGTAAGCATAATTTGCTGAACTCCGTTAACAATTGTGTCTTTGATTTCACTTTTGTTTTGTGCTTTCCTTCTTCTTTTTTTCTTTTGATCTGATTTGACAGGAAATTAGCATATTTCCCTTAGAACTGGTATCAGAGCCAAGTTGGTAGCGATCCAAAGGAAATCAGATTTGAGTGGGAGCAATGGCTACAGACGAAGGAAAGGTGAGACTCAAAAAATTCGATGGTGTAGATTTTGGGTTCTGGAAGATGCAGATTGAAGATTATCTGTACCAGAAAAAACTTTATCAACCCCTCTCAGAAAAGAAACCAGAAGGTATGAAAGATGAAGAATGGACACTTCTTGATAGACAAGCTCTTGGAGTCATCCGATTGACGCTATCCCGCAACGTTGCTTTTAACATCATAAAGGAAACAACCACGGCGGGTCTTATGAAGGCTCTCTCCAGTATGTATGAGAAGCCATCAGCGTCTAACAAAGTTCACTTGATGAGGCGTTTATTCAATTTGCGAATGATGGAAGGCGCTTCGGTAGCTCAACACCTCAATGAACTGAATATAATCACAAGCCAGTTGAGTTCAGTTGAAATTGATTTTGATGAAGAAATACGAGCATTGATATTGTTGTCTTCACTACCAGATAGTTGGAATGCTACTGTCACTGCGGTGAGTAGCTCATCGGGAAGCAATAAGTTGAAATTTGATGATGTTCGTGACCTAGTTGTTAGTGAAGAGATTCGAAGGAGAGAATCAGGTGAGTCATCAATCTCCTCAGTCTTACATACAGAATCGAGAGGAAGAAATTCAACCAGAGTATATGGACGTGGTAAATCGAACTACCGAGGCAAATCAAGAGATTGGAGGTCCAAGTCTAGGAATCCTAAAAATTCCCAAGGGTTGAGAAACACGGAGTGTTGGAATTATGGGAAGACCGGGCACTTAAAATATCAGTGCAAGAGAGAACCAAAGGAACAAGAGAAGAAGACAGAGGCAAATATCACTTCAGAAGGAGATGATGCGTTAATATGCTCCTTAGAAAGCAGGGAAGAGTCTTGGATATTAGACTCCGGAGCA
Source organism: Limnanthes douglasii subsp. nivea (assembly GCA_036936605.1). Classification (NCBI taxonomy): domain Eukaryota; kingdom Viridiplantae; phylum Streptophyta; class Magnoliopsida; order Brassicales; family Limnanthaceae; genus Limnanthes; species Limnanthes douglasii. Next base: position 156,265,054 of record JAUPFV010000001.1, read on the forward strand.
TCGTTTCACGCGACTTCGAAGAAAGAATTCTTCGAGAGGTATGTCCCTGGTAACCTTGGAAAAGTATATCTTGGTGATGATCAACCTTGTGATATTATTGGTAAAGGTACTGTGAAGATTAAGTTGAATGGGTTTGTATGGGAACTGAAAGATGTCAGACATATCCCCAGTCTGAGAAAGAACTTAATCTCAGTAGGTCAGTTGGCTAGCGAAGGCTATAGTACGATCTTCTATGGTGACAATTGGAAAATTTCAAAGGGAGCAATGACGATTGCTCGCGGAAAGAAGAATGGTACTCTTTACAAGACAGCAGAGACGAGCTGTTCAATTGCAATAGCAGCAGGAAACGAAAATCCAAATGTTTGGCACCAGAGGCTTGGCCATATGAGTGTGAAGGGTATGAAAATTATGTACTCGAATGGGAAGCTTCCAGGTCTAAAGTCAGTCGATATAGACATGTGTGAAGATTGCATACTTGGAAAACAGAAAAGGGTCAGTTTTCAGACGAGTGGTAGAACCCCAAAGAAAGAAAGGCTGGAGCTTGTTCACTCTGACGTTTGGGGGCCAACAACTGTTTCATCTATAGGAGGGAAACACTATTTCGTGACCTTTATCGATGATCATTCTCGAAAGGTATGGGTTTATTTTCTGAAGCATAAATCTGAAGTGTTTGATGTTTTTAGGAGATGGAAATCTATGGTTGAGAATGAGACAGGTCTGAAGATTAAAAAGCTGAGAACTGATAATGGTGGTGAATATGAGGACACCAAATTCAAGAACTTTTGCTATGAGCATGGTATCAGGATGGAGAGAACCGTTCCAGGTACGCCTCAACAAAATGGTATTGCCGAACGTATGAATAGAACGTTGACAGAAAGAGCCAGAAGCATTCGAATACAGTCTGGTTTACCGAAGCAGTTCTGGGCAGAAGCAATCAACACATCGGCTTACCTGGTTAACCGAGGCCCGTCGGTTCCCTTAGAACATCGAATACCCGAGGAGGTATGGAGTGGTAAGGATATAAAATTATCACATCTAAGAGTTTTTGGTTGTACTGCATATGTTCATATAAGTGACCAAGGCAGGAATAAGCTTGATCCGAAATCGAAAAAATGTTTCCTGATCGGCTATGGCGAAGATGAGTTCGGTTATCGTGTTTGGGATGAGGAGAACAAGAAGATGATACGAAGCAGAGATGTGATCTTCAATGAAACAGTGATGTACAAGGACAGACATAAAAGTGAAGCAAATGACTCAAAGCCGTATGAATCAGTATTTGCAGATATCGAGGGAGTCCCAGATAGTCAAGAAATAGAATCGATCAGATTAACCCCTCAAGAAGGAGAGTTTGTTGGACAGACCGATCGACAGCAATCCGATACCCTACAGCCGACCGAGGCAGTTCCTGTTTTGCGAAGATCTTCCCGACCCCATGTACCCAACATGAGATACTTGAATTATCTGTTACTTACCGATGGAGGAGAACCTGAATGCTATGATGAAGCTTGCCAGGCCAGTGATGCTAGTAAGTGGGAGTTTGCTATGAAAAATGAGATGAAGTCTTTAATCTCAAATGATACATGGGATCTAACTGAGTTACCAATGGGTAAGAAGGCACTTCATAACAAATGGGTGTATCGGGTGAAAGATGAGCATGATGGCTCTAAGAGATACAAAGCACGACTAGTTGTCAAAGGGTTCCAGCAAAAGGAAGGAATTGATTACACCGATATTTTTGCTCCAGTTGTGAAGCTCAATACTATTAGATTAGTGTTGAGTATTGTTGCCATTGAAGACCTTTATCTTGAACAGTTAGATGTGAAGACTGCATTTCTTCACGGGGATTTGGATGAGGAGATATACATGTATCAACCAGAAGGTTTCTTAAAAGAAGGGAAAGAAAACATGGTATGCAGACTTAAGAAAAGTTTGTATCGTTTAAAACAAGCTCCAAGACAGTGGTACAAGAAATTTGACGGTTTTATGCAAAAAGAGAGTTTTAAGAAGTGTAATGCGGACCACTGTTGCTATTTTAAAAGATGTAAGTCCAGTTATATCATTTTTCTACTCTATGTTGATGATATGTTAGTAGCAGGTTCAGATATGGATGATATTAGAAGATTGAAGCTACAATTGTCAAAAGAATTTGACATGAAGGACTTGGGTCCGGCGAAGAAGATTCTTGGAATGCAAATCATAAGAGATAAGCATAGAGAAGTTTTGCATTTATCTCAGTCAGAGTACATCGATCGCGTTTTGAAGAGATTTAACATGTGTGATGCAAAGCCAGTTAGTACACCATTGGCAGGTCACTTTCGTTTATCCAAGGATCAATCCCCTAAGACGGATGAAGAAAAAGACTTCATGGCTAAGGTTCCTTACGCCTCAGCTATTGGAAGTTTGATGTATGCAATGGTCTGTACGAGACCAGACATTAGTTATGCAGTGGGAGTTGTGAGTAGGTTTATGTCAAACCCAGGGAAAATTCATTGGGAAGCTGTCAAATGGATTTTGAGGTACCTACTAGGTACCATAGAAAGGTGTTTGTACTTTGGTAAGGGTGAGTTAAATGTACAAGGCTACGTAGATGCAGATTTTGGAGGTGAAGTTGATGACCGGAAAAGCACTACCGGTTATATATTTACTGTTGGAACTACAGCTGTTAGTTGGATGTCAAAATTACAGAAAATTGTCACTTTATCAACTACAGAGGCTGAGTATGTAGCAGTGACCGAAGCCAGTAAAGAGATGATATGGCTTCAAGGTTTGTTAACCGAGTTGGGATTCAAACAGAAGAACAACGTTCTGCATAGTGATAGTCAAAGTGCAATTCAATTGACGAAGAATTCAACATTTCATTCAAGAACCAAGCACATCAGTCTTCGTTATCACTTCATTAGATCTTTATTGGAAGATGAGGTGCTAATACTGGAAAAGATCTAAGGAAGCAAGAATCCAGCTGATATGTTGACAAAGACAGTAGCCATTGAAAAACTGAAGTTGTGTTCAGCTTCAGTTGGTCTACAAGAGTAATAAGACCAGAAAGATCTGCTGCATAGATCAAGGTGTGAAGACAGGTTGAAACCAGTCTTCAAGTGGGAGATTGTTAAGTTTTTCTGAACTTATCTGCATTTCCAATGAAGCCAGTGCTTGCCATCACTTGAGTAAAATATATCATAACCTTCAAGTAGAATGTGAAAACAGTGGAGATGAGGCAAGTGCTAAGCACATTAAAGAGAACTGGAGTGAATTGAAAAGACAGTGTAATTTTAGGGGGTTATAAATTATACATTAAGGACTGTAATATTTTTCCCTTTTTTAAGTGTTACAGTCTCTATAAAACCTAGTGTTAGGGTTTTTTGTGTATTCACAAGAAACGGCAGTCACTGTGTTCTTCCTAATAAAATCGATCTGCAGCAGGTCCGGAGACGTAAGCATAATTTGCTGAACTCCGTTAACAATTGTGTCTTTGATTTCACTTTTGTTTTGTGCTTTCCTTCTTCTTCGTTTTCTTTTGATCTGATTTGACAGGAAATTAGCATATTTCCCTTAGAGAGATTGAGATTCAGAAGCTAAGAATCTGCTGGGCGGAGAAGATTACATGAAGATAAGAGATTTCAATTGATTAGATCTTAACACAAGTTTTTTAAGGATTGAGATCCCTTTTCAAATACCCAATTGTCAATCCTTCAAGAAATGTGATGGCTCTGAGAAATCTTAGAGCCTGAGCTTGATTAAAATCTATATTTTGAGCAGATTTAAGAGTTTTCTTAACAATCCAATCAACCGCCTCATTTTGCTCTCGAAAAATGTAAATGCAAAACATTGTAGATAAGATTTGTTTCTGACAGCCGCACATCACTGGCTCAAGAAACAAAGGAGTTCTCCCATGGAGAACCAATTCAGTGAGGATACTTGAGTCTGTTTCAATATCCAACTGATTAATCCTTTTAGAGCGACAAAGTGATAATCCATCCAATAAGGCCCTACATTCAGCCACATACCCAATAGAGCGATAAAGTGATGCCCATACCCAAATATGATGTTACCTTTACTGTGACGGACTAACCCACCTCCACTAGATTCACCAGAAAGGTTAGAAGCTCCACCAGAGTTTAGTTTATATCGGTTTGATTTGGGATTAACCCAAGAAAGAGATAAAGATATTATGAGCTTTTTTAGGTATTTTAATAAAGGACCAATCTTGTTGTCAAAACCCTAGTGGCTTCTCTTGAGGAGATTAGTTCTATCAAGACCAGTTAGGATGTGAGTAACATGGTCAATCATGATTTGGTAGTGATAATCTTCTCATTGTGTTTCCTCTGGTTTCTCGAGACCTATATGACCTAGGAAATAATTGAAGGAAAAATAGATCTAATATGAACAACCTTATTTGTATACCAGTACCATGACCTTACTAGGTCAGTAAAGGTCATGTTCCTAGTAATATAGATGTTGAATAGGTAGTAAAATGGCTCCAAATACTCCATGCACTCTGGAAGCTAACGAAAACATGATTTAAGTTTTCAGAGTTGTCACAATGCTGCCATTTTAAAGCAAATTGAAAGTTTCTCTTTTGGCGGACATAATTAATGGGCAACCAACTATACAGAGCTCTCCATAGAAGAAATGTGCATTTACGGGGGTGATTGAATTCCAGGTTTTCTTAAAGAGGTTAGAGCAGTTTCATTTATTTCTTCTAAAATTCCAGGTAGATTTAGTGTTGTACATACCATCGAGACTCAGAGACCAGTTAATAGTACCAAGATTATCATTAAGAGAAACTTTCTAAATATTGTGGATTTTAGAAAATATAACAGAGGCCTCAAGTTTGGCCATGTTCCAACCCATTTTCTGAGAAATTTTTTAACTTCAACATCCTCAAAACTTATTATATCATCACCTTTAATGAAGGTTAAAAATTGTTGTCAATAACACCATTTATCTAGCCAAAAATCCATGTATCCAGAACCAAGATGCTATAAGATAAATCTCTCAACATTGTCTTTGATGTTCCTGAGCCTAACACAGACTTTAGAGCTTCTAATAGGTGTCGAAACGGTAATAAGGTGATAATTATTACTGTAAATTGAAAAAATTATCCTAGCCCACAAAGATTTATGAGCCCTGAAATTAAACCATGGCCTGTGAGAAAAAATCTCATCTAGCTCTTTAATATTTCTAACATTTAAACCACGCTCTTCAAAAGGTTTGCAGACCGTAGACCACTGATCCTAATTGATTTTTAGTTTACTTTATTTAGAGCCCCACATAAATTTATCATATAGCAGTTCAATCCTTTGAATGAAAGATTTAGGAATTATAGAGTTTTGGATTATATATGTAGGGAAGGATAAGAGAACAGATTGAATTAAAGTGAACCTTCCACCGAATGATGGAACACTTTGATCCCATTCAGGTATCTTATTTCTGATTTTGAACACCAACTCATCATAATTACTAATCTTGTTGATGATGCTTACAATTTTGCCCAGGTACTTGAAAGGAATGAAGTTATGCTTGAATCCTATGGTGATTTCCAGACTGTTAATTCTTTGAGGTAACAAAATTTTTGCCACAATTACTTTAGATTTATCCTTGTTTATAAGCTGACCATATTTTTCTTCATAATGAGACAAAAGACTAAGATTTTGGAGACTCAGGAGGTAGCACCATTGCAAACTATAAGGAGATCATCAGAAAAAGGCATGCAAGGTATGCTAATACTCCCTCTATTATTGTATTTAGTAGCAAGGCAATCCAGTGATAGCTTTTTAAGACCCCTAATCAGATACTCCTCTGCTAGGATAAAAAGACTATGTGACATGGGGTCACCCTGTATTAAGCCTTTATTAGATTTAAAACACTTTCAACTCCCTATTGATGATGATAGAGCAAAAAATGTTGTCAATATTATTTTCAACAACCTTAATAATTAGAGCCAAAACCAAAAGTAGCCAAGACACTTAGGAGAAAGCTATGGTTTATCTCAAATGCTTTAGCTATATCTATTTTCAAGATAACATTACTGCCTCTTTCCTTACTTATTAGATCATAGTAAAGTTCATGAGCAATTATGATATTCTCATGAATGTTCCTGCCCTTAACAAAATCTCATTGCTCATCTGAAATTAGGTTAGGAAAAATAGAAGGAATTCTATTATTAATTATCTTGAAAATGATTCTATTAAACATGGTGGTTAGAATTATATGCGTGAAATCTTTCAAAGACTTTGGAGAAGTATTTTTGGGGATGAGGCAAAAACAATAGTTAGACCCCTTTAGGAATAGGTTTATCTCTAAAAACTTCATATATAGCTTCACATAGATTACTTGAAATAATATGCCACTAAACTTGATTTTTCTTTCCATTGAAGCAATCACGACCAGCAACAAAATTAGGGTTTAGATCTTTGATGATATAATAGATTTTAAATTTCTAAGGCATAGCCATTAGCATTTCATTCTCTTGTTCGTGGACTAGTTTGGGGATGTAGTCAATAAAGATATTAAACTTCTAAGGGTTAAGAATATCAGCCAGGAAATTCTTAAAATACTCCACAGTATAATCCCCAATTGATTTTTGATCTTCTAGCCAATCAGACCCAGACCATATCATGTTAATTATGTTCCTCTTATTTCTTATTTTTCAAACTATGAAAAAATATATGTTTTTATCACTATCTTTAATCCAGGTAGAGTGAGTTATATGCTCACAATAAACTTCATCTCTAGAAAATTGCATTAGCTGAGTATCTTTAGCAGAATCCAGAAGTGTCTTGTCTTTAATAAAGTTAGTAGCTTGATAGCTAGCTTCTTTGCAGGAGATTTGTTCTTCTATATGTTTAATGGAGTAAAAATAATTCAAAAAACATTATTGTTCCATAATTTGAGATTAGATTTTAGCCTCCTTAGCTTGAACCAGGATTTCTGAAGAGGGGTTTCCATAAGATCCACAGACCATGTAGAACTCACTTTTTTGTAAAACTCGCTATTTTGTAGAACTCACTATCAAGAACCCCCATGTTCAAGAATTTAAAAGAAGATTTGATCTTCTCTAGGCTAGATCATATAGAAATGCTGATATGAGAGTCTTTAGAGCATGTTTTAGCAAGGTGAATAACTTTTGTAGATTCAAATTAGTTAAGGAAGATGTTATTGTATAGTACACGGTCTAGCCTTCTCCACTTTTAGCCATTAGTCCATGTAAATTTAGAACCTGAGAACCCTGCATCAAATAGATCACAAGCAAAGATAAAATTGTTAAAATCGCCAATGCTATTAAGGTAGGTTGTCGAGTAGTGAAGTTGTTCATTAATGTTAGAGATAATGTTGAAATCCCCCAGAATGATCCATTCTTTACTTCCACCTTCAATAGACCTGAGGTTGTCCCATGTTTTAGTTCCATCTTCTAAGAACTCTAAAACACTTGGCATAAACCTCTGTCACTTTAAATTCTTTGTTCAAAGCACAATGCTTGATACCAAGGTGGATAAATTAATCTTCATTAGCTAAGAATTCAACTAGGTACTCTTCCTTCCACATGACCCAAACTCTATTGCTGACATTATTAATGAAACCTTGGAAACCCAAGTTCTTTAAAATAGATTCCAGTTAAGAATGACTTATTATGGGTTCTCGAACAGCCATAAAGTCTGTTTAATACGTTTTAAGAGATTTAAGCCTATTCATAGTATCCTTGTTACCAAAAGCACGAACATTCCAATTCAAGATTGAAATGGTCATTTGGAAGAATTATATGAATTTATAGCTCCTTTATGTTGCACTAATTTAGATGATATAAAACCATTAGAGTTCATAAGTTTCAAGTTCTTAGATTCACCAGTAACTATTTTTCTATTTTCAAGTGAACAAGAAAGGCTACCAGTTATTTCCTTTGTTGAAGATGAAGTTTCTTGATGAAGATTATTAGGGATATTGTTGATATGCGTCAGAGTTTCCAGCTCATAAGATAATTATTGATGATCTTTACTTACAAAATTTATAATCTTTGGCATATTAGTCTCACGGTCCACCATAATTATTTCAACAGAACGATTTTGGTGAGTTTCAATTGTTTTATATTCTAAAACATTAGAAGAGTTCAGTCTTGAAGATTCTTCTTTATTTTTTTAAATGACTGATTTGATTCTTTGAGGATGGTTTTGGGCAGGTGGCTTGGGTTCAGGGATGTTTAAGGAGTTAAAGAGGGCTATCATTCTTGCAATTCTTCTCAGCATGGCCCAGGTGATAGCAAAATGGCGCAGTAGTCAGGGTAAGTATCGTATACCAGCTCTTGCAAAAAACCTTCCTCACCAAAACAAACCCAAAATTTCTTAAGTAAAAGCTTTGAAACATCCATTTCAACCCAGATTTTATAAAAATTGAATCTTGTATGATCCATAGGAGGGACTCAAATATTCAGATGAGAGCCAAGGCTCTTTGCTAGCTCAATTATAGTGTTTTCATTAAAGATGTATTCTGGAAGGTTCAGGAGGTTGACATAAACAGGAGTAATAGGGTTTTCAAGATTAGGGTTAAAGAAATGACCATATTTAAGATTCTTATTGTTTTATTCCCCACGTCCCAAACATGCATAAGCCAAATCTTTTTCAGATTATCCAACATAACAAATTAAATATATATGTGCCTGAAGCCCAAATGGGTGATACTGAAATCACCCTTGAATCGAAAGCTTTCCAAGAATTTTTTGACAGCCAAAAAAATGACACAAGCCTCATCACTAAAGATTTAATGGCTAGGGAGCTTCTTCATGAAGCCAAACTTTTTCAAAAATCAGAGAGATAATACAGAGTCGAAGATCTAAGAAAACCAAGGAAGCATCCTTTCTAGAAAGAATGAGCAGATACAAAGGCTTGAATCAAATCCCCAAACACTATCATTCTTTTAAGACTTCTGGCTACCTGTATAGATAAAATTTGTGAAATAATTTTCAAGAAAGGGCTTGTTTCTTCAAGTTATATCAAAAATATATTACAAATAAAATAAAAGAGAATAAAAAAAGAAAATTATCAAGATGCAGTAACATCGAGATTAAAATCAGAGCACCAAATATTAAAGAGGAAAGCTAACAACTTATACAGAGAACAAGGTAATTTTATTTAGGTTTGCAGAAAGAGGATTTCAAAATAGGTTTAATCATTATTACAGATATAACCTAAGCCTAGGCTCTCCAAAAGAGTGATGGCACTCAAACGGGGAGGAGCTTCAAATTTATCAAATTCGATTTTCATTTTACATTTCCAAGTCCATTTAGCAAGCCAATAAGTTGCTTTATAAGGTGCCTTTTTGGCATGATTGAATCAATAAGGATGTAACTGAAAAGAAGTTTCCATAATAAAAATGGAATTTTTTTAGGAGTAAAAGAATTCCAAATTTTATTAAAGAGGTTAGAGTTATAGTGGTGATGTCTTATCTGATTCCAAGTTTCCTTGGGTTTGAACTTGAAATATTTAGAGAGATTCTATAAGATAGTATCATCATAGTTTAGATTGATTGAGGTTGAGTGAATAAGACTAATGGTAGTTTGAGTCGGGCAAACCTCTTAGTCTGTCATTATTCCATGTATTATCAGTCCAGAAAGCCTTCACATTTTCATGTATGAACCAAGAATTGTCCATATTGTCATCTAGCTTGATTAGAGGAGAGTGGTTGTACCAATTTTCTAGTCAGAAATCAACATCTCTCTTTCCTAGCTTGATTGGCAAGTCTTTTCCATATGTGAGAGCCACCCTTATTGCATGAAACCTGCATAGGGTGTAAGTTCTTGCAATATATATTATGCAAAGGTTAACCCAAATTCTATTTTTCTTTTTGAAAATCATACTAAATTTTACAAGAAAAAATGTTATGAATATTAGATAAATTTCTAATATTGAGTCCACCTTCACTAAATGGCTTACATATAACCTTGTAATTAGACCAGTGGATTCTTTGTCATTAATGGTTGAGCCTCAAAGAAATTTATTAGAATTTCTTTATAACCTAGAAATGATGCAGAAGGTAAACAACAACTTTCAATCCAATATATAAGAGTAGTCATCAATACTGAACTAATAAGAATTAACCTGCCCCCATCAGATAAGTTCTTGTTCTCCCATTCAAATATGTTAATGTTGATCTTGTTTAGAAGATCTTTGTAATTGCATGCCTTGTTCTTATTTTTCAAGGTAATACCAAGGTAGTATGTAGGAAAATAGTTGGAACCAAAACCTATTTGATTAATAAGAGAATAGATTTTTGTGCTACTTAACCTGGAAAGCATAATGATCTTGGTCTTTTTCCTTGTGAATAACATTGTTCTAGAAACATCTTGGATACTTTGAAGAAACTTACCAAGCTTATCAATTGGGTTATTATTACTGTTAGTGAATATTAGTATATCATCTCCAAAAACTAAAGTAAGATTCAGTAAGTCACCTCTAGCAGAGAATTGCATACACTTATTTGCGCCAAATAACTTATAAAGACCTCTAATTAGCACCTCTTCAACAATAATGAAGAGACTAGAGGAGAGAGGAACCCTCTGTCTCAAACCTCTTTTAGTGTTAAAGTAATCTACAACATCTCTATTGATAAGAATTGAAACCAAGACATAACTAATGAGCTTGTTAATTAGGCTCATAAAATTAGTAGAAAAACCAAAAGAATAAATGAGTTTATATAGGAATCTATGAGACATTTACCGAATTATTTTGACATATCAACTTGAATATTGATATTACCATCCTTCTTTTTTCTTTAATTTTTTATGATTGTTATTTTTTTATTTATAGAGCTTAAAATATAGTTTCCAAAATATTGGGAAAAAATCATATTTGATGTTATCTTATTCTAAAAACCTCAGTTTGGATTATATATCTTAAATTGATATATTTTACTAAGTTTTCGGATTTTTAGATATTTATATGGAAAATGGTGTCATTGCGCACCGTAGGTGCAGGTTCGCTTTTTTTAAAATTATTTTGTCAATTTTTTTAATTGTTTTCCGAAGATTTGCTGAACTTTTTATTTTTTTTTATTTTCTCACATATTAACCTAGTTATTTAGATATTTATTTAGTTATTAGCATTTGTTTGTCATGTAATTTAGTTACTAATAATGTTTTCGTGTTTATTTCAGTACACGGACTGACGGATTCCAAAAGGATGACCTTCCACGATCTAGAGTTTTACATTTTAGAAAACATATTTCACTTTAAAATTTGTAGAAGATAGAAAGGCTTGCGAAAAACATGGACGAACAAATATGGAATATAACTTGGAGGAGCACGCTAAAAGGTTTTTGCGCCGCATTCACAAGGTTTTAAGTAATGCTAAACACGTAATAAAATAGTTGATCCTATGATTGGTGGATCATCTAACTGTGCTGCACCAATAACATTTGGTCACTGTTCACCACGACCAGTGCATTGATCACCACTAATACCATGTGCAGGTCACCATTCATCACCACCAGCGCATCATTCACCACACTTAGATATGGCTAGCGTTAGCGCGAACATAACATTTGACTTTGATTATAGATATTGGATGAGAAAGCAGATGTCGTGGTTCATACAAAGGAGTAGATAAAGTTGTTTGCATTATTAGAATACAACAAAATACCGTTATTTCCAAACTATAATGAGCATGAGGTGTTCAAGGACTTTGTGGGGCATGTAAGTTTTTAGTTATTAACTTAAAAGTTCAACTATTATTTATTTTGTTTATTTAGAGTTTTTTTATTACTTAATTTTTTTTATTACAGCCATACAGTTCTCTCGGCATACAGGCACACTATAATGTGATACATTTGTGGGACTTGACAACACAACCCGAGGTAGCTAATCATCTAGATCGTACTACTTTCAGACCTCTCATAGCTCATATGACTCACTATTTCACTCATTTGGTATTGGATAAGGTTTTTGTTGAGCGTTGGCACAAGGAGACCAACACGTTTCAGTTCCGCTTTCGGAAGATGACAATCATTTTTGATGATGTCAATGTCATTACAGGCCTCCCTGTAGTTGGTAGGATACTTGATCTGGATAAGGCCCCGAGAGAGGAGACATATGTATTTTATGTGGGTATGTGGGGACTCACTGTTGATAAGGTTCGTAGAGAGTTGGAGTCTAGACGAGGAGTGGGGTTTAAACTGAAATGGCTCCACGAGATATTTACCAAGGACCGTTTCTTTCACTTGAACGACCAAGAGACTATCTGCTAGGTATCTCGAGCATACCTTATATTTTTATTTAGGTACACTTTATATGCGGATACTATCCAGGAACACCTGAAAGCTGACTATCTTTATGGTTTGAAGAACATAGACTTCGGGTTGTGGGACATAGTATGGGGGACTAGTGCGTTGTCTTTTCTTTTTCGTGCTCTGGGATGCTTCAAAATATTCACATCACAACCTATAAGGTTTTGTAGCCATGTTAGACTTTTGGGTATATGATCACTTTCCACCTTTAAAAATTCCACCAAACCCAACTTATGTCTAGAGGAACCCAAAGATTGTTAGTTGGTTACCTAAGATAATTTTTGGGAAGAAACGTGCGACCCAAATCCACACATGTTTAATTATAGCAAATATAAAGGAGAAAAATGTATGCAAAAAAATTTTATACTTAATATATGCTTTGCAAATTGCTGCATGTTTTACATGTCATTTTTGAGCCAAATGAGCACATGAGAGCTCAGTTTCCTGTCCAGGATATCAGTCCACTTGGTTATCCAACCTGAATGATGAGCATAAGAGAGGGGTATAGGTTTGACAAATTCAGGATTATATTACTCAATATGGTTGGTATGTCATCACCCCACCTGAGCAATACTGTGATGATAGACTGCTTAAAAGCAGTTTAATCACTTAACACCATGCATACGAGAGATAATTTGGATGGTTTGAGGCTTTTCAAGAAACAAGTGTTGCATATGTTTGCTCATTGGCTCGTTGTTTTTGTTATCACATGTGTTTTGGTTATGCTCGGTTAACGTATGTTTATGTTTATATTTTGAATTGAACGACGGACGATTTGATTATTTTCTTTGGTATTACGTTTATGTTTAGTTATTTTTAATTGAACGCTTATATTTATTCAATTATCTGTTACATAAGATTAAAAATTATATTAAAACTTTTTCAAACATTAAAAAGCATAGGGCTATAAACATTATAAAACATACGGGCATAAACTGAATGAATTCATTCACTAATGTAACATATAATTTAACATACATTTTTAAAACAAATTAAAAATAATTATAAGTAGAATACGCCATAGGTTCCAAGTTTATGCACCTATGGTGCACATTACTTAATATTGATGGTGCATATGAACAACACCATCAGTGCGACGTACCATCGATGGAGGTAGCCTGTATTGATGGTACGCATCCCACTAAACAATCGGTGCATGTAGGCTACACCAATGGTTCAATACATCGATGGTACAGTATTGCACCACCGGTGGAACGTCCATGCACCGATAGTGCTAATTTTCCGCTAAAAAGTATTTCGGCTCAAATCAACCTGACAAATGAATGTCCCGCCTGAAATTACCCACTGAATTTTTTTTCGTTCAAATCAACCCGCCAAATTTTAGATTCATGTTTCTATATAATAATCTCAACTAACATGACTATAAACATACAACTTCAACTATCTACTTATAACTTGAATCAATATGGAATGGAGTATTCTTAAAGATGGCCATCTATTCAAAGTTCCCAAACATGTAAAGTTTACTAGGTCTGCTGAGACTACCAAATGGTTTTTCGACGAAGTTTTATGTAAAATATACTTCATGTATGGTGATATGTATCGGGAAAAACCAACATTGTCCCAACAAATTCGTGAGAAAGTAGCTACAAGGTACATGTTTATTGTAAGTGGACCAATTTATAATGTATTCGACCTTATGGGAGATTAGGGCTGGAACGTCTAACTCTTTCAATTCAAAAGTGACTAATTATTTGACCAAAGAGATGTTATAATTTGGAGAGGAGCAAATAATTGAGAAAAAAAGTATTATCATTTCCATCACCTTTGATTTCTTTACTCACAATTAATCGGTCCTTAAAAAGGATCTATGATGTCTCAAAGCTTCAGATGGATCCTAAAAAGGTGATTGAACCATGTCTGTGTGTTCCTTTAAAAGTCATTGAAAATACCTTGTACATACGCTTGTCATCTCCTCTGAATCTTAAAAGTCATTGAAAATACCTTGTACATACTTATCAAAATTCAATGATAACTCACCAACTTAGGTCTTAGAAGCCAACAGTAACCTAGCTAAATTTTAGCTTTCATTGTAAGAAAGATCTTGTGCACCCTCATTCCAACCCGTATACTGATTCAAACCTTAAAATATCTCTAGGTTATGATAAAAATTAATTAATTAATGATAGGGGCCATAAGGAGTGAAAATACTATTATCGAAGTATTTTGGTGCATGTGCTCCAAAGCCTTGACTTTGACTTCAAGACAAATGAGGGAAAAGGTTCTGATTAATACTTAAAGTTTGAGGCCAAGCTTAAGAGCATGTTCCTGAGTAAGTTGAGTTGGAAGTTGAAGTTCAATCGATGGTTCAGGAATTTTAGTTTGGATAAGCTCGAGATCCTTTATAAGATTATCAGGTTAGATGGATTCGGCTTCCCTTCTGGGAGAAGAGGTTCAACATGTGTGTCTTGTTTTGAAGGTGAGGACGTCTGGTGTAAGTTCTACTTCGACGATGGTGCCTCCTTTCAAGGGAGGATTAAAGCTTCTTAGGATAATGGATTGGTCCTTACTGGAAAATGAGAATGATAATAATATTGAGCCCAATTTTCTCTTTTTAAAGACTCGTAACTTATATTTAGGAATAACATCTTGTAAAGATCTCGAGACTCCATTAACACCCTTAATGGTTTATATTTTTGCACTCATTTATCTCACTTTTGGAATTCGGGTTGGAGGTCTATGGGCTAAGTTCTCCATGGCTCTTTAGAATCTTCTAAATTTAAAAGATTATACGCGATGGTGATTCTCCACCAAAACATAAATCAGTGCTATGTCTGGAAGGCTTCGTAATCTTTGATGGGTGACCCCCACCCCTTCGAGAATAGTTGAAGGCTCTATAGTACATTATGAGTGTCCATGATTTTGAAACACAAACACAACTACTCGTAATTGTTTTTAAAATAAGCTTTATGGTACCAGTATCTTCCCACAAATGATGCCATTTATGAGTTCTAGATCTGTTCGGACGCAATAACCATAATCTCTATAGAGATAAAATCTAGCGAATTAAGTAATACAAAATTCCAAAGATAAATAATAATTTTTCATCCCTTCTAGAAAAGTGACATATTATATTTATATTGATGCTTTATAGAATGAATTAATTGTCTAGTCTAAAATATTTTGCATTATATATTCGTCTTGAATATCCTTTATAAACTAAACAATAGTCTAATATATGTTTTTCAACTAACTTACAACCTTAAATAATATCTTACATTTTGGACATTGTGTTGTTGAATGTGTGATGTTATTTGTGTATGCATGAACATACTTCTCTTTATACTATGTAAATTATGAGTCTATGATGTCGTCGATCTTCACTTCATAATTTTTGAACGTTTCCCGATTATTTATAAATCTAACGCCCATGTCATAAACGGTGTCTGAGTCTACAATATCATTCCAAGCCATCATAACATGTGAGTCACGGTCAGAAATATTTTTATTAAGACTATTCATCAAAGCTAGCCCACAAACTGAGTTTAGAAGAAAATGAAACGTACAACTTTTATCTTTCATAAAAAAAATTCAAACATTATAACTCTCATTTATAGTTTTTTTGCCTCTCATTTTCCATAAATGAGAATCTAACATAAAATGTAAAATTGGTTATTTTGAACAAGAACATCACATATCTAACCATCCTATACGTACTATCTATGATGAACAATCGAGGAAACGTCTACACTAAATTTATGTTAACTGGGTTATACAATACACAAATCGGTTATGACATTAGATCATGCATTGCTCATCTTATCTCATTATATGTATTTATGTGTTTCTAATACAGCTAACAAATATTTCATTTGTGACAAATCAAAAAATTTAACCAACCATTTTTTATGTTAATTGTATATCTCATATATGATGAATGCATTATTTGGATGAGTCTTTTTCAAGGAATTATATCTTTGACGAGGGCGTAGTCTAATGGTCGTTAATTCTTTAACTATTATTTTTTCATTATTTTCCAATTTTACAATTTATGCATGTTCTTGAAAGTATTCATCCATTGTATGATTATGTGCATTAGACATCACATGTAACATTCACTTATCATCACCTTTAATTAGTGAACCTACCAGCTAATAAGACAATCAATTTTGTTGGTATCGATCATTTTATATTTTTTATCCCTCTATTTTAAGAAGGTCTTATAGATGCCAGATCTCTCAAATCTATAGACAACTGCATGAGTTCTTCGTCTATGACTTAGATCTTTCGATCTTACTATTATTAGGGACCGAAGTTTCTTGCCAATTTCTTTGAGACACACGGTAATTAAGTCTAAACTATACTTTTCGAATTTAAGAAAATGGTGATCGTACTCCTCGGTAACTCATATTTTACCAGTAAGAATCTTTTATGATACATATAAACTAAAAATGTATTTTACTACACCTACTATCAAAATTGCATTGTATTTTTACCACATGTAATGCTAAAGCAAGGTTAATATTTTCATTGGTGGATGAAGAAACTAATATACATCAAAGTAGTTGGCGGTCGTAGCATTCATTTTTTTCAACAACTTTGACATATGTATCAATTGAGTTTCTCCAAACTTTGAAATACGTATCAATTGATTTTCTCCAAAACCATTGATGGAAATAATATACAAAATTTGCCAACATCTTCGGAGGATGTAACATAAATAAATTGATAAATGTATGATAAAGAAATTCATCGTATTTATTATTAAGTTGGGTTTCAAATTTAGATAAAATAGAGAGGTTTTAGGTATTTTTATGTATATTTTGTAGAGGTCATGTTGTGTAGATTTTATGTTAGGAAATTACGAATAGAAAATAATAACATAAAATGAAAAAAATGTTATAATCCTTCACTAATATTTTCGCAAGTATGTAAAAATGGAAATGCCACTATGAATAGTAAAAACTATCTTTTCATAAAAGCTCCCATAAATTAGATCATGTTTATCAAATTGAAATTATATGAGACTTCACAATTATGAAATACCAAGTTTCACACTTGCAAAACTTCGTGTTTCATAATTAAAAAATGTGGTCAAATTTAATTGTGAAACATGATTTTATGTAATTACGAAACATAGAAATTTAGTGAAGGAAGAAATATTTAAATTTTGGTGAATTTTAGAATCATTTACGCCAAATCTTTGGTGAAGAACATGACCCAAAACTGGTCTATCTCGACTTAATTTCATCCAATGTGATGGTCAAAATCGATTATATATAGTGCCTAAAATTCATTTTCGACACTAAATAATATTCATCTACCTTAAAATGTACATAAAAAATTGAATCTAATTTATGGATTTAAAAATAATTATGTGTTTTAAAGAAAGAAAATGAAAAAAATGAAGATACTCAAAGTAAATTAACTTAAACATTAGTTTTTAGAGAAGTCAAAAGATTGAAGATAACCGGTTTTGAAAATTGAATAAAATTTTATTTTGAACAAATTGAAAAAAATATATAATAGTTATTACAAAAATCGAAATAAAACTGTATACGACAAAAGTTGCACCTTTCTGCACCAATATTTTCACGTTACTATTGTATTTAATCGTTTACTATTTAAATATATTTTTAATAACTTATAGTAGAGTCTTGCATTTTTTTAGTAGGTTTAAATAAAGATGAACTATCTATGCATACCTAGTCAAGTTTCTCATTACCACCTAATACACAAAATTTGTAAACTCACAATAGTTACATCCGCGAAACATAAAACCCATAAATAATACCCTTCTCCTTTTTTAACATGCATTTCTTTTCCTACTTTTTTTTAAATTCGTATCTTTCAAACCTTAGCTTGGAAAAAATGTGAAATTATTTTTTTTAAGAAGGAACAAAACTAGATCCATGGATGATATTTTCTGAACATTTATTTATTTATTTTTCATTAGACCCGATGACCCTTTTATCATCAAGTAGTATATGTCTCATATCTCTCCACTTTATTATGCATGGCCTTGCATCTATCACTCTAGTCATGCATGGTCTCGCATGATTTAATAACGTATGGCCTCTCCACTTTGTCATGCTTGGTCTCATATATTTATCAGGCAAGTAGTGCATGTCTCGCATCTCTCCACTTCAACATGCATGGTCTCGCATCTCTCCACTTTATCATGTCGGGTCTCGCATCTATCCACTTCATCATGTCTGGTCTAACATCTCTCCACTTCATTATGCGAGAGCAGGAAAAAACAAAGCATGGTATTCAAGACCGGACAAACTTTATGATAAAAGATGCGAGATGAGGATTATTGGGTCTTGCGAAAAAACTAAAAAAAATATCATCCATATATCTAGTTTTGTTCGTCTTAAAAAAATTAAGTCGATAGTATTTTCAGATTACTTTTTCAAGCTCCGGTTTGAAAGATACAAATTTTTAAAAAGAGAGTAAGAAATAGAAATGTTGGTTTAAAGAAAGAGAAGTGGTTACATAGTTGATGATGGAGCATTGATATTTGAAGTATTGTTAGAAAATTGAGTATTGAATTAAAGTGAAGTACAAAATTAATATTAAATAGATAATAATAAAGGGTCATGCTATAAATTATACACATTTTATTGGATCTTACACCGCTGGATCTTATACCATTTTACTAGATCTCTCGCCAAAATTTGGATAATTTTACCCCTCTTAGGGAAAAAGGTAGAAAACCAAGTTGATAGATCTCTCACTTTTTCTCTATTTTCTCTCTCTTAAACTCACAAAACCTCTCAAATCTCTTAATTACCCGAAAATCAAAAGCGGTTACTTTTTGAATCCAAACTCACAACAATATATATGGCATATAACCTTATTAGTATTTTTTTTTGTCAATAGGTTGTAGAAATTAGGTTCTAAATTTTGTTTATAAAAACTTTGATTTTCACATGGTTGGAGTTGTTGTTATGTTGAATTGATAGGCTAGGATTGTTTGTGAGTTGTGATCCGGGTATTGGCTTTAATTTTGAGGAACATGGTGCAGGAATGAGTGATTTAAGGTTTTAGTTTTGATACGATATAGGTTCGTCTCATGACTTGTGCGATCATATGTGTTTGATTCACATATGTCGTGCGACGAGGATTGGTATATGTCGCATGCGACATATTTACCCAGATTTTAATGTTTAATGCAATTTTTTTAAACAATTGATTCTTCCGAATTACATGATTGTTGGTATTTTTTTATTACATGAACTATTGATTGGGTTGATGTTTTTGTCTACACTTTAATGCACAATATCTAGTTACAAGTTTATTGTTTCTTTACTTACTGAATAAATGAATTTTGTACTATTACATTTAAGCACTTATCCAAACTGATGTTTTATTTGTTTTTTATGGATGGTGCGTACGAAAACGATCGTTATAAAACACCATGGTCGGGATACGACCCCCGATACATTGGTTCCTAGAGAGATTGTCGTTACACAAGAGAAACAGTTGGGATTACATTGATTGCGTTGTGGTGGTATAGCTGATAATACCAGCCATCACACTGTTTGAGTTGCGGCTGGCAGTAGTGGTGCAGGTTCATCTTCCCATACAACATCTGAGGTGGAGTTTGAGTCCCCACGTCCTTGTACATTATCCTAATTACCCCCTACACGAGGCGTACAGCGTTTACCACTTAGATGTAAGTTTCTTTAAAATTTGAGTATTTTCAACCATATTTTTTAAATTTAGTTTTAACTTAATTTTAATAAAAAAAACTTTATTATTTACTTTTTATGTTTATTACATATTGTAGAGGAGATTCAACTTATGTTGCTTCTTGATATACGACAATCTTTGAAGTAGGACTTGAGGCATCAGACTATGGTATGAGCTAAGGATATGAAGACTATTTTTGGCCTCCCGATTGATATGTTATTCTATTGGTACACCAACATTCATTTGTTAGAGATCTTTCTTAAGCACTGGCATGCGAAGACATCTTTATTTCACTTCTCCTTCAGCAAGATGACCGTAACTATCAAAGACGTCCACATCATCACCGGTTTGCCGGTTACATGCATGGGTTTTGACGTTTTGTCTTTTGGTGATGAGACGGAGAGGTTCATCACATACGGTAATATGTTAGGTGTACGAACATCTGAGCTCGTTAGCAACCTTATGAACTATACTAGTTTAACCTTGAATTGGTTGTGTAACACATTCACACATGAGCGATACAATGATAGTAGGGCTACCAATGCCAAGGTTGATTAGAATACCCCAACGTATATACTATATATATTTTAGGAGCAACTATACGCGCCAACAAAACTAGAAATAATATTTTGCTTGATTACCTACAGTTCGTAAACCTATATCAACTTATGGGTCGGTACAATTAAGGTAATTGGTTTTGGCACAGGTTTATCACTCGCTCGACCAGAGCTGTATGCACGACACCGGTGGTATATACTGGTTTTCTGGGTTGTTATAGACTTGGAATTTTTATGATTTTAGGTCGTTTAGTGCTCCATTGTACAGCGTGGTCGCTTTAGCGTCACCACATATCTACCGTTACGCGCCATAGAAAGTTTATTCTTCGCAGGTTGTTCACTTGGAGTTGAGACACACCCTATCGATGTGTATCGTACTTGATGTAAGTTTCATTATGTTTTTTATATGTTAACTTGCATTAACTTTTATGAATTCTAACTATATAATGTCTTTTAGGCGATTTTTCTTCCATATATTTATATATGGCGTGTGCGTCCGTTTATATGGTCAGTTGGATTGAGCATATGCTTAACTTATTTGACATAATTGTGCCTTACTACTCTGACCGCGTCACCCATCAGGTGGGCCACATTCAACTGATACTATGCAACATACGTTCTATTTCTCCTAGAAAAGTAGGTAAAAAAATTACTCAAAAGCATGCGTGGGATCTTGGGTTGTGGGAGAATTGGAAGCACCATCTTTTCACTATTTTACGTGCACCATTAGAGGGTTGGCACAATGGTACGGACTCGATATACCCTGCTTAAGTTAGGAGAACATGTGGTATACAGTATCCAACATGGTCTCGATAGACAATGATACGCATGTTAGTGGAGGGACTCTGATTTACACTCACGACAGTGTTGATCCCAAGAGATATGATCGGATAGCTACGTATCGGCCACATTTAGCAACGATGATGTATGAGGAGTTAGTCGAAGCTACGAATGAGATAGTCAGTATTTTCAAGATATTTAAACTTTGCTGATTAGTTTAAATGTATGGATTGTTTCATGTATGTCTTTATGTTTTGATGATTTTTATGTTTGATTAAGAGTTTTTATAGTAAGTCATGTTTAAAAATTTGTACGTTTGAATACTTATGGCTTAATCGTAAGGGAATGTTTGGATATTTAATCTTAAATAAATATTTGGATGTTTAATCGTAAACAAATATTTGGAGGTTTAACCTCAGAAATAATTATTGGTGACTTTGGATGATTGATGTTTGGATATTTTAACATCATACTATAACAAAACAACACAGAATCGTAAACTGACAAAAAATAAAAAAATAAAGCTTAAAACGTAAAGCATGTGAGCAGTTCGTAAACTTCCTCTTTCTCATTAATGTTTTCCTCGAGATATGATGTCATATCTATTGTAAGAAAATATGTAAATTTCAAATTTCACACTTCAACTATCACTTTCCTTATTTTGTAAGACATGTCGAACACACGGTGTATTGGTTCAGTTTTTACAAGATTGTAACTGGTTTTGACTTCAACGCGACTACGCAGAATTTGATATGGAACTTTGAATCGAGAGTAGTTATAATACATCATACATAGCACTTGATCAGAAATAGCATTGGTCATCTCATCAGACATTGTTATGGTAACAAACTTCACGGCTTGAAGCAAGTGATAGTATTTGTCTAGAGTCTACTCCATACCTTATAATCTTTTTGTTTTTTTTATATTCAAGAATATTGGGTGGATGAACTATTAGGACATGATCTAGGTCACTTATAAAGAAAAAACCAACATTGGTGGGAATTATATTTGGCGGGAATTAATATTTGGCGGGAATTTATTTAATTAGGAGGATGTGTTAAACAAACGAGAAACATAAAAAGTAGGCGCTAAGACAAATGAAAACTAAATTAAAGAGTATATAAAATATAGAAAATAAATAACCAAATGTCGCAACGAAAATGAAATATAAAATACATAGGTTGGAGTCGTTAATAAAAAAGTTTGAAAACCGAAAATAACATAAGATCAAATGTCATCTTTGGTGAGGTCTGTAAAGTGTGGTTCCTCATTAAGACTCACTTCCCAAACCGGCATAATTGAGTAAATTTATTGAATCCGGCGTAATGGGGATGCGTCCATTGACTCACTTTGTCGCTGATGTGGGCACCCCATACATTAACGAAGTAATCTAAAAATTTAAATGTCAAGTCAATACATAAATAATAAAACTCATATACTTACATTAACAAAGTGGACACTATGTACGAAGGAAATTCAGATATCTATCATCGTTGACGCATTAATAGGTGGACTTCCACAAATTGGTAAATAAGTTAAAGACCCTACTTGAGAGACATGGTATACCAAATATTAATATTTTGTTGCTATAACTACACCAATATCAGGAAATGTCATCCAATAACGGCTAGAATGTTGGGGTCTGAAGTAATCCAACCTACATACCACATTATCCAAAACATCAGATGAACCATAAACCTCCAACCAAAAAGCACGAGTTTTATTTAATTTCTTTAACAAATCGCATCTAACAGTTTGCCAATTATCATTATTATGGTATATCGAAAGCGATACGGACCGATATCCGCATTTCTCGTCTGGGATAACGTCAACCAAATTAGTGATATAAGGATATGGAAAAGTCGGGATACACTCGAGGTATAAAGTTAACTTTCTTTCTTTAGTAATTTTCTTAGGCTGACCAACTTTCTTGTTTGCAAGTGGAAGTCTGGGTACTACAAACAAACTCTCTTTCGAGGCAACCGTGCTCCCTAACGTGTTCATGGGTGTGCTACCTAACAGATTCACGAGAGTGCTAGAAGTAGCAGTTTAAATGGGGTATTTTCACGAACTAAGGTTTTGTTTAGTCGATTTGTCCACACCGACTCTTAGCCTACCTTTAGCTCTAATAGGTTCTTTAAGCTCTTGAACGTAACTAATTCCAAGATTTTAGAGCTGCATAACTTTATTGATAATATGATCTTGTTTTTTATATTTGAAACTACGAATTGAACTATCTATGATGGATAGTGTTTTATTGCAAGGCATGTTAATGCGAAGTGGCATTTCTATGAACAATTTATGATCGTCTCCAAAATATATCCACATATTTCCTAGGATTGCATCTATATTATTTTTCTATTGTAGCAATTTCACATGCGCAAGGTAACCCATGTATTTTCCTAAGGACGTATCCGCTACAAAATACCCGATCTACACCTATATTTATAGAATGTATAATAGCAAAGGTCAATTCTGTTAGGCCCGCATGAGATACATATCTGATTATGTGCTTCGTCAAAGTATGTTCAAAATAAGATGGATTATGAAACCTAATTTTCTTGAAAGATTTGAGGATCCCCTCATGCTGCTTCGTTAGGATGTTGTGAACGTTTTTCAAATATAGTTCAAAATTGCATTAGTTGGTCCCAATGTTTTTTTAGGGTCGAGTGAGCACTCTCGCATCTACAAAGGAAGTAGTTAATTAAGACATTTATTCTAATAACAAGCACATTCGGGAATGTATGCAACAAGTCTATACTTGTAGGATGGGCAAAAACAAAATCAGTTATCACATTCGATTCATCGTGTAATCGCTCCCACGTGAAGTGACCATATTCCTTCAATTTTCCCACCAAATATTACATTTGTTTTGTATGACTATTATAGATTCTACGTATGTTTCAAAAATTGTCCAGGTTATTATTCTTTAAACAACTATATTCCAAGAGGACGTGACCCAAGGAAAGACAAATTATGAACTAATGTATCTTCTTCCGGTTTGATTCTATACGAGCGAGAATGGTCATCCAAGCGAACATATGTTTCTTTGTTATACACTTTCGCTTTCTCAAAGTTTACAGCTTCGCTTTTGATACCGAAAATACCATACCTCTCGCGTCGCTACTGTAATCTAGGATTTTTCCCCATTTTCTTGTCTCATATAGTGCGATAGTAGTGACTAATTTTAAATTCTATGATTCCTCATCTACAAAAGCATATAATTCCACCTTAGTGAATAACATATCGGTTGCAAATATTTTTGTGTAATCATCCATCATATATGGTGGTTGGTCTTATTTCTCCTATAATAAATAACCATATGTTAAAAATAACCTAATATATAATCAATTGCACAACAGAATCAAAACTTTGCAGCCTAATTGCATATGGTGTGCGACCAGAATGAGTTGGTCGCATGAGGAAATGCGATGATAAAATTTTGGGCGCATGCATGTCTGCGACTATCTCATTCTGGTTGCACGCTATATGTGAACATGTGGTTGTTCATCATATTATTTGTGTGATTCGTATGAAAATAGAAACTAAAGTTGAAGTCGTTTCCTCCATTTGATACAAGTTATCTTCGTCCATCAAGTCGTCCATTGAAATGTCCAGTTCTCCGTCTTCTATAACTAGTTGGTGCTTGATTGGTTTGTGGTAGATTTTTAGTGTTTGTGTGGTAAAAAATTTAATGTTAGAATGGTAAATTTTTAGGGTTTAGAGATAGATTTGGGTTTTATATTTAGGGGTAATTTTTTAGGTAATGCCTGATGAGCTCAAAGAATCTTTAGTGAGACTAGAAGCGGAGATGTTCGTGTGAGGGGTTTGGACTAGAGAATATTCGTGTGAGGGGGTCGGACTAGAGAATATTCGTGTGATATGACAGCGGATAGTCAATTACTAGAAAAGGAAGAGACAAAAGGAATAAATGTTACAATTATTGATCAATCATTGGCCCATTTTCCCAAAAGGGAATGTCCTTTATATAGTAAATGAGGTGGAGGGTAAAATTACATATCTACCACCGTAAGAGTGGATTTGTTACCCCACTATTTGACTATTTAAAAATAAGTTCTTCGGGACTATCATTTGAGTCCCTCATTTCTTATGTGTGCTTTACTTTAGTCCTTAGTCACTAAATACATGGACCTTGACCTTATTTGTGGGCTAAATTTCATATTAAACACCTATATTTTCCTTCCCTTATCAGTAGCCCCCCAGTCCATGTGCACTTCTCTGGATGTGGACTTCAATTGCAGTTTTACATCGTTCGGATCAGATCATGTGTTACCCTACTCGTGTATTTTACTTTTTGAACGAAATCTATCGGGGTCGGATTTGATCATGGTCGGATCTCGTATTCCCTGGTCACCCCTTAGTCAGGCTGATGTCACCTAAGTTTCATTTATTATCAGGCGCACGTGTTTTGTTTCGCTGTTATCGAGTCAAACGTTTTTTAGGCGGCGCAGCTATTATAGACACGTGTCATGGTACCGTTACTTTTTGCATGTTCGCCTTCCGCTTCCTTTGCCTATAAATACTTAAATCTTTTCCTGAACAAATATTTCTGATTTTCTTTGAACAAAGTTTGCTCTAGAGAGAAAAACTGTGCTTAAACAAACTTCTTACTTTGCATTTCCATGCCTGACGAGTTTATCAATCTTGAAAAGTACAAGATTTGGAGGTGGTTGAACATTTCAATTCGGATTGGTACTCGTAGCTCTGCTAGTGCAAGAGAACATCCTTCCCCTGTAGATATTTGGGAATCTAACTTTCAAGACAACTGGGCTCTGATCCGCGAACGCTCTATTAGACTTGTTGCATCCTCCCCCAGGCAAGCACACCCTTCAAGTGGTGGGGTTGATCTTTCTACTTCTCCAACTCCCTCGACTTTTCCTTCTCGACCTTCTCCCTTCATCATAGTGGGTGATGAAAGAGAATGACCGCAGGTTAAAGAACACAAAGACAGAGCTAAACAAAAAAGATCTCCAGATCCAGCCACCAAGTCGGTACGGATGAGGGTCCTTTCCTCTGTTTCAACTCCTCCAACAACCCCTCATGGCTCTCCTCAAACAACGCCCGACGTTCGCCCCCGGAATAAATTTCTGAGAGGGACTTGTCCCAAACCGTCTCTCAGTCCCATCCCAAAGGTTTAGGAGAAGATGTTATCTGATGACCCTGAAGATAACAAGGAGAACCCCGACGTCATGGTGGTTGAGGTTGAGCCTCTTCGAGTTGTTCTTACTGATGCTCCTTACACGGATGATGCTTTGGCTCCTCCCTCGGAACCTGCGATTAATCTTCCACCCCCCCCCCCCCCCACACCAAGGTGAAGCTTCCTTCGTAAATATTAAGAAGAAGAAGAAAAAGCGTTCCACCGGTCTGCCCTCGAATGTGGAAGATATCTTGGGCGAAAATTTTCCCGGAATTGAAGTTAAACATCTTGTAGCTTTGTACAAGGTGAAGTACAAGTATTTTCATCCGACCGAGGAGACCAAACTAAGGGATCGTTGGGGTATTCCTACTAGAATTATTATCCGATTTCCTACTGTTAGGGAAACGCCTCTATTAGTTCAGAACAACGAGTTGGTGTTTTATACGGAGATAATGAATTGGGGTCTCCGACTTCCCCTCGACCCTCTCCTGACCAATTACTTTCACCTGGTTGGACTTTTCCCTTCTCAGGCCGGTGCAAACATGTGGTACACCCTTATGGCCTGCATTATTTCTTCGAGGCTTTCCGAGAATGCTTTCACCATAGAACAACTCATCATCGTCTTGGGTGTAGGAAAAAATTCTCACTATCTTTTCTATTCACTTGGCTTTGCCCGAAAATTCGAAGTGATAAAGGATTTTTTGGAAACAGAAAAGAAATGAAAGCAATAGTTTCTGTTTATTTACGGGTTGTAGGAGACCGAATTCGATAACTCCGAAGACCTCCCTCCTCGGTTAACGCTGAAAAGGACCGAACAAAGTAAGTACTCTTACCTATATTTTTCTGAGTCGTAGGGTTTGCTAAATTATGACCGTCGCCATCTTTTTCAGCTATGAAAGGAATCGTTAAATCCTTTAAGTGCCATGATAAGTCCGGTAAAGATATATCTTTGAGAAGATAAGCATTTTGGCTGGTGAGCATTGGGACCACAAGTTCCACCAAACTTTTATGCCAATGAATTTTGCCAGGTGTCACCTATGGCGTTTCGATCTTAGTGAGAAAAAGACCGCCTCAGAGCTTATGGTGCCTCCTCCGAGCGACGATGTCCTTAAGCGTTTAGAGCGCTTGGTAATACATTTTACCTCCATACTCGGGCTTGAGCTCCGAGTCATCAAGATGTTGAAAAACCCGAGGAAGGTGAGGAAGAAGGGACTGAGGAAGATGTTGAGTCTGAAGACGACGCTCCTGAGGCTCAAGGCAGTCCTCGAGAAAGGATGCAAAGCAGTCCTCAAACAGGGCTCCGGGTGATAATGATGACACCCAAGTAAGCTTGACCCAGGATGTGAGGCCATCGGAACCTCCACCGGTAGCCCCTCTCAGTCCTCGGGCATTTTTTCCAACATTTCATCCTGAAAATATGTCAAGTGAACTTGATCACCTGGTTGAGGTTAGGCCTCAAGGTTAGGATGGTGCCACAAGGCCGCATAGCTTCATTCTGAGGAGAAGAAGAAGAGGATTGTTGAGAGTGGAGGGGAAAGTGATAACACTAACCATCTGAGCCTGCCTCTATCTAGAAAGTTCATGATTGTCGATTCGGACTCTGGTGGAGAATTTGTTTCCACTCGAAGGAAAGGTCAAGAAGGTGGCTCCAACAAGGAAAGGTATCCCTCCCCGGACTCTGCTAACTTTGACGTTTATGGCAATGAATATGTGGCGAATGAGTTGAACAAACTACTACATGTTGCTGCTCTACTCGAACGTAAAGAGAATCGGAAGGATCGCTATAAAGATGAGGTTATTGAGAGGAGGGCGGAGGTGAAAGCCCTAACTTCTGAGGTCTCCGAGTTGAAAGGTAAAGTGAAGGACTTGACCGATCAGGTAACCGAACAAACCGTGATATTCTCCCGTGTGGAAGGCCTAATCTCTGAGTCCCATAACCTGAAAAAAGAAGTGAAGGAGCTAAATGTTGAGTTAGCTAAGACATCGAAAGTGACCACCAAGGTACAAACTCTGTCACCCGAGTCTGAAGAGCTAAAGAAAATAGTTAAGGAGCTGACTGATGAATTGGCTAAGGAGAAAAAACCTCTGAGGACCGCATGACTACCGTTACATCCCTTGGGACTAAACTGTCCGAGGAAAAGACTAAATTTGATTATAAAAGGGAGAAATTCATAGCCAAGGATGTCGAGCGTGACACAACATTGGATGGTCTTGTTGAAGGCTATTGCAAAATAAAGGTATACTTTGAGAATGTTGTTGCAGACATCGAGAAACTATCAGCTGGAATTTGAAAGCTTGAAAAAAGACTACGAAGCTAAGAAAAAAGACTGTCTTGATAAGTATGCTGCTAGTATCGTTGCTCGTCTTGAGGAGAGGGATGCTAAGTTGAGATCAGCCATGGTAATGAAGATGCATGAAAGATTCCCAGACTTGCATCTTGGTAGTCTTTGGACCCGGGTCCTTGAACAACATCACCCACCCGGAGTATCCGTGGAGGATCCTGAATCTAGTGAGGATTCAGAGAGCTCTTGATCGGACTCGGATTCCCCTGCTGGTAGTAAAGAAAATTCTGCATCCGATTAGCATGTATTGGGTAGTTCATATTTTGTTAACTCCTTTGTTCTTTGAATCCTGCAACAAGAAACTTTTTGTGTAATATTCTCCTTAGTGTGATGTTTTGCTTAACCATTTCCTCCTTATGGTTTTTTTCTTATGACTCAATACTGAATTATTTTGTGTAATGTTCTCTTTGTGTTTTGAGTTCAAAATGATGAACATTCTTGTCCAAATTTATCTGCAGGGTGTTTTGAGTTCAAAAATATGAACATTCTTGTCCACATTTTTTTCGAGGGTGTTTTGAGTTCAAAAAGATGAACTTAGTCTAGTTTTTGAAGAAGGCAATAAGTTTTGATATATAAGCCGGCTATTTAGGCACCTTATTAAAACCTTCCTGCGCCACCAGGGTAGGAAAGAGTATGACATCGGAACTTACACAAATTTTCAAAGAAAATATTTGCATATCGCACAATCAAACTAAATAAGATTTTAGGTGTTCAATATTCTAGGGATTGGGAAGATCTCTTCCTTCTTTATCTTTCAATCGGTATGTCCCCGATTTCAACTTTTTTGTGACTATGTACGGACCCTCCCAGTTTGGGGCAAGCTTTCCAAGTCTCTTTTCTTTCGTGTACAGGAAGACTTTTCTTAGTACCCTATCTCCCACCTAAAATTCTCTTCTTCTAACCTTTGACGAGTAACGACTTCTCATTAAAGTTTGGTAATGCAAGGAATTCAGATGTGCTCTTCTTCTCTTCTCTTCTATCAAACCAAGCTCTATGCGTTTTCCTCTATCATTCCCTTCCTCGGGATAGTCACTCAGTCGAAAAGATGGGAATATTTTTTCCGATGGCACTACTGCATCCATTTCGTACACCAGTGCGAAAGGCGACTCGTGTGTTGCTGTCCGAGGGGTAGTCCTGTAAGCCCATAGCACTTCTTATAGGTAATCCGGTCACTTCCCGCTTTGCCCTCTAAATTCTTTCTTAGTCCGTCCAAGATTGTTCGATTGGTTACTTTGACTTGACCGTTTGCTTGGGGATGGAACGTAGTCAAAAAACATTGTTGTATCCCCTTGGAAGCGCAGAAGGTTCTCATTTCACTATTGTCGAATTGCGGGCCATTATCTATCGTGATCTTTCTAGGTACACCAAAACGGTAGCAGATGTTGGAGATGATGAATTTGATCACATTTTTCGCCCTTGTTCCTGCTAATGGTTCAGCCTCTACTCAGTTAGAAAAATAGTCCACAGCAACGATGATTGTTTGGCATCCTCTTGAAGCCATAGGAAGTGGTCCGACTAGATCTATCCCCTGACAATCGAAAGGTAAAGACTCTGATATTGACTCTAGATGCACTCCGGGCAAGTGAATCGAATTAGTGAATCGCTGCCAGGTGTCACATTTGTGTACCAACTCTTTGGCGTCTGCCGTTGGCCAATAATACCCTGCCAGAAAAGCTCTTTGTATCAACGTTTTGTATCCATAGTGCGTTGGCCGATATATGGTGGAGCAATTAAAGAAGTATATATCTTCGAAGGAAGTCGATATATGGTGGAGCAATGAGAGATGCCCGAATGTGTGAGTATTAGGGTTCCTTTGAAAGGTGAAATCTCGTAAACTATTTTGAATAAAAACAGTGTTCTATGTGTCCCAGTCAACTAGAACCATGTAGTTGCAGGTTGCTAATTGCCTTGATAATGGTTGCTAAATTTACGCCCTATTCCTTTACCATGCCTAAGTTGTCTTGCTAATAAATTACCCGTGTTCTTCCTGCCCCTCTTACGGCAACATATACAAAGACTTGGAAAGAATAAGTTTTTCTTAGTAAATGATGGTCTTGAGACCGGGAGGTCCCTCGTCGATATCGTTGATATCGTTCTTGCTCGGAATTTGATTGATGATAATAAATACAATTCCTATTAATAATCTTTGATTGTATCATGTCGACTCCAATTGCATAACTTATTCTTGTATTTTGTCAGCAAAGATGATGAGCTCATATTTACAACACCTACAAGAAGGTTTTAGGAAAAAATCCTCTAAACATTTCTCAGACAGATTGGGATAGGTCGTACTAGACTTTGTTGTGTTTGAAGTATTTTTTTTTATCAGATTTTGGCTCGCGGCAGATAAGATGTGTTAATGCAATTCCATAATATTCAATGTGATTATAAAAGAATTTAATAGCCCATGTAAGGTGGCATGTGTCTCATAAATTGTAAGTTCGAAGCGTGTCACCCTAGCAAATAGGGTTGTTATGTGGAAGGATGATGCGACGCCTAAAATAGTCGTGACCGAATGAAAATGAAACAGTGTGCTGGAGTTACATATGGGTGAATTTCCCGCTCGAACTTTGGAAAAACTTTGGTATCTTGTCGACGTGCGGTCGGAGGATAACCCAGACAGGGAAGAAGCGATTGGCCTCTGGTAGCAGCCCGTACGGAAATAGCTAGAAGTTAGCGAAGCCTGCGAACAAAGTGATTTTTATGGGTACCCCTACTGCCTCTTTTAGTAATACTTTGGCTTAGACAAAGACTCAAGGGGTTTCACCGAGTGGTCTCACACGCAGAGGGGTATAACCCAACATAGAATAAGGGAAAAACATATTCTACATGATGTGGGATCTTTAAGGATCGTCCTACAGGGTCAGATCAACCTGTGATTGATCTTACCACTCGGCCTATAGAGCTAGGGTTTAAGTTATACATATATTTTTTTGTAATTGTGTTGTCTTCGTTGTTGAATAATTGACTATATGTTATGTTGCAATGCATGACATTTTCAACGCCTTTAATTGAATGGTGGAATCATGTAAGTTGGCGTACAAAGGTGCAAAGTTCTAAACTACTATTAAGCATGATGGTTGATCCTATAAAGAAACAAAGACACGATAAAGCCAAAAAGACTCAGGTCCAAGGGATGAAGGTTGTCAAAACAACATTGGATCAAGGAGGCCAAAACGAGAAAGACAGAAACCTTGGTGTTAGATAATATTGAACACGGTTATTAGAAGTTATTGTGTCAATTAATTAGATAAGATCGACTAACTGTTATGTATTAGTCTATTTAAACAAGATTCTAGTAATATTTAAAGTGTGGTGAAACAATTCCATTTCAAGGATACTTTCATTTCTTAAGTCTGTCTATTGTTGTCTGCATTTTTGTTTGATTACAGGACCATAGTTTACATTTGGTATCAGAGCCGGTCTTTCCTTGACATCGATGGAGAACAATCAAAAGCAGTTACAGTCTTCAAATCGACGGCAAGAGGAGCCTCAATACCGATCCAATATCCAACGTTAAGCGAAACGAACTACGGCATATGGGCTGTCAAGATGAAGATAATCTTGCGTTCGCTAGGAGTATGGTCAGTGATCGAAGGTGAAGACACAGACGTCGACAAAGATCAAGGTGCCATGGTAGCCATTTCTCAAGCCGTGCCAGATGACGTGATGATGGAAATCGCCGAAAAGCAGACGGCAAAGGAGGCTTGGGTCGCACTCAGGGAGATGCGAGTTGGTGAAGATCGTGTCAAGAAGGCACGCGTACAGGTACTGAAACGTCAATTTAATAAGTTGCAGATGGAGGACTCAGAGACGATAAATGGCTTTGCAATGAAGCTTACTACGCTAGTAGGCGAGATCCGCTCACTCGGGACAACACTCGACGAAAGAGAAATTATTGAAAAACTGTTTAGTGTTGTTCCTGATAAATTTCTCCATATTATCGAAACGATTGAGAAGTTTGGCGATTGTGAGAACATGTCGGTCTCAGAAGCAATCGGTCGCCTCAGAACCTTTGAAGAAGGGATTAAAGGACGATTGAACTCAAGAGGCAGTGGAGATCAGTTACTCTATACCCATGTCGAGTCAGACGCAAGAATCCCAAATTTTAATTATACTCAGGATTGTCATACTCAGGATTGTCAGTGGTATTACCTTCAGAATCATTAATGAGCTTAGGAGGACAGGGCTTGTCCCTTGTGACAAAGCCTCCTAGCTTATTTCCTTTGATCATAGGCAAAACCATAGTTTTCCACAGCAAGTAATTGTTTTTGTCGAGTCTGATCTGACTGTTGTTGTTGATTGTTTGTAGGTGCATATTTTTTGTAGCACTAGAGAAGCTGCTAGGAAACACTGAGCCTAGTGACTCATTACTATGGGTGGGTGATTCTGGATTCGCCATTGAAGGCTTGCAAAAGCTCTGATACCAAGATAGAATTCAAGAGTATAGAGAGAGAGATTTTGAAGAATAGATTTTCATTATTCAACTAAGTGTAACTCGGTACATTATATACGTAGTTCACTAACAACTTCTTGTTAGGTAGTTAGTAGTGTAAATTTGTTATAGAAATCTTGTTATACACTTATTCCTCACAATGAACCCTTGTTCCTGAGCCGTAGTAGATATAGGTAGAAACTCTCCTCCCCCATCACACTTAATAACTTTGATAGATCTTTCAAACTGTTTTTCAACAAGGCATTTGAATTGTTTAAACATACTAACCACTTGGCTTTTGTGTTTGACAGGATACAGCCAGGTATACCTGGTATGGTCATCCACAAAGATCATATAATATTTGTGACCTTGAGTGGATGCCACAGGAGAGGGACCCCATACATCTGTATGTATGAGATCCAAGACATTGCTGGCATGAGAGTGAGACAAAGAAGATGGCAACACATGGGATTTCCCAAACTGACACGCTTCACAAAAGGTACATTCTTCTTTCATAACAGAAGTAAGATTACACAACTTTAGAACTGAATTGAGAACATATAAGGATGGATGTCCAAGCTTCCTATGCCATCCATCTTTTAGGGAATTAGACAAACAAATAGACATGAATTTATGAAGTAAAGTACTGGAAACTAGAGGACTGTGTTTGACATTGATAGAGTGACCCCCTGTAGCTTGTGAGTTAGAAATATCCTTCAATCTGTACAGTCCACCCTCAGTAGTTCCTTTGAGAAGCACTGTCCCTGTTACCTTGTCCTTCACAAGACAGAAACCATGGTGAAATTCAATGAAAACATTGTTATGACTAGTAAGCTGAGAGACATATAGGAGATTCTTATTAATCAAGGGCACATGTAGTATATTTTTGAGAGAAATAGGAGTATGGTTGAGAGACTATAAACTAGAGTACCCAATATTATGAATAGGCAACCTGTGACCATTACCAACAAGTATACTTTTGTTACCTGTGTATTTTGTCTTTTGAGTCAACATGTTAGTGTTGCCTGTGACATGGTGACTAGCACCACTGTCAGTATACCAGGCAGAGTCTCCAGTAGATTCTTGAGTAGCCAAATAGGCTGCATGATCACTATCACCCTTAGGTTGTTCAGAAGAAGATGATCCTATAACAGATGGATCATCCCTGTAGTAACACACTGGAGCAGTGTGCCCATATCTATTATAGATCTGGCATGTAGGTTTATTTTAAGAGAAGCGTCCACCTCTCCCTCTATAGAAGTTGTTTCTTCCCCTTGAATAATTCGATGAGTTGTTTCTTCCTCTGTTATTCTTGTATGACCCTCTGTACTGACCAGAATAGTTTCTCTGATTTGTATTGTTGTTTTGTGTCTTATAGTCTGTTTTCTGAGTGAGATTGGTTGTTGCTAGACATAGGTTTGATACATTGTTTTGAAGACTTACTAACTGATCCAGCCTACTCTCAAATGTGAGTAGACTAGTTTGAAGATCTAGCCACCCCATAGAGTCCTTGTCAGTTAGACTAACCACAATAGGAGTATACTCTTTCCTTGTCCTTTGAAATTCTGATTTGTAGTAAGTTATTCTGGCTCTTGTGTGTGAGCCAAAAAGCTTACTAGCTGCATCCCACAACTCTTTTGAGGAGTTTTCTTCCATCAACTGAGCAGCAACCTCTATACTCATAGTAGAGTACAACCAGCCAAGAAGTAACTGATCTTTGGCAGTCCAATCCTCATACTCAGGATTGTCAGTAGTATTACCTTCAGAATCATTAATGAGCTTAGGAGGACAGGGCTTGTCCCTTGTGACAAAGCCTCCTAGCTTATTGTCTTTGATCATAGGAAAAACCATAGTTTTCCACAGCAAGTAATTGTTTTTGTTGAGTCTGATCTGACTGTTGTTGTTGATTGTTTGCAGGTGCATATTTTTTGTAGCACCAGAGAAGCTGCTAGGAAACACTGAGCCTAGTGACTCATTACTATGGGTGGGTGATTCTACATTCGCCATTGAAGGCTTGCAAAAGCTCTGATACCAAGATAGAATTCAAGAGTATAGAGAGAGAGAGATTTTGAAGAATAGATTTTCATTATTCAACTAAGTGTAACTCAGTACATTATATAGGTAGTTCACTAACAACTTCTTGTTAGGTAGTTAGTAGTGTAAATTTGTTATAGAAATCTTGTTACACACTTATTTAACAATGTAACACTAGACCATCAATACTATTTTTGTGTGATAATACTCAGTGTAGCACCAAGTCCAAAAGCCAAACTTTAGACCTTCTGTTGGGCTTAAAAAAACAATCCGGCCCGACTTCAATCCAAGGCCAAAGGCCCATAGCACAAATACCAAATCGACTTAGGGTTACTGTCTGAACCCTAAGTCTCCTTCCCTTTCCTCTCTTATTTCTCTACTACCACAGCAGCCTTTCTCTCTTCTTTCTATACTCCCACAGCTGCCATTGAAGCAGTCCTTGAAGCTTCACCATTTCCATGCTTCAAGGACTTGCTATTCTTCACACTCAATCTCTAGAATATTAGAACTCGATTGATTTTGTAAGTATTCTCTTTTTTTTCCATAATTTGTTTTGATTTTATATTCGTTTAATCTTTCTAATTAATTATGTTTTATCTCTTACTTTGATTTAGAAAAAGATAATGAGTTGCTGTGAATGAGAGAAGATATTTAAATCAAAGAAATCAAAAATATTAAAGAAAATGGGAAAAAGCAAGAACACGATACGAGTTTCACCAATTTATTTTTTCAAGGTATGTATGTTTTTTTTGTTTTCTTTTGAAATTTTATTATTATTTTGATCTTAAAACACTTGATAATTAATATTTTTTTCTGATCTGATTTGTGGTCACTTAAGAAAGTGAAAACACATTTACTTAATTTTAGATAGCAAAGTTTTGTTTACTCAAATCATTTTTTTAATTATTTTCTAAAGTATATTTTAAATAATCATTTTAAATTTATTTGTTTATATTTTTAAAAATAATTTTTAATTAATAATATATTAAGATTATTTTTTATAAAATAATTGATTTTAATTTTTAATCTATTTAAAGAAAATATATATGGAAATATTTGTTGTTGTTTTTTAAATAAAATTATATATTTATATTATAAATTATGTTTAATACAAATTTGATTTTAATTTTATATAATTTTACATAAACTTTATTTTATCTATACATATTTAAAAAATGTCTTTTATATAAAAAATTGAATTTATTTTCATTCATTTTTCAAAAATATATTTTATATATTTTATTTTCATGTATCTTTTGAAATATCTTTTATATATTTCCATCATTATAAGGTGGAGATTCGTTATTTTCATGTATCTTTTGAAATATCTTTTATATATTACCATCGGTGGAGATTTGTTGCTAGGTAAATTTACTATCTATTTGATTGTAATTTAAGATTATAATATATCTATAAATATAATTCTAAATTCTTATTTTCATAAATTCCAGAGGTTCCCTTTCCAAGATGCAAGGAGTCGTTATAGTCAATTGTCATAATCGGTTACTAAAAAATTCAGTAAATTTTGTTTAGCCCCCCTTACTTCAATTCCAGATCCGTCGTCATGATATGATGTATGATATGATATCCCTCTGTATGGAAAAACTTGTAAGTATCATGTTATATCTTAACTATCATAGTGTAAGGTCCTTCCCAGATTGGCTCCAAGAGGGAAGACCCTTCTGAGTACTTGATCCCTTGATTGAAATTCATGATAACATAGTATAGAGTTGTAGTTATTGTGTAGTAGTATTTAGTAGTGCTTCATTCAGAGGTTTGTTTAAATTATTTTTTCCTCGATAATGTCTAACTTAATATTTCGTATTTCTCCATTAGTTCCTTCATCATAAATGGTTTATGGAAATAAGGCAGACAGATTTATGATGGTATAAAGGTCTTCATCCCATAAACTAGGTCGAGTAGAGTTACTCTCATTGTGTTTCGTTGGTTGGTACAATATGACGATAATATTTTTGGAGAAATTTGGTCCAATTCCCTACACAACCACGGTGGAATCCAGTTACAATATTTTGGTTAGTTACCTTAACTTGTCTATTTTCTTGAGGATAAAATTGAGAATACAAATTGAATTCCAAAGTTTTGTAAAACTTGGCAAGTTCTTCGTTTTAGAACTATATCTCGTTATCAGAGGTTAGGACCTTATCAACAAATGTTAATTTTCAAGAAGTATATTACTTGTTAGGCTCGGATCCTTACCAAAGACTGGGTCTCCGCCCATTTTAAAAAGTAGTCTACTTCGATTATGAGTAACCGTTATCTTGTAGGTGCCTTCACTAGAGGTCTCCATTAATTTAACCCCTATATATTAAGGGGTAAAACTTCGGATATCAACTTGATTGGTATCATTAGATTATGAATTGAGTTTTCAAATCATCTATATTTATCATAGTGTTGCACGAGTCCCTTAACGTCTTTGTGGATGTAGGCCAGCAGTAGTCAGATAACTCTCATGATATATTTTTCAAATAACTCGAATGATTGATTTTAAAATAAATCTCATAGTTAATTTTCAAAGAACTCGCATGCTAGGTGAATGTTCTTTTTTAATAAAAAAAATATCATCAATGGATCTACTTTTGTTGATTTTTAAAAAATAGAGACGATGTTACTTTTAGATATATTTTTTCTAAGCTCCGGTTTGAAAGATTGAACCTTTTACAAAATAAAATAAAAATAAAAAGTAAGAAAGAGAAATTTTGGTTTAAGAGTTAGAAATGGTTACGTAGAATTAAATAATGGGGAGTTAATAATATAATAATCAATACAAGGTGTTAAATCGCACAAGTGTATAGGTGTTATTATAAAGTAAAATTGAGAGAAATTAGGGTTAGATTTCCTAGTTTAGGAACAAAGTCCTTCTCGTTCATCAAATTGAGACTTTTGGCCTAATCAATGTTTCTAATTTCAAACCTAAACCAACAAATTACTTTCCAATAGCATATCCAACATCAAATTAGGACAGGCTTTAATCAACACAAGAGCACAACTTCACTGAAGATAACACTCCTTCTCTAACAATCTGGAGCTTGAATGGGAACAATACATCGCTCCCCTTAAACAAGCTTGGATTTGCATCAGATATCAACTTTATCTTTAATAACTCTAATCTCCAGCTCCAGATTTGTGCAAAATAAACTGCAGTCAGGATATACCTGCTAAAAAATTAGTGATTTTGATTCCATTGATAATAACAGGTATAGATGAGTAAGCTTCAATTTGCAAAAAGGATATACAATCAACTACACGATATGTACCCAAGACTAGTGATTTCTAACAAGGTTATTATGTGAAGATGAGAGAGATACTGATTCTTATTGAAATCGAGCTTCATCTTACAATTCAGAGTCCACTTTGTAAGGCAATACACGACTTGGTTTTGGACTATGGACATGTTTCTAAGGATCATTTCAGAAGAGATGAGATCTCTGCAACACTTCAAAATCGGGCTTAAAAAGTAAGGGTAATTTCATTTAGATAACATGTTGAACAGAACATACGAGCCAATTCTAACTCGACTTTAGACCATCCTTCCTTATTGCAAATAATAAGACCGTCTAGGAGTGCTCTAGTTTTAATAGCCAGATGAGATAGTTTCCCGTAAAGGTTACCATAACCTTTGAAAATAATGTCTCCAGTCTCATTCCTAATAATAACAGCCATGTTAGCATCACTGTTCCTTTCGCTGGATCCATCGGTGTTCAATTTGAGTCTACCAGGACAAGAAGTTTTCCATTGTAAGTATCTAATCTTGTTTTGCAACTTTATTGAATTAATACGACCAATATTTTCAGCAACTTTATTGTCCTTTTCCCAATGTTTTGGGATTAATAGGTTAGAGTAATCGAGACTAACCAAAATTTGATTAATGTAGTTTATCGTAGGAGCGCTAGTGAGTTGAGTCCCTTTGAATTTGGATTTTTCCTGTTATGCCATATAACCCAAGTAATTAACACGGGAATAATATGTCTTATATGTACCTTTCTCTTTGATGACCATAGCCAATTCCTAGTGACATGAGTGATAATCATGTAGTTATAGACCTTGACATTAAATAAGTCAATATAGAAAGACCAAATTGGCAAAGCAAAACAATAAGAAACAAAAAGATGATTAGTAGTTTTAGAGGAGTCACAAAATTGGCATTTTGAAACTGTTATAAAGTGACTTTTTTTAAGGATATAATCAATATGGATATAATTTTTAAGAATTTTTCAAAGAGAAAAAAGAGTACTTCTTAGGAGTTATTGGGTTCCAAAGCTTGCCAAAAAGATATGATTGGTTGTGATGCTTCTTAATACTATTCGATGAATCCTAGATGTTAAATTTTAGGTCTTTAGATAGGTTTTATAAGATAGTATCCTCCTTTCTATTATTGATAGTATTTGCTTTAATTTTGTTGATATGATCTTGAGTTAGTAAACCAGAAATACCATCAAGATCTCCCTCATTGTTTTTCCAGTATGAGCTAACAGTCTCATTGTTAAACCATGAGTTATCTTAAGTATCTTCTAGGGTAATTAAAGGAGTATTATCATGTTATCTGTCCAACCAAAAGTCAATCTCACCATTCCTTAGACTCCATCAAATATTAGACTCCGCGAATGTTCGATGTATGAGAGCCTTTCTTGTTGAAGTTGGCATTGAGAGGGTGACTGTCACCATAGTAGGTGTTGTTCATGATCTTAGCCCAAAAACTTTTATTATCTTTGAAAATGACCCAAAGCTTGCAAAAGAAAAGCCTCATGAACATCAGTAATCTTTCTTATTTTTAGCCTGCATTTAGAGAAAGGCTTATATAGACTATTCCAGGAAAATCAATGAATCTTCTGATCATTTGAAGATGAACCCCATAGAAATTTGTTGAATATCTTATTAATTCTTTTAATTACACTAATAGGATTGTAGTTGTTCTTGATCCAATACATAGGAATAGTCATGAGGACAGTATTTATTAGAGTTAGCCTCCCTCCATAAGAAAGATGATTGCTCTTCCAA
Source organism: Limnanthes douglasii subsp. nivea (assembly GCA_036936605.1). Taxonomy (NCBI): domain Eukaryota; kingdom Viridiplantae; phylum Streptophyta; class Magnoliopsida; order Brassicales; family Limnanthaceae; genus Limnanthes; species Limnanthes douglasii. The sequence continues at coordinate 156,305,305 of JAUPFV010000001.1, forward strand.
TCCTGCACCTTATTACGGATTTTATTCAACATAACATTGTAGTCACTAGCCTTATTATTGGTGCTAATAGTTATAATAAAGTATTCTATAGGCAGATGAGGAGTTACACAAATGAGATGTGTGTTAAATAAATATAAATAATAGTTTGGGTATTAGATGACAATATAGTTTGTGAGTAGGTACCTCTAGTACAGTTATCCATTATTAAAATGGTTTAATATATTATAAGCGTAAACAACTAAATTAAATTAAGATAATATATTAATTATAGTTTAGTATAAGTTACTTTTTAATTATAACAGGATTTATTTTAATATTTTTATCATTTGGTTAGTTTTTATTATTATTAATAATTTAATTTCATCCTTTTATTACTATCAACCTTCATATTTCTTTAATTATTATTTTTTTCTTTTGAAATAATCTATTTTGAAATTTAAAGATCAGTATAATAATATAAGATTTAAAAGATACCTTAGGAGTATTGTATATTATATTATATAATAAGATGATAGAAGAGGTTACAATTATTTGAAGAAACATCCTAAATAAAGTAGGTTAATGTGAAATTTTAAACAATGAAAATGTCTATTAGTACTAAAACTCTAACAAATAACCTTTAAGATTATGATACAAAAGAAACCAACCTCATCGTTACTATAGACTACTATAGTTTTAATGAAGTGAAACGCATAAATTAGTTTCACCTAAATAACCTTTATTTAGGGGATTCGTCCTTTTTAGTGGACGTTTTGTACAACTCCTGGATGTTGTTTTCGTTCAGGTGAGTCCAATGGATCATGTAAAAGGTTTTCGGCTTTAGCTTTAGTATTATAGTTAGATCATGTCTAGGGCTGTTAAAGGTTCTCCCGAACCGAGAACCGGACCAGGACCGAACTGATAAGGATCGGACCGAGAATCGGACCGAATCTTAACGGTCCGGTTCGCGGTTTCATTCTAAAAACCGAAAACCGATAAGGAACCGAAACAAAAAACTGGTTAGGAATCGAACCGATAGAACCGATAAGGAATCGAACCGATAAAACCGGTAGGACCGAAGGAACCGATACGGAATCGAACCGATGAAACCGATAAACCGGTAGAACCGATAAGAAATCGGAAAAATAAAACCGTTAAAACCGATTATTTATTATTATTATATATTCTTTTATAAATTATAGTACCAAAATTAATAGTTAATTACCAATTTTTTTAAGAAGATAGAAAGATAAACTTATAAACTTTAGTTTTTATATCATTTATTTTAATAATAAAAAGTTAAAAATCAATTTTTAATTGATTTTATTTTTTTTAACCGGACCGAAACCGGACCGAACTCGGACCGAACCAAAACCGGAACCGAACCGAACCGGACCGGACCGAACCGAACCGAAAGCTTAGCGGTTCGGTCCGGTTCCAAAAATTAGAACCGAAAACTTAGTGGTCCGGTCCTGTCCGAACCGATAAGCTTAACGGTTCGGTCCGGTTCCTTCAAAACCCGAACCGAACCGGACCGATAACAGCCCTAATTATGTCTTGACTTCTTCTTTTTTGTGTTTAATAATGTTTAGCTTTATGAAATCCTGATGGGGATATTATAAAATAACTTAGTCATGTTTAAATATTTTAGTAGTATTTTTATTTGTTACAGTACTAAAATCATGTTACTAGAGTTCAAATTATTCATTTTATTTTCCATTTCAACTTATACTTTTTACTTATATGGAGTAATTTGTTTTTTATTTTCTATTTTCACTCTTTCATATTGATTACGTAGTTCAAAATATTCAATTTTATTTTGTATTCCCAATTTATTTTTTAATTATATGGAGTAATATACTTTTTATTTTTTATTTTAGTTCAAAGTTATGTTTAAAATTTGTATCAAATAATATTTTGACATGAAAGTAAAAAGATGTTTAAATAATTTATTTTAATAGTTTTAGATTGATTTTACAGTTTAAATGTTATATTAAAAATTTGTATCAAATATTTACACGTAAAACTATCTAGATGTCAACGTAATGATATGAATATATCAAAGGGAAGGTAGACAATTTATGTTTGCAATTTTAAATTTATTTTTGCAATAAAATGGTATGTTAAAAGTTTGTATTAAATATTTAACTGTAAATATATCCACATATCAAACATTTAGTTTTAAGCTATCTAGAGTTAAATATTTGACATGAAGTTAAAAATGGCATGTACATGATTCTTTATTAGTTGTTTTATCTTGATTTTTATTGTCAAAGGTTAGTGTCAAGATTTGTATCAAACATTTAGCTGTAATATATCCACAACTAAATATAGAGTTAAAAGAGGTATGTACATGATTCTTGCTAGTTGTATAGGTTATTATTTTGCGGAAAATTGAATCTACCATATATATAATTAGCTGTAAAAGCACTATGTACGGAAGACACAATCTTAGGCAAAATGTTAGATAACCTCTCGTTAATAAGTGCAGATAAGATTCTGATAACAAGGGTACATAACCCAATAGGCCTGTAATTATTCCACAAAGTAGAATTATTGTTCTTATGGACAAACAAATACCAGTAGCAAATAAACCTGTAGGGATAAAGCCACCATGAAGATAAGGATTAAATGCATTACATAAGTCATTTTTAATAATAATCCAATAATTCTTAAAGAAGAAAAGATTAAAACCATATATGCCCGGTGCACTATCACCTTTCATGTTACTGATAATACCCCAGATTTCCTCTTCAGTAGCTCTTATAAGCAGTCCTTTATTGTCGCCATCTATAACAATAGAGGGAATACAATCAAAGGTCTTGTCTTGCAGCATCTGTTTCTCATCTTCACTATTGATTTAGGGGTCAGACATGAGGATCTTTTTTAAGTAAGCAGCAGCAGAATTGCCAATCTCATCATTCTCCAGAATCCAGGTATCACCCTCTTTTATACTCTTGATTTCATTCTTTTTTTTCTTTTCTTAGAAACGTAACCGTAGAAGAGCTTCGAGCTGCCATCACCCTCCTTTAACAAGCTATTAAAACATTTTTGTCTCCAGAAAATTTCTTCATTCCTAAGAGCTTGTAAGTGCAGAATGTTAGCCTTAGCTAAAATCGCTTTAGAGCACTGGTCATTGACAAAATAATGAAGTATCTCCATTTCTTTGACTTTTTTTAGTTTATCTAACACTGTCAAAGACATTCCCAAACTTCTCCTTATTCCAAGCCTTCAGATAGCCTTTAAGCCTTTTCAATTTGTACCAAAATATTGCTAGGATTACCACAAATCGGATACTTCCAATCCTGCTCAACAATACTTAAGAAAGAATCATCATTAGACCACATGTTTAAGAACTTAATTCTTTTTTTATGAATTGAAATAATAGTATTACAAGATTTTGCAGTTATAAGTAAGGGAGCATGGTCAGAACATGTTCTGACCATGTAAAAAACTTGGGTTTCATTCAAGGTAATCATCCACTTATCATTGACAATAGCCCGATCAAGCCTTCTCCACTTGTTTCTTCTTGACCAAGTAAACTTCGAACCACTATAATCAGCATCATTGAGATTGCAACCCCTTATAGTATCATTAAAATTGTCCATGCTGAACTGAAAGTTAGATACACAGCCCAGCTGCTCATCATGGGATGAAATAATGTTAAAGTCACCAACACATATCCAAGCTTTATTAGTGTCAGCAACAGCCATGAGACACTCCCAAAGATCCATTCTTTGAATACGATTACACTTAGCATAAACTGAAGTAAAGTAGGTTATTTCATCAATACCAGGATAGTCAATCTCCATATGAAGGAATTGCTCCATGTTAAGAACAATGTTAACATTGATATTCTTCATCCAGAATATCCAAAGCTTATTAGAAATATTAGCATAACAGTCACAAAAACCAAGAATATCAGCTACCTCTTTTAATCTTTCAGGCTTAGACATAGGTTCTTGAATAGCAAGCACCTTAATAATTTCTATTCTTATCATAGACTTGAGTCTTCTCAAGGTTGGATTGTTATTCATTCCCCTTGCATTATAACTAATAACTCTGATCATTATCAGAATATGATTTGTATAGTCTGTCCCTAGAATGAAGAGACTTAATAGATAGTTTTCCTATTGACCTTCTTCTTTTTGCAGCTTTCAGTTTGGAGGATATAACTTCATTGAAACTTTGCTCAGGAGAATATGTAGGAGAAAGAGAGCAGCTACTAATGTTAGGATCAGGAGAATGTTCATTCAGATGATATTTATCTAACTTTTCAATAGCTTTAGTTACCTCTTTACAACTTCATGGTGAATGAAACTGATTAATATTACTTTCAACATGTTGGTGTAAAGATTAGTTCAATTGAACTTGTTGATGCATAGTCTGAATATCTTGATTCCTTTGAGTACTGCTTTCATCATTTCTATCTTCTTGTTCCTTTTGTTTAATAATCGACTTAAGCTTCCTCCTGTAAACTTTAAAGACTTGCGTATTTCTTGAACCATTTTCCTCTTTCGATTGCTTTTCCGTATCTTCTTTAACATCTCCACTATCTTTTTTAAAGATTTCTTCTTCTTTCTTTGGAGTATTTTTACATCCAGATGACTTATGTCCTATATGATAACAACAATTGCAATACGATGGTACGTTTTTATAGCTGATTGAAACCCAACATCCATCGTTAGTCCCGAATCCTATCAACAGTTTTCTTCTCAATTTTTTAAAGATATCGGTCTCTATTTGCGCATAACAAGCGTTGGTGTGCGCTCTATTTTTCTGAGGAACGAAAACTTTATAATTTGTTCCTATAGCACCAGCAATATCATAAAGACTTTTAAGTAAATTTTCGAAACGGACCCAGGTTAAAACAGTAGGATTTTCATACTTCTTGTTGAAATCCTGATTCCATCTCAAGATTCGCATAACAGAATCATCAAACTTCCAAACGTTTCTTGACCATATCTTAGTAACATCCTACTTTAAATCGAATTCAAAAAAAATTATGCGAGTCCCAGACCTCATAACTGAAGACTCCCCTGAATTTCAAAGTAGCCAAGAAACTATCGAGCTTCAATTTCTTAAGGATACCATTGCTAAACTTACCTATTAAATTTATTTTTGATTGTTTCATCAATTCTTTCTTGACCTCCCAGCGTATTGAACAAATTAGTGGTTATCTGTGTTTTTGATAAATTATGGGTTTAATAAACCAGAGCATTCTTCAATATTGAATAAATCAACGAAGTGTTTCCTTGGTTGTTGCTGAGAATTATCAGGATCATTAGCGTGAAAAACAGAAAATTCTTCCATGGATTGAACATTGATGATTAATTAATCATCGAAAGAGAAAGCAGAGACAGAGAGGCTGTTCTTGGAGCAGCCATCCTTCCGGCTATGTCACCATTGATTTATATTCTTAGTTATCTTTTAAAATATTTATCTTTTTAAAATTATTTTTTATATTCGTCTAATTATTTTGCCTTTAAATCCAACGCTTTCACGCTTTCAGAAGAATTATTTCAAAAAACATTTGATAAGTCTTAACATTATTTTGATGGATAACAATAAATTTATTTGAAAAATATTCGTAATTTGGTTTTTGTAATAAATTTTCCCAAAATTATTACACATATTCAACTCCCTTCGAGATTTGAGTTAACTAGTCACAGATGGAAAGAAACTATTTTTTATAGGTTGTATTTCGTTAATAAGTCATTTACTATACACAATTTTGTGTTTCACAAAAATTGAAGTTTTGAATTTAGAATTCAATAAGATGTCAGTGAATGTTTTTAAAAAAATGTAACACTAAACATAATCAAAACCACTAGAAGTATGTCAATCAAATTATAAACTAAAATAAAAATCGAACGATTAAATATGATGATTTTGGCAACCAATTTTGGCATCAGATGTCTCTACCACATTAATTTGAATGTGTTTTCGACTACTCTCAATGAAATCAGATATTAAAAAGTATCCTTCACCAAAGATTGATTCGGTTTGGTCCGCGGTTTTGGTTCTTTAACTCTAAAAAAAGAGATAAGAACAGCTGGTTCAAATAGCTACCTAAGAATAAAGGGCTAAAAACCCTAGTTAGTCACCGTGTTTGACACATGTTACATTCGTGCCACTAAGCTTCATTCGTCCCCAAAACGAGTCACTGTTGTTTCAAATTGTTGTATTCTTGCCACCGGCGCGTGCAAATTAACAGGAAGCTGACACGTGTCACTCCAATGTACCATTGCTATTACATATACGGTTACCCTTTAAATCCTACCCAAAATACCCTTTTTATTAGTTTTTACCTTTTAATTTTTTACTTTTAATTTTTTACTTTTAATTTTTTACTTAAACTAATTTATCTCTCTTATTTTTACCCATAATATTTACTTTTTTTACTTTTATATTAATTTGACTAATTTAATATAAAAGAACAGGGCCCATTTATTATTTAGACATATGTTGTAACCCTAACCCATTAAACTTGTTTTCTCTCAGATTTTATGAACCGTCAAACACCTCTTTTTATGGCTATCGGCGAAACCCTCCGTTCTGAGAAGCTCTTCCTTTCGGCGAATCCACCGAATGATTCAGAGCCAAAACCGTTGTCCTCTCCCATGAGGTATTCCCTTGCTTCCTCCTTAAATCTATTCTTAAGAATGTTCTCTTCGGTGCTGCATATCCAAATCTCAGTAAATCTGATTTCAGGAAGAATTTCATGGAGGTCTGGTAGCTGGTTCATGTGGTTTCTCGGTCTCTATTCAGTTAATCGTCGCTGTGTGCACCATTCTGCTGTCAATTTAGTTTTGAAAATCTAGTCACCGTCATCTCTTCCAATCTTTGTCGTGGTCTTTTATGTTGTTGTCGACCACTCTGTATACTTTTCCGACTTACATCGCTGTCGCAATCCTCTACTAGGCGCCATCATGAATCTACCTTTGGTGTATGCTAATTCTTTATCTGTTGGTTTATCTATTTATCCAACAGACTAACATCAACGATTTAAGCAAGCAAAGAGGCACTGTAATTCCCAACCATCATTGTTTTACCAAGCAAACAAGCACTGTAATGTCGAACCGTTTTATTCATGATCCACAGTCCTTTCTCAATCCCATTCATGATTTTGAACTGCTGATTACAGAAAGCATTATCGTCTCCTTTAACAAATCGGTGAATGATTAGAAGATAAGATCAATAATAACAGTTCAGTGATAATATTTATAAAAATTCAGTGGGTCTAAATAATAAATGGGTCTAATTAGTCAAAAGGTATAAAATAATAATATTTATGATAAAAATTAAATAGTAAAAATTAAAGTAAATAGGATAAATCCGTTGAAGTAAAAAAAAATTAAAGTAAAAAGTAAAAAATTAAAGTAAAAAGGTAAAATTAGTAACTATCGATATTTTGGGTAGGACTTAAAGAGTGAGTTTATATGCAACAACCAGAGGTACATTGGAGTGACACGTGTCAGCTTTCTATTAATTTGCACGCGCTAGTGGCAAGAATGCAACAATTTGAAACAACAATGACTCGTTTTGGGACGAATGAAGCTTAGTGGCACGAATGTAACATGTGTCAAACAGCGGTGATTTGACAGGGTTTTTAGCCAGAATAAAGAGATAAGAACAGCTGTTAATTCTAAAATGACTATTCAAGCCGATTTTCCTTTGCTATTTAACATTATATATTATTTTATCTAATTTGAAATTTAACAGATATTTATATTTTCTTTAATAATTTATTTTAAAAATCTATATGTAGTTTTTAATTACTTAAAAATAACTAAAATGACAAAAAAAATCGTTTAACAAACTGTTGCAATGGAGGAATTTTTGTAAGTGAAACTAAAAAAACTGTTAAAATTGTAATTTTCTCGTTTTTAAATATCAAAAAAATCAAAATATGGCGTATCTAATATATTTTTAAATATATTTTTAAGTATTTGTGAATAAGTTAGAAAACACATAATTTGATTATGTTTGTATGTATTTTTGTCTAAATTCTGTCATGGCAAACAAAAACAAGGTTATATAGTTTAGATTTATTACTAAATAAATAAACAAAACAATTATTCATTTAATTTTATCGACTGAGTGTTATTTGCTTTTTGAATTTAAAGGTTTTAATTTAGTTGAAAAATCTATGATGAAACCAGTGCTATCGCTGATGATAATAGCTCCGCTTGATTCACCAAAGCTGAGGCAACATACATCAGAGTTAAGCTTATATCTTCCTGGAAGTGGAGGAGTCCAAACAAGATAAGTTATTTTCTTTTCCTCTTTAAGTGGTTGTAGCATCCTAGGAAAGTGGTTGCATCTTCATGGTTTCTCTAATGTTTATAGTTTAAAAGAGAAGACTCGTCAAAGCCATTTAAGATGCGACTTATGTAGTTGATTGTGGAGTTAACTGAGTAGGCATCTCCCAATGTCTTTGATTTATTTTTTTGCTGCCATATTGCCCAACATTTAATTATAGGTAGAATAGTTGTGATGTGGACTTTAGAAGGGGTTGAAACTAGCTACACAACATATGTTTAATATTCATGAATCTTCTAATATCAACCTTTAGAATACCTGCAAAATAGGACCATATTTTCCACAGAAAATAGCGAGATACAAAAAGATGATCCTTAGCTTTTAGTCTTAGGCAGAATTGATACTTAGAGACAACAGTTAGGTGTCTCTTTTGTAAGATAAAGTCAATAGGAAGCTTATCTTCAATAAGTCTCCAGGATATGACAGAACATTTAGTTTGAGTAATTTGGTTCCATATTTTCTCATATAGAGAAGATCTATTAGGATTAAAATTGATAGATTTAAGTGTGTCTTTGATATTAAATCTATCATCCTTAGTAGGAATCCAGTAGATAGTATCTTCAGTGTGCTTACATATTCTCATATTAGAAATAGTTTTGATATTAAAGTCCGAGAAGATTGGATTTACCTTTTCCAAATTCTTTGACTTGTTATCCCAAAGTGTGTTTACTTTTTTGCCTTTAAACCAAGAATTGTAAGAGTATAAATTAAGAGAGCTAAGAGGTGGTTTCTCAAACCAATTACCAAGCCATATGTTGATGTTGTATTTGCCTAGGATCCACCTGATATTACCCTCAGCATATTTTTTTATCTTTGCCAACCTTCTCCAAGTTATTAACCCTGCTTTAAGGTAGTTTAACTATATGGGGTGGTTACCTTTACAATATATATATTATGCATTATTCTTTCCCACATAGAGGAATTCTCTTTGAATCTTACCCAAAATTTACAAGAAAAATCCTTTTGTATATCATGTAGACTATTTAGGTTTACTCCACCACAACTAAAAGGCTTACATATATCAGACTAAGAAGACCATTGAAGTTTGTTAGTCTCACTGTTAGATCCCCATAGAAATCTATTAAATATCTTTTCAATTTTAGATATAATAGAACTAGGGATCCAACAAATTTGGAGCCAATACATAGGTAATTACATTAAGACTGATTTGATTAAAACTAGTCTACCACCTTGTGAAAGTTTTTATCATTTCACTAGGAGATCATTTCTTTGATTTTGTCAAAGATAGGGTAGTAATTAGCTGGTTTATTATGAGGACTTATGGTAACACCTTGATATCTTGTAGAAAGATTACTTGTTTTAAAACTTGACTGAATATTTAGAACCTTAAGTCTGTCTTGAGGGAACTTTGTAGAGGAAATGATTTATGTTTTATCTTTGTTGAGAGATTGACCAGAAATAACTTGATAGTCCTGCAAGAAATTGTCAATTGTTTTCATAGATGAAGCTAAGCCATTAGTAAATACTAATATGTCATCTGTGAATGATAAACATGGTATAATAATTTAATTAGACCCCTTATTAGTAGTAAATTATTTAAATAAACCCCTTAGAAGTACTTTATCTACCAAAATAAAAAGACTAGGGGACAAAAAGTCCCATTGTCTAACCCCTTTCTTTGTTTGAAAAATCTTATTAAGTTTTTAACTAGTTTAATAACTTTGTAACTGAAACCATAGACCTTTAGAGCGCTTAAAATTAAACTATGTAAAATATTGTCAAATCCCTTTGACAATGACTGAGTTTTAATTTATCTTTACTTTTATAATTGGGTTATGTGTCCAACAATGTATCATATTTTCGTCTTTTTTCGAAGATACTTTTCTATTAAAAATCTTAATTACAATCAATAATTCAAATATTAGTTAATGTTTCAAACTACAACTTAGGAAAAAAAATTATATTTTTATTGAGAATAAATATTTATTATAAATGATAATTAAAACATTATTATAATTCTATAGGTTCGAACATTTATTTTCTATTGATTTTTTAAAATAATTTTGACGTATGCTGATTTTAATCTTGAATCTATACAATAGATTTAGATTGTATTTTATAAAAAACGACAATCGTGATGCTGTTTTTGACTAATTTTAAAACATAACATTGACCACATACACAAATTCTATTAAACTTTCTCAATTTAGTAAAATATCCATTTAAATCACACTAAACATAAGGATATGCTTAGATTATATATTTAATATTATTTATTTTATCCCACCCATTGACTCATATTATGGATTTGATTTTGGTTCAAATATGTTTTAAACTAAAAATTCCAATTTTGGAGATAAGATAGAAAGCATAAACGGAAATATTTGATGGAAAAATACAATTTTTTACATTGAAAGATAATGAAACAAACAATTTTAAAACATCTTTAAAAAGTATTTACAAAATATATATGCAGATAATATTGTAAATTGGCCTTAACATACATAGTGACGGTAACACGTAAAACTACATAAAAAAGAAAGACGGAATGGGGGTATTAAACGAAAAGTTGCATGCATGGCTTTGCCTCTTTGACGACGGACTTCTATTCTCAATGATATGAATATCTATCAGGTATATATGGGAAGTCTGATTTCAAAAAATGAACCAAAAGAAATATGAATGCGAATAGTTCATATTCCAAGTATTTTTTGGGTAGAGTTTTTTTTTCATAAAAACTTTAAATAAAATTGTTCATACAAGTACCTACGGCATACTCTGGGTGATACAATCGACATATGCAGGTCGATAAGAACAACTACAAATCAAAAATAGAGAATATATAACGTCGTCTGAAAGATTAAAGTACTGAAGAGAAAACAAGATGGACACCAAGGATAGCTGAAGAAGCCTCTAAAAAAACCACAGCAGCATGAAACATGTACATCACTCCCAAAGAGGAACCTACAAATAAGAAAAGTGAAGTAAGATATCATAATTATATAGTCTGAATAATCTTGATGCAATGGAATCTAAACCGTAAATTCGTTAAGATACGGTGAGAAACCAAAGAGGCAATGGTCGGGGGAGAACCAAAAATTCTTGAGTTCCTCCATTTCCAGACTGCCAGCATGAAGCATTGAAAGGGAATCCTATACTAGAACTAGTATTGGTCCAAGTACTTTGACTGAAGCTACTGTAAAAAAGGAGATGAAATAGATTCAGAGTCAGAGTTGTAAAGGGCGCAGTCACATGGGGTGTTGAAATCCCAATTGAGAAGTTTATCTTTAGTCGATAGCTTGGCCATGATAGCGAACTATAAGATAAATGAGTGATATGGAATATTTAATTTATTCCATACTAACCCAGCCCACCCCACGTTAGGGGCAGGCGTATGAATAACATTATACATGTCCTTGATCAAGAAGGAGGTGCATCTAGCCTTAGCCGTCCAGAAAGGAACATCATTAAAGAGAATGTTGGGAGGAGGTAGAGAGAGAATAAGGTTGTTAATGTCTAAAAGATTAGCACAGTTCCTTGCTCTTGCCGATTTGATGTCTGAAGGCCAGTTTCAGTTACCATTGAGGATGATATCGGAAACCTTGAGTTATTTCCTGAGTCTTTCATCCTTAATGATGTTGGAGCCATAGTGAGTAGCAAGGGAAGAGAGAATGAGCCATGGGTCGTACCAGGAAAAAAGTACTTGAGCCATTTCTGATTGCAACCTTGGACAATTTACAAGCCAAAAGAGAAGACCGAGAATTTTCCTCTATATCCAAGAGAGGGGGATCTCAAGGAGAGGTGCCACAAATTATTATTTTTTATTTTTTCAATTTTAATCCAATCACACCAGATGGAGTGGTTATTATTACTGATTATTGACTAGAGATGCTTAAGGACAACTGCCTGATTCCAGATTTTTAAATCTAAAATCCCAAGGACGCCCTCTATAGTGGGAGAGGTGACAGAAGTCCATGCCACTTTAGAACCATTGACTTTCATTTTCGAGCCCGACCAAAGGAAACAATAAAGAAATTGGGACATCTCTTAAAACATCCTAGAGCGGAGGATAATAAATTGACCAGTAGAACTCACCAGCGAAGATGACAGACTTGATAAGCTAAAGTCTGCTAGCATAAGAGAAATGTTTGGAGGTCCACGACCTAATTCTGGAAGTGATTTTATTAATAAGAGGACGGAAATCATAGTGGTTAAGGTGGACAGTTAGAAGGGGCACTCCCAAATATTTAACATGGAGGGAACCTTTCGGATAACCCATGATGGACAGAAGGTCCAAACGAAGAGGGTTATCAATACCCAAAAAAAAAGATATGACTATTAGAGGGACTGACCTTAATACCAGAGAGGGAGTAAAACTCATCTAGAGCCTCTTTGATAATGATGAGAGATTTAGTGTCACCATGACAGAAAATCATAAGATCATCTACAAAGCAGATATTCATGATTTTGAGCTTTTGACACTTCTAGTGGAATTCAAAGTTAGTGTATTGACTTTCTTCCTTGAGGATACAGGAGAGAACCTGCATGATAAGGACAAAGAGGAAAGGATAAAGCGATTCTCCATGTCTAAGTCCCTTTCTACCTTTGAAGTTACCATAAGGATCACTGTTGATATTTATTGAAAAAGAAGGGGAGGAAATGGAATTAATGATCCATATAATGATCTTCTCTGGAAAATGCATTGCAACATGAATGTCGAAGAGGAGGTGTTATCTGACATTATCAAAGGCTTTCATTAGGTCAACTTTAAGAGCGACTTTTTTGCCACTACAATTAGAGTGGTACCGACGCAGAAGCTCTTGAGAGAGAAGGATGTTATCAGAAATGTTCCTTCTCACGACTAATGCAGATTGAGAATTCTCAATAAGGTAGGGGAAAAAGTCATTAATTCTTTTAGCCAAGATTTTGGAAATGATCTTATAGACAATATTACAAAGAGCAATAGGTCTAAAGTCAGCAGGCACATAGGGAAAATCGTTTTTGGGTATTAGGGAAATAGAGGTAGAGTTTGAGGAGGTATCCAAAGATCCAGAGTTAAAAAAACTTCTAGGACACTGTTACAGATGTTATGACCAACAATTTTACAAGTGGTTTTAAAGAAATTAAAGCCATCTGAGCCAGAAGATTTGTTACTATCAATACTGAACATAGAGCAGATTTGATCTTCTCATAGGTGATTTTGCAAATCATTGAGTCCCTATTAGTATTAGTGACTTTGGAAGAGAGAAGAGAGGAGACTTTCTCAAGTCCACGATGCCCAGCAGGGTGCCTGGTACCAAGCGAGTTCTCAAAATATCTCACGATAACCTTAGCAACACAGTCTGGAGTAGAGACAGTCTGGAGTAGAGACGGTGACTCCAGAGTCATCGTTAATAGAGATGATCTTATTACGGAACAACCGAGTTTTAATACTATTGTGGAAGAATTTAATATTTTTTATCTCCAAGCTTGATCTAGTTTCTCTAGATTTTTGTTTCAGGAAAGATTCTTTGCCCCGACTAAGAAAGATGAAAGAAATGGAAGTCTCGACTTCGTCAAAGACAAGAATAAGGTTAAAGGGATCACTCGAAAGGTTGGTTTGGGCCTGAAACAATCTTTTTGGGCATCTAAAACCCTAGAGAGAATGTCACTAAATTTCTTATGGTTGAGTCTCGTAAGCACTGACTGAAGGAGAATGAGCTTGCCAGTGACAAAACACATCCTGGTAGATGAAAATAGATTATTCCAACACTTAGAAACCTTATCTTGGAATTGCGGATGTGAATTCTACATGTTGAAGTATTTGAAGGGTTCCTTACGATAATGATGAGGCATCCCAAGGTTCAGAGTAACCATGGTGTGGTCAGATGAGCGGAGAAATCCAAAGTCAGCAAAAGACATTGGAAAGAGGTTGTCCCAAAGAGGGTTGACAAGGACATCGTCAATTTTAGAGAGAATTGGATGAAAAGATTGCTTATCGATCCAAGTGAAGTGGAAACCAGTAAATCGGATATTAGTGAGCTCACTTTGGAAACAAAAATTACTACAATCGTCAATAGCAGTGGAATAGGTATTAGAGCACCCTAAACGCTCATCCGGATGACGGATGGCGTTGAAATACCCAAGGCTAACCCAGGGAATATGTTTTTCAAAATTGGAAATGGTGATTAAGTCATTCCAGAGGAGCGATTGGTCCACAGCTTCGTTAAAATCATAGATGGCAGGCATTATAATTATTATACTTTTCCATAAAATGAATGAACTCAATGGATTGGGATAACCTAGATACAATTTGAAACTAGGGTTCCAAATAATCCAAATTCTACCTAGCGGATGAGAAGAGTGATTGGTTATAACATGCCAAAAGTAGACCATACTCCTAATAATAAAATCCACTTTAAACAATTGGACTTTAGTTTCCACAAGGATTAACAGATAGATACTATTACTAATAATGAAATCAGTAACATCTTTTTGCCTAATGGGGTCGTTTAGACCCCTCACATTCCAAGAAGCCATATTCATTAAAGAAACACTTACAGCGAGTCAAACAATGGTCCTATAGGAGGACAAATCCTTAATACTCTTGGCCTTGTCGTCTACGGGATGATGCCTTTTTGGAGGCGAATCCACCTCCTCGCCACTTTCCACCTCCTTGATATCATCAAGTGATGCAAGCCGTTTCCAACTAAGAAGTTCTGTGATAATCTCAGAAGGATTGGATTCCTTAAAACACGGACACGAGGTGTAAAGGATGGATAACTCAAAGGGCCTTTTGTACAAAGGTGGGTGGGATGAAAAAAACAATACATTTAGCACACTGAGGAGGGAGACCTTGATACTTAAAATTCACCGTAATGAATTTGTCGCTAATCCTGAAAGTTAGCTCGGAGCGGGGGTCCGATTCTGCATAAATCATAATGCAAGTACGTGCAAATCGGAGTTTGTCCATCCTGATTATCCACATATACATGGTACCCAAAACCAAGCCAATTTTACTGAAACCTTCCACCGTTCATAGTTCCAAAGGCAAATTAAAAAATTGACCCAAATTGGGACATCCGCATGAGGATCCTTAATGAGAGTGGAAAGAGGGACCCACTTTTTAAGAATCATTAGGTTTCCACCAAAATACTAAAGGGCTTCCTCCAATACCTTTTTGGCCATCGCCTCAGATCCAAATTCGAAGACAAAATATCCCTTGAGAAGAGACTTAGAATCCATAATAGAGTACTATTCCAGATAAATCAACATTTTCTTTAAGTAAGGATAGATTATGGGGTTGAGAAAGGAAATACGCCGATAAGCAAGCCTTCCATAAATCTGGAGAACCCATAACCGATGCCTCAAAGATGACATCATTTACGTCGTGATCCATTGGGCTAAGACCTATTTTCAATGGAGATCGGTTATCAAGATGACCTGCAACAATACTAGCATATGAAGATGAGAATTGTAGATTCGGCCGAAAACTCGAGACCAAGTTACCAATAGGTTTAGCCTTTGAGGAAGATGGTTAGAAGTTTTGGAAGGAGAGTTTTGGAATTTGGCCAATTTGTTTAAATACTTCCTTCCCTTAGGACCTTTTCCAGTATTGCCGAAGTTCCTAATTTTGGTATAAGGGATGTAGGAGGATCCAGCTCCAAGCATACCCTTCCCTTTGTTTTTGACATGCCCATTTACGGTTAAAACTTCAGTGGAACCAATAAACTTTGAAACCCAACCCTCATTGACATGGCCCGTTTTCTGCCTCAAATCTAAATCAGTACCAGATAAAGAGACCAAATAATAAAAAGAACCATTTTCCCCGAATCAGAAACCATTTTTCTTCCCGACTCGTTTTTAAACAAAGTTGGGTCTTCAACCCTAAAGGGGCTCGATGTGATAAACCCAGAGATCACGGGTCGACAAGAAGACGATTGGTTTAAAGATATAAGGACTTTATTAGAAAGATCATTTCGCGCAGAAACCCCATCAATGAATCAAATATAGAGTTGCCAGAGGAAAGAGACGCATGGGCATAACGAATCTTAGGGCCATCGAAAACCGGTGAAGAGGCGAGAGAGCATGAAAGGGAGGAAAAAACGACTAGTCTAGGGTTCCTCGAGTTCTGGAAAATGGAGAGATGGTGGAGAGTCTTGACGCGAAGGATCCTGACCTAGAGCGGAAGAGGGAGCAGTCAGCGAGGACTGAAACTTGAGAGGGCTATCTTTAATCAAAGCCACCAAGTTTTCATAAAATCCTTTCAAGTAAGAAGACATACCAACACAATTAGAGGGGCTGTAAAATGTTTCTTATGTTGATTGAGACCAAGCGTTGTAGAATACTCCACATGAGAGAGGCCGGGAGGATGCGAATTAGGCTAGGAGATGTAGCCCATCATCTTATAAGAGGTGGCAGATTGGAACATAATTTGTCCATGGACAGACTCCATGTGATGTCTGGTCAAGGCAAGCGCACTCTTGTTGACGTAGACTTCCTCGAGGGAGGAGATATGGTGGTGAGACGAGCTGAGAACTGGCATGCAAGAGGATGAGAAGCCAACTAGGAGGGAAGCAAGGGTTGTGGCAGGGAAGGACGTCAGTAAGGAAGAGAATGACTTCGTTCGAATTGGAGAGAATGAGCCAGTGATCCCTAAGGGCTTTGTTGGACACAGCGAAACGGAAGGATCCATGGACGTTAGGTTAAGGTAAACAATTAAATTAAGTTTAGAGAAGTGATTAATATTTTTGGAGTAGGATGAGAAACAAATGCTAACTGATGGTTTAGTTAAATAAGGGAGGCAGATGACTTTCGCAAAGGTAGAGAGTTTAGATAGGGGGGATAGTATTAAGAAAGCTTTGACTGAAAAAACAAACAGAGAATCATGGTCTGGGTAGAGGGGTAGCCTTGATAGAGATCAGCATGCTAGAGTTTGACATATGAAATAGAAAATATAGGGAAAGGATAGGGGAGGGAGAGGTAGAAGGATGAGATTAGCTTGGGGCAGGATTCAGGCAGTCAATATGTTTTCTTACGAGATGAATCTTGATTAACCTATTGAAACAACCAAAAAATTAACACGAGCCTCATCACTAAAGATTTATTAACTAGGGAGTTTCTTCACAAAGACAAACTTTTCGAAAAGCATAGTGGCAACACAGAGTTGAATATCTAAGAAAACCAATGAAGATTCAAGAAATAATGAGCAGATATCAAAGGCTTGAAGCAAATCCCCAAAGACTATCATTCCTTTAAGACTCCCTGCCACTTGTATAGATAAAATTTGTGAAGTAATTTTCAAGAAAGAGCTTCTTGCTTCAAGTTATATCGAAAACATATAACAAAAAAAGAAAGGATAAACAAAAATAAAACTATCAAAATATAGTAGCATCGAGTTTAAAATTAGAGCACCCAATAATGAAGACGAAAGCTAACAACTTATATAGAGAACAAATTATTTTTACTTTGGTTAGCAGAAAGCGAATTTCAAAATATGTTTAATCGTTATTCAGATATAACCTAATCTCAGGATCTTCAAAACAGTGATCGCACTCAAATGGGGAGGAGCTTGAAAGTGATCAAATTTTGTTTTCATTTTACATTCAGGGTCTATTAAGCAAGCCAATCGATTGTTGTATTTTGGTCTCTGAAAATGTGAGATATCACCATAGTTGATGATATGAGGTTTCCGCAATAAGATAAGATTGATTTGATAGGCAAGGAATGGTTACCATGAGATAAAAGGTTTGCCAAGATTTGAGAATCTGTTTCGACATTTATATTTGACCATCCTTTCTTTTTGCAGATAAGAATGCCATCAAGGGGAGCTCAAGATTTGGCCATATCATGATTTAACTTACTATAAAGGTTATAGGAGCCCCACACAATGTCTCCAGAACTGTCCATAATTAGAATAACATAATTAAGAAGACAAAACACATCTGTGTTAAGTATTAGCCTACTCTCAGCCGGAGGATTCTATTTTATATAAGAGAGATTTCTCTTGGAGGAAATATAACAACCTATTATATTTGCTACATATTCATCTTATTTCCAATGCTTAGCTTTGAGAGTGCTAAAGATGTCAAGGCTAACAAGAATGTATTTGATGTAATTGATTGCCTGATTAGTGTTGAACATACTCCCTTTAAATTTAGAATTAATTCTGGCCTTCCATATAACCCAAAATAAACTGAAGGGAATAATGGTTCTTGCATGAATCTCCATATTAATTGACCATAATTAAGACCTGGTCATATGAGTTATATTCATGAAGTTGCTGATGCTAATTTTGAATAGATCTACAAAATAACTCCAGATAGGCCAAGCAAATTTACAAGATATAAATAAATGATAAATAGATTATATTGAATCACAAAACTGGCATTTAAAGACTGTTACTAAGTAATTTTTTTCATGATTGAATCATTAAAGATGTAATTGAAAATGAGTTTCCATAATAAAAATGAAAATTTTATAGGTGATTCTTGTAGATGGGAAACCAAATCTCATAACCGCTAAAATCTTGTCCCTTCATTAATTTCTTCGATCGAGTCACTTTCTCTTTTTTTGGTTGCGATTGAGCCTTGGATTTGGTTTTGGCTTTGGCATTCGGTACTAAAAATGATTTAGCTACCGAGGCAGTTGTACTAGCTATCGTACCGAGAGTGCTAGCGCCTAGACTACCATCGGATACGGATATAAAATATTGAGGGTCTAAATGTAAACAATAAAGTCTTATGTGATAAATTGTATAATTAATGGTAGATTTAGGGTTTTATATAAAGATAAAGGACTAGCATGTAATCAAACCTTTTGTGTAACTAATTTTGTTACATTAAGTCTTAGCACCTATATATAATGACCAAGGCTGAAATTAATACACACAATAATTTCATAAGTGAAAACTCTTATTATGTTTTTATTTTCTCTCTCTAAAAATAACTCTCTATTTTTTTCTATAGAACTAGATTTAACTCTCATCAAATTGGCGACCACAGTGGGAGTTGATAGATCGATACCTTGATTTCGTTATAAAAAACCATAAGCAATTGATTTATTGATTCGTTTTAGTTGTGTTATTAGATTCTTTCTAGATGACTTGGATCGACGATGGAACCAGAGAATAAAAACGATCCTTTGCTTTGAAAATATATGAGACTCTAATATCTGATTTTAAAAAAGAAGAAGGTAAGGAAGGTGATCAAAATTACCGTGTTAAATAAAAAATAAGTTCAAAAAATGAAAATATTCAGTTAGGAAGGCTGAAATATGAGGTGCGACAAGTGGAGGAAAAATACAATTTGGAAAGTTAGTCTGATCGATATTATGCAGATCGACAGATTTGAAATGATCGGAGAAAAACGCGTTTTGAGTCTGATAAATAGCATCGATCTTCGCAGAAAGATAAAAAGATAACTACAGGTATGTCACGTTTAGTGATGAAGATTTTTATAACTCTGAATCTAAGCGAGAATTTTAATAACAAGAGCAATCAAGGGTCATTGAAAGAAGAAAGAGGTCAACCTCGGAAGTCGCGTAAGGCACACAAGCTAAAAAAGGATGAACTACCTCGTTGTTTAAGGGAAGCTGAATGGTATGAAGGAAATACATCTAACCAGTATACATTAGTATCTGATTGAAATTTATATGTTGTAATTCTCCTTTAACATACATGGAGTAGATTATAGAAACTCTCTTTTAACAACTAAGATAAGAACCATCACACATCTGAAGCGATTTGATATCTCTAATGTCCAGAAAATAAAATTGACGGATACAAGATCCTAATGGTCACATCTAATAATTCAAAAACTACATGATGAACTTCAAAGACGACGATAAGTTGGTGTGTAGAGAATTTTCTCAAACATTCAACGGCACAAGTTTGAAATGGTATAATAAGATTCCAAGAGGATCCATTACCAAATTTAGAGATTTTTACACATCTTTTCGATGATAATTTTATGGGGAGCAAAGAAATGCGTGCAAATGGGGATAGTGTCATACAATATAGACAGGATGTGAGAGAAAAGTTAGAGAATTACACAAAGAATTTTGTGTTAACAAAAACAGGGTTGGATAATTATGAAAAAGTAGTTGTTATGGGTGCATTTCGACAAGGATTATTGCCAAGTGATATGGAAATTGAAATAAGAAAAAAAAGAGCATTAACCTTTCGTGCACTTATGGCACAAGTCGAAAACCAAATTAAAGTGGAATAATCAACTAGAGTTTGAGGAGGAGTTGGAGTTAACACAAATAATTCAGGGTAGGTGGCAAATAGTAAAGGACACTCTTCAAACTATCAACCAACTCGCCCAAAGAATAACAACAATCAACCTCTTCAGACTGGAGGGTATCCGACTCAATCTCCAAGTTACATGGTTCAAAAGACGAGGCCAAATTAATAGATAATGACATGGTATTACGTTGATATGAATGAGAGTGTTGCTTTAATCTATGAAAAATCCAAGGGTTATGTCAAGTTTAAAAAGCCAACTCCAATAAACAAACTAAGAGAATACCATAACAACATATTTTGTAAGTATCATAATGATATTGGGCATGATACTGCGAATTGCATTGCTTTAAAGAACAAAGTACATGAATTGATAAAAAAAATTAAGTTACTTGGGTTTGTTAAAAGCCAAGGTAGTGCTTCGAATGTGCCAAGCACATCAGCATAGAAGACGTTTAATCCTAATTCGAAGAAGGAAAGTTTACTTATGATTTTAGATTCTAAGTGTGACGAATTCGATGCGGCTTTATAATATTTAGATTCTAATCCAGATCGGTTGATTTGGATGTCTGTAGATGCACTAGTGGAACATTGACGTGTTTGAAGTTTGTGTGAGTATTTTAAATCCTTAGCAGTTTTTGGGGGAGACTCAATGACTAGTAATACTAACAGTTATAGGAATAGTACTATGGTCAATTTAACTACTCAGATAGAGGGGAAGATGTCTACACATTTATATGGTAAAAAAGATATTCCCTTTATTCTTTTAGATGAGGATGATTTGAGAGGTATCACGGGACCTCAAGAAGAGGCAGTTGTTATCGGAGCATAATTAGTTGGGATAGAAATTCGACGCGCTCTAGTAGATACAAGAATATCTAAGAATGTATTGTTCAAGTCAACCTATGATAGGATGCGTAGTCCACCTCGAATTTTCCAATCAGAGTATACTATAATTGGGTTTACAGGGGTCACAACTCAGGTGATTGGCGAATTCAAAGGCAAATTTTGTTTGGGAAAAATGCCTTTTAAGAAAAAAAGTTCAAGTTTATTCATGGTAGTGGATAGTCCGACCAGTTATAATGTTATTTTTGGGAGATCATATCTTTCGAGGATGTATGAAGTTGTATCTACTATACATCAATGTTTGAATTATGTTAGTGGAAACTGTGTTGGGGTAGTCAGAAGTGATCAGAAAGTGGCTAGAGAATGTTATGCAACATCAGTTTATGTTCAAGGCTCTAATAATGAGGATCGAATGGTCGAATAGCAATCAGAGGGTTGACCTCAAATGAAGAAGAAGAAGATGATGATCTGAGGGAAACTCCGAGTTCTTTAATAGTGAGTGAAACTATAGAGGAGTATTTTTTCCCCAATAAGAAGACTCTTCGAATAGCAACATTGTTGTCACCAAATTTGCGTCATCAATTGTTGCAATTCTTGTTTTCTAACTTGGATGGTTTCGCTTGGAAAATAAAAGATATAGTGGGGGTCCCAATTGAAGGTATATATCATAGCTTAGCTATAAATACGAAGGTCAACCTGTTATCCAAAAAGATGTGTTTTTTCTTTTGAAAAATCAAAGACTATCGTGACTGAGGTGGATCGTCTGTCTATAGTGGGACATATAGGAACATTATCTTTTATGGACAGAAAATCCATCGGTGGTTTCAAAATAGAATGGGAAATGGAGAATGTGTGTTGAATTCACGGTTTTGAATCGAGCATGTCCTAAAGATCCATTTTATATTCCTCGAATAGATCAACTCGTTGATTCTACTTTAGGAAATAAAATGTAGTCTTTTATGGATGCTTTTACAGGGCATAACCAGATTCAGATGGACCCAAAGGATCAGGAGAGCACATCGTTCATCTCTGATCGAGGCTTGCATTGCTATAAGGTTATGGATTTTGGGTTGAAGAATGCTGAATAAAGCCTCCGCTTCTCATATTGGAAGATATATGAATGTATATATTGATGATATGTTGGTGAGAAGCACAACTGATGATATGCACTTGGAGGTTCTAGAGGAGTTTTTATTTTAAATCTAAGAGCTATACGATTGGAACTAAATCCTAAGAAGTGCACCTTTGGGGTTTGATCTGGAAACTTCTTGGGTTATGTTATTAGTGAAAAAGGGATAGGAGCTAATCCATAGCAGATAAAGGATTTGGTATCAATGACGTCACCTCAAAGTATTAAGAAAGTACAAATATTGACAGGAATGTTAGTTGCTCTTAATAGATTTATTTCAAGGTTTTCTGACAAATGTTTTCCTTTTTTCCTTGTGTTACAAAAGCCAAACAGTTTGAGTGGACATCGAATTGTGAAGTAGAATTTTCAAGAATTAAGGAGCTTTTGTCATCGCCAAATATTGTCTAAGTTTCGATTTGGAGAGCAACTCTTTCTATACACAGCAGTTTTATATTTTGTTGTGAGTGTTGTTTTGATAAGTGAAGATTCAGGAATTTTAAAGCCAGTCTACTATGTCAGTAAGAGTTTTCTTGCAGCAGAAAAAAGGTATTTGAAGCTTCACAAATTGGCATTGGCTTAGGTGGTGGCCGCTAGAAAAATGTGTCCTTATTTTTAAACCCATACTATTATGGTTCGAACTTCTTTCCCACTGAACAATCCTCTACAGCGCCCAAAACTTTCTGGTAGGATGACCAAGTGATCAGTAGAGTTGAGAGATTTTGATATCATTTTTGCTCCGCGGACAGATATTAAGGCTCAAGTCTTAGCTGATTTTCTTGTTGAAATTTAGTCAAATAGATCAGATGAGGAGATAGACAAGGAAGTTTTTCCATAAAGTTTGATGTGGATGGTCCAAACTGATGGAGATTCTAGTATTTTTAGACCTAGTGCATGAGTCCAGTTGGTTGCTCCATCTGGGAGGAAATGTTTCAAGTGATTAAATTTAGTTTTCATGCATCGAATAATGAGGCTAGATATGAAGTTGCATTGGCTGGTTTAAGGGTTGCGAGTATTTGTGGGGCAACTTCAGTTTGTTTGGAGATAAATTCAAAATTAGTAGAAAATCATGTGGCGGGTGTTTTCAAACTAAAAAGAATCATTTAATTTTGTATCTTCGTGAGCTTCTAAATTTGACTATTCTATATGACAACATTAATGTAGAACATATTAGTCGTGGAGACAATACAGTTGTCGATTCTTTGGCAACTATTTCTTACATAGAAGAGTATTATTGGATATTGTTACAAGAGAGTCCTTCTATTTTAACACGTTCAGAGCAATGTAAATATACAGACGAGGTATTTATCACACCAGATGTAATTCGAAGTGATAAGAGAACTAATATCATTAATTGTTTACTGAGAGGTACGTTCTCTAAAGATATATGCAGTTAGCCAAAACATTAATGTATAACGCTCATGGTTATATTGTATTGGATGAGGTGTTATACATAAAATCTTTGAGTAAACCATTATTGCGTTGTCTGGGCAAACATGAATCTCAAGAGATTTTATCTGAGTTGTATGATGGTGAGGGTTCAACATATTATGGATTCAAGGCTTTGACATGTCAGGTTTTGTTGGCATGCTATTATTGGCCTTCAATTATGAATGATACTAATATTTTGGTTCCAGGCTGCCAATTCTATTCACAAACCAGCATTACCACTTATGTCAATTTTCAAAGCCATTTATTTTGGCAGAAGAGGAATAAATTGTTAAAAGTAAATAAATTAGATTAATATCTACTTTATTTTAGTCAAATATTTAGTTAATAAATATTGTTGTTAAAGGAAATGAATTAGATTAATATCTAATTTATTTTAGTCAAAGATTTAGTTAATATATATTATAAAATAATATCTACGATAATTAATTATAGTCAATAGTTTAAGCTAACTTTAGGAAAATAAATATTGTAATATTAATTGTTGTAACCGCCATAGACTATTATAAAAGGTGCACGAGAACCGCCATGGACTATTATAAAAGGTGCACGAGAACAATAAATAAGACAGACATTTTGGGAAAGAAAATACTTTTAACATGGTATCAGAGCGAAATTGATTTTTTTATAGTAGAGTTTTTGTGTGGTAAGTTTTTCGAGTATTTTGGAAGGTGGGATTTTTCTGAATTTCGAGAGTATTTGTGGATTTTAGTTTTAGATTTTTTTTTTCGTCGAACATTTGGGTAGTGACATTTTTATTCTTTGGAGAATTTGGGGATCTTTTTATTTCAGATTTTTCTCGTGGATCTATTTTTCTTGGTTACATCATGTCACTGGATAAATTCGACTCGTTTCATATTAAATTTACGAGGAAACTTTATTATGCTTGGGAATTTCAGTTTCAATTGTATGTGAAAGGAAAAGAATTATGGGGTCATAATGATGGGAGTGATCATGCCCCTCTAGATGCTAATGATTTGTCTAAGTGGAAAATAAAAGATGCTAAAATTTTGACTTGGATTCTTAGTTCGCTCGAACCTCATCTTGTTCTCACCTTGAGGCCCTATAAAATCGCTGCTGGTATGTGGAATTATCTGAAGACAATTTATAATCAAGACAACTTTGTATAGAGATTTCAATTGGAGTATGAGATGACTAATTACACTCAAGAAAGTCTTTCCACTGAAGTATATTTTTATGGTTTTCAAAACCTTTGGGCAGATTATACAGATATTATTTATGATGATATTCTTGCTTTGGCTCTTTTTGCTATCCAGACAATGCATGCATCCAGCAGACGAGATCAGTTCTTGATGAAGCTACGATCGGATTTGACATCAGACGGTCTAATCTGATGAATCGTCATCCCGTACCATCTCTGGATGCATGTTTGGGTGAAACTCTTCATGAGGAGCAACAAATGATAACTCAGGAATCTATTTAACATCAAGCTAGTATTAGTACACTAGTTCAGGTATTTTATGCAACACAAGCGAGAAATAAAAATAGAGACATGCGTGGTATCCAATGCTATAGTTGCAATTCTTTCGGTCATATTGCTCGGTATTGTCCCAAAAAGGTCTGAAACAACTACAAGAAACAAGGGCATATCATCTCTTCTTATCCCACTCGACCTGAACGGAGACAAGGTACTGCTTATCATGCTTCCACTAGTACTTCTTGTTCTACTGCATTTTCTACTGCCTCGCTGATTGTTCATATTCCTTCTCCAATAGCAAATCCAAACACACCGACTCTTGAAATGTTTCAACAAATGGTAATTTCTACTTTTTCTGATTTTGGACTCTCAGGTAATCCAAAACATTATTCCACACCATGGTATTTTGATTCTGGAGCCTCGAACCATATGACCAATATCGTTATTCCTTTGTCTAATGTTAGAAATTATGATGGAGATCTAAAAATTAGTATTGTTGATGATAATTTTATGCCTATTAGTGTTGTTGGTGATCTTTCTTCAACATTCACTAATGTTTTTGTGTCTCTTGACCTCTCTACAAATCTTATTTCTGTTTGTTAATTGGTAGATAATAATTGTCATGCCATTTTCTTTTGTTCCGGCTGTGTTGTGTAGGATTAAGTTTCAGGAAAGATGATTGTGAATGGTCCTAAACTGGGACGATGCTTTCTATTATATTAGTCTCATTCCACTGATATTCCTAGTTTTTATTTTTCGTTTGCTTGTAATGTTGTTGGTTCTCAAAACCAAGTATGGCATAGACGTCTAGGTCATCCACATTCTTATGTACTTTGTAATTTGGTTCATACTGGATTATTAGGAAATATAACAAGTTCTTCTCATGATCTTTCTTTTGATTGAACATCATGAAAACTTGGTAAAAGTAAGGTTTTACATTTTCCTCATCATACATCTCGTGCTTCACAGTGCTTTGATGTTATTCATAGTGATGTTTGGGGGATTGCACCCATTTTCTCTCATGCACACTACAATTATTTTGTTACATTCATTGATGATTTTAGCCATTTTACTTGGATTTACATCCTTCGGGCTAAAGTTGAAGTTTTAGTATTTAAATGTTTTCTTGCATATATTTAAACTCAATTTTCTGCCAATATAAAAGTTCTACGATCTGATTCTGGGGGTGAATACATGTCATATGAGTTTCAAAACTTTCTTCAACATAAAGGGATTCTCTCTCAGCGTTCTTGTCCTTCGACACCACAACAAAACAGTGTTGCTGAGAGGAAAAATCGTCACCTTCTTGATGTGGTAAGAACTATTTTACTTGAATCATATGTTCTTCCTCGTTTTTGGTGTGAAGCACTTTCTACAACTGTTTTTTTATTAATATCTTACCTTTTCCTACATTAAATCATGTTTCTCAATTTTTAAGTTGTTTGGTCATTCTCCTTCATATTCCGATCATCGTACTTTTGGATGTGTTTGTTTTGTAAACCTCCCTACTCGTGAACGTCATAAACTTACTGCTCAATTTTTAAAAATTATTTTTATTGGTTATGTTATTCCTCATAAGGGTTATGTTTGTTATGATCCTCTTGCTCGTCGTCTTCGGGAGTGTAAGAATGTGATTTGTTTTTAAAATCAATATTTTTTCCATCTCATGTTGAACCACCTCCTGCATCTTTATCTCTCATGCCTAGTTTTTGTAATATTCCAAAATCTATCGAAAGATTTAAACCTGGTTTTGTGTATCGATGACGTAATCAAGATGAGTCTAGTCCCATTTATTCTGTGGACCCTTCTAATATTGTCTCGACACCTGATCCTACCTTTGATTTCATAACTCTTCATCGATCTACTCGTCCTTCTCGACCCCCTGATAGGTATGGTTTTTCTTCTCCTGTCTCTCTTGTAACTACTTTATCCAGTATTTCAATTCCCACTAGCTACAAACAAGACATGGTACATGAATATTGGCAAAACACAATGAAAGTAGAACTTCAAGCACTACATGGGATATTGTCCATTGTCCTCATATAGTTAAACCAATTGGGAGTGAGTGGGTTTTCTCTGTAAAACTACGTTCTGATGGCTTTTTGGAGTGATATAAAGCTTGTATTGTAGCTCTGGGTAATAAACAAGAATATGAGATTGATTATGAGGATACATTTGCTCCTATTTCTAAAATGACCACAGTTATCTTGGCTACTGCTGCTTCAAAATCGTGGTCGTTACATCAAATAGATGTTAACAAGGTTTTTCTTCATGGTGATCTTCAAGAAGAGATTTACATGAAGTCTTATATACTTGACAACTACGCGTCCTGATATATTCTATGTTGTTAATCAAGTGATTTATGTTCTCTCCTTGACATCTACACCTTGTTGCAGTTCGACGCATCATTTGTTATCTGCAAGGCTCGCCTACTTGTGGTTTATTTTTTCGTACTGGCTCATCTCTTCAACTTGTTTTCTACAGTGATGTTGATTGGGCTGGATATCCAGATACACGTCGATCTGCTACGGGTTGGTGTATGTTTTTAGGCGATGCTCTAATTTTTTGGAGATGTAAGAAACAAGATCATGTTTCTAAATCCTCTACCAAAGCCGAGTTCGTGACATGTTTAGTGCTTGTTCCAAAATTGTATGGATACATGGTCTTCTTGAGGATATTGGGTTTCCTCAAACAACTTATATCCATCTTTATGCTGATAACACTAGTACCATTCAGATTTCCAACAATCTTGTTTCTCATGAGAGCACCAAACACATTGAAGTTGATTGTTATTTTATTTAAGATAATTTGGAAAAACGGGTGATATCTCTTCCTCACATCTCTTCTGATCTCCAAGTGGATGATATTTTCACCAAAGATATGACTCGTCAACGACATTAATTTCTTATTGGCATATTGTTACTGGTTGATTTACCAGCATCAATCTGAGGACGTATGTTAAAACGAAATAAATTAGATTAATATCTAATTTATTTTAGTCAAAGTTTTAGTTAATATATATTGTTGTTAATGGAAATAAATTAGATTAATATATAATTTATTTTAGTCAAAGTTTTAGTTAATATATATTATAGAATAATATCTACAGTAATCAATTATAATCTATAATCTGAGCTAACTTTCTGAAAATAAATATTTTAATTCTAATTGTTGTAACGGTCGTGAACTATTATAAAAGATGCACGAGAACGATAAATAAGACATAATTTTTCAAAAAGAAAATAGATTTGACATAGATTTGGTGGGACCATTTCCTATAGCTTCTGGAGGACATCAAATGATCATTGTAGCAGTGGATTATTTTTCGAAGTGGGATAACGCTAAACTATTGTCTGGTACAAAAGCCAAGGATGTTATTAAGTTTATTGGGAATAATATTTGTTGTCGCTTTGGTGTTCCGAAAACAATCACCACATATAATGGTCCTCAATTTAATAACAAAGAAATAACTTCTTTTTATGCCTCAAGGGGTATTACATAGTGTTTTTCTACACCTTTTCATACCCAAGAAAATGGTCAGGTGGAGGTGACTAATAGGTCTATTTCGGAAGGGTTGAAGAAAAATATAATATGGGCTGCATGGAAATGGCCTAATTATTTCCAAGATGCATTATGGGCTTATCGAATAACTCCTAGAGAGGTTACTCAGGAAACTTATTTTTCCTTAGCATATGGTACAGATGCTTTTAATCTTGCAGAATCTACGTTACCTTCTTACAGGGTACTTTAATATTCCGAGAACCTTAATGATGAGGCCAAAAGAGCGGATTTGGACTTAATGAGGAGAAAAGAATTAGAGCACATTTGAATATGACTCATTATCAAACTTTGATGATGACTCATTCTAACTCAAAGGTTAGAATGAGAGATTTCAAATTTAGTGATAAACATTTTAAGGAAAACATTCCTCTATACAAAGGACAATCGCCTCGGAAAAATGGCCCCATGGTTATGGAGAGAATATATTCGGGTTCCTATCGCCTTTGTGATGAACATGGAAGGATGCTTCACCATCCTTGGAATATAGAACATTTGAAATTGTACTAGGAATGATTTTATCTTTTTGAAACTTGTTTGAATAATTGGCATACTCTTCCTACTCTGTTGGCCCATAGAGGGATTAATGAGGTGTCATGTAAATATTCGAAACTAGTAATAAAAGTTTTTTTCGGTCAATGGTTGTTTAAACATAAGTATTTGAATTAATGTGGTAACTAGTTCAAGACTGATCATCTTTAAACTTGTTGACAAAGAGTAAATATTTTGAAGTGTTATACGTTTATTATAAACACTTTTTGAACAAAAAACCATATTCGAAGTTCTACTTTCATTAAGCACACTAATTAATTTGAAGTGTTACATTCTCTAAACGCATTATATAATTCGAAGTGCTACGTTATTTAAATGCATTGTGTTATTTCAAGTGCTACGTTCTCTAAATGCACTATATCATTCGAGGTGTTATGTTCTATAAATGCTCTATTTATATATAAGGTCTTAACATTCTCTAAGGCACATTAA
Source organism: Limnanthes douglasii subsp. nivea (assembly GCA_036936605.1). Classification (NCBI taxonomy): domain Eukaryota; kingdom Viridiplantae; phylum Streptophyta; class Magnoliopsida; order Brassicales; family Limnanthaceae; genus Limnanthes; species Limnanthes douglasii. Next base: position 156,335,194 of record JAUPFV010000001.1, read on the forward strand.
TTAAATTCGAGGTTCCAGTATCTTTATTTTGAAAAACAAATTGTAACATATGATGCATTTCGAGGTGAACATAACTTAGTTTACACAATTATAATTTTTTATAGTAAGACAAATGAATATAGAGGAGAGAAGATATTAATCCATTGAAATTAAGCCATGGTTATATAAAGTGTTTTGAGTTCTAAGTAGATACGCATTCACAAATATCAAGTCATCTTACGACACTAGATGATATAAACAAAAAAAAGAAACATTCATAAGTCATTTTTCTTGGGAGCCATCTTCGGAAGCATCTCCCTGCTCAGTGGCATTTTCTTCGGACTCCGTTTTTTCGGATGAATTGGTTGGAACATGATCAAAGGCTTCACTAGGTCGATTATCAATAAGGATTAATTCTCATAAGCTTGTTAGGTGTGCCTTTGGAAATGTTGCATAGATTTCTCGGAGCAAATAAATAATCTTTTACTCCTCGGTAATTTTCAAAGCAGCCAATGTGTCCATTCCACACTCGGTTTTGACAACTTCCACAACAATCTACTTCTCTTCTTCGAGCTTGGTCTTAAGAGCAGCCATATCACTCACTAATTGTTAATTTTCCTCTTTAATTATTTTTAAAGATTCTTGTAGAGTGAACTATCTTTGTTTCTCTTTGGACAACTCTTGTGAATGTTTTCATTGAACTCTAACATTTCAGATTGATGGGAAGCCTTGAGCTCTGTTATTTCTTTCTCGTGCAAGGATCTGAGGTTATGTTTGATATGAATCATGCCTCTGAGGAATTCTGATCTACCAGCTTGGAATCCATGAAATTGGTCCTCCATAGTTTTGCCAAAGATTTCCCTCATCTTTTTCTCTACTGCAATATCCTTTTTATATCGAACCATTTCTTTAGTCATAGTCTCCAACTGGCTTGGAGCAAAATCCACTTCTTTGCACCGAACCATCTCATCTTTGTGTTGCAGTTCTAAGATCGGCAAATGGGTGCAGATCAAGAGCAACTTCTTCGGATGATTATTCGATAGGTGTGAATCTCTAATTGTTAAAGGTCATAATATCAGAGGATAAGGGTGACAGAGGTATTTCTGATCCATGTAATTCAGGAAGAAGAGGAGTAGTAACCTCGCAGCCAAGTTGATGAAATTGTTCTTGGATTTCTTGGACCCTCAGATCTATATCTTGGGCAAAAGTTTGAAGCTCTTAAGTGATTGTCTCCTTGATTATGCATTCTCCTCATAACACAACCACACATTGCGGTAGTGAACCATATTTCCCCAACGGTTTTAAGAATTATTTCTATTAATTATAAGGCCGTACATGAAAGTTTACCTTTCATATAGTTATAAAGCCCCCTAGTTGAGTTTCTAGGATGAAACCTACTTCGTTCGAATGATTCAAATAGGAAACCGCTTGATGAAATTCGAGGAACTCATCGGCCATGTCCGCTTTGGGAAAAAATTTCCTAGTGTAGTTCCAAGAGCGGTTTGCCCTTAACAAAAACGTACAACCGCATTTTTCGATAATCATTATCGGCGATTCTTAACATACTCGGTATTGGGTTAGGTTTGTAAATACCATGCCTCTCGCACCTAAAATACATCCTTGGAGTTTTCCCATTTTTGCTACCGTCGTCGTCTTTACTCAAAACCAAAATGAATTCTAACTTCTTGCTTTTGAAACCAACCCATGAAACCAAATTGGATTCCGTATATAAGGTTTCCGTTGTAAACATTTTCGCGTAATCAACCATCAAACATGGTCATTGGTACGGTCCTTACAAAAACATGTAATTATATCAATATCTACTTAATTTTAATTACTTATATCGATAGTTGTTTAAATCGTGCACAATAGTCCATTTTATTGACCAAAATCGTACGTACAAGATAATTAATTTTTGCACAACCAAGAATTTAAACGAATCGTGTAATTAACAAAATCGCGAAATATCCATTAAAAAGTTAACAAAAAACTCGCACGGTTGTATTGGGGCAGGACAGTCTGTGTTAGTTCAAAGAAGTCGCATGGTTGTGTTCGTGCAGTCTGTCTTCGTATAATCTCGCATGATTGATTTTCCAAAGAATTAGTATGGTTGATTTTTCAAACATATCACATTTATGTTTTTAAAAAAGTATCATAGTTGACGTTTGAAAGAAGTATCATGGTTGATGTTTCAAAGAAGTAGCATGTTCATTTCCTCTTTCATCAACCAGTGTCGATTTATGTTTTTTCAAGAAATATGTATGTGAATTGATGCTTCCAAAAATCGAGATTAGTGAGCATTATAAATCTGATAAAAAGAACTATCATTAAATTTGAACACATCAAAGTTGCAAAAGACTTACCATTATACACGAATTTGAAAGCCACATTTGACCTCCGCAAGCAGAAGTTCTTGATGAAAATTAATTATTGGCTGATTGAGGAGATTATAAAGACATTTTTGTTCAAGGAAGACATTTTCCACATCGGGTCGAAATTGGTCAAGCTAACGACGAACGATGTAAACATTGTTTTCGAGCTTAAACACGACACCGAGGAAATGTATTTAACCAAAGCAGGAGGATTCATACCTCGATTTGAAGAAGGTGCTGAACATGATTTTAGGATCATGCAAACATACTTCTTAACTGGAAGTTCAAGAAAAGCCAACCCGACAAATAGCAAATTGGTATCAAATGTCATGATAAAGTTACCTCTATATCTAAGGTTTGTTATAAGTAGGATATTCAGTTTCACTAATTTAGTATGATGTATGGTGTTTTACAGGAAGGTATATACAAAAACATTACGGAAGACGGGGAGCATGATGTGAAGGACGTTGCTCGACTATTGATCTTGTTTATTTGATCTACCATGTTCTACTCAATTTCAAAAGATATACTAGGTTGGACAACGATATATTATGTCAAAAACCTGGGTAAAATGAACAATTACGATTGTCTGGAGTAATATTGGAGAAGCTTCTTGGGTTAATTAGAGCTTGTGTTGCTGTCGAAAAACCCGTTAAAGTTATCGATTGTGTTGCACTTCTACTCGTAAAATTATTGCTACATAAATAAATATAAGTTTAAAGAAGGTGTCTTGATGCTAATAAATTTTTATGATGCAATTTTTCATCATGGAGCACACAACCATTGCTCAAGCACTCGCCAAGCAGGACAAGATCCCAGTATACTACAAATGGTGGGGATTGGAGTACAAGCCATCAACCATGGAGATGATTAAAGACCTTTACAAGCTAAAAGATCACGAGGTATCAAATATATATTCTCGAACGTTATTATATTTTATAAAGAACTCACATAATTTTAGTATAATAGAACACGTATAAAGATGTGATTGCTTCGATATTATAAGCATACGATTTCTTTGATATCTAACATAGTTCTAGTATCATATAACACGTTGAAATTTATTGGGTTGTTCTTCATTGGATATGTTTTCGAGCTTGAGTTTACGTTAATAAAGGCTGAAAGAACAACATTTGGATGTGGTAAAGCTAGTGGGAGCCCATATGTTGTATCGGTTGTACCAGATGAAAGGCCTAGAAAAAAGACTAAAACTATATCCCAAAAAACAAACAAAAGGTCATCACAAACAAGGAAATAATCGACCATAGAAGTCTGAACAAACAACCACTCAATCATTTCCACAACACCAACCCAAACATCCCTACCTGAAACTGGGGGCGTAGAAGATAGATTAAATTTACCACTCAATGAATATTTCATTCAATACAACTTGACTCCACCAAAGTCGAAGAAGACTCGAAGGACCTCAAAGAGCACTACAACAGTATCCAAAGCTCGGACCGAAATCCGAACAAAAAGAATGAAAACTTTCAAAAGTCGTACCCATTTTGTTTTACATCAGAAATCATAACAAAAAAGAAAGAATGATGCCCATATGAGCTCTGTTGATAAGAAACGTATGCAACATTTTCTTGCCGAAAAAAGAGAGAAAAGTAAGTACATGTCTCTGATGTCTGGTATTGTTGTATATGTTTTAGCTTGTTATATATTTATTATTAGTTTCATCCTCATAAAAATACTAGTATATCTGGTATTGTTGTAACATATTGAAAAGCCACAGAAAGAGTTAGCTGATTTACGTGCGAAGTTTGAACAACAAGAAATAACAATTACTACTGAAAAACAAGAACTTGAAAAAAAATCTCTACCTTTTTGTTTTGTGGATAGCCCTAACCCAGCAACCCAAATAGCTGAACACTTTGATGAAGATGCACCAGAGGTACCTGAAGATGGTACAAAGCTGGTACCAACTGAACCGGAGAAACACAAAAATATAGTAGTTGCACCATTTGAACATAAGGGAAACACTACAGTAGTAGACCGTCCTGAACATGTAGTAGGATTAAATCAGTCTCCTATAGTAGTGGTACCACCTGAAAAGGAGGTCAACAGTACACCAATAGAACCACCTGAAGAGGTAGTAGGTACAAATCAGTTTCCTACAGAACTTGTACCACCAAAAAATGATGTATACAATAGTGGAACAATCTGAAGAGATAGTGGGTACAAATAAGTCTTCTCTAAATGAAACATACACTACACCACTGCTACCACAAATATAGGAGGCAGAAAATACAGAAGTGTAACCACTGGAACATGAAGTGGTAACAAAATAATCTACTATAAATGAGGCAGAAGGTTGTGAAAATGTAAGTGGATCTTAATTACATTAAGATTCAACTTTCGGAATATATTTTGTCATATATTGTATGTTTCTAAAGTCATATTGTCTAGGGTTTGGATATATGTTTTGTTATACTTTGATATGTTTTTTTGTTATACTTGGACCTCTGATGCATGAAATAACTCGCACAGTTAATGTTTCAAAGAAGTCTCGTGATTAATGTTTCAAAGAAGTCTTATGGTTGAAAATTTTAAAGAATTCGTGTGGTTTATATATCAAATAACTCGCGTGGTTATATATCGAAGAATTCGCGTAGTATTATGATACTTGTAGCCCCAAGAATCTAGTGTCCCACGAGATAACAGGTTTCTCTTTAACCCAAGAACACACCAACACGTCACGATTATAATAACACGATCAAACATTATGATCATGACATTATTGATTCCACCAACATGCAATAAATGACCGTTTAACCAAATAAATAATTCCTTGTATTATCTTGTAAGTATCAAACCACTGCTTGAACTGATACATTTGATATATATCGCTACTATTGAGTGTCCACGAGTTTTACTCACAGTTTGAACTCATAGACAACACATCACATGTACCGTTTCTTTCACTATCATCATAATTGTTCACACATTATGTTAGGTTTGCACTATTTTTTTCTTTTGATTTCCTTTATTACATTTCAGCTTCATACATTGTATCATATAATAACATTATGCTCACCGCATTTATAATAGTTTAAGTTTGTGGCTCTTGTTTTGAACCTACATTTTTTTTCTTTGAAGAACTCTCCTTATTGTTATATCTTCTTTTGGTCATAAAACCTTTCCCTTCTGTATGAGTGTTTAACTATAATTGTCTCAACTCCTTTGATTTCAGTGTCCATTTGACATTCACCAAAGATAAGTTATCATTACCATAGATGATGGTGCGCATGAAATTTCTCATCGAAAGTTGGTAATAATCTCAGAACAAATAAGGCTCAATCCTAATACTTAATTATGATATAAATATTCTCAAAATCCATTATAATTGACTTATATATATCAAAATATTCAATTACAGATATACATTCTTTCAATCTGAAATCTAACAAGCCTTTCTTCTAGTATAACCGGTTCAAGACTGATTTCTCTACCTAAAGCTCTCCTACTTTCTCTTATGCGCATGCAACGGTCTTCTTGTCGCTGCTCTCATAAAGAACATTGTCATTTACACTCATTATGATCTAACATGAAGCCTTTTCTTGAGGATCTTGCAGTAGTAAAGAAGATCTCAACCTAATCTTCCACAACACAAAGTTGGATACTCCATCGAATCTTTCAATTTTGTATTTTATTTAATATATACGGCACTATAAATACTTATTGCAAGACCTAAGCTCTGATATCAATTTGCTATGAACCAATATGAATTATTTCACAAATGGCTTAAACATAAAACAAAATAAAAAAATATATAAAAGAAAAGAACACATGATTTTAACGTGGTTCAACTATAGTGTCTACGTCCACGTATGCCACCAGTGAAAATTGTTTCATTATGTTAAAAAAGGATTGCAAATTTCAGTATCCTTTTATGTAATCCTAATAGTGTATTTATAAGGAATAAATACATCTTTCTAGATAATAGGCCTAATGGGATCATGTGTTTCCCACACTATGAATAACTAACAATGACATAAAAATGTATTAGTGGACACAAAGTACACTGTAAATAAAAGATTTACAAGATACATTATAGACCGTATTCAACTTATTATCAACATAACTAAAGTCTAAGTGATATTTTTTTGGTTTTTTTTGTTTAGACAATATCCTTTTTAGTTTACCAATTTTCATGTTTAAACTAAGTCATTTTTATATGGCAATTTTTAAAGTGGCATGTGTAATTTTGTTTTACCTTTTGATATCATGAGTTATAAGGAACACGTATATATTGTATGAGACACATGATTCCTTTGTTTGTGTTATATTTAGAGTACCCCAAAATGTTTTTTTGAAGAGTTCATGACTCAGTTTAAGATTACTTTTGAGAATCATCATGTTTTTTAATTTTACAAAAAATAAATGGATTCGTTTATGTTTTATTTATTTTGAAAGGGTTTTGTTGATCTCGAAGTGACACTCTTACATTTTTGTTTTAATTTTCAAAGAATTTAATATATATTAAGGTGCTGAAGATTATGTTGTATTAGAGTCTTATCTTTTTTAAACTTCTAACTTTATTTGAATATTTAAATTCACGTATTGTTTTATAATAATTTTTAAATTCCCTCCTTATATTTTTAGTTAGATCCTTATATTCACTCTTTGATTTTTAGTCGAATCCTTAGATTTTTGTCTTTGTATTTTTAGTTGAATCCTTAAATTCACTGTTTGTGTATTTTTAGTTGAATCCTTGGATTTACTCTTTATTTTTTTTACTCAAAACTTTAGATTCACTCATTTTGAAATGATAATTTCTGTTTTGGTCCAAATTCTTTATTTAATATTGGATGCCTAATTAAAACCTTACTCGCACCATCAAATAAGGAAAGAGTATAACACAAATAAAAGCTTTAATTTTTACGAAAAAATAATAAATTGATATAATATATGTAGCTTATAGAATATAATAAATCTTAAGGTGCTCCATATTCAAAGGGTACCTACGTTTTCTTCCTTCTTCATCTAGTAGTTGATATGTTTCTGGCTTTACTTTAGACTTTACTATGTAAGGACATTCACAGTTTGTCGAGTATTTTCTCTTTTATATGAAAGAATGATCTCTTTCAGACTTTATCTCATGGCTCAAATATTAAGTATCAAACTTTAGAGTTTTATATATTGCATATTATAGTTTTATAATGTTCATGACGAAGATGTGATTTTACCATTTTATTTTATTTTATTACATTTAGTTTATTTTTGCCTTGCTTCTGAATTGTTTTCTTTCTCATAAGTGGATATTTTATGTGATGATATAGCTGTTTTGGCTGTTACAACTACTTCCATGTCATATACCAATGCGAATGATGTTTCATATATTGTTGCTCTTAGAGTAATTATGTAAGACCATAAAAATCTTGTATAAATTCAATCTAATTTCATGATGCTTCATTCGACATCTTATTGATTCTTTCATATATAATTTGATTGGTAACTTAAATATGTATGTTGTCTTGTGCATGAAAAATGATTGAATACAATTTTATTTATACATTTCTTTGCACAAAACCAAGTTACTTCATTGTTTTCAAATCGGGTTCCATTATATGCTGTAATAATCACTGGAATTCCATAAAAACAACATATATTTGGGCTTAAAGGCTAGTTATTTTTTGTGATATTTATTAACAATTTGGTTTTTACCCATTTGGAAAGGTAGTGTACTAATACTATTAAGAATTTTGTTCCTCTTGATAACTTGGGAGAGGGTCCTACTATGTCAAGGCCTCGTTTATAAAATAAAATTACTTCGAAGTTTATAATAAAATGGCTGAGACTTGAATATAATTGGAAAATTGTTGGCAAGTATCAGAGTGCTTAACTTTATATTTTGCATATTCCATTATTATTGGCCAATAATATCATTGAAGGAGAATTCTTCTTCTGTAAAGCCTTGTACCCATAATGTGTAATTCCATCTCCACCATGAAGCTCTTTAACTATATATGTTGCTTCGTTCGGACTGAGATACATGAGTATATGTTTGATGAGCCCTTATACGTATGATATCCATACGAATGTTGCTGATTTCGTTTTATTTTTTATTCCTTATGTATTGTTTCCTATGTAATATGCCTTCAGTTAGATATATTATGATTGTGGTTCTCCAATCTTTCTTTTTTCTTCTCCTTCAATTACTATTACTTTTAAGTTTAAGATTGTGTATATAATTTTTTTTATAAGTGATTGATGGTTTATCCTGATAAAATTACTTATGTTAATGATGTGGTGCATGTCCAAAATACTAAAGTACCAACATACACATTTTCTGCTCTTGACTTGTTGAAAGTCTATTTGCTCACAAAGTGTTATTTATCATTGAAGTTCTTTAAAATATTTAATTTATTTTTTTAAGTTCTGATTGTCCTAGTACTTAATTCACCACCAACTGAGAATCTGTGAAGAGTTGGACTTTTTTGGCTCAATGAATGTTTCTAGCCAAATACATACGATTATTGTTTCGTATTCAAAGTTATCATTTGATGCCAATAAGTCAAACTGAATTTATTGGGTAAGTTTTTATTAAGTTGGAGATTATAGTTAAAATCAAGCTTATTAACATTGGTTATTATTTCCTCTATGTGCTTGGAAATTATAAGTGGATTCAGTTTATTATGTTGAGAGGATGGTTCTCTTTGACTAAAATCATGTTAAGAAATATGTTAGATCTTGAGCTTTTGTTGCAGTTCTTGGCTCTTACTGGATTTCATAATCTTCCAATTTTATTGACTATTTGGTCAATCTTTGAGACACATCTAATTTTTGTATAATATTTATTAAAAGAAAAGATGTTCAGACCGTGTTAATGTGATCTTGGAGATAAAACCTTATTTTATAGTTGTTATTACTAATGATACAACAAGTTTTAAGTGCAATTATCTAGTTTCATAATGTAATAAAGATTTACTTACATAATATATTGGCTTAGAATTTGTTCCCTTTTTTCAGATATGAATGTGGTATGATTTTTGTAATCCTTATACACTTGGATTCAATATTAGTAGGGGAAATGATATTTCAAACATGCTTCATTTAGGTCCATGAAGTCTATCACATTCTCCACTTCTCATTCTTTTTCTTTACCAATACTAGGTTTGGTAGTCCATACTTTGTAATATGATTATATGGTATGTCATACAACATTTAAATTATCCACTTCTTTGATAATTGCTTCTTAGTTTTCTTGTGAATACGATATTATTTAATGTTTTCCTGCCCGAACATTATTGTTGATTGATAATCTATGACATATGATTTATGCTGGAACCCCTATGATATTATGAGAATTCCATGCGAATAAATCTAGATTTATTTGTAACATGTCAAGTAATTTATACATTAATTTTGTAAGTATGTCTTTACCAAGTCATAATATCTTTTATCTGTAAATTCTAACATTTTTAAACTTCTCATCTAGGCTCTATACGATGGGGGGATTTCTTTGGGATAATCTATATTGTCAAAAATAACCAACTTCCCCTGTTAATTGTTATTGTGGTTGTTGTTATTTGCGAGCTAAGGAAGTTGAATACCACTCTCTCAATATTTTCTTATGTATATGATTACTCATATTTTATCATTGACTAGGGTACGTAAGGCATTATTGGACTATAACTACTACAACTTACATTTGATCCTCTATAATCATGTTTTATAAGAAGGGATCATCTATTATAATAAATAAAAATCAAACTACTTTAATGAATTATTGTATAACAATGACTATATAAATGTTAAGTTCTCATAAAACTTGTTCATTGACACCCGTGAATCATGTTGGAATTCTTTGGGAGGGGATAAGTTCTGAATTTTTTTCATTTTATCATAAGTAATTTTCAATATGATATTGGCATAATTTCACGTGTCTATCATTAATCTTTTTATTTATATTTTAACCAAATTTACATTAATCAGTACGATATCTATGTGTGTTGTCATCCGTCTTAAGTCATCATTAGAAAAATCTAACACTAGATATGGGGTTTAATATAAGTGTAGTGATGTTTGACCATGTTGTTGCACTTCCAAATCTCCAATATATATTTTCCTTGAGTTTTTTAACTCTTAAGAATGGATCATAGTCCAAATACTACTTTTCATCTTCTTTAAAAATTTCATTGTTTTATAAAGTTTTTGACTTTGTTCCCTTTTTTTTTGTTGGCCTTTCATTTCTTTATGGTTGATCCTGATCGACGTCATTACATTTTCATTCATACATGCATTTTCTTCTATAAATTTTGGAAGTTTTTCCATCGTCGATCATATTTTAGACTTGATTCTACAAAGCCCATTAGTCTATTGTATAATGTTCAATATCATCATGAAATTTGTGATATTTTATTGTTTCTTTGATCTCTATGCCCATTTAGTTTATTCAAAATTTGGTATATGATCGCATATCTCATTGTTTCATAAATCACTTCCAATTTTTTTTGTTAACTTAATATATGACTCTTGTTCTGACATTCAACTATTATTGTAATAGCTCTTGTGATTGCTCATTATATCTTCATTCGGAACTTTGTCCTTGGTTGTAATATTTTGGCCGATATGATCCTTTATGTTTATTCTATTTCGAGGATTTATTAAGTTACTTTGAATTGACTTCAACAACTGTTAGTGGATCATTGATGCATGCAAATGGGTGATTTCTTGGGTATGTATGAAGTGATAACATCTCATTATAATATTACTCTTCCAATTTCTTCTACTTGGATGTATCACTCCAGTTGTGCTAACAAGTTTTTGAGAGTGACCGCATTTTTATTTATGATAACATTTGGTAAGGGTCCTAACAATATTCCTTGTATGTATGTGATAACAGTTACTAAATTATGACAATCATGCAATTCACTCTTAGTATTCACAACATTTGAGTGTATTCCTTAAAATTTTCATTCAGTAGTTGTTTACAATGAACAACATTGATAAGGTTTTGATTTTCTTAGGTTAATTGATAGAGAGAAATTCTAGAGAGAGAAATTGTTTTAGAGTTTTTAGAGAGAGAAAACATAAGTAAAAAATGAGTTTCAAGTAAAAAGTGTCCAACCCCATTATTAGATCTGTCTGATCCTTTATATAGAGGAGCCAAGACTTAGTTAAATAATTGAATCTGTTACAAAAATGGATTGATTGCTATTTAGTCCTTACAAATTATGTAAAGTCACAATAGCTTCCTAAAACTTCCATCATTCATAAATTAAAGATAAATCTTACACTAATTACAATCAAGTCCCTAAATTTACACTGCTTATAAATTAAATCCTAAAAACTCATTTCCATATCGGAAGCCCCCTAGTTCTCATGTCAGTAAATGAATGAGAACTAAAAAGTCTTCAAAGTTGTTTATCTTCGAATCATCAACCTCCCATAAATCAAAACAAGCAAACTATTTGAGGCCAGTGTCTTCGAATAACAGATCTATGATCATAAAAATAATTATTCGAAGCCATTAGCTTGAACTAATATTCGAAGCATATATATGATATCAAAATTCTAAACTCTTAAACCAAATTAATCTTAATGATATATTCGAGGCCATAGTCAAATAACCTTTGAATAATAACCAAAAGATTCGATGTAATTACTTCGAATTATTTCCAAACAAAAATTTCCTTGGACATATTGCTTAAGTGTTCCGCCTTTGAATGTAACGGTTATATACATAACGGTTACATTCAATCGATGAAGTAAATCTGACAAGTGTCAAACATCTAACCCACCCATCGATTCGTATTCCAACCTATCATCAAATAGGTCTGCCCATCTTCACACGTCTTCACCTACTTTTGTATAAATATCATTCATTTCTCAGTTCAACTCTTTTTACACGCAACCATTCTAGAGAGGAGTCAGAGCTTTTTTGGCTACTTCAACTGCTCCTCCCCTATTTCAAGAATTCTCACTGCCAAACTCAAATTTCCGATCAATCTTCATCTTCTCCGATCAATCCATTTCTGGTTTATGAGAAAGAAACCGATAACCAAAAAGTTGAAGGCCATTTTACCCAAAACAGCAGAATCTATTGATACCGATAACAATCTGGTGTTCGGTTCTTACAACTATTTTTGCATAACACAAAGAATTGAAGAGTATCGAAGAGCAGGGTTAATTCTTGGTGGCCAAATTGGAACTACGACTAAGATATTTCCCTACGGTAACTTCGATCCTACCAAATTTCCAAAACTTTCTTCTACTCTCAATATCGAAGAAAAATCACCATCTAAAATTTATGGCCCTAAAACCCCTCGAACATCTTCAACTCAAAGCAAAGTTTCTCCTCCGAAACGGAAAACAAATAACCCTTCCTCACAAAAACCTTCTTCGTCCAAACCTAAAAAGACGTTCATCGCAATGGGAGATAAATCAACAATAATTCGAACTCCATCTCCTTCGAAAATCACCACCACCAATCCTCCTCAAATAGAAATAATAATAGAAGCAATTCAACCCGCAATTTCTCTGTCAGAAGCAAACATTCCCTCTTCTCCAGATCCTCAAGAAGGTACCTCGAAAGCCAATAAAGTTGATTCAGAGGCTACTAAATCTGATGTTGAAGTCGAATCTCAAGAGGAAGCTAATGTCTACTCTGTTTTTGAGGAGGAAAGAGCGAAAATTGGGAGGAATCTAAGAAACCTCGAGAGCAAATATATTATCGCCTTGAAAAAGGTTCGATACATATATTATAAAGAAAACCAAGCATATTTTCTCAAAAAGCAATAGGGAATGGGAGATAACATCACCCTTCGACTACCAAAAGAAGGATAAACTCCCTTTGACTGCAAGGATAACGAGTTGGTGGTTTATCCAGAAATCATCAACTAGGATCTTCGATTTCCACTAGATCCGATGATCGTGGAATACTTCGAGACTCTCAGCTTGTGCCCTACCCAAGTAACTCCAAACCAGTGGTTCACCTTGATGTCAGTGATCATGGCATCTCGCCTTTCCAAAATATCGATCAGTATCAAGGACTTCATTTCACTTACTCAGCTCTCAAAAGGTCTGAAGCTCCCATTCTATTATCTTACACTGATGGATGATCTTAAAATCATCGACGATCTTTTGGAGGCTGACAAGTTCTGGAAACAAAGATTTATTTTCATCTCTGGAGCTTGGGAGAATGACAAGCCAATTTCCGAAGGCAATCCTTCGAAGTTAACTTTGGTTTGGAGAAGCAATCGTAAGTTCTCTAAAAAATTCCTTTCTTCTTTAATTTTTTAATACATCTTTCCTTTCCTTTACTTAACTTTTTATTTTGTTTGTTTATACCAGAAATTTCAAAGCGCTACTCCACTAGTGTGGAAGCAGCTAAGGTGATATTCCAAAAATTGGCTGCCTGGGCTGAAAAAGAATGGAATAATGCCTTTCATACCGCCTTCCAACCCATTAACTTCCTTCAATGTCATATGTTTCCGATCACAGAAGGTGGGCTGCCTCCTAAAGATTTATCGTCTGACCCAGATCCGAAGCTCCTTGTCATTCAAATTCCACAAGATGATTGTAAAGTCTTCCTCCCAATCCGAAGCAGATCAGACAGCCATCTGCCTAATAAGAAAAAGGAAAAAATCACCAAGTATAAGAAAGGAAAAAAGGTAGTTAGCACATCTAGTGCTAACCCTTCCACACTCTCAAAACCGAAACGTTAAAAGCGCAAAGCTACTGAACACCCTCTTTCACCTATCGAAGAGGGAGAAAATCAACAGAAGTCATCAAAAAAGAAGAAAAAATCTTCTGATTCCCTCGGAAAGAAGAAAAAGAAAAGAAAAATCACTGCATACAAATTAGTCGATGAGCCTAAAGACGTTGCTGTTGAAAACCAGCAACAACAACACCCCCTAAATCCTCCAACCGAACATCATTCCTCGCAAGAACATCCTGTGATTGCCATTAATGATTTTTCTCCTATAGTTTATCATCATCCCACAAGCTTCGACCCAGATATGATCATTGATTTTGGAAACACATAAGCACTTGCTGAAGAGTATCCTACTCTTCAGGTCATTCAGAATCACATGATTGATTTTGCAAGGCCTACTCCAGAGAAAGAAATTCCAAGATCACCTCGCACCTTCGAACCTATTACATCTTTGGATATGATCGATAAGCCTAGTACCTCGGAATACCGCAACCCCCCTCCAAATCCTGCAATAGCTATCGCTCTTCAACCATTTTCCGGTGTTGATGCTGCTGTAAAAGCTCTTGCTTCTCAAACTGAAGCCTCTCAAGACCATATCAAACAACTGGCCAAGGATATGGTTTACTATAAGGAAGATTATGAGGCTGAAAAGAAATTCAGAGAGACCTTGCATAACAAAGTATCCGAGCAGTTTTATGCCTATGAGGTAGCTAGATCTGAGCTGATAAAAGGCGCTTTCTATATAAAATATCATTTTCGAATCCAGCATATTGTCGACACAAAACTGCTAACAAAGTCTTACAAAGACAAAATAAAGAAACTCAAAACCGAGCACGTCGCTGAATTGAACATTGAAACATCCAACTCTGCCACTCTTCAAAATTCTCTAACTCTTTCTAAAGCAAAAAATAAAGAATTGTCCGATGAGATAGAGAAATTGAAGAAGAATTTTGAAGCAGAAAAAACTGCTGCTGTGACCACTGCCGAAGCTGAACTCTCAAAGAATATGCAGACAGTTATTCAGGTCGGAAAAGAAGATGCAACTATCCTTCTCCTTCGAGAACTTCATGTTGCCTATCCAAAAATTAACCTCACAAATTTTTGGAACCACATTCCTAAAGAGAAACGTCCAAGTGAGGATTCAACCCTGTTATCAGCTCATCATCTTCAGAGGAAGAATCATCCGAAGAAGAAGAATCTTCTGATTAACTAATTTTTTAATTTAGTCTTTTTTTGTGCTTGTCTAATCATAATACCTCTTTTGTATTGTAACAACTCAATCTGAATGAAAAAGTGTTCCTCCTTTTTTATATCATCGTTCCATACACTATTAGATGCTAAATACCAAATAATTGCAAAATGTTAATAAAAAATAACAAGTATTCTCTCCTTTAAAAATATATGAATGTATTGTTTAAGCTTGATTAGCTCATCAAAATTCTCAGTGCGTTTTAAAACATTCACCTCGAAATTCCAAATATAAAATTGTTTTAAAATATGGTTATTTCTTTGAAAAGTGTTATAAACACTTCGAAATATACTTCCTTTAACTAATCTTAAAGGTGATCAATATTTGATGATTTGTTAAGATAGTATCCAAATAAACGTAAAATAACCATTGGCAAAAACGAACTTTATTAATAAAGTTAAATATGTACAAGTACATGACACCTCATTAAAACCTCTCTGGGCCAACATGGTAGGAAAGAGTGCGCCATTAAAAACAAACATTCCAAAGTATAAACACATGTCTATTCCCAATAAAGCTTCAAATGTTTAATATTCCATGGGTGTTGTAGCATCCTCCCTTCGAAATCACAAAGACGATAAGACCCTCGCTTAACTCTTTTAACCACTGTATAAGGCCTTTCCCAATACAGAGCCATTTTGCCGAAGCTCTTATTCTTTGTGTGTAGAAAAACTTTTCGCAACACTTTATCTCTTTCTTTAAATTCTCTTCTTTTTAGCTTCGAATCATAGCTGCTTCTCATGAGAGTTTGATAATGCATGGTATTCTAATAAGCTCGAACTCTTTTTCCTCGATCAAATCCATATTTGCCCTTCGAATTTCATCAATAAATCTTTTAGAATATTGCGATATTCTAAAAGATGGAATCGTAGATTCAATAGGGCTAACCGCATCCATACAATATGCCAAAGCAAAAGGAGTTTCTTTGGTAGCCTCCCTTGGAGTTGTTCGATAAGCCCAAAGTACCTCTTGTAAATAATTTGGCCATTTTCCTGCTGCCCCCGATAGATTCTTCTTCAAGCCATCTAAGATTGTTCTATTTGTCACTTCCACTTGTCCATTAGCTTGCGGATGAAAATGCATGGAAAAACATTGCCGAATACCTTTAGAAATACATAATGCAGCCATTTCCCTATTGTTAAATTGAGGGCCATTATATGTTGTAATTCTCCGAGGAACCCCAAAACGACAACATATATTATTCACAATAAATTTGATAACATCCTTTGCCTCTGTACCTGATAGTGGTTCTACTTCTGCCCACTTCGTAAAATAATCCACTGCCACAATTATCATTTGCCTTCCCCCAGAGGCCATAGGCAGAGGTCCCACCAGATCAATTCCCCATATATCAAACGTATCACCTCAGATATAGACATAAGCGGCACTGCTGGTCTGTGAATAGCATTAGAAATTTTTTTGACAAGTATCACAACCCCAGACTAAATTTTTAACATCGTTCATTATTGTAGGCCAGTAAAACCATACAAGTAAAACTCTACGAGATAAAGCTTTAAACCCACAATGAGTTGACCCTTCTCCATCATGTAACTCTGATAATACTTCTTGTGATTCTTGTTTGCCTAAGCATCGTAACAATAGTGTACTTAATGCATTTTTATATAAAATTCCATCCAAAACTATATATCCAAAGGCTTTACCCCTTAAAATTTTAGCCAGTTAAGAATCATCTAGCAGTAGTCCTTGGGTTAAAAAATTAAGAATATCCGATTGCCAATCACGTCGGCCTTCATTAGTGGCAAAACATTCATCTATAATTTCACATTGGCCAGGTTGAGCAACAATTGAAGGATTCTCTAGTAGTAAAATTCAAGGATATTCTTCCTTGTAAGCAACATTTGCTAAAGAATCAGCCACTATGTTACATCCTCGCCCAATATATTCCACAACCACATTTTCAAACAGAATCATTAAATTTTGAAGCTCCCGAAGATATAAAATCAAACGATCCTTCCTTGCTTTGGAAAACCCAGACACTTGATTCGCCAATAATTGAGAATCCGTTTCTAGACATACCGAAGTCGCCCCACAAATCTTTGCTAATCGTAGTCCTGCTAAAGTAGCTTCGTATTCAGCTTCATTGTTTGAAGCATGAAAACCAAATTTAATTAATTAGACCATTGTTTTCCCCATCGGAGCTATCAATTAAACTCCAGCACTGTACCCTAAAATACTAGACCCTCCATCTGCTTGAACAACCCACCTCGAATCAGTAGGCAAAACTTTTGAGTTTTCTTCCTCATCCGATTTATTTGAGTAGAACTCAACAAAAAAATCAGCCAATGCATGTGCCTTGATTGCTGTTCGAGGTGTAAATAAAATATCATAGTCTCCCAACTCCACTGACCATTTAGTCATCATCCCTGAAATATCTGGTCGTTGCAATATATTTTTCAAAGGGAATGAAGTTTGGACTTCTATAGTATGAGCTTGAAAATATGGACGCATCTTCCTAGCAGCAATCACCAATGCTAAAACTAGATTTTCCAACTTCATATACCTTTTTCTGCTGCCACCAGACTTTTACTAATGTTATGAACAGGCTTCGGAATACCTGAATCTTCACTAATTAGCACTGCACTGAGTGCAAAATCCGATACGACAATGTACAAGAACAATTTCTCCTCATTTCGAGGCTTTGTTAATATTTATGGTGATGACAACAAATTTTTAATGCTTGTGAACATTGCTTCGCATTTCGACGCCCATTCAAACCTGTTAGGTCCTCGCAACACTTGAAAGAAAGGAAATCATTTATCAAAAAATTGTGAAATAAATCGATTAAGTGCTGCTAACCTTCCTGCCAATATTTGCACTTCCTTAACTGGCCGAGGTGAATTCATTGTTATCAAAGCCTTTAATTGTTTTGGGTCGGCTTCTATTCCTTTTTTGCTAATAATAAAACCCAAAACTTCCCCGGTCGAACTCCGAAGGTACATTTCTCTGGATTTAGCTTCAACCTGATTGCCCTTAGATTCAAAAAATCTTCTTCTAGTTACAAGATGCACTTCATCCCTTGAACTTTTTACTACCATATTGTCTATATACACCTCCATATTTCTTCCGATCTGCGTAGCAAAAGCTTTAGCCTTTTTCGATCCGAATGGAATCACCCTATAACAATGGAGACCTCTATCAGTTATAAAAGTCGTGCATTCTTGATCCTTCGGATCTATCTGGATCTGATTATACCCTGCGAAAGCATCCATAAAAGTTAAAATTTTATTGTCTGAAGTGGAATCAATCAACTAGTCAATTCAAGGAACTGGAAACGGATCTTTGGGGCAAGCTTTATTTAAGTCTGTAAAATCCACACATATCCTCAATTTCCCATTTTTTCTTTTTAACCACTACCGGATTTGCAGTCCACAAAGGATATTGAGATTCCCTTATGTGTCCAATTTTAGACAATCGATCCACTTCTGCAACAATTGCTTCCGCTTTCTCCGATGAAAATTCTCTTCTTTTTTGAATCATTGGCTTAACCTTCGGATCTATGGCCAAGCTATGCCGAATTACTTCGATAAGTACTCCTGTTACATCTTCTGTCTTCCGAGCAAAGATGTCCAAATTCTGAACAAAAAATTAAGCAGTTGTTGCCGCAGATTAGGGGTCAATAAAGTTCTAATTCAAAGCACTTTTCCTTCTGAAAAAGTAAACTCCTCCATTTATTCACTCACTGTTAAAAACCCCAGAGTTTCCCTCAGATCGTCAACCCTTTCTTCCAATTCCGAGGGAACCCCTTCTAACTGCTATTCTTGCATCAAATCTCCATTACTGGATCCTTGGACCCTAAGCGCAGTGGTATATCATTCTTCGGTAACCTTTTGATCGCCCCAAACTACTCCAACTCTGTCTCCAACCATGTACTTAAAACATTGATGGACTGTTGATACCACCCCATACATTCTTGAAAGCCATGACCTTCCAAAAAATAACATTATAACTAATGGGACAATCCACCACCAAAAAAAGCACTTGAATATTCTTTTTGAATGGTCATTTCCCCCAAACTAACTTCTCCTTCAAATTCCCCAACAACACGAGCTGTTACACCCGTGAATCCAATAATTGTACGATCTGATTGAGTAATCCGATGAGGGTTTTTCATCCTATCATAGGTGGACTTAAAAAGAATATTGGCAGAACTGCTAGTGTCAATCAACACACGTCGAATTTTGACGTCTGTCCGATTACCACATCATCCTCATGTGGTCTTGCAGTTTCTCTCAAATCATCTTCATCAAATAAAATAAAAGGAATGTATTTATTCACATACAAATGTGTTGACATTCTCCCTTCAATTTGAGTTTTCAAGTTGACAACATGCCTTTTCCTTGAGCTGTCTGAATTTCCAGTCATTGAATCGCCCCCAAAAATTACCAACGATCGAAAAACTTGCATAATTCCCGAACATGTCCCTTTTCTATAGAAGAAACCTCAATAGGCTCCTCGACTGCCATCAGAAGCAACCTGTTCGGATCTTTCTCAACATATTCATTAGAATCATTAAATGACTCAACTTGTTAATCCATAATCATCAAATTCTCAGTTGGCTGCGCAACCTTCAAAGTTGATGCACTGTTATTCTTTGATGCACTTCCATGTGACTTCGCATAAGTTAAGAGCTTCCCATTCTCAATCAAATATTATATTTCTTTTTTCAAAGAAATACAATCATTTGTATCATGACCAATGTCATCATGATACCTACAAAATTTATTATTCTTTTCGTTCCTCGGTCTGCTGATAGAAGCTGGTTTCCTAAAGTTCACAGAATTTTTAGTTTTATCCCAAATAACATAAACACTCTCTATTAAATCATCATAGTACTCTGGCCTAACCCAAGTACTCGGCCTAGGTCGGTTGTAATTGTTGGATGGAGTGTGGTTCGAATATCTACCACTCCGAGGAGGCAAATTGCCGTTCTTCTGCCTCGACTGCTGATTATTCCCATTTCCATTGTTATTTCCACTAGAGGCCTACCCTTGATTATTGGTTGTCTGCCCCGAATTCTTCGAAGTATTAACTGGTGCCCCTCGGACTCTGTTAGATTCTTCAACCTTAATTTGGTCCTCGACTTGAGCCATCAACGCTCCAAAAGTTAAAGCCCTTCTCTTTGTCGTCTCATTAGCTAAATCCTCTGGCAACAAACCCTGACGAAAAGCGGTCATTGCCATATTTTCTTCACAATTATCTAAACTTGCTTTGGTTAACACAAACCTTTTAGTATAATCTTTCAATTTTTCTCCTGGTGCTTGCTTGCACTGGATAATTGTATCACCATTAGCTCTCATTTCCTTGCTTCCAACGAACTGCCTTTGGAAAGAAGTATAAAAATCCCTGAAATTTGAAATGGATCCCCTCGGAATCCTGTTGTACCACTTGAGAGCTGTTCCTTTAAAAGTTTGAGAGAAAGCACGACACACAAGTTGGTCGTCGTCCTCGAAATTCATTATATAATTTTTGAACTGTTCGATGTGATCATCGGGATCGTGCATCCCATCGAACTTTTCAACCTTCAAAATATCAAAACGCTTTAGAAGCGTCATATAGCAAATTTCATCCGTTAATGGAGAGTTACTCCAATCAGCACCTTGAACAAATTGATCATCGGTCCCCATTGTAACATA
Source organism: Limnanthes douglasii subsp. nivea (assembly GCA_036936605.1). Lineage (NCBI taxonomy): Eukaryota > Viridiplantae > Streptophyta > Magnoliopsida > Brassicales > Limnanthaceae > Limnanthes > Limnanthes douglasii. The sequence continues at coordinate 156,356,116 of JAUPFV010000001.1, forward strand.
CAAATTCATGTCGGTCTCAGCATATTGATTCGAAGGATTTCCTTCATGCCATGTTGATCGATGAGCATTCTTAGACTTGCTCTCTTTTTTAGATCTCCTTGAGTAATCTCTTTCCGATTCTCCCTTCAAAGAACCTCTATGTCTCTTAAATCCTGAAGCTGAGCTTTCTACTTCCTCATCACTGGAAGTTATCAAATTTTTCTTATCTTCTTATCCTCTCAAGATAAATATCTCTCTTTGGGAGACACAAAACGTGCTTTTTTATGCTCAGACTTAACATGTGTATCATCAAAAGATCGATCTGACTGACCTTCAACATCGGTATTTTCCAGCTCCTACCTAACCTCAGATTTGATCCTAGCATAAAGTATTTCTTGTTCCCTTCGCTCATATTTTTCATTCAACGCATTGATTTTATCAAGAAGTTGATTCATTTTTGTCTCAACATCAGATCGAACTTGGATGAGAGACGATCCATCAGTTCTATTCCCATCAGTCCCATTCTTTTGCAAATCATCTCTCAATGTTTCTAACGCCGATTAAAGCGTAGGATTATTATTTTCGGGATTCATTTTATTAATTTGAGTTAAAGAGTATCACCAAACGAATAAGCTACTGATTTTTCTGCTCAGTCCCCAGTGAAGTCGCCAATTTGATAAGGTTTTGATTTGCTTAGGTGAATTGTTAGAGAGAAATTCTAGAGAGAGAAATTGTTTTAGAGTTTTTAGAGAGAGAAAACAGAAGTACAAAATGAGTTTCAAGTAAAAAGTGTTTAACCCCTTTATTGGATCTGTCTGGTCCTTTATATAGAGGAGCCAAGACTTAGTTAAATAGCTGAATCTGTTACAAAAACGGATTAATTGCTATTTAGTCCTTACAAATTATGTAAAGTCACAATAGCTTTCTAAAACTTACATCATTTATAAATTAAAGATAAAGCTTACACTAATTACAATCAAGTCCCTAAATTTACATTGTTTATAAATTAAATCCTAAAAACTCATTTCCATATCAAATATAATCACCATATTATTTCATTGATTAAAACCAATTAAACGATTTCTGATTTTTAAGCATAAAATTTTAAAACTTGTGTTAGCTACGTCAAATAGTTTATCTTCGTGTATGGACAAATGCCTTGCATTTCATGGTATCATCTGATCTCAGATATCATAACATTTCACTTTTAAATTGCTCAACATGATGTTCCATATCATTTTATTTACCACCGAACCTTCAATATCATTTCTCTCAGATATCATGTTAAGCCACTATCACTTAAAAAATTAGTTGAAATTCATGGCTGGGCCATTAAGACATGTTGTTAATTCATTTTTTTATTCATAGGCATTTTTTTACTTTGACTCATTCTAAGTGAGGTGAAGGTGTATGTTGATAGTTCTACCAAAGAGAAGTTTTCATCGCTGGGGCTGCTTTTTATTCAATATTGTCCTCTTAAGTTGGCCAATGCTCTCGGTTGTCCTCTAATTTCTCATGACTTATTTGCCCCTATATGTAGGGGTCGTGCCAACATTTCTCATTCTTATTCGATTATCCTTGATAAAAATGATCTTGAACATCATATGTTTTGTTTCCAAATGAGATGTACGCTGACTGGTAACGCTTTTTAGGTGATATCTTATCATTGATCTTGTTTCATGATCTTCATATTTAAGACGTTTGATTTTTATTTTTCTTAATATTTTTTTTGTTTTTTAAGTGTAAATATAATGGGTACGAGTCGATTCCCATGAACGATGCCAATTTGGTAAGTATAAATTCGCAGTATTATCAGATATAAACATGTATATAATACAATTAAAGAATATAACACCAAAAAAAATATTAGGCCAAAGCTATTTCCTCCATGATAATTTTTATTTCCTCCATAATTTGAAAATAATCCCATCTTGTTATTTCCTCCATAAAGGAAATTACACATTTGTCCTTCTACCCATTTATTCTATCTCTTTTCTTTTCAAGAACGCCATTATTCTACCCATTTATTCTATTATCCTACCCATTAACAAATTCAAAGAAAAAAACCCATACTTATCTCTCTCTTCAGTTTTCTACTTTCTTTTGTTTCCGAGTTTCTTTTCAAACCCCTAATCTCTTCATTTTTTGTTTCCCAGTTTCTTTTCAAACCCATAATCTCTTCATTTTTCTACTGTCTTTTGTTTTCCAGTTTCTTTTGGCTATGGCTCTTCTTGTTAGGTTAGGATTCTTATTTGGTAGATTTAGGGTTCGATTAGGGTTCTTATTTGGTAGATTTATGGTTCGATTAGGGTTTATGCTTTTGGTTGGATCTGTTTTTGAGTTTTGTTCGATTTTGTGACCATATGGCTGTTCTTTTATATTCTGTTCTTTTAGCGAAAGCATGTGATTCTGAGAGGCCATCTCGGAATCACATACTTTCACTAATGTCTAAATTTTTTGGCTAACAATAGTTGCTTCTGAACAAAACAACTGATTCCGAGATACCGTCTCAGAATCAGTTGTTTTTCGTTAAGAACTGCAAAAATCGGGTTTGGCTGAAAAAAATAAGTTTCGAAATGGTAAAACATAAAAACAAAGATTACAAAACAAAAATTAACTATCCTTAGAATTTTTATTATACTAATACATTAATAAATAACTTTTAAAATATTTATAAATTTGAAATAATAAAAATTAAAATCTAGAATTTGAAATACCATTTAAATTAAATCAAATTAAATTAAATCACTACTATTTTATAAATGGGATTTCCCTCTTATTTTACTTTGGATGAAAAAATAAACGATTTTTATTAGGAAAATGTAGTAGGTAGGAATCAGGATAAATATATCATTTTAAAAGAAATTATATATGGTATTGGGCCTTTTACTTGTGTTTCGGGTTTAGAAAACCCAACAAATTTTAGGATGAATCTCAGCCGTTCAAGCTAGGGCACTAAGTGAACCCTTTTGATTAAAACTTAAGCTTCAGTCGTTCCCCTTTCCCTCGATCCTCAAACAAGCTGCTGCTGCTGCCATCACTCTTGCAAGCCCTTAGTCTTAGCTTGATTCCTGGTAAATTTATTTTTAAACTAGTTTTCTTTTACGTGATGAAATTCGTATTCATTGAACAACTTCATGATCTTGTTTCGAATTTCTCACATACATGTTTTGGTGTCTATCTAGGGCGGGTTGATTACTCCTTTTGCTTATCATCTTAGGTTTTCGTGTTAGCAGAGAACACGATAGTGAAATCGAGATGAGTTTGTGTTTGTAAATTATATTGAAATTCTTAGTTACGAAATTGGAAGAATTCATAGCTTTTGGATTTAGATTATTCTGGTAGCGCTCAATGCTTACTTTTAATCATGTAGGACAGAGAGTCAGCCACTAGGTTGGGTCTTTTAGTTTCTTGGGTTAATATTACAGTAATGAACGATTGAGTGTCTAACGTGTTCGAATTGGGTGTCCTTCACAAATGGACTCAGAAATTTCTCAATAGCTTAATACTGCATTTAGGTTCACTCTTTGTTATGGCTATGTTCGTTTTGGTGCTAGTTTTTTTCTTTACTTCGATAGTGATGAGTTTGATTATTAGTTTCTGCATCTTATGCTCGGGCGAATATCTTTATATTGAGCACCTCTTTTCGACCATATAATTAGAGCCTCTTTTGACTTGATGTTTATTTACCTGTATTTGTAATAATTGTTTTAGAAGCTCATTTTCATGTATCAATCTCTGTCCTGTAGCTTGCCTGATCAGTCAAGATGTTCTCTGCAAAGAACAAGATCCACAAGGATAATGCTGCCGAAGCCACCGAATTCGAAGAGACTGTTGCTCAGGTAAGTTCAATCAGTGGTTTAGTAAGACTTGTTTATATTGCGTTGTCTGTGCTGTTCTAACATCCAGTGTTGTTCTTCTGCAGGCACTATTTGATCTCGAGAATACCAACCATGAGTTAAAAAGTGAACTCAAAGATCTCTATATTAACCAGGCCATGTATGAAGTACTCTTGCATTTTTTTGTTGAAGTCTCAAATCTAATACCTTTTGCTCATCTTTCTCTGATGACTAGAGCATATACATTTTTTATGCAGTCAAATGGATATTGCTGGAAACAGGAAGGCTGTAGTAATTTATGTTCCCTACAGACTTAGGAAGGCATACCGCAAGATCCATCCCCGCCTTGTTAGAGAGCTGGAGAAGAAATTCAGTGGCAAGGTAACGATGCTTATTGAGGATATTTTGATTAGTCCATTACATGTTTTCTAGTTTGCGTTTGACAATATTGTTTGTCTTCTGTATCAACGAGTCTTGTATGCAAATCTAATTTCTTAATCAGAAAATCTCTATGTTTTAAATCTTATATATCTCTGGTGTAAGGAAGTATGGTATCTTCCCTGACATTAATTTATGTAAGTACAATATATGTTTGCATCTAAAGCTGTTGAACAAGAAGGTTATTTATTGTCATTATTTTATGTTTGCTATTGAAAAGGATGTTGTCCTGGTTGCCACCCGGAGAATTGCGAGGCCACCAAAGAAAGGCTCTGCTGTGCAGAGACCCCGGACCCGGACTCTCACTGCTGTTCATGATGCCATGCTTGAAGATGTTGTCTACCCAGCTGAAATTGTTGGGAAAAGGATTCGATATCGAATTGACGGAACCAAGATCATCAAGGTAATTATAAGATAATATTTTGGTAATTGTTTGGACAGACTTAGCGATTTCTTTTTATTGATGCGCACTGTACATGCCTGCATCAGATATTCTTGGATCCAAAAGAGCGCAACAGCACAGAATATAAACTCGAATCTCTTACTGGAGTTTACAGGAAGCTTACAGGAAAGGACGTAGTCTTTGAGTTCCCACTTGCAGATGCATGAAGATGGTAATTCAATTGCTATGCAACTATGATTTTTTTGGGTTGTAGAAGGTTTATCACTGTTGAGGTTTTAAAAGCAAGCTTTTGCATTTTAGTTATCTAATAATTAGAATATTATGACATTTTCCCTTCTATTTTATGATTATGCTTACGTTCTAGAAGCTTTTGCATTAAGTGAAATATCAATATAATCCTATGACATCTGTTTGCTTACAACTATTGGTTTGTTGAAGTTTTATTTACTCGTCTACTCTTATCACTTGCATAATGTTTTCATAAAGTTTCGCCCAGTAAAACTGAGAATTTTAAATCATATTGAAAATGTAACGAATTTATTATGAATGAAGCAAGTTAGACCAATATTACGTCGTGTGCAGTTTAATTGTTTTTAAGGAGCTGAAACGCTAAAATTTAAATTTTTTTTTGGTACTTTTCTAAAAGTCCAACATTACTGCTTCTAAAGTGTTCGTGGTTGATAAAGTAATTCTTATATGAAATTTAGAGATCGCGACAACTATAATCGATCTTGAATTTAACATATTTTTATTTATATTGCAAGGTCACAAAAAATAACAATTTTTAAAATTTTAATTTTTGAATCAAAGCGTCTGCATATATTTTAGATACAATTCTAAACATATTTAGATAATAAGTAATAAAATATTAAAAAAATATTAGAAAAAGTTCAAACAAAATAAGTTAGTGGGAAAAAGTTTCTCGGTGATTTTCTTATGGCTTTTGAACAATAGGAAAGTCATATAAAGCAAAATTTGACCGCATCATTTATATTTAATTCTTCTGGCCAGAAAACATGAAGTACGACGTGACAGATGTTTGGATGGTCGGATAAAACGAATTTTAAATTAAAATAATAATATTTCATATATTTAGAGGTATAATAGATTATGTTTATATGGAGTAGTTTAAGTTTAAGGTTTTAAACTTGTTTATAAATATTTAAAGTAATTATTGTATTTATAGTAGGGTAAAATATCATTCAAGATAATATTATCCATTTAACATCCATATTTTTTTATATATTTTTATAAAAGATTTGTGAAATATTTACTATCTAAGACCCATTAATACCTTGTATATCCATACTTACTTATATAAAAGTCTTAACACTTATATTCGAGGCTTTTTCTCCGTAATTTTTTTCTACGTGACTTTAACAGTTCACTACTATCAAAGGTAATTCTTCATTCTTAATTGATTTCTCGTATTTTTATTGTTTCTTGTTGATTTTGATTGTGTTTAAGTTTATTTCACATTTAGTTTTATTGTTATGCGTGTAGAATTCGAGTTTTAGTAAAATCTATTACTCGAGTTTAGATTTCTCAGTATTAGGTTTAGTTAGATCTGTTTTTTTTTTTCTGTTTTTAGTATTCATCTGTTTCATTACGTTGATAATGTAGTATATTTGTGATATTAGCATTAGTTTTTCGTTGATTTTTAGTTTGTTTTAGTTTTTTATAAGTTTTTAGTCTGCGTGTAACTGTTCTGTGTTTCTACAAGGAGATGCGAAACGTTTGTTATGAACTTAGTGATAGTTGCGAAACGTGTAGGTTTTTCTAGAACTTGTGATGAAACACGTCTTTTTAGTAGATGCGAAACGTTAATGTTTTTATTTTATGAAGATGCGAAACAGTAATGTTCTTGTTTGAGAAGATGCGAAACATGTCTTACAGATGGATGCATAACTCATGTATTGTTTACAAATAATAGATGCGAAACCCTTGTCTAATGCAAGTACGCGATGTCTAGTAGTAGAATGTGCATTTTTAAACTAAATGGGGAGCTTGCAATTTGTGATATTGATTTGTTTTCTTGAGTTTGAAGATATTGTTATATTTGTTTTAAGTAGATATGATACGTTGGTTTGGGATAAATTCAAATTAAGATATTCTTGTGGTGATCTAGAAAACGTTATCTTAGGTTGTGATGGTGATTTAATTGCTTTAGTATCATTTGTTGATAGTTTGGGTGTTTCAAGTGTTACTATTAAAGTTGAAAGTGATGTTGTTGTTGGTGATAATATTAGAGAAACTGCTGAAAGTATAGTTGAAGTTTCAAATGAAGATTTTGTTTGTGGAGAAACTGCTGAAACCTCTGTTGTTAATGCTATTAGTCGCAGACACAAAGTACTTGCTCTTGTTGGTTGGGTTAATGAAATTAGTGGTGTTGGACAAGTGTTTCAAGATGGAGCAGTAGGTTTAAGATTAGCTGTTAGTCGGTTGGCTTTACAAAAAAGGTTTTTCTTTTAAATGAAAAAAGATTCAAAGAGTTGTCCTTAGAGACTTTATGTTAAACAAGAGAGGTCTACTGGGTTTTTTATTATTAAGAAGTATGTCGAAACTCATATATATGAGACTCGTTTTAGCAAAGAAACTAGAAGGCATTTGTCATCTGATTTGATTGGAAATGAAATACGTGATTGTGTCAGGAGGAGAGTTGATGTTACAACTACAAGCGTGAAATAATTTTTTTTAAATGATTACGGTTTAGATATTTTTTACCGTGTTTCATGGCTTGCTCTAGAAAAAGCTAGGAGGGGTGTATATGGAGATAGTTCAACTTCTTATAAACTTCTTAAGAGTTATTTTAAAACATTGAAGGTTCTTGATAGTGATTACATACTGGAGTATTCTTTGGAAACCAATGTGTTCAAGCGATGTTTCGTAGCATTTGCGTCTTGCCTCTATGGTTTCAATTCGTGTCGTCAAGTTTTATTTGTTGATCGTAATTTTTTAACGGGAAAATATAATGGAGTTTTGCTATCTGTTATAGCCAAAGATGGTAACAATGATAAGTTTTATTTATATTGGAATAGATGTTATCTTTAACTATGTAATATACAAATGTGCAAAAAACAGGATTGTAGATGAATAACAAAGAGATAGATGCGAAACATTCCGAATAAATAACTTGATAGATGTGACATGTGTAATTTATGATTAACGTGATAGATGCGAAACACCTATAGTATATGGTTAACGAGATAGATGCGAAACATATCTATATCAGTAAGTGATAGTTGCGAAACCTCTTATAATGAGTCATTTATACAATGTTTTGTTCTATATATTGGTTGCAAGTATTTTCTCTCTTGCATTTAGTATTGTTTCGTCTGAAGATACTGAGAATTGGGTATGGTTTTTGGAGATGTTGAAACCTCATTTTTTGGATCGCGAAATCATATTTATTAGTAATCGTCATTTAGGTATTGCTACTGTTGTATCTGCTATATTTCCAAATTGCCATCATGGATAGTGTTTTTATCATCTTATGAATAATTTGAGGCATTGTTTAAGGGCTACACCGACGATATTTAAGGATACTATGGTAAAACTGTTTAAAAGATGTGCATATGCTTCTAATCAGAATTTGTTTAATCAATATATGGATGAATTACTTAAGCAATGAGGTGAGAAGGTTGAAACTTTTTTCAAAAATTTATCTCTTGAGAAATGTGCTTGTGTTTTTTCAAAAGCAAGAGGTATGGTTCCATGACATCTACTCTAGCTGAATCTTTTAGCAATCAAGTAAAACAATTTTGTGTTTTGGCTATATTGGAGTTAAATATGTGTGAGATTGGTTGAGTTTATTGAATACAAAAACATATTTACTTCTGTAAGTGATAATTGGATGAAAAATAATTAGTCCAGAAGATAGGAAAGAGTTTCCAAGAGAAAAAAATAAATTGATAGATGCAAATAAACGATAGACGCGAAACCTTATTTAAAAATTAAATAGTAGATGTGAAACGTGTTATTTACATTTCTCTAGTAGATGCGCAATAACATGTGAAATAAATAGACATATCATATGCTAGATGCGGGACACTGTATTTAAATTTTTGATAGGTAAAATTATTAAGAAAGTGAAAAAACTACAAGTTTTGATAGAAATAATATCTTTGGTTGATATTCGTGAGCTTTTTTAATTATTGCAATGTAATGATGAGTATCTTAGACTTGTCAAATCATGTAAGAAAATATCAAATCAAACTAAAGCTTCTAGTTTGATTTTTGACTTTTGGAATATATATGTGTGAGATTGGTTGAGTTTATTAACTACAAAAACATATTTACTTTCTGTAAGTGATAATTAAATGAAAAATAATTAGACCAGAAAATAGGAAAGAGTTTCCAAGAGAAAAAATAAATCGATAGATGCGAAATATGCAATTATTTAATAAACATACAAACTATCTTTATTGTTCTTATGCTTGTAAAATATGTTGCTTTTGGAGGTATGCAATCTGTAATTTAATAAACATACAAATAAATCAGATTATATATATATATATATACGTTCTATGAAATTATTATAAAAGAGAGACACTTACTAATCTTGTTGCATCTTTTCTTGTTGGATCTGGATGTTTTGGTATTGGGTTTAGATTTACTGCTTTTTCATGTTCAACATCTATTACCAATAATGTCCAATGGTTAAAATTCCCAGGTCTAGCTTATGTTAGAAACGGAATGAAGCTTAAACCTTCTGTGATGTCTCGTAGCTTATCGTCAACATATAATGTTACATCCATATTTTAGTTCAGCATATGCTACATTGGAGGAGTAATATTTAGAAACATTTATGTTTATAAATTAACACATGTTGTAAAAGTATTTTATTCTTACCATTACGCTTCCAGATAAGTATGTTACCGACATAAATTCTCATGGACTTCTTGCAACTGGCATTTGAAAGTTGTGTTGTTTAAGGTTGATATATATAACCATCAATTACCTGTGTTGTCAAAAGTGGAAACCAGCAGGTTGTTAACATATGTATTGGGAAGCAGTGGAAACAAACTAAATTTAAATTTAACTTTTATCGTATAGTCGATTTCATATTCATCTGCTATCTATATCAAAGTACTAACAAAAATATTAGATCATGGTACATCTGGACATGACCATACTGTTGGATCAGAATTGTTTTCTCCTTTTTTCAACCAGTTCTAATTTGTAGTATTCATTTATGTCAATTGCAGCTGTTACTTTGTTCGTAAATGGCCATTCTTTTCTGGTAATTTCCTTGTTAGGTAGTTCTTTAGAGACTTGATGTTGAGTAGGATCTAAAATTAGTTCAAATGAAGGACCTTCATCCAAATCTTTCTGTACAAATGGGAAAGAATTGAAACTGTAAGAGGAGATAAATGTGAAACGTTTAGAAATATAATGGATGTGAAAGAAGGGGAGCCAAGATAGATGCGAAACGTTCTGAAATATAATAGATAGGAAATAAGGGAAACCAAGATAGATGCGAAACATTCAGAAATATAATAGATGAGAAATAAGGGGAACCAAGATAGATGCGAAAAATACGTAATATCAATTGATGAGAAAACTTTTTTGTTCAAATAGATGCAAAACCTTTTTGTAATTATGGTAAATGAGAAAGCAGGGAAACTATGCTAGATGTGAAACAGTAAAAATATGATAGGTGGGAAAGTTTTTCAATCACTTACTTTTTGCTTTTGTATATCCTTTTTAATTCTTATAATTTCTTTCTCAATTGCTGGGTCTAAGTCATTGACTTGTGGCATTTAGGTTTCTTGGACTTTTGATGCCTTTTCCTTAACAAAACATAAAACTGGACATTAGATGTGAAACAGGAGTAAATGTAATACATAAGGAAGATAGATGCAAAACATGTATCTTTAAATACAAATCTAGCATTTAGTTAAACGACAGATGCAGACAAACATATAAATACAAATAATATTACAGTATTTAAGCAAAAAAAGAAGATAATACACAACAGTATATATCTTCAAATACAAAAGTTTTTTAAAACATGTTTTCGTTAATTCTAGGTTATTTGTATCACCTCTTTGTCCACAACATCTTCATTGGTCACTTTAGATTCTTCATGAACACCCTTTGTTACACCAGATACTTCAACAACACTCTTTTCCCCTTTAAATACTTCAGCTACACTGCTTGTCCCTTCAGATACTTCAGCAACTGATTCTTTAGCAATAGGAACATCAACATTAGTATTTTTATCATGTCCTTCAAGAACAGTATTGAGATTTTGATCTTCTGTAACATTAACAAGAACTGGGGGATCATCTTTGTTTTCAAAACCAACTTCAGTAGGAGTTTAAACTGAAGGATTGTCTTCTTTTTTTTCAAACCGAACATCACTATTAATAGTGGCATTAACTTGTTTTTCCACCCCAACTTCAATAGCAGTAGAATTATCCTTTTTTACAGCAACAATATCTTCAGAAGTAACAATATCAACATTAAAAGGGGAATCACTATTAACAGTGGCATCAACTTGCTTTTCCACCCCAACATTTTTGTTTTCAATAGCAAAAACATCCTCAGATGTAGTAGCAGCAACATGGAACTCAACATCACCAACATGGTCATCTTCAACAGCAACAGCAACATTATGATCCTGTTTTTTCAAATCATCTTCACTTTTTTCTTGTTGTGGATGTGGAACCTTATCTTCCACAACAATATTTGATGTTTTGTCTTGGTTTTCATCATAAACAACATGGTTTACTGTTTTTTCTTATTTGATTTGGTGATTGGTGGCCTTTATCATTCAATCTTTTTCTTCTTGAATAAGTTTTTGGTTGTTGTTTAGTTGTTTCTATGTTTAGCTTCAACATAGGCAGTTTAAGTGTGTTTTGTAGGTCAACCCCAATATACATCTTTGCATCATATTTCATTTGTGTAATGACCTTCTCCTTTTCATTGAGTTTCTTTTTCAATTCATCAATTTTTTTTTGAAATCCTCGGCGTTCCATTTCAGTTTTTTCTACTTTTTCAAATGTTGTTAAGTCAAAGCTCTTGTTGGAGACTGGGTTATTTGTTATGTTTTTATGGCTTCAACCAAATCTAAATCTGTTTTGCATTCAATACCCAGCAATTTGAAGTATCTAGGTATCTTGTCTTCAATTTCAATATCTTGACATAAAGTTGTGTGTTCTATGATGAATGGCTATATATTAACAATATTTTAGATATCATTTATTGACTAAATATTTAATATGAATTCATCAACTTTTCCCGGATTGCTTCAGCCCAATTGTAGTTGTTTATTTTATGAAGGTTTTCTACATAATACACCACAGTCGAAGCTAGTACATCTCCAGATGTAGAGAAAAACAAGGTAGAACAGGCTAGCAATATAAAGAGTATCACAACATCTTTTATTGCCTCTTGTCCAGATGTTTTTACTGCTTTCTTTATTGCATCCTACAAACAAGCAAAAACATTTTTCTAAATGGATAGATGCGAAACCCTAATAATTACATTCAGATAGATGCGGAACCCGATATTGTAGATCTAAAACCTATGTAAATGGTAAAACGATAGATGCGAAACCAATTTTAATCTTACTAGATGCGGAACGTGGTTTAATTTGAAATAGGCCTAACACGATAAATGCGAAAGTTATTTTAATCTTAGTAGATCCAGAACGTGGTTTAATTTGAAACAAGCCTAATGTAATAGATGTGAAAGCTGTATTAATCTTAGTAGATGCGGAACGTGGTTTTATGAAACATGACTAACGCGATAAATGCGATAACTAGTTTAGTGTGAAGCAGATTAAAGAGATAAATGCGTGACGTTATGCAAATTTTAAAGTAAAGCAGAATAGTATATGGGAAACAACCTACGCAAATATTAAAATAGTCCAAAAATATGAGAAAGATGGAATTGCGAACCTTTATAAGTTTGTTAGCGATTGGTCTTGCTCGGCTTTCATTAACTTTTCTTGATGGCTTCTCAGAAAAATACTTCTTTATTATCCTTGATTTTTCTTCGTCTTCTAATTCTGAAAACTTAGGTTCAAAACTTTTGGCTTGAAGTGGCATTTTTTCATTCCAATATTTTAAACCAAAGATGATCTCTATGTCATGGTTTGTAACCTGTAAAAACTTTTCCCCAATTTAAATGCTTCTTGTTCGTCATCATATGTCATTGCTATCGACTCAATTACATCCAAGTGCTTTTTGTATGCAGTCTTCTTTGATCGAAGATCATATGCTGTTTTTAAAAGTGAGTAAAATGGGGTTTTCTTTACTACTTCTATATGTTCTGGCCTCACTTTTGTCTCTTCCATCTATTTTAACAGTGCAAAGAGGCCGGACATGTGGAGACATGTTTTTGGTGCCATTTTATTTGTAAAAGAAATAAAAGATAAAAATATATCAGATGTGATAGATGCAAAAATTATGGAGGTTAGATAAGTAGTAGATGAGAAATCTATGTAAATGTCAATGCACTAAGACACTGATAGATGCGAAACCTAATGAGATCTATAATCAAGAAATCTGATAGATGCGAAACCTAAAGATATCTATAATAGAAAAAAATTCTAGATGCGTAACCTATGACAAATGTTAAGCAATATAGACTGATAGATTTGAAACTCTATATAAAACCTACAAATATGGGGAAGATGATAGTTGCGAAACTTATGTAAATATCAATGCAGAGAAATACTGATAGATGCGAAACCTAAGGAAATTTATAACCAGAAAACATTTGTAGATGCGAAACCTATATAAAAAACCTGCAATTACCCAAATACTATATGTGAAACCTATACAAATGTCACACACGCAAGTATGAATTTCAGTAACATTTAGTAAGGTTTTCTGTAATTGAAATTATATTTTGATTAATCAGTTTCTACAACGTCTCACGTCTCGCTTTAAACAGTGTTTATCATTGAAAAATAAACTGGAAACAACGTTTTTTAACCCTAGGTTTCAGTAATCGTAATCGAACTTAATAATCGTAATCGTAAAATAATATTAAACTTACTACTTCACCGTTGTTTGTCGTTGTTGATACTCTGATCGGATTCTTAATCGGAGTTGATTCGCCGGAGTCGTTATCGTTGTTGATTCGTCGGAGTCAATCAGAGTAGGTA